>JAAQRM010000301.1:0-600000 GCA_013396095.1 Fusarium sp. NRRL 52700
AAGAAAGATATTATCTATAATGTCTTATATATTAGTATAAAAGTATAATTATTTATTTTATTTTATTCTATAAACTAGTATAAATATTATTATAAAAAGTAATATCTATATTATACTAAAAGAGATTAGTACTAGGGATATATATATACTAAGGTATATATTAATATAAGGTAAAGTAATATAGGAAATATATATATACTAGTAATCTAGGTCCTTTATAATAGTATAATACTTCTTATTAATTTTATTAAAAAGCTTATAGATATAATTATACTTAAATAGAGTTAGTT
Organism: Fusarium sp. NRRL 52700; assembly: GCA_013396095.1. Lineage (NCBI taxonomy): Eukaryota > Fungi > Ascomycota > Sordariomycetes > Hypocreales > Nectriaceae > Fusarium > Fusarium sp. NRRL 52700. The sequence goes on from JAAQRM010000301.1 coordinate 291, forward strand.
ATCTACCTTTTATTCTTAGAGCTATAAGCTTAAACCTAAAAAGATTACTACTATCTTTTCTATTATTTTCTTTAATATAATAAGCCTTATACTTAAAAGACTTTAAAGATATAAGGCTACTAGAAATAATAAAAGTAAAAGCTAGCTTTAAAGACTTATTCTCTTTCTAGTTAACTTATATAATATTAATATACTATACCTAGCTATATATAAACTTAACTTACTAAAAAAATATTTCTATCCCTTAAAGTAACCTTAGAAGTAATTAGTATATATATCTATAGTATTAGTAAACTTAGTAATATATATACTAAAAAGGCTAGATATTTTCTTATATTTCTTATAGATTTTATTATTAGAAATAATAATAATACTATATAGCTAAATAAGTATAATATTAGTATTTTAACTTCCTATTAAATTTAATTTATATAACTCTATAGTCTTATTATTTAAGATCTTAATATTTATATAAAGTATATAAATATCCTAGGTATATATTAATATAGTTTAGTATAAATAAAATAATTAAACTTACTAAACTATTAAGCTTATAAAGCTATAAGCTTAGAAAATATAAACCTATATTACTATACTTAGCTATAGCCTTAACTAAGGCCTAGATAGTTAAGTTAGGGTTTTTTATAAGTTAGTTTTTAACTTTAAATAGATACTTTTTAATAGGTTTACCTAAATATATATTAAGTAAAAGAATAACCTTAGTAAAGCTTACTAAGAATATAAAAAGTATCTTATATCTAGTAAGAAGCTTATTTAATTCTATATTATTATTAATAGTAATAAAAGTTTCCTAAGTATTAATATAAACTAAGAGCCTAGTAAGAAGAAGAATAATACTTTTATTTAGCTAAGTTTTAACTAATATAGTAACTTTACTATTATCTTATTTACTATTAGAGCTTTTAAAAAAACTTTCTTTAGTATTTATATTTATAGTAATAGGTATTTAGTTCTTCTTTATAGAATAAGTATATAAAGAAAATAATATATTTAAAGAAATAAAAAAACCCTAGAAAGCTAAAGATTTCTTTATAAAAGTCTTTTTTTTAATACTAAAAGGAAATATTACTAGAATATCTAGGACTTTAAAAGATATAACTTAGTATATTAATTAGTATAGACTATAGAAAAATAAAGCTTAATATTATATTATACCTAACCCTAAGTTCTAGGTATTATAGTAAAAGACTTTAAAGGGATTAATATAATATTATACTATATAAATAAATAAATAGTTCTAATTAGTATAATCCTATTAATAAGGTTAGTAATAGGACCTGGTTAGTATAACTAATATAGGAAATAAGTAATTAGAAATAAAGGGAAAAATAAGAAAAATAAAAATAAAGATATATATATAAAAATAAAGCTCTTAATTATATAATTTATATATAATAGTATATAAATAAATCTAATATAACTAAGGGGGTTAGGAAAGGGGTATTTAATAAATAAGAATATAATTCTTATCTATTAATTATAATAAATTTAAAGGAAAAGAGAAAATAAAGCTTTAGGCTTATTTATAATAATTAGAAAATTAGGTTATATAACCTAATATTAAGCTAAAAGCGGCTAAGCCCTTTTATATGCTTATATAATAAGATTTTTCTCTATATAATTATAGAGGCACTTTCCTACTTATAGAAACGTACGAGAGGTATAGGTCTACTATATTTTAGGTTTTGAAACAGTGAGCCCTATAGACTTCCGTATATAACCGCTTGGCCTTACAGCTTGGTATCATGGACCTAGCGTGCATACGGTTGAAAGGGTGGCTTAAATTGTGAGCATCATTCTTCGCACTTTTGCAAAAATGCGTGCAGACTAATTTTGTGGTTTGTTGGTGAGTCAAGTCGTTTTGGTTTCCCTTTCGACTGAAGCACTAGATCTTGACCCGTTTGGATCGACGAAGTGACGGCTGTTCATGGGTTGCATCCTGTACTCTTTCGGCATTTGAATTAACCTTCCTCTTCTTTTCCTTCTTCGCTGCCACGGGCGCTGTTATCTGCCTGGCCTCTTTCGGTGGTGCCACATCATGGGATTGATCCGGTTGAGCCGGTTGCTTCATCAAGACATAGGCCACTTTCTCCACGTCACTTGCTTGCACGTCGAGTCTGTTCCGCAGATCGTCGACTTTTGAGCATAGCATACGGTACTCTTTGGCGTTATACTTGATAGGGCTCTGCTTCCCATTGCAGCACAGCCACCAGAAAGCCTCATCGGCGAAGAAGATGACCCGCGTCGGATGATGAACAGCCAAAAGCAAGGATGCAGTTGCAGGGCCAATACCTCGAAGCTTTGTTAATACACCCAAGGCGGCTTCTATGTCGGCATCCTTTTTGTAAGCGTCAAGAGCTTGCTTTACAATTCTCTGAGCATCGTTTGCATCATTAGATGAGACTAGATTCATAAGAGTTGGCCTGAACTTCCCATGGCGTCTGACATTTATTAGCAAATGACTTCAGTTTTGACCTCGTGCAGCTGTACGATTCGGGCACAGGCGGGTGGACTTGGACTCACAACTTCCACTCCACGAGGTTCTTGATATCGTCTAACTTCATTGGGCGACTTTTCGCGCTAGAATTGAAGGCATCTAATGCATCGTTGTATCGATAATTGTCCAGTTCTTGCAGTGTTCTCTGGCAACCTTTGGCTATTGGTTGATGTTGATTAGCCGATATTCGTACGAAGTGGCATCCTTGACGACTATTTTATTCACATACCACCCTTTTCATCTGACACTCTCTTAATAAGAGCCGGGTATTGATTGAGAACTTGCTTCAACTCTTCAAGGCTGATTTTGTCGGCAGAGGTAATGCTCAAAGCGGACGCCATAGTGCTGATATAATTTGACACAGTGATAAGATGTCCTTTTATAAGAAAGGACGGAACGAGAGACTTGAAAATGCCTTGTTCCCCGATTGCGACCTTCAATGATAGGGTTAGGCAGGAGAGTCGAGTGCTACAAGAGACGAGCATAGATGTTGAGGAGAAGATGCGAAGTGGAAGTATCTGTGAGAGACGCGACGCGATAGAAGGAGACTGTTCAATTCGCACGGTGCATGCCTACATAGGTAGGTGAGGAAATAACGCTTAGGACCTTGATCCTAAATAATACTGAGACTCGGGTGAATTAGGTAGGTAGTATAAATTTAGGATGTCTCTTACTTCGTTCATTTTAATTCTTTTCTTGTTCATCTGAGACATGTCTGCTAAGTTAGTATCTGTCTGTATATGGAAGAGGAGGCAAGGAAACTTAGATATTAATTCTACAAAACCATGTTATTTCCCATGATATAGGACTATTTCTCTGGCAAGATTCCTTGATTGGTTCATTTGGTAGAATACACCTTTCGCTCCCCTTCAGGCAATCCAGTTGCTATCCTCAACCTCACCAACCAGTTTCCACAGCTTGTCAAAGACATTGTCTGGATCATACTGCTTCTTTAACCCCCTCAAGCGCTTCGAGTTTGAACCAAATGCTTCTTCAGCCGAGATGGTGTCGGTGCTCACGTAGTTCAGATAGTGACCAATGCCATCTGACATGGCCTTGTCGTCGTATCCAAGCTCGCGGATCGACTTCTGGAATCCGCGATTGAACTGGCGAATTTTGGCATCAAGACTCTCATCCATCCACTGGTAATTAATGCCAACATTGTAGTAGTTACCCCGTGAGTTGAAGGATGTTGACTCAACAGGGATCGTCCGGATGGTTTTCTGGGGAATGCACTCGATCATGACAACAGAGCCCTCGGTGCCCGGAGTGTCCTCGACAAATCCCGTGAATTTATCACGGATTGATTCGGCAGTAGAAAGCTCCATGGGAAGAGTGAAGTTGGCACCACCAAAAAGGTATCTACTGCCCTTTGCAAATACATCATCTGCGCCCTGGTTGATCATAGGATATGGCATAGGCCCGACTTGCTTCATCAATGCCTCCAGCTCTAGTATAGGAGCGAAATATTTCTGGCCATCTTCCTCTGGATTAGGCCCAATCTGGGCCATTTGAACAAGGACAACGAGGGGCCTGGGCGCATCGGGGTCTGGGCCAGGGGGAGCATAAGTGTAGCCTGTGAGGAAGATTTGCGTGCCGTCGTTTGTCTCTCCCCAGTGGTTGAGAAACTTGATCACAGCAGGCAGAGCCGTGGGAGGGAGGAAAGCCATGCCACCCCAGATATCGCCTTGTGGGAATATCTTGCTGGTGAATTGGGTTACCACGCCAAAACTGCTGCCGGCGCCTCGGAGTGCCCAAAAGAGATCTGCGTTCTCGGTCGAGGATGCAGTCACGATGCTTCCATCGGCTAGAACGACTTGGCATGAAAGTAGAACGTCAATGGCCAAGCCGTGAATACCAGACAAGATGCCATAGCCGCCATGCAGGATGAGGCCTCCAACGCCAGTATGGCTGACAGTTCCGCCAACGGTAGCTAGGCCTTTAGGCCAGAGGGCCTCGTCAATGTCTTTCCATAAGCAACCTCCTCCGAAGGAGACAGTGTTTGCCTCGGTGTCTACCGAGACATCACGCATAAGAGAGAGGTCCAGGACCATGCCCTCGGGTGAGGGAGCGCAAGAAGTTTGCGAGGTACTGTGGCCACCTCCTTTGACATTGAATTTGATGCCATTGGCTGTTGCAAACTTGACGACCTCACTGGCTTCTTCAGCAGTTCTGGGCTGGGCTACAGCGGCCTGTGAATTGATTAGCTGGCAGTTGGGGGGCCACGGCAGTTTGACCTACAGCAGGCTTGACACAGGTAAGACTCCATCGTTGGAGGCTCTCCTCGAATTCTTCATCCCCTGGGAGGAGAAGCCGTCCCTGAACTAGCTTGTTGCGCAACGACGAGAACTTGGCTTGGGTCATGTTTATTACTGGAAAAGTGAATGTTTTTAATAATGGTGGTGTGTGTACATATTCCATCGTGCTTTGCAGCAGCCTTATATACTATAGTACAGGGCCGGTTGTCCGACATCAAGAGTCGCCGTCTCACCTCAGCACCAACTATACATAGAGCGTTGCATACCAATATGGATTCTATACCTTACTCGGTTTGGATGGGCAGACGAGCTATCAAATTGGATGCGGAGTTGGTGTGAAGCTGAAAGAACGGGCGTTTAGGCTGTGCTGTATAGCGCCATTGGCGGTACGTGGCGTCGTTTATGGCGGATAATGGACATCTAGACGAGAGCCTGGAATCTCGGGCTTCTTGATTTGATAGAAAGGGAGGCTGTAATAAACCTGATTTATCCTGATTTGAAACATTGTACATAAGATGATGTATTGTTGGCGATCCTTCGAATCCTCGTTACCATGGACGTCAGCGGCAGAGCAGACATTCATTGCCCGCTTAGTTGCCCTAGCTAAGTAATACTCTCGAACTGGAGTAAGTGAAGCACGGCATTGACTTCTATCTAAGCGGGATTCTGGCAATAGGTAACGAGGGCTGAGGCCAACCAGAGGTCAGAGGTCAGCTCAATACGATCGACGAAAACATACACTAGCTCAAGGCACAGCACAGTAGCTCGACCCAGGATTCTCCACTACTCAGCAAGATTCGGGGACGTGAATAAGCTAGCTTACTGAGAGTTGAGGCTCGTATGGGCCAGATCAGTTTCGAGGCTTTTGCCAGTTATGGTTGGTAGGGGCGCTGACAGTGATGTTGATGATGAGTGGTGCACGGTGGTTATGCACGTAGAGGCTATGTAGTATTCTATTCAGCTGTAACTTGGTAAAAGTGTATTTTATGTCATTTGACCACATTGAACAATCAAGGACGACTCTGAAACGGCGGTGACACCAACTCTGTGACATAAATAGATACAGTTTCTGCCTTGGCTCTGTTCTGTTACTGTAGACTCTTGCTATTAGTGTCTGTTAATGCCCGTTGATGCCAATCCCTGGATGGAACAGCCGAGACCATGAGAACGGTTAGATAACGGCTTGTCCGAAAAGGGCGACAACTAATGAGAGACGGAATAAGAAAAAAAAAAGAGGTGACCCCTCCGTTTTCCGTTTTTACGGGTTTTCTTCTGCATAATCGCATCCAATCCAATTCATCCTCTTAATTCTTACTCACTTACACCTTTGACCTTCCAACACCGCCAAGTCTATACCGAATTCTTCTAGTCCACATAACACAACAAACCCTCTTTCTCCTCTTCTTAACGACCACTCCAAATCGCAAACATGGGTAACGTAAGCTAAGAGGATTCAGATGCCATCACAAACGATACCTTGTGCTGACATGGAGGTTTCAGGGTGCCAAGGCTCAACAGAAGCGCGAGCGCAATGCTAAGGACAAGAACACTGCCAAGTCGCAGCTCAAGGTGGTGAGTCTACAGACTGTACTCTATAAACCCGGGTATCTTTTTACTAACATGACCGAATAGAACGAGAAGGCCTGTGATATTCAGTGCCAGATCTGCAAATCTACCTTCCTCAAGACCACAAAGGCCCCTGCGTATGTCAACCCATCTCCTCTGTTTCTCCTACATATCATCCTAACTAACATTCCCTCTCCAGTCTGAAAGAGCATGCCGAGAACAAGCACAGCAAGACCATTGCCGACTGCTTTCCCAACGTCCAAGTCGCATAGATCATAACACACACGAAGTGTTGACATGATGGTATCGTACGAGAAGAGAAAATTCAAGAAAACAACTGGAAAATTGGGAAATGTTTAGCGAAGCGAGGCGTACTGTGGCGTGATGGCCTAGATGAGAACGGGGAGACGAGCCAAGACGAGATCAAGGGATTCATGATGGATATAGAATTTACGCGACTCTTTTTGCACATTCCTGCCACCCCTCTGTGTTTACCATCCACTACTGCACCTAATGAGCCTCTACAGCCTTCGGGGGCGCTTCCACGACTGGTGCCGCAGCCTCCTTCTGCTGCTTCGCCTTTGCCTGTTCCTCACGGATGCTAGCCAGAATGTCAGGATACCAGCGCTCTCCAACGTCAGGATGACTCTTGACCCGATTTCGCAGTGTTGCCTCACCAAGCGTCTTTGAAGCACCGCCAGCTCGGAAAGTAAACTCGACATCATCGATACGCCCGCCATTGCGCTCCACGATCTTGCGACGTTGCTCCCTCACTTCCTCCGGCACAAGGCCAACGCCGACTTTCTCTAGATCCTCAAACTCAGCGCTCATGCGCACGCCCTGGAAGAAGGGAATAGAGAAGCGTGCACCTGAGCCGGCAGCGGGGGAGAGGACGCGATGTGTTGTAGACACGCAGACGCCTTGTGTAAGTGCCTCCAAGCCTTGGCCGATAGCAACGACGAGGGTTCCAGAGATTGGCGCGCAATCAATCCATTCACCTCGAACGTTCTGTACTTGAAGACCCTTGTGCGATGTCGCCTGGAGGAGATAGCTTGTAAGCATGCTGTCTTTATGGGGACCTACACCCTGGCCCTGCACGTTTCCTTCGATGCCGAGTTCCTTTGCGTCAGGGTACTTGACAATCTTGAGCTTGTGTTGCTGATCTTGATCAAAGTATTTATTAAAGGCGTTGCTGGGAAGTTCAATGGCTTCGGCAATGAGAGACGTGAACTGAATTGAGATCTTGCCCATGCGCTCCATGTAGTCCGTATACACTTTGCGGAACTCAGGCAACGACTCTTCGGATGGCCATTGATTGGGTGCTAACAAGTTACGGTATAGAGGAGCATCGGGTCCAGGGATAGGATGCTCTGTTGAGAGATCAATTTGTTCACGATGATCAATCTCCCCAGCTGTGATCTCTGCTGAGAGACGAGAGTAGCCTAGGAAAGAGGGCGCATTCTTCATCTCAATCTTGAGTCTGGACGAGTTAGTGAATCATCAGATCATGACAATGTCACTCATCGCCACTCACTTCTCTTCCTCGGGAATGTCAAAGAAACCCTTTCCAAGTTCAATGATCTTCTGAAACAACTCGTCGGAGATGCCAACATTCTTGAGATACAAGAAGCCAACCTCCATCAATGCATGGCGAAGTTCCTTTAGAAACTGAGGCTTGGTAGCAGGATCCTGGGCCGAAGCTAGGTCCAGGATTGGAATAGATGTAAAGGACATTTCTATATGCCGTGTTGGACAAGTAAACTTGGACAAGCAAAGCAACGTAGGTAGTAGATAGAGACTTGATGTTGCAACTTGTTGATAAAATATCTTGGTATCTTTCACTCCAAGGTAGTCATAGTCAATCAAGTCAATAGATCGACTGACTGATTACCCATCACCTTCTTGTGCCATGGCGCGATTGGTCCACCCGAATACACCTTTTTGTCCTCTTCTCCTTCGCCTCCAAGTCAAGCCCCGTCCCCGCATCTGCCACCGATTCCCGAGAGATGCCGGGCTATTTTGGCGATTGCCTCTTCTTTCAATCACGCCGATGTCGGCCATACTCCAGATGCATATACAAACTGAGTGAATAGCCAGTATTCCAGACCTGCTTAACGCCGGCGCTGCAATCATCTAACTTCCCAAGACACCATGCGACTAGACTATGACCGTCTAGTGTGATTTATACATACTCCTCTGTAACTAAGAGAAAAAAAAACACTCTAGCTTTTGTAACACCCCTTATTATATACCAATTTCTTCCTCTCATGATGCTGAAAGAGGCTTTGTCGCGAGCAGGCCCGTAACCTTGTAAAACAAATCCTCGATCGGAGGCGCAGCAAATGCTGGTGCTGCGTCAAAGATGTCGGCCAGATGTTGTTGTTGAATCACGCTTGGATGAGACTCATCATCTTCCATCTCGACATCTTCAGGCTCAGTCGTAGGCTCGACCTCTGCATCGTCATCATCGCTTGCCATATCCTCATCTTCATCGAGAAGTCCAGCTTCATTGCCATTAACATCAATGCTCTCAAGGCGGAGGTCCTCAAGAGGCTGGACAGTTGCGAGAGATGAAGGGTCTGATCCCTCAGCAACCACCCAAACTTGAGCAGCATCATCCAGAGCGATGAAACCACTTGTCTCAGGAGCAGAAACCAAGCTGACGATCCTTTGAGGCGTGCTACGCACCAACAGGGGCTCGATATCCTCTGGCTGGAAAACTGCAATCAGAGAACCCTTATTAGCCGGTAAAGCTAGGGCAAAGTGACCGGAAGTGTGATCAACAGCCAGCTGAAGGAGAGCATTGGTCTTGGACTGTGGTATCACAACACCATATCGTAGCTCATCACTGACAACGTCATAAACGCGCAGTTCATCTGACAGGATAATGACGAAAGGCGAGAGCGCACGGATAGATCGCAATTGACCTTTCCATTGGCCTTCGAGGGTCTTAACCACATCGCCTGAGGCAGCATCAATCAAGTAGATTACACCAGAGCCGGCTGTTCCGAAGGCCACGTAGAGAGTTGAGCCATCTTCCGAGAAGGCGATACTCCCTTGGGGCTCTTGAGCAACACCGGACTCAGGGAGGTCGATCAGTCCATCTTGAGAAATACCATCACCCACGGCAATAATTTGAGAGCAACTCCAAGTGAAGACCTCGCGACCGTTAGGGCCCTTCACTACAACTCCATTCTGAGATCTTGTCTTGGGGCGCCACAATCGAACATTGCCGTCGGTACCAATAGTTGCGAAGCATGTCGAGACAGGGTTCGAGGCTAGGTCGAGAACTGCCTCATTGCGATTTGTAGCATGGGGGGCATTGATCCTGGAGACAAGGGCAATCTGCTCCTCGCCTTCTTGAGCTTCCCAGAACTTGAGATATACTTCTCGTCGCTCTTGTATGAACTGGTCCTTGGCATCGCTGATAACGCTGTCCACGTCTCGTTGTGATGGCTCCCAGGTATCAACACTGGCAAGCCACGCTCCGTCAGCTGAGAAAGCTAGGTGAGTAATGAGGGGCTCTTCAATGGGGTGGCCCTTGTTCGTGATGTTGACATCTGTTGGCTGTGTGCGAGCCAAAGCTTGCTTGGAGACGCTTCGGAAAGTCTCAAGATCGAAGGTCTGAAGCAAAGGTGCAGAGAACCCTCCTGACATAGTCGCCTGCCGGCCATTGCCCACACAGACATGTAGTCTCGACTGATCAGTAGGGCTAATGGCAGCTGGGATAGGTCGCTGTACGCTCGCTGGTGTTGTCCATGTTCGCTGGACGAGAAGATCCTTGGGTGTAGTGACGTTGATGGTGGCCGACTGGATACCAGCGATATATGCTGTAGGCTTCATCTCAGCGGTCGAAATTACCATGACTGAGTTGTCGTCGAGGTGAACAACATATGAGGAACCATTGGCAGAAACTGTGATGTTCTCCACGCTGCCAGAAAGATGGGGAAGAAAATCCTTCTTTCCTGTGTCCATTTGCCATAGAACGAGAGAGTTTTCAGAACCTCCTGAAATTATATAATTACCTGCGATATGTCAGTACAATCCTGGAGGTTCCATATGCGGTGTAGAGCTTCGTACCATCGCGCGACCACTTTAGGGAGTGCACCGCTCTGCGGTGCCAATGAAAGTTTTGCGCTTGAATAGGCTCCTTGTCAGATCCTGACTTTGCAAGTGCCTGGCTTCGAGCAAGCGCATCATGGTAGAGGTAAATTGAACCACGGGCACCACCAACAATGATATCCAGAACAGGAGCGGCTTCCTGTCGCGATTTCTTTCCACTCGTCACTGGTCTACGATACACTCTGAGGTCAAGGGCGCTGACCAAATCGGGGATATCGAAGGTGTAAATCTCGTAATCCAAAGAAGCCAAGTCATCGAATTGTCGTTTTGATGGAACGCCAAAGAAAAGACGGTCGTTGATGGCACCAACCAGGTGACCATCTTCACTAGTCTCAAGCAACTGCAGGCCGTTGCCAGGCTTCTTCATAACGAAGAGAACTTTGTGCTCAGACTCTGTTGTTGAGGCTGGGTATGCGACAACCTCAATTCGGCCTGCTTTATCTGACTCTGCCACAAAGATGATTTCCTGGACTCTGCCAGAGACCTTTTTCGTAACGAGAGCCATGGTAGTTGCAGTCTTGGATTGGGTCTGGAAGAATTCGGGGGTCTTGGAGGTTGTCCAATCGACTTGACAGACGCGGCCGTCAGAGGTAGCCACCCAGACGATATTAGAGTTTTGCTTTGCTTGTCTCATGGCGACGATATGCGCGGGTGCTGCAGCCTTGTCGTCGGAGGGTTCGGCTACAGTAATGGGGATTCGTCGAACAAGAAGTGAATCGGCTGCCGAGTACACCTGGATAGATGTGTTGTATGCAATAATGAGGAATCTATAAAGCTTAGCTAGGTCAGTGCTAGAACGAATTGAGACTTACTGCTCATTTTCTGTGAGTACGGGATCGATATCAAGCATCCTGCCACCCATGGGCTTCGAAACGCGCCATCCTGCCTCTGTATCGTTGAACTGGCGAACAATCTCAATCTCCCGAGTTCCAGCCTCTGCCAAAGCTCCAGAGATATCGTTCACCTCAGCAACCACGCCATTGCCATTTTCGTTCTCGAGCTTAATTCCATTGATTTTGTTCGCCTTTCGCTCAGCTCTTAGCCTCTTGGTTCTCGAATCATTTTCCGTGACATCGCGTTTACGCTTCTTAGTCGGATCGATTTTTGTTCGGGGGCTCTTGTGGCCGGCCATTTTCGCCACCTTCTTCTCTCTGCACGAGATCAACTTCTTGTGCTTGCGACGTTCCTTTCAACAATTCGTCAACGGAGACAAAAGTAACAAAGTTGTCCTGTCGGATACGCTTCTACTGGGTAAAGGTTCGCAGAAATTTTGGTCCCGCTTGCGAAAAAAAGTTGCTGATAAGATAAGCGCTCCGTCGGAAAAATAACGGAGCTAGAATTTATTTTCGTAGTTCTACTACAACGCCAAACTATCGCAAGCTTTCTTTGTAACGTGCCTCCTGATCTTGTCGCAATTCTTTCGGACGCATCCGACGAACCCGCGCATCTACGATACCACAACAAAATGATTATCCCTATTCGCTGTTTTTCCTGTGGAAAGGTAGGATCTTCAGCCGCGATGCGCCAGGCGCTGAATACTAACTTGGATTTCAGGTCACTGGTGACCTTTGGGAGCGCTATCTTCAACTGATCGCAGATCCCCGAAAGACCGATGGGTAAGCTGGCTCTTTTTTGCTCTGTACTGCCGAAAATCTAACGAGTATAGCGATGCTATGGACGAGCTCGGTCTGAAGCGATACTGCTGCCGCCGCATGATCATGACCCACGTTGACCTTATCGAGAAGCTTCTCAAGTACGACACGAACATCCACATACCATCACATACGCGATTTCTAATTCTTTTTAGGTACACTCCTGATGGCCGAAGTGAGAAGAAGCAGAACCTTGGCGTCCAGTACTCATAGAATGCGAAGTGGCAAAGAAGCATCGAAAGAATGGTTGTGCATGGTTTGGCGTTAAGGGAATTTTGCCGAAATATATCACTTTGACGGCGGAAGGAAGGCAATGAATTGATCAGTTTCTAATACTAGAGCACGAGTCCTCATGATCTACGGTGCCCTATACAGACATTTTCGAGACTGTCAAGATATTGATATGTGTTTTCACCGGACCTTTCTCCAACATCCTTACACATGCTTCCCTCCAAAAAGAAACGGTTGGCTCTTAGCAGGCCCTTTGTCCTGCATGTATTCACTTCTGGCAGGGAGCCTTTATGCACTCCTCAAGGATCAAGAAAACTTCTGACATGAAATCAGGGTGCTAAAATAAACCGGTCTAACAATGGCTTGCTAAGACATGCTAAACTTGCCTAATTCTTTTCGTTACTTAAGATAGAGGTCCTAAGTTTTCTGGCCTCTCCAGGGTGCTATGCCATTGAGTGCTGGGATTTAATCCTCAGACTACAACTGCAACACTCCCACCCTTGCTGAGGCCTGTGCGCAAAGAGCGGTGGAAGTCAAGTTGCGGCGAGGAACAACGAGCAGGAATCAGGAGATGGTCCATGTTGTTAGACAGGATGCCAACATCTATGGGAAGCCAGAAGAGGCTAGTTAAACTGGCACGCATATTCTCAGTCTCACCTGATTAATAAAGTGCTAGAACTGAGTTTTCTTGTTTGCCTCCACGGTCTGGCCTCACTTGATGCCATCGAAAATCCACTCAATTGTGTTGGTTGTCCTCAAAATTGTGTGCTTGCAAAAGGAAGTGGGCGATTGCATCGAGCCAACAGTCTCTTGCAAGGCCAACAAATATGACAACACATCCGGATGTTGGTTGAAACTCTCATGTCTCTGGGATCTATACATGTGCTATTGTAGCAGGGTTACCCTTTCGCTGTCGATCCTGTAACTTATAGCCTTCGTGCTTGACAACGGTCTAAGGGGATGTGACGCTTTCGCTTTACATCGCGATACCTTTCTAACAGGGCTAAAGTGAATCCAGTTTTCCTTCTGAAGTAGGACTGGGAGCAATTCAACAACGATATCCTAATCTATTGAGTCCGAAGAAATGAAAAGCTTGTCGCAAAGAAACTCAAGAATTTGGCTGGCCTTTTGCTATGTGAATGACAAGGATGGTAATGGCTTTCCAGAATATTAGTATGAGAATTACCTCTATTCAAACTCATTGTTTGAGTTCCGACTCTTCCACTACTTTGGCGGTGGAAACAATTATATGCAAGCCAGTCACCATGCCTGAGTCTCACAACGTGTGACTTGGACCTGGTTCTTGAAAAATTGGGAGTTTCTGAAGGCCAATGCACTAGCGGGTGATCTCTCTTTGAGGCCCGTCATGAATATCCAATCTTGGCTATCATCAAGTCGCTCGCCCTCTTCAATACCTCGAACCGCCCTGCTATCAGCGGCGTGGGCATCTCAGAGCCATGGACCGGGCAATGTAATAAATAAGACAAAGAGGCGTTGGTTCGGAAGAGTCCGTGGTGTGTGGCTGTTCGGGCCGCAAGTTCATGGGTAGCGACGTATTTCATGGACAGATGTGCTGTGGCATAGTAACAACAATTGAACATACGCCAATCAGTCGGGACATACTGATGTACCACACCCAATTGACTTGGTTATGTAGTAACAGGCTTGGCCAACAACCGCGCTTTTCTTTTTCTTGTGCTCATCGACCAACACGATCTGGATCCTAGACAGGCAGCACAGACGGACTGGTTACCGCAAGTGGAAAGCTTAAGTCATCGAGCTGTACAACACGATAAACAAACAACCTTGAGCCAAAGAGAAGAGTGTCTTGAGTGTCAAAGTTTCAAAGGCCTAGTCAGGCTGGCGCTTATGCACTGCATTCTGTGCTCCCCTCCACGGCTTTTTCGTGCATGCTCGGAAGTCCAGTTCTGGCTCAAAGCTCTTGTCATGGTGTTTAGCAGATCGATTCCATATATTAATAAAATCACATCTTCACATTTTGCATATTGGCGAGGTACATAGTCCTCCTTGTTGGGTCACATCTGCACATTCTGACCTCTATGGTGGTGGTCGACGAGATATCCTCCGGACGGAGGTAAGTCCACATGGCAACCCTTGTCTTGGGTTCGAGAAAAGAATCGAGAAAGATTCCCGGCTCAGTAGGAGCACAAAGCTTGTACCATTCAGAATATGAGGGTGAACTCGTGGAGCTGTCAAGGGTGCATCAACACCTAGGTATTCAACCGTTTAACGAGGGCTGCGAGTCCCCGCACCGGCTGGATGGAATGACGATCGTTAATATACAATTCCGAGAATCTGTCCAGCGCTGTGATAACCAAAACAACGCAACAGGCGTTGGGTTATCACCACGCTAAATTGAGCTACTTAGGATTCAGACCCTAGACAATGCCGTCTCTCATAACATGGGTTGTAGCAAGCAACACATTCTTTGGTCTCGTAGTCACTCCTCTTGCTGTAAAATCGACCTGAGGGTTAAGTCCGAAAAAGAGTTTTTGAAACCTCCCCTTAGTTTGCATGAGCTCGTGGGCTAATCATGTTGGTCTGATCATAAGCGAATGGATTTGCCATTTTCTCTACATGGGGACAGAATCCATTTATGGTGTTAGTTCTTTGGCAGTCATAAACAGAAAGAACGGGCAAATTGTTTATGTGTCCTAGTCCGTCCTCCACACCTTGAAGTGGCCAGGCTGTGAGCGAGTGATAGGGTCCAGAGGTTGGCGATTGGGTTGAAAAGCCAGGGGGGGTAGAGATTGATTAGAGGGCCTAGGTCAAGCATATTTTATCATTTGTTCGAATCTTGTGCTGTTGCTTTGCCAAACTGCTGGCATCTGAACATTGTTGAACTACCTGCCACGAGAATCATGTTCCCGAGCAAGCGAACTGTGCGTCACCAAGGACATACTGCAACCCCGGGTGGTGGGGCTACCGGCTCGTTTTAGCGTTGGCCGCCGTGACCAGACTGCTGGGTTCGCCGGGTACTGAGGTTTGGGTTGTTGATTGGCTTGCTCTACATCCTGGTCGTACCCCTGCGAGCCCAGGGCGTTTAGAAGCACCATCGTGAAGGCCTAGCATTATGGGTGGTATTGCCATTGACTTCTGGAGTGATGAGGGGAGAGGAGAGGGCCACTCCTCAAGCTTACTGTGGAATTTGACGAAGAATTCTGCCTCTCTGATCACAGTTGTCTTACTCCATCCGAATTACCTGAGGATGGAGTTATATCTGAAAAGCAATGGAGACTGTATCGAACCAACAGGTCTTTCGAAAGCCACTGATCAAGCATTAAGCCGGGACGCTGTCAGCCGGCTGAATTGTCATCAGTCGCGGCACACACTTTCAAGCAAAGTAACTCAAGATCAGTTGAGCGTTGTCCCCAAAACGCAAGAGTCTACATCCTTTCTGAACATGAAGCTGGTTGGGATTCCGATTTTAGGTTGTCGATCATGCTAAATACGTATACAGCATTGGGTGTCACATTCCGTACCGTTGATGCCGTGCAGCAGGCCATGACACATGGCATCGACTTCGTACCCATAGTACTGTACGGCTGAACTTGGGAGGAAAGCTCGGAAGTGTACTGCAGCTTTGAGCTTGTCGAACACAAAGCACCACGAGCATAGCATTGGACAGTTCCAGGTTGTTGGTGGAAGCAATGCAAGTGGGGGACTTCGGAGGATTGGCCAGTCCCACCATGAGTTAAGCGCCGACGCCTGTCCTTTTTTCAATGTGCCCCACGAGTTTTGGAGCCACGATCCATCTACCCTGGCCAACTGTCTGGGGTTTAACTGGCTCCTTGTCATGGACGGGCGGCTGGAAGTTCTCCCTTTATGGTTGTCATGTAGCGGTGCAGAGCTGTTTAGTTGAGCGCAAAGTGACGGGCAAATATACTTGCAGAAGTAGTTGCTGTCAGTTACTTAGCAAGATCGGCAAGTCGGGACGAAGGGACTGGCAACTGACTCATGCTGCTATCTACTACCTACCTATACAGAAAGATGGAATAGGTGGTGATTCGAAAGATGAAAAGGCAACCCGAAGGTGGAAGTTGTCCTTTTCCCTAACCTCACCTCAGCCACCTGGCTTGATTAAGGTACCTGGCATCGAGTGTACCTACCGCGGTAACAGGCACTCACTGATGATTGCGATCTGTAAGTAGGGCAGGTGCTAACCATAGTGGGCCTCCCGTCCCCTGATCCATGGCCCATTTGTTCGTCTATCAGCCAGCCTCTCCTTCCGCCAACGGTAATGCTTTAGACTTACACGACGGTGTTATTAGGTTCGTCGTTCCCATCAGAGATACATACCTACTACCTTACTTACCTCATCTTCTCAGCCCATCACCAGCCTCGACGTATACATATGCCAGTCATCTGCCAATTGATTCAATTCGGCTTTTTCCTGAGCAAGTACAATGCTTGAACCGACTTCTCTGCGTGCGTAATAAGAGTCACAGCAATACAGGGGAGTCATCAACAGGTTGCATTGACCACACCCTATTCTACCGCACTCAACACAATTCGTAGCCAGAGGCAAGAAGACCATGGTGGAAGTCGCTTGAAGTGGCCCAGGAGGACAGGCCACTCACGATTAGCCGCTCCATCCATTCACCCTTAGCATCCAATTTCAACACCCCGATGCTGCAAGTCGGCGGCTTCTACCACACCTCGATATATTGAACTTAGATCCAAGCCTTTCAAACCACTTGGGAAACCCGTCTCGGGACCGTATTGGCACTCATCTCATCAGTAACAACCCATCACCTCGGCAGAATTTCTTGGTCAGACTGTTCAGAAGAAACCCAGCAACTAGGTACCTAACATCTCTGGCCCCCAACTTCACCCTCGTCTCTAAAGTCCCATATGCACCTTGTTCCACACAAACTGGCCCACCCGCTCGCTGCCTTGTCTCGGCAAGACAATTCAGACTTTCAGAGTTGTCTTGGCTGTCCTTTCTTTTAGCTACCTAGGTACTCTCCAGGAGCATCAAGTGTCACAGGTTGCGTCCTAGCCGCAGAGCCCCTCATGCCACCAGCTTGATCGATATCCACACCTCCCATATTCCATCAGCTGGGCCACGCCCCATTCATGATCTAACCGTCTTTTGGTTCACATTCCCCGGCATTCCATCTTTTCCAGTTCAGTCTGGTGAGCCGTGAACAAATATAAATCTGGCCAAGGCATAATTGCAGTCTTTGGATCAGTCAAAGAATTGTATTGCTTCAATTCCATTGACGAAACTATTCTGTAAGACCTTACACGCAATATCTATTCAACAACTATCGCGTCTCTTTGTTTCCCACCGCGCCAACCATCGCGCTCCCGACAAGCGCCGGCCGCATGTACGGTCCCCCCATAACAACTCGAGGCAGCTCACTGGGACAGGTAGCTGACAGGTAACAAGGTAGCAAGCTTCGAAGCCAGCTCACAGCTATCAGAGGTGGCATCAACAAATATCCTGAACGCTGCTGTCTGCTTATTCGTTACTTGACTTTCGCAGCAACAAGAGCTACAATTGAGTACCTGACCCATAACACCCCAATGTAGCAGGGCTGCGAGAACAAGGGACCCGGTCTCACGAACCCCTGTCAAACTGGCGTCTGTCCGTCTGCCTTAGTCCATTGTTGCAACCGCTGGTGCTCCAGCTTTTGGCTCTGCCTGTTTCTTTAAACCTTTCCCCCTCCATCCTAACCATTCTCTCTCTTCGGTTTGGCTTTTGGCGAGCTGGTTTTGTTGGACGAACTTGCTTGCTTGCTTCATCGTCGGAGTGTCATTGAGCCCTTCATTCAGCATTTTGACCTTCTGTTTGTTCTATTTCATCAATCTTTCCTTGTTACTGTTCGACTGGATCAGACTAGTCACACAGCCTCCCGATCTTAGCACACTCGATTCCATAGGCCTCTTAACTGGCCGCACGACCGTACATCGACCGCCGACCGACAAGCTCATATTTTATTCTTTTACCGTCACGACAGCTGTTGGTAATCTCGAATCTGTCTCCTGCCTCAGGTTTCGGTCATCTGTCAACCTTGGGACAGCTACATCGTGAGGGTTTCTTGCGTCGACGCTTGGTTGGAGCTGTGGATTGTCCTAAGGTCTCCTCTGCTGCCGGGCTCTCAACTACCACCGTCAAGGTAGCTTAATATTTAGAAACTCTACGTTCCCGTCATGGCCCTTGAAGCCCCTTTGAGGTCATCGACTGGAAGCCTACAATTCCCTTTCGTTTACCCTCAGACAGACATGTCTGCGCCCACAGAGAATGAGAGCCGTCGCTCTCCATTCAGACCATTGTATGTTGCCTTGGAAGCTATGCGCTTAACGTGAAACCTCTTGGAATCTCTGTTAACCCATGTCTCAGCTCTTCCCCTCCTCCTGCTACTGATTCGTCGTCACTTCGTCCTAATTCCGTCAATCGCATGTCAAGTAGCTCCTACAATGTCATGAGTCCTAGTGACATTGTGGGTCCTTCTCCAGTCACATCTAATGGTACTGAAACGACTGAGATCGAGGACGATGTCTCAGAGGATATTGAGAAGGAAGTCAGTGATAGAAAGGCTGCCCGTCGGTCAGAGGTCAGTCACAATGGGCACCGCCGACATTCTGGGCTATAGATTAACTTGACCACAGCTCTTAATGCTAACAACTAACTTACCTGAGAGTGTGCGCCAGTCCAGCAATGAGGAAGCTATTTCTGTCATTCATGCACCAGAAAGTTTTTCCAGCTGGGTAAGTTTCATTGTCATTCTAGATACGACACATTTAACACCTTCCAGGCTGCTCCAGCTGCCGCTGCACCCCCAACCATGGAGCACAAAGGGCCAAGTCCAAGGACACCTCCAAAATCAGAGGCCGAAAGCCTAGCCTCTCTCAATGGCGAACAAGAGAAGGTCTGATACCCTTGACCTACATTTATGCCATATACTAAACAGTCATCAGGCGTCGACTCATCCCATTCGACCTCCGATTTTAACCGATGTGAACCCTGTGCGGTACAGCATCGACAGCGCCACACCCCGAGCTCAGGACCTGCAATCTATGCTGGACGATGGGGCCCGGCTGCGTTCGAGTAGTACGAGTAGTCTCGAGAGTAAGTCAATACTTATTTCGTCACCGGATATGGCTAATTTGTTCAGAAATCGACGAACAAACCGAGGCTGAGGGTGACGACGAAGACTATGAATCAGAAGCCATGCCAATACCACAGCAACAAGACGAGATCGAGACTCTCCGAACAACTCTTGCCGAGTGCTGGACGTTGTGCAACAGTTTGTCTAAGCTCAGTTCAATCAATCGTAACCGCGCTCTTGGCAAAAATGGCATTCCTGATGCCCACGAAAAAGCATGGAGGACATGCTGGAAACTTTGCCAGCGGCTTTACCACAGTCGAGATGAGGACGTGAGCAATTTCAATGTCAAGGTCAACCTTGATTTGTGTCGCGATTTCTGTCAAGCGCTATTCGATGTCCGGCAGCGTAATGATGAAGCAGCGGACTCTGTTTTACGTGTTAGCTTTGAGCTCAACAATCAGTAAGTGCATCAAATAAGTGATGGATTTTACTCTAACAAGTTGGCAGCCTCTATAGTGCTCAGGATGGTACCCTACCGGAGCAGTTCCGAGAACGCACACTGGACTTCTACATTGCGCTTTGTCATCGACTAATGAAGCAACGGAGTGATCTGGCCGAGGAAACTGATCAGTTGCTCAGGGCCTGTTGGGCACTCGCGGAGATGCTCTTCAATCTCAGGCAGAACAGAAGGGATGGAAGACCTCCAGATGAGGAACTGCTGAGCTCTACCGTCCAAGCCTGTTGGGAGCTCTGCGATGTATTCCGAGACAGCTGGACACAAGTTCGGCCTGATAGGGGAACACCTCGAGCCGGGCACGCATTCCCTCAACATCTTAACGATCAGAGCGGCCGACAGAGTCGAGGGTCGAACCCATCTTCGGTCCATTCGAGACACGATAGTGTCAAGAGTGGGCGTCAGGAAGAGAAACCAAGAAACCCTGCTGTTCCAGAAACCCCTGTAACCGAGTTCGAGGACACGCCCATCTCTCCACAGAGTCGTTCACCAACAATGCCCAACATTCTTGTCCTAGGTACTCCTAGTGACAATAGCCGTGGCCGGTGGTCGAGTAGCGCGTCCAATCTCTCCAGCTACTCAAAGAGCAGCACCAGGACTTCGAGCACAGCAACCACCACAGCTGCATCGGAAGATGCAAATGTGACGCGTGCAAAGGTACTCGTTCTCCGAGCTGCTATGAATCTTGGCTTCAATCGTGATACGATCCATGAATCCAAAGCTGCTGCTGCTGCCCTACAAAAGTTTGTGCAAGATCTTCCTCCTGGATCTTTTGGGTCTCTCATCTCGCACTCAACATTACTATCACAGTACAAAAACTCCGTCCTTACCGATGCCATAATTCCAAGACACCATGCCTTGCCAGCCCGAGGCAAGCGCGTTACTGCCCAGGAGATGGCCAAGAGTATTCAGATGATGATGAAGAGCTCCCAGCGATATGCATATCTCCGAGATCTCTTCAAGGTCGTCTTCCAGTTCCCGATTGAGGAGGTCGACACCCGCCGCAATGTCAGCATTGTGGTGTAAACATACCATTCAACCATATTCATTCATAACCCTCTATTTCGACGCAATGGTTGCGTCGAATTGCCTACACTTATGCCACGTTACGTCTAATGTTATTATTTCATACTGGAGAGTTTTTGGGGGTCGGGTCACAGGGATTTAAGGGACTATTCTATGCCAGCATGCTTACGCACACATCACAATTTTGTATCGGAGATTGGGGAGGCACCCTGAAGAGATTTATGAGGTGGGCTATTCGTTTCTACTTGCACGAGATACCCTATTAGAAGGCTCTAGCGGCGGGTTGATGATATGAGAGAGCTAGAGGGTAAGGCCAGTGATATTTGGATAAATCAAATCTCCAAGTTTATATCAAGATGTTATGACTTATTGTGTGGCACATCATGAATCAAGGAATCTGAAAGGGCACGAGTGGATCGAGATAAGTGCAAGCTATTTAATTCGTTATGCTAAGTGGCCTAAGAACTAGATATCCAAACCGAGTCTCTGCCTATCTAGTTCTGGGGATTTCAGCTTGGGCATCAACTCTAACACATGTGGTAGGCCCATACGCCTCGTGGTATGCATTAAGTCCACAGCCTTGGGAAACGGTTCTCAGAACGCTCAGCTGGTGGGTTTCGCCAAACGTATGACCCTTCTTGTGGACAGGTCAATCGAAGGAAGACGAATCACTGCCTTGAGGAGCGACTAAGAGGCCCAGATCTATCACGTAGAAGGGAAAGGGTATTTGAGAGATCGCCAGTCCCCAGGGTCTGGGCTATGTCAAATATACTATACAATGTGGGACAATTCAGCCGCCACCTCAGGAGTACGGCTTGATGATGAGCAACTTTAGAGAGCACCTTGGAATCGATCGTGTTCACATTGATCCCTATCATCATCACCACTCTAGTTCTTGGAGTCGTGTGGGGAACCTGTTTTGGCAGCTTGGTGCTCATTGCTTTCGCCAGAGGCGTCCGAAACAGCAGATTGTTTACGACCTTGCGGAACTTTCTGCGCTGAAGCTTCCTCATCTTGAACTTGGGTGGGTTGCGGTTCGCTTTGTGCAGACACTCGCTGAGTTGGTTCGAAGTACTCCTCACAATACATCGAGGCGACATCATCTTGTCTGGGCGTCTCAGGCACCTGCTTCGGCTCCTGCACATGCTGTTCAGTGTGTGATGCCTGCTGAGGATACACAAAATTGGAGAGCTGAGAAAAGTTGCATAGGGGCATATCCATCGTAATGGACAGTGGGTGTTGGGCAGCGGAAGGCTCCTAGACCCCGCCCCCTACGACCACAGTCTGCTGCGGAGATGAGACTGGTACGTTAGAACCAGGTATTGGTTGCTGACTCAGATAAGAGGCATATGAAGGCTGGACAATAGGCGACTGATGAGGTGTTTGGTATAGTGCGGCGTTACAGCCATCATGGCTTCCCTGTTCTGGTGACTTGATTTGGTGTTGACCAAAATAAGTGTTGACCGGGGGAAAGTTGGTGTTGAAGTTTGCCCCGACTTGCGTCTGCCAAGAGTCAGCTAGAGGCATAGTACCCATGCCTGTCGGGGCTGGTGCTCCCGAGAAGAGGCTACATGAGTTTGTAGGTGGTGAACGAAGTCTTCCCATCTGAGCTACTGGTGCTGCGTGGAACAAGGGGACAGAAGACGGGTTGGGGGACTTGATGTCTTCGAATTTGACTGGTGATTGCGTTGTAAGGGATCCAAATTGGTATGGCAGCTGTTGAGAAGGTCCTGCTGAAGCTTTGAAAGACCCTTGGCGAGCTCTCTTGTCTTCAGTCGGTGATCCTCTGTTTCTCAGGTTAGAGGGATACTTGGAAAGGGATATCGGGACGGTGTTGGCAACGTACTCTGAGCCCGGCGAAGCGGAAGAACCAGCTCCGGAGTCAGATCTACGTTCCTTTCGTTTCTTGGATTGCTTATTGCAAAGGGGAGCTCTACGGGCAAAGACGGGTTAGTTACTTTCATAAGCAAGAGCAAGAGGCCAGACCCCTTTGGCACAAGACAACTCACCCATAGTCAGGGTCCTTGCCATATTTGTTCCTCAAATAGCGAATCTGATTGTCTGTCAGGGCTCGGTTGAATCGTTCTCGAAAAGCGTTAGATATCGCATCGTTGTAGAAATCTTTCTCCATAAGGCTTAGAGCAAAGCGTATCTCGTCAGGTTTGTAAACTGGTTTTCCGGTCATCTTGAAAGAAGTAAGAAAATAAGCAAAGGTGTGGAACAAGTGTTGAAGTTTTCGAGCAGTCTAAAATGTAACTGTCCAAGAAATGTCTAAGTGGTCAGCGATGGTGAGTGTTGTGAGGTTGTAGGTGATAGACGGTTGAGCAAAGGTTGTGGTTCAGGGGGGACAGAAAGACAATGAATGTCTGAGGTTTATGTTTAAGTAGATAGGCAGGTAGAAACGCGCTGTTTGATTTATTGGAGGTTAATCAGCGTCGTTGACATTTGCTGGGGGCCGTGATTAGGAGCTCGAGAGTTGCAGACTTCGATTACGTAGTTGTAAGTTAACTAACAACTGGCACTGAATCCTGACGTAGCTTGAGCGTGGATGAAATTGTGCAATTAGATAAAAGACAATATATCAAGGTTGGTCATCAATTCTTCCCGAGAGGAGGAAGAGACTGTTGAATGTGTAGAGAAAAGCAGCTTCTGGAGGTGGCGTTGTGGTGTTGTGGTGTGCTAGCATAGAAGTGGAGAAGAAGAGAAGAGCAGAAGCGTAGAAGAGGGAGGGAAAAGGGCTCCTTATGAACTATTCCCTAAAGCAGCGCCTGCTGATTGTCCACAGGAGGTTCATGACTCAAACAGTGCAATTGCTTGCATGAAATCATTGGTCTCTATTGTGGCTATGTTTCCTCACTCGCTCAGTGTCTCTGTCCAAGGTAGTTCGTCTGATATTTTCCATCGTATCTATCAACTTCGTCTCTTCTTCAAGCACCTGACTCCCCCTTTCTCTATTAATCACTGGCTGCCGTGGCCGTGGCCAGTCAGAGTACGTGCTATATGGGTACTGCATCACCGACTTGAGACGGCGGTGAGCCACCACGGCTGAAGACACCCAGCCAGCACCGCACATTGCCCGCGTCATCGTCCTCAACCCAGTCGTCCTGCCCCGCAAGTTCGTCCTCTTCTTCACAGAACAGCGGGGTGTCGAGGTCAAGCATAGCCTGGCGGAACGACTCGAGGAGGCGTTCTGTGGTGGCATCTCGACGCGGGACCATGACAACAGCGCGTGAATCGGAGCCAAGAGCAAGGTGGTCGCTGATGGCTGAGGCGAGAAGCGCTGGGTGTTCATCGTCGTACATGGGATCAGCCGCGAGGACAATCTAGTCACCAGGAGGGTCAGACATCGTTTGTAAGCAAGAGTCATAAAAGCGTCGCCCTGCAATCACAGATCTCTACGAGCAAAAACATACCTTGAACTGATTCGATTGCCCAAACAGGGTCTGATCGACCTCGTCTTCGCTCCCTCCCCAGGTGAGGTCGCCAACTGTGAGTGATCCCCCTCGAGACTTGACAAGCTCAGTGTTCTTGGCCACGTTCTCTCTGAGATTTGGAACGATGTTGGGAAGATCGCTGAGTGCTACGGGGACTCTCCATAGAGCTGCTGCGGCAAGACCCAAGAGGCCAGTCCCAGAACCGAGTTCGAGGACATCAGGGCGTGGTTGACCCAACGTCTCATCGAACAATCGAAACAGTGATGTCTCCGCCATGCGAGGAAGATGCTGCGATAACACATATGAAGACCCCCAAGTCTTGAACCCCAAAGAATCTCCGGTGAGTGCCGGTTCTCGAATGATCAACTCGAACGCATCATTTCCCTGTCCAAAGGGCCATTTGCGAATAACCTCTCCCATAGCTGTACGTCCACACCGCTCCGACATGCGCTTGCTTGCCTGCGTCCAGAGAACCTCCTTCTCCTCATCGTCGTCGATCCACGATAAAGGGCTCTTGATGATAGAGGAGAGATACCGAGTGACTTCTGCCTTGCGCTGGCTGGCGAGAGATTCTTGCTCCTCGATGATCTCTGAGCGACGACGCTTGTGGTTCCAGATTGGAGGGCTAAGTTCGAGACTCTGGAGAATGCCTGCTAGCTGAGTGTAGCTGGGGCGTTCCCACATTTGGGGGAAATCGAGTGCTTCGATACCCATGATGATGAGCCTAAGTATCTCTTTATCACGTTTATTGGCCAGTGAGGGTGGGTGAGGTTAGCATAGAGGAATAATCAAAGTGAGAGAAGGAAATTGTCGGTGTGGCAAAATTAAATAAAAATAAAAAATAAAAAAAAAGAACATAAAGAGCAACAAGTTTTGATCAACTGTTCAACATGCCCCCAGCAAGAACACACAAAACTAGGTATGTATGCCACAGAGCATATCGGAGACACCTTGAGTCTAGAACATAGTCCCTGTTCACTACGATTTTTTCCAAGGGAGAGGAGAAGAAGTCCCGGGGAAAAGGGGACGCTATTGTAATCCACACATCGTCTCGTCTACTACTGGCGGTAAATAGAAAAAATTGTTAACAATGGAAAAAATAAAAAAATAAAAAGTTACAAATTTTTGGCTAACATCTAATTGGGTCAAGTCTATCTCCCTATCATAACTCGTGAGTACCTCATGCATCCATATCAACGTTGGTGTTAAAGCCACTTCATGCAGGATTGCACCGCCACATACACACTTTCGAATGAGTGATCGGCATAGCCCACGTGGCTGATTGACCAGGGGGGGGGAAGGGAGCTGTGAACCTCAAACTCCATCGTCTTCCCGATTGGTCGCCCTAGCAATCAATGTCTGTAGGTACAGATACAGATACAGAGTACAAGAGGTACATGGTAGCATCTCATCCTGGTGGTATCCTGTTAAACTCCAACCAAACACACAAAAACAAAAGAGACAAAAGAAACAACTCTATCTCTCTCACTCTCTCTCTTCTCGTTAGGATCACCAAGGCTCGCCCTTCTCCCACCCCACAAACAAATGTCTCAGAACAGGTCCCTCCGGGTCGGCATAAACACGGGCATTCTTGAGCTCGACAGCCAGGAATCGACAAGTTTGCCAATCGCTCATGACCTTGCCCGACAATCTGACAATCTCGTCACAAGAACTCTTGAGAGTTTTGTAGCTGAAGTCGAATCTGACGTTTAGGTCTGCGTTCTCTAGCCAAGGCGTCGCGATGGCGGTCTCAACCTGGCGAAGCAAGAGTGTAATGCTCGCCTTGGTAGATGTAAAGTTCTCACGGGTAGGGCTATCGCGAGATCGGGTCCAGTCGTTCCAAAGCCACTGTCGAAGGGCTTCATTGGAGGTGTCGTGGCCTTGGCGCTGGTGCTCTCGTGCAAAGTCCATGAGCTGCGTGTTGTAGAAGATACCAGCTTCGTGAAGAAAATCCGAGAGTTGTTTCAGGGCGATGCGCGGTGGGAGACGATCCACAGGCTGAGCAAGCTGAACGTCTTCATAAGAAGCATAGCTTTTGGTTGAGCCTTCGCTTTCATACATCTTTGAGTACCGGGATGCACGGCGACGATGACGGCAGCAGCCAGGAACGAAGATGTTTGTTGCAGCTGAAGAGGGAGGATACAATTGGCTATAGTCTTCAGTCAGGCGAGCAGGCACGTTTCGGAACGGATCTTGGGTCTGAGCATGATTCAAAGTGTAAACGTATGTTGGGTCTGGGAAGTAAGCTCCAGGAGGCGCTTCTTTGACGAACTGGGAGCGTCTGGATGTCATCGTGGGTGACGGCTATGCTTTGACTGAGACTGAGATTGATATTGATATTGATGAGAAAGCTAGAATTCAGGATGCTCACTTGTGGGCGGATATTTATACATCTTCAACACAAGTTTGTCTGTAGGACATAGATGCTCTGGTGTATTCCGCCATTCTTCATTCAATGTCTTTCAGCCGCGTTGTCGCATACTAGAGTTCATTGTCTATCGCTACAGCATTCAAACAAACTCCTTTTTGACAACGGTCAGTCGCATAAACGGCACAAAGACTAAATAAAGCACCGTGCTACAGTTGCTACCTCTAAACTGCGAGCAATATGCTTCTCCAGCCCCATTCCAAACTAGACATCCATCATCAGCCGCTATTTGCTAATCCCTCCTCTTTATTCGGAGGGTCCTGTCCTCAATCATCATCAGCTCACACACAGCAACATACAGCCAGCCCCCACCAAACTCAAAGCTCAAAAGACCAACCAATGCAACCATCCCTCTCAGCAGCATCCATTATCAAACTGAAAATCACGCACCCCCATCACATGCGCCTCACCTCCCGTCATAGTACCACTTCATCTTCCCACTGTACCCAGCTATCGCTGTCACTCAGGTATTGACTGATTTTACTCGAACTGAGCCAGGCTCTCAATCAGACACCATGTTTCTTGTCACTCAATGTAGTATACATGAATATCGTGTTTTTAATTTCAACATTTCCTGTATTGTATTGTATTGTATTGTATTGTATTGTATTGTTTGACTTTTGCTTTGCCTAATCTAACTGCCTGCCTTGGCTTGGCTTGGCTTGGCTTTGTCTCTGGCCGCGTTTGGCCCATCTTGTCTTCTCATGTGGTATCAAAAAAAAGAAAAAAGAAATACGATGCAAATATCAAAGAGAGCTCCGTTCCTGTCCGACAGGTGGCTCGTTCATGCAGATCCTGTTTTCCCAATGCAAAATGCAACTGTAAAAGTTATCCGGTCGTGATGCTATACGCCGTTGAAATCAAACACCCACACCTCATCTTGTCCATGTTCTGTCGTATTATTGCCGCCCTTTAGCTCCTCTCTGGGGGACATTCGCTGTAAATCTCCATCTTCATCGTTTGCAGTCGGTCTCTCATTTCCATCAGATGGCCCAGTTTCCTGCTTGAAGGATTGTCCAACGCTGAGATCTCATGGTGCAGCGTCTCATACTTTTGGTAAAATAGCTTGAACGCCTGTGCCTTCTGCACAAGATCTTCAGAAAATTTTGATGCTGCAGGCCGCTTTGTGACACCCCCCTTGCTGAAGCCTTCAACATTGCGCTTCTTCGCAACAATTGATGCAGCGGGTGCCTCATTCTCGAGATCCGAGGCATTGGTGGGTGGCGATGATGCCAGGGGAGAAGACTTCGTTGGGGATGTGTTCTTGCTCTTCATCGAGGCTGAGGTTATCGTTCCGCGAGAGTTCTGGCTTGCGTCCGATGGTCGATGCTTAAGTCGGGGGGCAGGAAGAGGCTGCTTGGGCTTGATGCGTTTCGACAATGGTGTTCCAGAGCTTGAGCTCGAGTCGTCATCCTCGCGAGGTCGCTTGGCCGTAATCTGCTGCTTCATTGGCTCCCTTATCACAGGTCGAGGTTTGGCAACGACCGTGTCTCTCATCTTGGGTGCCGGTTTAGGCACAGACTTCGGCTTAGATTTGACCATAGGAGCAGCATCATCTTCTGAGGTATCCGAGTTAGAAATGATGGCCTGCGATAGCACTCTTCCCCCATTTGCTTTGGGCGCGGCCGTGGGCCGTGCCTTGGTGGGAGATGCTTTAGCGGAAGACACCTTGGATGTCGGTTTGGAGGATGCAGCTGATGCAGTCGTCTTAGCCTTGGATTTACCCAAAAGGCGCTTGACCTGGGCCTCCTGTGCAGTGGGCTTCTTGGGCTTAGTAGAAAGAGGGTTTGAGGTGGACCTCGACATAGCCTCTCCTCCAGCTCTTGGCCGGCTGGCGTCCTGAGAATCCCCACTGTCTCGAGGCGTTGTGCCTCCATCGGCCATTTCAACATTGATTGAGGGCGTGCTGACAGTCTTTGTAATCTTAGCCTGCACTCGGCTAAGACTCTTGCCAGTTCCTCGCTCCTCCTTGGGTAGTAGTCTGTCCCACTCTGGCTCTGAGATAGTGACTCTCTGCTTGTCATATTGTCGAACGGCGTTGTCAATCGCCATTTGTCGTACTTCTTGGGTATCATAATCATAATTCCAAACATCAAGGTCTCTCCAGGACTTCTTCTTCAATGACCATTTGTTGTTATCGTCGAGATCATCAGCAACTTTTCGAAGCGTCGGCTCCATGTCTTCCACCTTGCCTTCCCACTTCTTAACCAGGTAGTCAAATGAGCGATCCTGCACAGCGAGCTCATGCACCAGCATAGCTCGGTCTCCCTTGGCTCGATCAAGGGGCTGTGATGTCGTAGGGTTGGGTGTAAGCGACCCAAGCGAGACTTGACCGGGTGACTGGGGGATCGATCGTGGAGTTGAGTCGAGCAATTTGCTTTTGCCCTTGATAGCTGCCTTCTTCGCTGGTAACCTGTCGACCACGCGAGTCCTTCAAAACATGTCAGTATGATCATTCCAAAACTAGATGCAAGTGAGACCGACTTCTCCCGAGAAGCAGCATGAGCCGCAAGTCCATTTTGAAGAGCCTCGATGTCAGAATCTCGTCCTGATTGGGCGCTCTTGCTGGACTTTGCGGTCTTGCCGTCAGTGGTGTTGTCGGTCTTTCCAGTCTTCAATTTCTTCGAAGCAGCGCCTGATGGTTTTTCAAAGAGGGAGCCGGTGTATAGTATCTTTTCGGCAGTTCGTGTCGATTCGAAAGGTCGTGTGAGGTACAGATCATATGGGTTCGAGTCGGAGGGTGGCTCAATGGTGTGGGATTCGGAACCAAAGAGCAAGGTCTGGCACGGGCATATTAGCATTCGAAAACATGAGCCAAACGTCCAATCTTGGATCCGTTGCGATAAGAGGTTGTATCTGAACTTACCGGATTGGCTCCAAGAGAAAGTTGAATGTTATCTCCATTCTGGACGCATTTGATCATGTCCTCAATGACATTGTCACTCAGGGTGACAGCAAAAGCCTGGGAAGGTAGGCTGGCATCCTTGCCAGTCGAGCCCTCCAGCTGCAGCCCGCTTTCGGGAACCTTGAGCGAGTTCATACTGGAGGACATCACGAGCCTCCGTAGGCCGTGGGGTGGGAAATGTCGCGGAGTTGAATGTTGTGTCGATCAATACAGAAGCTAGGCGGAAGCGTGACGTTGGATCGTTGGTTTTCGCAGGTTGAATATGAAGAGAAGTAGTCGAAGAATCGTAGCTGAGGTAGTAAGAGTTCGTCAATGTGCAATAGCTAAAAAAGAAATCGTGAGGAACGTTGTCACATTGTCATCCAACAAGGTGAGCTGAGAGAAGAGGCCGCTGTTTTGATGAGATGGGCGTGAGAGCCTGGGCACATGGGGGCCGTTCTCCGATTCAGGAGGACAAAGGGGAGCGCCAGATGGTTTTGTCACTGACAGGCAGTGCAAAGATCCCGAACCCTCAAAGCACACAAAGAGTCTCCAACGCCCTTTGTGATTTGCAACTCTCGTCGAGAAGCAAAAAACAAGTTGAGGGAGAAAGTTGTTGGAGGGCGGAGATGATGAGGGAATGAGAGCGGCAGCGGCGAGCCCAGGTCTAGGACGGGAGACGAGGGTGTATCAAGGTACTGCGTGCGGAAGGAACTGGGGGGAGGTACCCGTGCCTGCCTGCCTCTCTGCTACCTCACCAGCAGACCAGCAAGCAACCAAGCAAGCACGTCTGACCTTGACCTTACCTGACGGGCGGGAGTGGGTGCGGCCAAACAGGGAAGTTGACCGGGGTGGACAGTACAGCACAGCACAGCACAGCGGACAACAACACAGCGGACAACAACACAGCGCAGCACAGTACCAAACTTGGGGTCCGACAGCGCAAAACACCGATTGACAGCACAATCACTCCAGCAGGGAGACGCTGTCTTCGGCCGATGTGCCAAGATACCCGCACGGTACGCTACGGAAATTCGTTCCGGGTGAGAGTACTTAGTCGCTACTCAAGGCTCTATAGTGGTCTCAGTGACAGGAAGCTGCCAGGAGGGCTGTGTCTCAGTGGCCTCTCAGAGCCCATAAGCACTGCAACTCTATCTCATACAGCAACAAACTCAAAATCATTTTGCTGGACCAAATGTTCCTTTTCTGTACACAGATATCTTCAGCTTCGCTAGCGTCCACTGGGGCCGTGGCTGCGGTGGCGTGCCTGATGGTGCGCCTGACGGTGCATCTGGAAGAGTCAACAGGTCAAGGTCACATCAGGGTAGCGGCCAAGTACTGTCCATGAGCTCTGAACCACTGTAGAACCCTACAGGCCGCCCTGGAATAGCTTCGGGCCACGATTCAGTACTTCATAGCGACATTCCCGGCGAAAAGCGGACCAAGTACCACGAAAGAGGCCCACAGCGACCGAGTGAGGTGGTGGATGCATGCAAGGCGTTGTGCTAGTCGAGTAAACTCGTCCCAGAAAAGCGAAAAGCCAAAGGGTTCCTCCCGTCCCGTTCGCCGGCCTCTGGATGATCTTTGTCTCTCTTTGAGGTATTTGAACATGAGACGGGAGAAAGGACTCTTTCAACGTGAATCTGGGGAGGTGGGAGAAAGGACTAGAGGCGAGACAATGGTCCTCTTCAGATTGTCGCATACTGTTTGTTTTCCCTACCCAATTGGTTGTCAGGTCGTCAGCCCAAAGAGAAACGGGACTCGACGGGCTGTATCCAACGGGCAGGTTGAGCTACGAGCCTAGCGAACGAACGACCCATTCTGAAGTCTGGACGACCCATGGCGAGACATCAAGGGCTCAGTATGGGAGTTCACGGCGGATGTGTCATCCGACCGGGGGCATTCTGGTTGTGGTTGTACGAATGTACGTAGTCAATAGTCGCAGTCGTGGCCGTGGCCGAGCCGTGGATGGATGGGCATCCCATCCCATCTGATCTGTTTAGGCCTCATTCCAGAAACGGCTGGCCGGGCAGTCAGACTGGAACAAAACTTGCTGAAACAATTGTGCAGCTTGAAAAGGCCATCGCCATGAGTTTCAGCCATTCAAGCCTTGCTGAGGCTCGAGTTTCTTTCTTACCCCTTTGTTAATTATCTATTATCTCTCCCTTGAAATGGATCTTTAATAAATGAACTTGGCCCCAATCTCATCTACCTTGCTATGCTCAAACCCCCATACCCATAACCCCTGTCGCCGCGCTTCCAGCGAACCGGCAACGGATCCATGACCATTTTGGCCTTACTGACTATTTACAGTGGATCTGTGACTCTATTTCCAGTGACTCGAAAGATTGAGCAAGTGGATTGTTAAGCAGAGAAGCAATCTCGACGATTCTTCCAGGCTTCGTTATCTGAAAGCCTGCCTGATTGATTATGGAAGCGAAAGAAGGGGACTTGGGAAATCAAGAGGCGGGTGTCTGGAACCCTGCTTCTTCCAATCGAGCGATGTGAGGCTAAACCCGATGTCTTCAGCCAGCCAGTGGCAGATTGGGAGTGATGTAAGGTGCAGCACAGTGACGCTGCCACATGGCGACCGAGGACTTGGGGAATCTGATGATTGGACATGTGCCGAATGGCTTCCGCTACGGGATTTTCGCAGTCTGTTCTGAGGCTTGAATGACTCTAGCACCCCCATCATCCCCATGCTTCCGGTTTTCTTTTGGATTACGATGATACAGGCATTGAACTAAGCCATCTATTGTGCTTCTCAATACGAAAGGGTGCTATTGTTCGTACTACACTGCTGACCAGACAGAAGCAGAGATGCCAATGCGTCATGTCTTGGAGAGTCTGCCCGTCTCGGCGGCATCCCCGTGATTTGTGGTCAGCTCAAAAACAGCTCAGCATCCGGCCACCATCATTTCTGTTTGTGTCGAGTGTGTAAAGAGGCTGATTGGGGGGTTTATGCGGACGGGTATGTTCCAGGTACCGTTCTTGTCTGGACCATTTATTTGATTTGGGCTCTGATGGCTGATGAAGAGTCAGTCAGGGATGCATCTGCATGCATGGAAGACTGAACCCCGGTGAGTCTGCGGTCGAATGTGGCTTACAGAATGCATGTCGGGCTGTCCGTTTCCATCGTAGAAAAGGCTAAGCCATTCTATTTTCTGCCCATCAGTGTCACAGGCTGACGTTTTGACTCTGAAACCCTAGAAATTAATAAGATTGGTCTTGGAAATATTCGTAATGGCCTCGAGAGCTTGAGGACGATTTATGTGAGGCTCATTCAAGGCTGTGTACTCCGTAAATTTGACTAAAAAGCCCTCCACGCAAATCATCCTGCGACCCTCCTTTGGCTGGCGTGGTCGGGACCTTGCAGATAAATTTGTCTGGTGGCAGCTGGACATGATTGCCGATCATCTCATCATGGTGGATCAGGGTCCAGAGTTGTTCAAGACATTGAATCAAGAGAGCAAATGCATAGTTAGATCATGCAGGGCTCGTGAAGATGGTTCGTGAAGAAATGGCCTGAGACTTACAAGAATACGAATATGTTTTGCATGACAGAGAGCGACAGGTAGCATAGACTTTTGGAAATTGGGTTCCGAGTCTTATTATGGTCGATCTCAGTGGCCTTAATTGAACCCAAATATATTGACAGATACAAAAATAAATCGCAATAAATTACTGCTCATGTCACCTCTCTACGGCCGTTCGGCCCAAGCTCAGCTCAGCTACCCGGTACCTAGTTAGACGCAGAAGGTAGGTATACTCCAACTCAGTCACCAAACTACCATCAACCAATATCTCTATACACTCTCTCAAAACTTCATGTTGATCATCCCAGTATTCGGAACCGCTGCTAACCGGAGATGGGCATCATTGAGAAGGGAACACCCGCTCCTCCGCTCCGCAATGCGGGGAAGAAGCATTTTGAAGAGCGGAAAGCAGGATTTGTTAGCCACGGCCACCGAAGAAGCCGGACTCTGTAGCCGAACCATCACCACCATCGATAGACTGAGAGACAAACAAACGAACAGAAGAAAAAGAACGCACACACTCACATACACTACAAGGTCCCGACATGTGATCCGGTTGCGGATGACACTGCATGATCGAACACACAGTACATATGCACATCTCCATCAAAAAGGAAGCCTCAACAACACCAAATGCCCCACCCCCGCAACGCCGGTGGTTTGTATCAACTCCACCACGCCAATAATTCTCCTCTGGTGTTGAAAACTATTGATTCTCGAGACAGAATAGGCGAATCTCTGGTTTCTGTTGTCCGGGGGCCATACAGAGTGTTTGTCGAGCAACAATCCTCATTTCAGATGCTATCTGCAGTGGTTGGAGCTTGTCGTAAAGCTCTACAACTCAGACGTGTCTCCCACGCTCGGTAGATTTATTTAAGCTTTCCCTTAATCATAACGGTAGGACTTTTTTTTTTCTTTTCGCTTTCAACGGTCACTTCTTAGCGAACCCCTCTAATCATACAAACTCAACTTGTTTTCTCTGCTCGGGTAAAGAGAGTGTGTGCATCGATCTGAGCTAAGACAAGACACTTGTTCATCACACAGAACGCAGTTCTGAATCCAGATGCCCGCCAACCTAAGCAGCAACATCTCTACGTTGACAATTATTTCGAGTCCACGATTACAGTCCAGTCCAGTAACAGCCTGAGAACGTGGTGCCTAGCTGTGTCTGACCGGGATCAGTCCGCCGGGGGAACTATGCGGAAGACCCTTGTTCGACATGGGGGCACCACTGCTGTGTGCTGTGCAACAGGGATGTGTCTGTCTTCCTCTCGGTCTAAAAGAAGAGTTGAAAAAGGTCATGTACCTTGAGGTACAGTTGCACAAGAGTGGGAATCGCTCGGCGAAGCATGATCGCTGACATCACAGTCTGTGGCATCCCGCTGTATTGGCATATCTCGCACCTCTGCTGAACAATTACAACACGTACGACTGTCAGTGGCTTGTTATCGCGCTTGGCGATGTAAACTTGCTGATTGAAAGTGTCCTCAATTGGTGAAACTCTTCCGTCTTGTCACTTTATCCGCCAGCCTTTTCAACACACCAACCGCCACAGCAGGCATTCACTGTACAAAAACCACTGACTCTTTTCCCGTTCTCACCGTCCAAAAGACCTTACTGTGAATGTACTGGAGGCCCGTCTAGCGTTATAGGAAGGGTCACGCTGGCAGATGGCTCCAGACTCCATCCAGACTCCTCTCTCCGTCTCGCCTCGCCTCGCCTGGTCTGTCGGGATATCCCACGTCGAACCAGTCTATGGTGTCTGGATGTCCTGAGAAATCTGTTAATGACCCGGATAATGGGCCTGGTGATCCGAGGTTTCTCTGCAGACCGCTACATAGTGGATGATCGTAAAATGATGTTATTGTGCTACGAGGTAGGTCTGCAGGTCTGTCAATTCAATCGAACAAATGCAACATACCAGAAATATTCTGCCATAACGAATGCAGAGTGGGCCATGCATGCGCCACGGCTGTTCGTGTCTTTTTTGAGGCTGCGCTGACATCTCCCACTCTGTATCCGTATCTGCATCGATGCATCTACATCTGCATTTGCTAAGCCGGTAATCCTACAAAAAGAACCTTGAATGTCTCAGATTTTGACGCCTGGTCTCTTGGCTCGTGACCATCCTGAGTCTGGTGTTTGTTTGGTGTTTGTTTTACGTTTTAGAAATTCCATCGATACTAACAACTACCGATATTAGAGGGAATGACATCTGTAACAGGGACTGTGTCGTGGCTCAATGCCTCATCCTTGAACGGCTGGCCTTTCAGTAACATTGCAGTAGACAAAACAAACAAAACAGAAGGGGAGTTTTCTCAGCGAGTGATTCAGGTGGAAATCGGGTATTGCCTGGACCCGCTGGCTTTTTGATTCCCATCCATGATGGACAAGGATGATTCATATCCCTGACACCCCTTTGCTGTCGGCTGTCACCTCGTATTATGACTTCTGCTGGTGTACTTTACTAGGCAAACATGGGCGCTTATTTGCCTCATCATAGCCCTTCTGTCACATACAGTATTGACTGTGTCCAAGCATAGCATTGAGTCTCTAGGGCTATTAGGATCGACTTGGTTCATTGATTTGGTCCTTGTTCAGGGCATAGAGACATTGAAACGCATTATTGAGCGCTGCGAGATTGGATGTGAGTACGGAGTACCCGCTTGTATTGTTCGATATGGAGATATTGGCTATTGCAAGGGCGGCAGCACAGCGCCCTCAACATGCTTCCAAGGAAATCTCTGACTATTAATTCGATTGCCCTTTTCCTTTGGTTCATCCCCTAGCGGCCAATCGTGATCAGTTTACAAATGGCTATTGAGATCTTGAGAGGTAATGACTGAAAGCTTATACCATGTGTTGATCCAACTCCCTTGTCCACGCCAACGTAACTGCGACATCAGCATATCGACACAGGGCAATAGTTTGTATCGACAAAATTAACAGATATTGGACTCTCGTTTCAATCTGCTTTCAGCCAAGTCGGCATTGAACCTGTAAGAATACCCGAAGTGGCTGTCTGGTGGTGTTCAATATTCGCCATGCATAACCTTCGCTTGGGACCCCGAATCTGCAAAACATCTGTGTGACTTACAACTTGCCTATACTTGAAAATCAACAGTAAGTACTCTTTGTCATGAGCAATACCTTTATCGCATGGGACATCAGTTTCTGACGTTTCGGCTGAGTGAGCTCGAGCCGCTATGCCTTCAGTGCCTGGGAGCCTCTTCTGACAAACGTAAAGACGTATTTTTCTCCCGCAAGTCTAAGACAAAGTCACTCTCTTCATAAGGGAGGCCTTATTAGCGATTAATAGCGATTTGATTACCTTGAGACCAAACAGGAGCATGGTTGTTGGCCAGTATATGTTTGCAATCATGCCGCTTGTCGGCCATTGAGTGAAGTTTGAGACAGCAGTTTTGCATGAAACTGCATAATAAAAAGGAAACTACGGTCAGAGATCGAGTTACACATAGAGATATCTAGGTACTTATCCCAATCACAGCAGTATCGAAGTCGAACGACAGTGAAGCAAGATGTTTGATGCTGGACTGGATCCTCACCTTCACTCTAGGGTAGCTCACTTTGGGAAATGTTACCTATCACGGTACTTTTGATATTCGTCAGATCATAGTTACCAAATCAGCAGGATCATGCGCCTTGTTGGCCATCGATTCCCCATAACATTGGGACTCATGGTCCGTCAAGAATCACCAACAATGGTCATCAACAGTCATCTACTCCATTCAGGTACAACACAGCACGATATCAGACATCTCAACCGAGCGGCATAGACTCGGCTCATTCGGTCAAATCGGGGCCTGGTGGACCGCCCCATCTGCACCTCTTGATCCTAATGCATCCTCATGCGATGCCATGCGATGCACATGTGGTGCATCTTCCGGTTCAACCGCACGTACAGACGTCCCGCTACCAGTTTTTGGATTCCATCATAACGAGAGCTGAAGTCTCTCCCAAGTCTTCTCTTCACTAGAAAACACTAGACCAAAGTCAACTATACACCATCAATGGTGCCTCGATTGCTTCTTCTTTCTCAACTTTTGAGATTTTCCATATGGACCCTTCTCGACCGGGATCTTCACGGAGGGGTACCACACAACCCAATTCAGCGGGTGAACAAAAGTGTGATGAGTGGGCCGTAGTGTTCTCGGTCACTTTAGGCTTTGGCTTGGTAGCTTGGCCATTCTTGACTTGATGGTGTTGATCATAGCATTCTCCTTCTCCTCGGTCGAGGGTCTATGCTATTGGATGGTTCTAACGGCAGCGGCCCGGACCATTGTATTCCAATGAAAAAAGCCTCTACATATGCCTCAAGAGTCTATCTTGGGTGAATTTATCATCGGTCAAGTGAAGTTGAGATAAGAAATCACCAGACGTTGATCAATTCCAGTCGTCCAAGCCAATTACCCAACCTCTCCATGTCTGAGGTCATTGTTATAGTGCCTGATGATCTCACACTTACACTTTAGACTGCGATAGCATCATCATACTGTACCCCAGCTATTAGAGTTTTTGATACTTCACTTTTCATCATGAGCCAGGATCTTCCATTTATTTACTCGATGGCGTTCTCAGACAAAGAATGGCCATATGAGGTTATGACACATCAACTTCTTACCCGTCACACTAACCTCAACTTTCAAGTCCTCTCTTTAGACTTTCCCCTTCCAAAGAGGGAATCAACTCGTCCTGTTCCTGTTTTGTTCCTGTACCTGTAACTGTAATCGTAAGCGTACCCTCCTCATCCGTCGTCTTGATAAACGCCCACCCCCACGCCAACGCCAACATCAACGAGAGGGCGTCGATTATATGGAGCCCCGCCTCCGTTCCGAAAGTGTCTCTAGCTCCAGTCACTTAAAGAGTTGATGTGAGTTGTGATAGCTAGCGGAACTTCAGGACCGACTCGGTAAAGACGGACGAGGCATTTGACTTCGTCCCGATCCCAAAGGTCCCCCCATCTGCCATCCTTTGACAGGTGTGTGCCGTCGCTTACACTGCTTGGACTGCCCGCCGTGGGTAATCGGGTAAGTAAATCTTTCTGGGGCCGCGCCTTGTCATCTACAGTAAGGTGAAAGTCTGATAGCCTCTTCGAGACCACGTGAACTGGTTAGAGGTGGATCGTCGAGGCTGTTGATCGCACGGATAACTAGACCCTTAGATGGTCGAGATTTTCGCGATGTTGGGGATCGTGCATGATCGGCGATTGCTATCGCCAGTGACATCTCTTACTCGAGCCTACTCCAACAGCAGCATCATCAGTGACAGCCTTGAAGAAATCGAACGATGACTGACATGTCTGATAGTGACAGTTATGTCTCAGGAACACGACACACCAAGCTGTCAGGATCTCCGATTCCAAACTAAGAACCAACAGCCTTGCATCAGGCACACCTTGACAGCCCGTCACGGCTAACCAGCCACCCCCAGCAACAAACTTCCCAACATCAGGATCAGGCTGGGCCAGGAACGGAAAGATTTGGAAAAACTGGGCGAGCGCCCCTCATTATTGATCATGAACCTAGTACAGCCGCAAGCTCCACGGCCGCCCGTCTCGTATAGAGGCAGATCCAGCAGGGTAGGGTGGACGATACAGCAGTCAGCAGCCATCGTGTTGTCTCGCTGCCTCTTGCTTTTGTCTTTGCCTTCTTCTTGTCCCACCACACCCGTCCCTCTCGCTACAGCAAGCTCTTCCAAAGGCCCCCACCGGTGAGCCATTTCTCCCATGCCTATTGCGTTTTGAACAGTAGAATTGCGCAGTGGCCAAGGTAAAAGTAGATAAAGTGCTTGGTCTCTGCGTAGCGTGTTAGCCAGCCAGCCGTGCCCGGGGCTATGGAGTCGGAGATCGGCGTGTTGGGTTTGACGAACCGTGGGTAACGAAGCTACCGAAATTTCGGCCAACAATGCAGTGCCAGGTTGGTCCCTTTCGCTCGTCGAACTACATTCTGTGAGTATGAGATCGATCGTGTCAGGCTTGGCGTGTACGAACTGTGCGCTTGATGTGCTGTGCGATGTCCTGTCATAGCGTGTCAGCCTGTGTGCCTACAGGGACTCAGTACTTGGTGAGGAAACCTTCTCAATGGTGAACTTGGCCATGGCTTCCTGGGCTATTGTCACGTCAGCCTTGTCTCCCTGTCGCCGGCGCAAAACTATCATGGATTCCCCATACCAACTTCGATAGACTCCTGTTGCATATCCTCCGTCTTTGGCATCTCTCGTCAGCGATCGCGTCCGGAATATCGGTACGTATGTCGGGTTATCTCACCATGTCGGCGGACTTGATCTGAGCTAGCATTATCTCAGTATGATGATTCTCAAGCTCCAAAGGGGGTGCTGCTTACCCTCGAGCTTCTCCCGAGCGACGGGAGACTCTGCCTTGGGAACGTGAGCATCGGCCATCTTGTGTTAAGTTTAGGTTGGAGAAAGTGTTCGGTTTAGGAAACAGAGGCGATCTGCAAAGTCCTGTTAGTCTGGGTTGTTGTCATGAGGCTGGCGTTCGACGACGCCTTGGTGTGCGCCCCCTTTCTTGAGGGACGCAGGACGGGATGCTAGTCGTAGGGGATCCAGCAAGTACATACGGGCTGTATGGAGGGTACGAGGCGTTAATATTTTCGGCCGATAAAGTAAAAATAATAGCGACTAGAATTACAATTGATTGTGTCTGGAGTTTTGCTGTTGATTGACTCGATGAGACGCGCAAATGCTAAAGCCTTGTGGTGACTGTGGAGCGGATTAAGTGTACAGTCGCGTGTTGATGCTCGTGATTGGGTTGTCGCTGGCCGAGCTGTAGCCTCGTCAGCATCAGCGTCGGTTTCAGTGGGAGCTACCCTGGAAATAAAGTGCACGGGCTCTTGATCGTGGATGGGACTGGATGCTTTTTGCTGTGACGACGCCACCTAGGGGCGGCGCGGCTCGCGTCGGTAAGCTATCTGAGTACGTACCAGACCCTTTGACATGATCCTCCTTTGCGATGCGACCTACCCTGTACATTTGGTTTTCACCAATTTTATTCTACACTCTCCGGTCTAATGAAACTGAACAGTCAAATACTTCCGGTATTGTTGCGTTGCTCTGTAGTATATCCAGGGTCTATCTTTTATTTGGGTTCAACCGGTCGCTAGGTACTTGCAAGTTTGGATCAACCTCTCCGCTACCGATTGTGGAAAGAAGGCCATATTTCACACTCACAGATCAACCAGTGCCAAAGACTCTGACCAGCAAACAGGAGAACTCAAAGATGCCGTGGCACTGCCATATGAAGGCCCAAGACACGAACCAACACGGGTCCTACTCGCATGGACCTTGACATCAGTGATTGAGTTGGCAAACGATTCACACCATCAACTCTGCACGCCATACTTGGTCAGTTGTGACTCTCAGTTTGTCAGATCATGAGCCTGGGTACAATTCACAAAGTATTGCCAAGTGAGATCATTTACGGAGGCATTGAGAGTTCTGGCCTGCAGAGCCACGCCTCTCGTCACATCGGCAGAGCTGTTGTGTTGGTGATATTGCACAGCTCCAATTTTATCAATCAGGAACACACAGGAGATGGTAGTTATTGGTAGGTAACGAAAACGAGGCACGACTGATAGGTAGGTGCCATGAACATCCCGAGTTCACCCCCCTCATGATGCAAATTCGCCAGGGCGTATGAGCGGATGAGTTCCTGGCCCTGACCGCAGCCCACAGCACACTCCAGCCAGAACTACATATCAACCAGGCACCAGGCGTATAGAGGCGCATGTTTAGAACCACAAAGGGAAAACCATGAACATGTCAGCACGACGTTTCACGGCACGGTCGCGTTTATCACGAAGGTTCTAAGAAGCTTATAAGGTCCACACTGTAGTGGAAACGCTTAACGACAAAAGGTCCTACGTCCGAGGTAGCCTCATGCGCCCATCTCTCATCAGTGCCCAAAAAGGAATCATAGTATGCCAAGAGTGTGACAGACTTTGGTGGCGTCATACACTTACAGAAACTCACGAAGTAAATGGCCCACGAAGTTCGCTTGAAGGACTATCAGAAAGCCGATTGCACTTCTTACCTCTTCTCCCCATGGTATCCAGTGATAGTACCGCGTTAAATTCTATCTGAGGGGAACTGGTGCCGTGAAACCTTGTTGGAACTCGCGATATTTTTCGGGCGCCAAATGTGACAGTGGCCATGGCAGAAGCGATGAAGAGTTTTTCATGATGGATTGACACCGGAGTCATAGTAGAGAAACAAGGCCCAAACCGTGAATAAACTTCAAAGTTCAACCGGAAGAAGAATAGTTGTTGCTACTGTTGTAGTCGAGTAGTTGCCGCATCCGGAGGATAGTGTGATAACTCTTGCTCGTGGGTCTTAGGACCTGTTCACCAAACCACGACTGACTCCCAAGCTCTTGTGATCAAAACTGCAGTCCAGTATATCGAAGGTCTTTGTCATATCTCGGGAATAGTGTAATTGTTTTGGTGAAAATTCGGGTCCTCGGTGACATATCGATGAGTTCCAAGAGCGTAATTCCGGGGTGTTATTGCCATGTTGGAGACCAATCGATCAGCCATGGAGTCCAGGTCGAATACATTGAAAGAACATATAAATGTGTCTTTCAAAATATGATGTTGGAGTTACTGGGAAATGGATCTGACATACATTTTTCAGTGTTCCTTGAGCAGCACTCCTGGAAGAACTGATGAGCGAGTGGTGAGGTCTTCTTATACTTATGGATTCCGAGTGTTCCTGCACGCTCAAAGTCAGATGGCCCTCCATAAACTTTGACAAGAATTCTCCAGAGAATATGGCTTGCATCCGCATTCCCTCACAAGTCATTCCAGAGCTTCTGGTGTGGAGTGTGCATCTCACGTATACCAGAATGCACATCAAGAATGCACGTCTCAGCACCCCTCTGGCAGATCTAGAATATAAAAAGCACTTCTAATTCAATATTTCCTATTTACCTGAAATTGAAGCTCTTGGATTCGTCTCAAGTTCACGATTCTCGAGGAACCAATCCTTGCCAGACTGTGCAATGATAGCTGAAAGGTGGGAGGCTAGGAATGTCGGAGAACCAAATTCAGAGTTGTAGGGTCATATAAACTTTAGAATATTTCTAGATATCAACTCACCGCTACTTGATTCGAAAGTTAATTCCAAGTTGCTAGGGAACCAGGCGGAGAAGTTGATGTTTTGTTGACATATTTTCTTTCATTTAGTTAACACATTGCTGCAAACGATGAGCCTGGAGCCTGGTATGGATAATCTCTTACTCCGTAATCAACATGAATGAAAGGAGCACTGAAGCATATAAACTCAAGTCGAAGAAGCATGAGCTCATAAGACGAGAACTTTGAGGCTCTTTTTGCCTCGTGGTCTTTGAGATGTGCGCATGATCGGCGTCTAACAAACGTATAACGCCCCGCCATCTGACCTGCATGTCGGAGATGAGGAATCTAGCAGTAGATCCGCTACTGGTACTCATTAATTAATCAACAGATAATATACCCGTATTCGAGGAAGTAATAGACATGAATGAGTGCTTAGGAGCTGGTAGTGAGAACTGATCTTGAGAAGTCAGGACGTCTTGTTGGTCGACAAACAACTTCATTCGACATGAATCATACAATGATTGAGAATGGTAGGCAGAAAAGAGGAAGCAGCATCAAACCAAAGAGAATCACAAGAGCCCAGAAAGCCACTGGATTCCAGAATTACCCCCCTGGCATTCAGGATGCAGGTCTTATGTGGAAGATGAGTCTTGCAGGCAAAACCATACCCTCCACACCAACATTCTTGGAGATGTGAAGTGGGAGGTGAGAACGCGAAGAGTGTTATTTCGTGATGAGGCTCTTATGGACAGATATACACTTTGAGTTGATGCATATTGGCTGTGAAGTGAATACTGAGATGACAGAATTTCTCAGCTTCATGAGCGATACTGGTCAATAACTCACAGCATGCTGAGATGAGAAGAATCTCTTGATGGAAGGGGATATCTAGATTATTGCGTAGGTAGCTATAATCAACCGTTTTCAGTGCTGTCATGCTGTTTAGAGTGGCGTTTGACTTGCTCACTGGAATTTCTCCCATCGCTGAGCTCAGGGCGGTGAAGAAACACAACTGCATATAGAAGCATCTTGGAAGCTGATGGTGGGGTTGGACTGTTAGAAAATCCGGTGCACGGGCCAACTTCGGGTCCCAACCTCGGGCAATAAGAATGTGGTAGAGAAACTTTTTTTCCTCTCTCCCTTCTTAAAGAGCCCCAAGTTCTGAAAATGACTTCACGCGTTCAACTCCCACGGTGAAACCATTCGCCATTGATCGGGAGATAAAAACAACACACAGCAACATCATAATGGCTTCATCGAGGATATTCATCAGGGGTTTGCCACCCAATATCTCGGAGGCTGACTTTCGGAAGCACTTCTCCGCCCAAGGTCGCGAGATTACCGATGTCAAGCTGATTCCCCAGCGACGCATTGGCTATGTGGGCTACAAGACACCCGAAGATGCCTCAAAGGCAGTCAAGTACTTCAACAGGTCTTACATTCGTATGTCCAAGATTGCCGTAGAGACTGCGCGACCAGTAAGTTGACTCCTCTAAATGTCTTGACTTCTCATACTGATGGAATGCTAGATCTCAGACCCCGCCCTCATCAAAGGCAAAGGCCAGAGCGCCTGGCATTCCAAAGCTGCATCAACACCATCCACAGCAATCAAGGGCAATGAGCAGCCGGCTGAAAAAGAGTCAGATTCGACCTTGAGGAAGCGCAAGCGAGATGAGCCCCAGCCGGCGGACCCGAAGCTACGCGAGTTCCTTCAAGTAATGAAGGAAGGCAGAGAGGGCGCGCTCGATGATGGTGTCCGTGGTGGTATCGGCGACGGCGTTGCTGCTGTTGCTGCTACGGCTGTTCCCGAAGAGGAGAGCGATGATGAGTACGAGCAGATTCCGACTCGAAAGGAGAAGCAGCGCAGGATCGAAGCACCAGAAAAGCCCCTGGCCTCTCAATCTTTGCCGTCGCAGCTGAAAGAAGCAAGGGTGGTCTCTGATGCGCAGGCGGAAACTCCTGCGGGCGACGAACCTGTGGAGCCTCAAGAAGCAGCGGCAAAATCGAGTCTGGAACAGCAGGGAGTAGTCGCAGAGGATGACGATTG
The DNA here is from genome assembly GCA_013396095.1 of Fusarium sp. NRRL 52700. Lineage (NCBI taxonomy): Eukaryota > Fungi > Ascomycota > Sordariomycetes > Hypocreales > Nectriaceae > Fusarium > Fusarium sp. NRRL 52700. The sequence goes on from JAAQRM010000301.1 coordinate 44,699, forward strand.
GCTTCGTTCACGAACAAACAGACTGCTGGACCTTGTTGATCCCGATGACTTGGAACGAACTCTTGCGCAAGGGCTATCAGCAATTGAGACCGATCATGCAGAGGGAGGCGAAGCTATGGAACTCACTTCTGTTGACCCGCCAGCTACAACTGATGTGGCGATGAATGAGACCACGATGGAGGCATCGGGGGGTGAACCGGCAAAGGACGACTCGCTTGAGGCGATCCGCCGAACATCAAGACTTTTCGTCCGAAACTTGCCCTACAGCGCCACCCAGGAGGATCTCCGAGACGCCTTTGAGCGGTTCGGAACCATTGAAGAGGTATGTTTCAGATGATTTTCTTTTATTTATTTACAAAACAAAGGCGACGTGATGAAGCTCAGATAGGGACAGCTTATACTTCGGTATTTGATGAGAACTTGAGCGAATATTTTAGTAGATGCTTCGATTGACTGAATTGTTGCCAATCTTACTACATTTCTTGAGGATTATACTAGTCTGAACATCAACTAATAGCTGTTGATATACTAGGTTCATCTACCGGTCAGCAATTCAGGTACCAGCAAGGGGTTCGCCCTGGTGTTGTTTACTGACCCGTCGGGAGCTGTTGAAGCATTCCAAGCCATGGACGGGGCGACGTTTCAGGGGCGTATTCTTCACATCATTCCTGCGAGTGCAAAGAGAGACACGGGTCTGGATGAGTTCGCAATTTCCAAACTCCCCCTCAAGAAACAAAACATGATTCGGAAGAAACAAGAGGCAGCTGCTACTACGTTTAACTGGAATGCGCTGTACATGAGCCAGGATGCCGTCAACGCGTCGGTCGCCGACCGTCTTGGTGTTTCAAAATCAGAACTTCTTGACCCTACCTCAGCCGATGCTGCCATCAAGCAGGCCATCGCGGAGACGAGCGTCATTCAAGAGACCAAAGCATATTTTACCGCTAATGGAGTGGACCTTGAAGCTTTCAAATCAAAGAAGCGGGGTGATACGGCCATCTTGGTTAAAAACTTTCCCTACGGGACGACGATCGACGAGCTCCGTAAACTCTTTGAGGAGTCTGGGCCCGTGCTGAGAGTTTTGATGCCCCCGAGCGGGACAATTGCCATTGTCCAGTTCTCGCAGCCCAATTACGCCAAATCCGCTTTTGGGAAGCTGGCATATCGCCGGATTGGAGATAGTGTGCTCTTTTTGGAAAAGGCGCCAAGCGACATCTTCAGAGGCGGCGACCAACTGGATCAAGCCGTGTCACTAAAAGATCGTCCGGTTCCGACGGTCCAAAATGTTAGTGTGGACGACTTACTGTCACACGGTGATAAGCCGGAGGAGGATTTGGAAACCACCTCACTGTTTGTGAGAAATTTAAACTTTTCGACTTCCACATCTCGGCTTGCTGAAGCTTTTCAATCCCTCGACGGATTCGTCTCTGCTAGAGTTAAGACTAAAATGGACCCAAAGAAACCAGGGCAGACACTTAGCATGGGCTTTGGTTTTGTGGAGTTCCGCACAAGGAGCCAAGCCCAGGCTGCACTCAAAGTCATGGATGGTCATGTACTTGACGATCATGCCCTGGCTGTGAAGGCATCACACAAGGGCCATGACGCAGCCGAGGAGAGACGCCGAGAAGACAAGGCTAAGAAGGCTGCAGGGCAGCGCACTAAGATCATCATCAAGAACTTGCCTTTCCAGGCGACCAAGAAGGACATCAGGTCACTGTTTGGAACATATGGCCAGCTTAGATCGGTGCGCCTACCCAAGAAGGCTGATTATACCCCTCGGGGTTTTGCTTTTGCCGACTTTGTCACTCCCCGGGAAGCCGAGAACGCACTAAATGCGTTGAGGGACACCCACTTGCTTGGTCGCAAGCTTGTCTTGGACTTTGCGGAGGCAGAGGCAGTCGATGCTGAGGAGGAGATCGCAAAGATGCAGAAGAAGGTTGGAGGACAGGTAAACAAGGTGGCCCTTCAGCAATTGACTGGAAAGGGGAGGAGTAGGGTCAATATTGGCAATGAAACTGATGAGATGGATATGTGAAGTATGGAATAGTAAACTACAGAGATACTATTGCCTTTGCACGGGAGAGACAGAGAGAGTTGCGACAAGGCTGATGGTTCCTGTTCCTGTGCCTGCATGGCTGATCTCGCTCTCCATGAACTCTGCGCCGTTCTCCCTTGGCAAGGGTCGTTTGATCGCTGCAGAGCGGATAGCATGCATTACTCACAACGCTTATCCGGGGTGGCTACGATCTGGACAGAAGAATTCGATGCCCTGAGTTTACGGGCCAGGGGAGCTTGCGGATCCTCTTAATGTCTGATTCTAATCTTGTACACATACCAAACCTTCTGTACCTTGCGCCGTTCGTTCTGAAGATGTCTCTGAGATCCCTCGACACACGCCCCCCTCCACAGAGAGTCCCTTGGTTGATGGTCTGGTTGGGTTAGCACACAGATATCGCGGCCCCGCCCTAACTCTCCCTTGCATGCTAACGCCCTCGATCAATGCTCCAAGCTGCCATGTGCTGGTGGCTTCTGCTGGCACTCACAATTGGCCGCCACGACTACCGACAGCAGACATCCCTCCGGGCAAAGCCATGTCTGTTCCCCGCTGTTGTTGGAGTTTGAAGCTGGAGCTAGAGCGGGCCCTTCACACTCCCATCTATCTCTACTCCCACCCCATCCCATCCCCATCCATCACAACCCCATTACCCTTGGTGGTTAGGACAATATAGGATGGTTTATGATGGATTTGATCTTGATCGTTTGAGTTGAGGGGGGCGCTCCAGCCCTGGTCCGCAGACTATCACTGATATACTCCCCAGTCTAGGATTTATAGATGTTTATTAGATTTCTCCTGGTGATTCTTCGTTCCAGTGCCTGAACACTCCTTTCTTCAGATGCATACATCTATCCCACCATTCCACGTCTTGAATTCCTCTCAACATTCTCATCATCTCTTGTCTACTCATTGTCTGCATTCGTAGAGTCCTCAAAGGCATTTCGTTTCAGCTGGTTCAAGTCTTTTCATCTTGTTGAGCTCTCCAGTCGGCATTCCTTTGCCAAACACTTTGCTTGTTGCCATGTCTTCATCACTCTATCACCCGAGGCCGGTGCTGTCCTCACAACGTTATACACCTTCACCAGACTATCTTCAAGATGCTCGACGAACATATCACAACAACAGTCGTCTACCTCTACGTGAACAGGCCGGCAATGCACAGTCACACAACTTCAACAGCATGGTATCATGCTATCCCAACACAGTAGGCATCTCGCCTTCGGTACCAGTCAGCCTTCCAGCTCCCATGATCCCTTCACAATCATTTGAGTGCCTGTACCGCGTACCCACACCCAGAAACCAGCCTCGATACCAAAGAAGACCCCGAAATGGTGTCAACCCTTTATACTTCTGGCCTGCCTTTCGCCAGTACCGCAACCGACAAGCACACAAAGACACCCAGAAGGATAAGGGTGGTGTTTGGAGAAGACCCGAGCTTGAGGATGCTTTTGTTGACTGTAAGAATACCCTCGCGTTGCTCTTGACTTGACCTATACTAATGGGACTCAGCTGTTCTTCTCATGCCTCATATGGGCCGTCGCAAGTTTTCCATGGGTGGTAAACTTCATGGTCGAAACATGCTCATCAGCGAGTACATCTTCACAATCTGCGTTGCCATTCTTGGCAGCAAAGAGATTTTCCGAATCGACAACAGCAACGATAGCATTGAGCAAATGGGACGCAAGCAGGTCTCAAGTCACATGCAGGTGGTCAAGAAGTTCTTTGAGGACTTGCGATGCTGTAAGTCACCGCCGTGTGCCTCATATAATTCTCTTACTGACTTCATTAGTCCACTTCCTCTTCCCTGCTGAGGAGAAGAAGGAGCCTGGCTCCACAAACTCTGAGGACTACTATGACGAAGAGGAGCAAGAATCCTTCAAGTCTAACCCTGTCCTGACTGCTCTCGCTGAAGGCCGGGTGCCTGATGTTAAGCCCAACTATGAGTACTTCTCACAACTTCTTGCTCTCCAGTCCCTCATCTCAATCCGCCCTAAGACAGCAGAGATTTATGTCTCGTCTTCTGAGGTCAAGTTCAAGGATGAGATCGCGTATGACGCTCAGGACAACGCTCTGGACACAGAATCCTTTCCCCACCTCAACAAGTACAACAATTGTGATGACAGCCCCAGTGTACTTGGAAAGGATGTGCTACTCCATGAGTACACCCGCTCTTTGGATCGAACCACATCTGCCTGTGTCAAGACGGTAACTCGCCGATGGCAGAAAGATGCGCCCGAGATCTACGAGACTCTGGATCTCCCCACTCGAGACGAGGAGTGTTTACTTCTTGAGATGTGCGCTACTCTTGAGTTGCATGAGCATGCTCGCTTCCCCTCAGGGTCTGAGCTCACTGGTTTTGTTGAGGTTGCCATCACAAACCCCAACCTCCAGAACCACCGGTGGAAGTGCGTTACACGTCTCACTCGTCCATCTGAGCTTCACGGCGATGACAAGAAGCAGGGTGTTTACACCAATGAGACCGGTATTCACCGCCGGGGCTGCAGCGACTCCAAGGCCGACTGTGACTGTCACTCGCGCCCTCGTCAGGATATCCATGTTCCATTCCCTGCTGTGGAGTGGGCTAGCATCCTCAGCATGGCTGTTCAATATCCTGATGTCGAGCATCAGCGCAAGAAGGACAAGCGCAGCAAGGGAGATGACCGTAAGAAACACGATCTCGACCGCTCTGGCAGCAAGCGCAAGCGATCTGAGGACGACGGCGATGCCGCTTCTTGGGCTCGTCGTGACCTGACTGGAAGCGACCTCATCTGCAAGGTTGCCATGTACCAAGAACTTTGGTCATGTGCTCCCGACTCCAACCGATGGGTTCGCCAGGGCATTGTCTTTTGGCGATTCAATACAACCAACCAATGGTACAAGTACAACCCGGTATTCAAGCCGGCTGGTACCTCATGGCGCTGGTTGACAGTCAACGATCCTATGTCCCGCTACCACCAACAAAAGGCCCTCGTTTATCCTTCTACCTCTATGTCGCGAGATGCCATCATGTCGCCCACACCTTCAATCAACCAGCACATGACAGCAGCGATGAATGAGACTTTCAGCTCTGCATGGGATCCCAGCGTGAGCCTGGCTCAGGTACCAACTGTTCCCGCGACAAATAATGGTGGACTTACACTGTTCGAGTCCTTTTCTGGAGGTCTTGCTACACCTCCACCAACAGCAGGCTTACAGCCGTCGTACCCAACCAGCTTTGACCATGGTATGCCTCCAAGCACAGGCGTTGGTTTCATGCCCTCAACATGCAGCACAGCAAATGATAGCCATCCGGTTGCTGGACATGGACACGGACACGGACACGGACACAGCCAGACAGCGGGATACTACGATGCGCAAACAACACTGGCAGATCTCAAGCCTATTATCTCCACTGTGAACCCTTTCCAGAGCCCAACAACCACATCAGGATTGGATCTGTCTAGTTCACTTGGTTACGATAACCCAGATAGCCTACAAGGCTGGGATATGCCGGCGTTGGACGGATGGTCTGCCAGCACTGGTGGATCAGAATGGGGACCACACCACAAGCCCGAGGCCAGCAGTGACCAGACAGCTCTATGGACACAGTCACAGTGGGCTATGGCTGGAGCTGATCGTGATGGCAGCCCCAGACCAATGAAGCGAAGACGAGGGGATGCTATTGATAGCCATGTGCCAGTCACAATGGCAGCAGCAGGAGGATGGTGAACGAGAGAATTGATGAGATGGATCATGCATTTACGCGTTTAATGTCACAATAGTCATGTAATGTTACGGGTTTGGGTTTGGGTATTTTGGGTGGCGTTCAGGATGACTTTTTTGGAGTCGGAGTTGTTGTTGGGTTATGAGAGTACAGTAATACCAAGTTTTGTTATAGATACAACAAGTATATCATTTGGTAGTTTATGGAATACTGCAGAATCAGATTAATTAGTTCATCCAACTCGTCACCTTGCCTTCACTATGATGATGCTTCATTCTTGTGGAGGTAGCTATTCAATGCCCGTGTATAGGAATGATTATCAGTTTCAGTCAAAGTCCTCATGACGTCTCAGATTTCAACTCATCAAAGGTTAATAAAAAAGAGTTTAGAGTGACAGGTTCGTTGGTCGATTACCACATCACTAACAGAGACTAAAGTAAGGGACAGTGACGACATTCACAACGCATGCAGGCACCAGGAGGATCTTCGCCGCCAAGGTTCAGATGGCAAAGATGGAATTTAGCGTTTCTTCATCTCGACCCACTCACTCTAGATTGAGTTATTGAATAAAGCTCCCGAGGGTGTGAAACAACGGTTTTTTCGTTCCCTTTATGTATGTGGACTACGGGCAAACTGAAGGAAATAGTCAGTGCACGCCATGTAGGTCGAAGAAGCAATAATTGCGGAAGCTAAACTTGGAGAAGCTGAAAGGAGTAAGAGGGAGAAAACATGGAGGGTGAGAAAGGATGGGGAAGTGAGACATTGAGAGAAGTCATTGAAGAAATGGAGATGGAGCGAAATAGCCGTGAGTTGTTGATTGATTGAAATGCGGAAGTTGTGAGTTTGACACTGTCTGTAATGATGATGTATGCTCCAGAGATGAAGTTTCTGGTACTTGAGAATTTACAATCAGGCGTTTGACGTGAGTTGACCTCTTCAAAAGACTGAATGAACAAGAGAGGGCGTGTGAGGAGAATAAGTTATGTCAAGGGAGGGGCGTGGATGAGGGATGAGTGAGTTTGAGGGGGTGCGGAGGTATTGAATATTCAGACGATAGATTTATGGAGATCTTGAGGAGTGAAGGAGGTTTGTTATTGTTAGTGCAGGAGAATTCGATATTTATTTGGAGGAGTTGACGATGTGTTATTTGGTGTTGATATTGATACGAGTTGAGGGTTAGATATTGAAGGGACGCACTGAAGGAGAGAGCATGCCTTGAACAGCTGAGATATGTTGAAGGAGGAAATTATCGGTTACTGAAGCAGTCCCTAGTTGAATGAAATGAGCGATATAGAATCCTTCTGATGTTTGCTGGTATGTATGGTTGTGTACTACGGGACACTGCATTGCATTTGAGGGGGTTCAGCAGTGGAGATGAGTCAAGGAACAGTATGGTTAAGAAGGAATTAGACGAGAAAACAGCTTATAACAAAGAGACCACTCGATAGGAAAATGAATTTACGGTCACAAGCTGAGGGACCTCGTCAAGGTTCAACACGAGATTTCCAATGTATTTGCTGGCCTCGTCATCATCTTATTCTGGTGGAGTTGAGTCGGGCGCTTGATCAAACAAGGTCGTCAATGCAGCGATAATTTTACATGGAGCGACCGGAGAGATGGCCTTGTGGGACGATGACGACTACTATTCAGTAAAGAAATGGGAGAGATTGAGAAAGGAAAAAGAAGAAGAAGAAGAAGAAGAAGAAGAAGAAGAAGAAAAAAGAGAGTATCGTAGTTTCATATAGAGAAATGCGACAGAGGATAGTCATGACCAGCAAAGGCGTCTAAAATAGATCTTCAACTGATGCATGGTAATAAGCCAACCCAGACTCACCGTAGCCTTGGTCCAAAACCACAACTGAATATCCGTACTCACCTAAGATACCTTGGCTAAAGCGAAGAAGCGGCACTGGTCACAACGGTAGGCCTCAGGCGACTGGGACTGGACAGTCCACTCAATTCTGAGACAACAATACCCGTTCTTTACTTTTTTCTTTCTGTTTTACTGCTGTCTGCTAAATTTACAGCGAACCCGGCCCCTGTCGCAAATCCCTGTATCGATCATTTCTAGAGCACAAGCCACAGCCAATTGGTCCCTGGCCGCTAAAAAAGGTACAGCCGCGCTTGCAACCGTCGCCAGTTAATTTCCTTAGACGCCCGCGTTGTGTGGGCGCTAACCAAGCAACGACATCCAACCGATCGGACTCGCATCTAGACGTTTCATACTATTTTCTCTCTCATTCTATCTTGATAATCCTGGAAACATAGATTACTGCAGGCATAGTTTATTTTGAAGACCCTAGACCAGCTATATCCTTGTCTTCGCTTTGAAATATACTGTCCCGTCTCTCTGGATAGCCAACCGCCGCTGAGCTGTGAGTCTCGACCCAGACGCGTTGCCTGAGCTATTGACTTGAAGCTCTTTGACCATTCAGGTGGCTATCAGGACCCCAGTTTCGAAACGTTTCTCTTTCGTGGGAAACATCTCATATTCTCAACATGGGATCCTTACCCTTGCACTGGGCTACAGAGCTCATGTTCCGTTGAGTGGTTCTTGGGTCAGAGCTCTGTGCCCCCTTGAGCGCTTCCCCAGACGACGCTGCGACGAACATGATCTTGGTGTTCTTGTTTCCATGCCCACTTTCTCAGTCTAAACGCGCCATAGTGGCTGTATTATGCCCATGTATGAGCTGCCGCGATCAGATATGCGCGATACGATGAGATGAACTAGCTGATGCTACGCCAAGCTCCACGCCATCTCAACAATGACATGCTCTTAGCCGCGCCTCGTCTTTCTCCCCTGTCCTGTCCTGTCATGGTCGTGCCTTGCATACCTGCATCTCTCTCTTCTTCCCGTCTGTGTTTCGACTCCATCTGTACGAGGCCAGTTTCCTGGACCGCAATATGATGCCTAACGATAGGTCCTGGGGCCACCAGGAGGCATATACAATTCCTCACATCCCCCGTCCCAGATCTCATGTTTCTCCCCAGACTAAAAGAACAAAGTGTTTCGTCCTTCGGGTGCCTGCTTGCCATCTCTGCTTGATTGCCGTGCATTACTTGTGTCTGTCTACCTCACTTGAGTTCTACGAAACACCCCCCACTTGCTTGTGTTCTTGATTGTCCCTATCTCGTCCTCCCATCCGATCCAAGCTATACCATCCGTTCGCTGTCGTGATCTCTTGGTTGTAAGAGCCTCTGACGTTAAGCTCCTGCGCTCTCGGATCACAATTGACACGCATCACCCGTTTTTGTTGTTCGTGATTCACGAACACCAAGATGCTGAACTAGAGCAAGCGGTATACAACCTCTCTCTTTTTTCCTTTGTCACCTCTCTCTCTTCTTCTTCTCTCTTCTCTTTTTCATTGAACAAAACACTTTTGTTTCTTTCCTTGTGTTCCCTTTTTTCACTTGAGGTTCAGCAGGACTGACCAAATCATCAACACTTTTACCTGCGCCGGCGCTCGCTCAGTCTTGCAACAACATACTTCAAACTGCAGCCCAAGTCAAACAGACCACAATCACCACCGATTGCAGAGGTTCAAGGCTCCTTCATTGACAGCTTGAAGTGTTCGTTACCTACCTACTGGTCATTGTTCAGTCACGGCTTGTTGTCTGTCAACCAAGGCCACTCGCACTCTGCCAGTGTTCGCCAGCTGTCAACCATCTAACACCACAAAGCCCTATTCACTGTTCACTCTCACACAACAATTGTTCCCTTTTCATCAACAATAACAACATCATCTGCGAATTTCCATAGTGACTAGCTTTGCCTCTCTTCCGCTCGTTGGTGCATAAAACGCAACGCATTCATTCTCCTCCCCGGAGTTCACTCTTCGTCAACTTTCCTTTCGAAATATTATTGCAATTTTATTTCAACACAAGAAAAAGAAAAATCGACCAACTCGCATTTTGCGACAGCAAAAGCCACTAAATAACTTACGAAACATCAGTATTCAGCATGAAATTCTTCCAGGCTTCTGGCCTCGCTCTTGCAAGCACAACGCTCATTTCTCCAGCCCTGGCGCACTCCTGGGTTGAGTATGCCTACAAGCTCGCTCGAAATGGCACAATGTTTGGGAATATAGGATACCCTCGTGGATATGTGCCTCGCGACTCTACGAATCCTCCTTTCACCGACACAATTCCCCAGAACATTCTCCCCCAGTCAGGCCAGTCCGCTTACTCTGGCAAAGAAATTCTCAACAAGTTTCCTCTTGAGAAGAAGCCTCAATATCCCATGCTCGAGGCTGCTCCTGGCGATTACATTGCTATTATGCATCTTGAGAATGGCCACACTACCCTTCCTCAAAACCAGCCCAACAAGCCCAGAAATCGCGGCACTATCTATTTCTATGGCACCACCCAGCCCAAGGAACAGGAGAAGCTCTTCGACGTTCATCTCCTCTGGAACAAGCAAGGCACAGGCGGTGACAAGCGCGGCAAGCTTCTCGCCACGCGCAATTACGACGATGGCCAGTGTTATCAGCCAAACCCTGGTGTACTCAGCACTGAGCGCTCTAGCGAACTCGCTCCTCAAGGCGCTCTCCCCACCAAGGAGCTGGCCTGCCAGTCCGACATCAAGCTGCCCGACAATCTCAAGACTGGTGACATCTACACCATCTACTGGTACTGGGACTGGCCCGACCTGAATAAGGACAAGATTGATATGGAGGCCACCAAGAACGGCAAGTTTCCCTGGGCTGGTACATTCATGCGTGGTGACAAGGATCCCAATGGCTTCACCATGGATGCCATCGCCCGCAACGAGAGTTACTCGAGTGTTATCGACATCAAGATTACTGGACCTGACGCCGAACCATTCGCTGCCAAGAACCTACAATCTCTTGAATGGGTCGACAATCAGAACATTTATTCTGCTGGCATCAAGGATCAGATGAAGTCCAACTTCCAGGTCGACGTTGATGGCAACAAAGGCGACGATACTATTCCTTCATCAACTGCTGTTAAGCCTACCGCCTCTACACCCGTGGATGGAGGTGCTGGCAATGGTGGTGGCGTCGCTACAGTTACCGTCACAGCGACTGTGAAGCCTTCCCCCATAATCAGCACTGTCTATGTTACCATGCCCGCTGAGTCTCTTGCTACGCCCGAACCCGAGCCCACAAAGGCAGGACCTAGCACCAAGACCATCACGACAACAGCCTTTGTCACCCGAAGCAAGACTTCTCATCCATCCGATGCTGTGCCTACACCACCAACTGCCTCGACTGTTTACGAGACTCTCTACACCACCCGACCCAAAGAACAACCTACCGGCGGTGACCAGCTGCAACAACCTCAGCCCTCCACAGTCATCAAGACCATTGTGACACACATTAACACACCAACCTCCTCAGGAGAAGCAAACGCTCCCCAACATACAATGCCCGGCGGAGAGTTCCGCGAGGACACTTCTTCCGTCAAAAGTGGCTCTCCCTCTCAAACACAGAGCGATGGTCCTCCCATTCCCACACCATTCCTCCGCCGCCGCCAAAACTGGGTGTTTGGTAACTTTTAGGTTACTCAATTCAATCCTTGACATGTATTATTATACTGTCGAGGTTCGCCATCCTTCCTTCGTCTCTCAAGTATATATAGACGGCTTCGTGTTCCTCATCTCTGGGAGATGCAGGTAAAGGGTTTACAACACTGCAAAAAAGGGGCGCCGGTCGCATTTCACGGCGTTGGATATATAGATACCAATCTGATTTTACGCACCTCTCATCTCTCCCCTTTCTCTCAGTGTCCATGGGCGTGGGAGAAAGGGGAGAGAGAAGGTAGACCAATTTCTTTCGGCATGTACACATGATTTAATGCAGCGTTATGATTTTGCTTTTGGTTGGGTGCTTTTGCCGGTGGGCGATGGGTACGTGGGAATCTAAGGAACCAGAGTTTAAGATAAAAATTCCAAAATAGTTCGCATCGACTCCTGTGTTTAGTGAACTAAAACATGTTTGTTCTTCATGTGAATGTGTTGACGTGGACTGTGATATGATCATCTCGGTAGTCACTCTGACGCGGTGTGGTGAGGGCCATTCTGGGAGGCTTTGAGGCTGGCCCACCAGCATATCGTCAACTTGATCGTGTAACTACCCAGTACCTAATGGTTTCATGGCTGATAGTATGGAATGATACTCATGTATTCCTACACTCTCTATGTCATAGGATTCTCCTGGCCTAACTTCTGGTATAAGGATGATGATATCAGATGCCGAGCCATGACTTGCGGTACAAGGTGCATGTAATTTACCTCGAGGGACACGAGTGTGACAAAGTAAGACATGAAAAGCACCGAGCCAGGGGCAAATCGAGATATGTATTCAGGATGGTATCTCTCTTGATCCAGATCTCGGCCTCCGCAGTACTAGATCCTGTTTTACCGTACCGTATCTCCTTGTGACTTCCAAACAGGAGGCACTCTACAAAGCCAGAAAAACCATGAACGTTTACATTTCACCGCACTGGGAGATGACTACGTCGAGGTTCGGTCTATCCGGGGCAGCATAGCCAGTTTTGGTAGCCTCCATCTTCTTTACCACGTCCATTCCGTCGACGACCTTGCCGAAGACGACATGCTTGTTATCAAGGAAAGGTGTGGGAACAGTTGTGATGAAGAATTGAGAGCCATTGGTATTGGGTCCAGCATTCTGTTAGTCTGTCAGTGATAATTTCACGGAAGTTGGGGGTGTATCACGCACAGCCATGGATAAGAGGCCAGGCTGATCATGCTTGAGAATGAAATTCTCGTCTTCAAAGCTCTTGTAGCCCCAAATGCAGGTCGATCCTGAACCATCGTTATTGAGAAAGTCACCACCTTGACACATGAAGTTTGGGATCTGTTCCTCAAGTCAGTACATGATTGCACCTGTCATCAAAGATACGAAACTCACTATGCGGTGGAACTTGGAGCCCTTGTAACCCTGGGGACGACCGGCACTGTTTTTGCTCTCACCGGTGCAGAACTGGCGGAAGTTCTCAGCTGTCTTTGGTACGACATCCTTGAACAGTTCGATCTGGATGCGGCCAAGAGGTTCACCTAATATTGTCAGTTTGAATAGAGAACATTGCTTGAGCGCTCGTAGTCAACAATGAATTGACAAGGTCACCATGGCCTGTTCCGTATATCACTGGGAATAGCCTCACTTTCGGCAGTGATATGCTCCGTCTTCGGAGAGCACACACGGGAAGACTAACCTCCGAGAGTAATGTCAAGAAAGACACTATAACGAACAACCAGGCAAAGGTCAGCCCACACACACCCTCTTCTATTGGGGAGCTGACTCAAAACTGCGCTGCGAGGTGCATCGTCTCTCCACCATGAATCACCAGGGTAGAAGTATAATGCACCGCCACTCTATTCTGAGAGGTTTGGAGGGACTTACAGAGGATTTCCAGACTCAGGGAGCTTTGTGGGAGGCATTTTGAGGGATTGTGTGATTAGTCCAAGTTGTTTATACGTTTTTGTCAAGATGTTTTAGACGGTAGGAAATGCAGCGTTAATCGGGCGGCCTGTTTCTTGCCGTGTTTTAGTGTGGGGCAGCCTAAGGTCTCAGTTAGGAAGGCAGTGTGGAGGAAGTTGGGGATTTATGATTGGTTGATTGACTCGAGAAGGAACGATAAGGTGCTCTTTCCTTTCTACCTATTATCGCTCTAATCCTTCCAGGTTATTCTTTACCAGTAAAGTAATTTCGTTTCATGACTGCAACGGTCAATACTGAGATAGGATCAAGCTTTGAGAATTAACCTTTGGAAGAGTGTTGTATGTCTTTGGCTTCGGACCTAGACCTAACACCATATCTCCGCTAAAAGTACCCGGGTCATGATGCATCTCGACCAGGCCATCAACTAAGCAAAGCGGGGGTGGCATCCGGGGTTCATTTACAGAGGTCTACAAAGCCATTCGACGCCTTCTGGGCACGCCAGAGCCAAGCCAAAGCCAAAGCCAAAGCCAAACAGCTGAGGGGTAGTGAAATGGATTCATCAATGGAGATATTTCGAATTAAATGATGATCCTCTCTGATGTTTGATAGGTCTATCTGATTCATAGACCCCAGGTTTCAACAATTCTAGTATCACAACTCGGGCTTCAGTATCAATGTTTCTCAAGCTACGCGTCACCCAGATCCTAGAAAGCCAGTAATAATATAACGGCCTTGCCGTTACCCTAAGATCTGTGGCTGAAGTCTACCTGGGCTCACCACTGATTCGCTGGTCGTCAAAGCACATGTAATTTAGTGTGCATCTCGCCAAAAGCTTCCGAACAAGCCAAATCAATGGGACCGTTCTGATCGTCAAAACGTCTGACTAAGGATATTGATGCTCATGCAGCAAGAGTCAGGGTCCATCCATCCGTGATTTGACACAAGTGAAAAGAACTGGAGAGACACTGACGGGGAGAGTTTGAGCATATCAGTATGATTTGACAAACATGTCACTGATGGCGATTGATATATAGTTGATGATAAGATCGAGGGCCAAGACAACATAGCCTTATAGCGTAGACATCATAGACTCCTTTCTGTATTTGTAATTCATCTTAATAGAATCCAACGCATTTGCATGGAATATATCTACACAGCCTGGTGTTGACGACGACATACCCCCATCTCGGTAGTTGATTCTTCTCTGTTACTGGAGAGTTCCAGGTTTTAGCAAGCAACGTTAACCGGAGAAGATCTTACGTGGATTGGATTTTTGGCTTTGGCTCTAGTGTCCGACAAAACATTCACAACTGTCTCGAGGTCTATTCTTTGACGTTTTAGTGACTGCGTCATAGCCCAATAAAGAATCAAGCACCAACTACCGGGATGCGCGGAACACACACGAAGCAATGACCTGATAAACCATGACGAGGCATGAGGCACGAGGACATAAGAAACTTCTTCTTCAACGTTGAGAATTGAGGTAAAAAAAAAAAAAAAAAAAAAAACTTGCAGCCGAGCCTCCCGCAGATTCCGGTTGTTTGAGGCTCAAACCCCGCTGACTTTCTTCCTGTCAGAGCGTTGATGCATCACAGCGAGGCATTTAGGATCCAATCGCCACAAGCCAAGACGATACCCAGTAAGCCAAGACCCGCCAGAGAGGACGGGGTGCAGCACAATATCCCTGTAAGACCATCCCAAAAGCACAACCCACACAAGCCAAATCGACGCTAGGGAGCCGTGTGAGAGTTTAATGTGATGCACTGTAGTGTACATGTCAACTCTCTCCCTTGATGTTGTGCATCTTGGAAGTGTTTCAGCATCGCTTCAATAAGTCTTGTCGTATTATCAAACCGCCTTGTTTTGATATTCTCTTGTTTGTTTAAAGATTGTCGTATACCCAGTCTTGAGACATCTGCCACCCGAGGCCTGCGTTGGAGGCCTGTGATGGGTTGACGATTGCATGAGAGCCATCCGATCCAAGGTTGTGTCGTACAATGACACTTCCCTACTGCAGGAACATCGTCATTCGAATTTGAGTTATTGTTTTTCATGATAATCAGCTATCAGCATGCTACAGGCGAATTGACATTACCGGAATCACCGTGAAACCTGGGCTTATGCGTAGAGCCACCGCGTATTCCACTATCAATACGCAGGCATATGAACTCTGTGTGCACTTTCAGCCACAGTAAGGCCAAGATGTTGTGCGTGTCCTACGAATCGTATGTGAACGGCTGAACTGTGCCGCTTGTCTAGACCACCTAGGTCACGGCCACAGCTGACAGTCTCAACATCATCACCTGTCAACAACCTTGCCCCCCCTTTTTGGTTTTATTTTACCACGAAACCTCTCAAAGAGCGATTGTATTTACTCCGTAAACATTTCGCATTAATTACTATCCTTCTTTTTGCCGATGACGATCTTAGTGGAGCGGTTCAGAAACAAGGAGCTCCGTGATGCGGGCCGGGCTTGAGACGAATTAAGTCGGCAACAAGTGGAGCCGTTTCGGTGGGAAGCGCTGTGATGCTTGTCAACATCCGGCCAAAGTTTTGGGCCTCCAAGAGCGAAGCAAAAAAGGATAAATAAACAAACAAAGTCTTTTGAGGAAGCGGCCAAAGCCAGTACCGAATTTACCTTGATTGTTAGATAAGGCTTCAACGGCGCAAACCGGTGACTCGGATATTTGCGAACGGCATGTTACTGTGGCGAAGTTTAATACCTTAGTAGTTGGTAAACTAATGCCTCAGCTGTTGAAATGTATCAGTAGCGAACTACAGTGAGTTGACTGCATCTGGAGCTGATTTAGACTTGAGTAGAGCTGACAGAATGCCTAAAGTAAAACCGTAACGTGAGTCGGATCTGTCAAATGTAACCAGGCTTCCAGACTCTTGGTAATGGTCAATCTTGTTCATCCCGTCTCAGAAACTTGCCCTGTCTCATAAGAAAAGGGAATTCGGAGTATCTAATCAAGATTCCCAAAAATGAACAAAGCCCAAGAGCTCAGAGGAGCCCCTGGTCAGAGTCCCCGTGCACTTGAATGACGCCCATCGTCCCCCGCGGACTGCGCCACGGATCACCTACGGACTTGAGCGACAGAGTGAAGCAAGCGTACTGCGTTAAATACGCCCGCGAATACGGAACAGAACCGGTTGTTGGATTGTAAATGCAACAAGGCAAGGTTTATTTAACGGATGCCTCCGTACACCTCTGGACCCTTATAATAGATCTATCAATCATGACATTTTCGGACATACAGTTCATCTTAAATGCCAGTGTCCCAATGACTTTTGAACTTTAGAGCCCCGTTTACACATTATCCCATGGTTATCCAACATCTATCTACCTTTATAATCTCTTCAGCTTGTCGCACATCTTGATTCAGGCCTGGCCTTTGCTCATTTAACTCACATCCGCTGAGGATCTTCCAACTAAGACAATCACACGCGATATCTATTCAACGTCTCGTAATCCTCTAAACGGGCAATCTTTCCGACCAACCACCTTCCCCCATCACCCCCAAACCGCCAACCTCGCACTCAAAACCCAGCACACCAACTCACTCAATCGCCGTTCCAGCCACAGACAAATCACCCCGTCAGTTCCACCCGCTGAACCCCCCTGTCGACCTCTACTCCAATTGAAACCCGCAGCGACCTCCCTCTTTCAGCAGGTCCAGTTCTCTCCACCTCTACTAGCTCCAGCTCAGAACAGTAGCCAGGGCCTCTCCAGGATTTCTCCAGCCCGCGCCGTGTGTTTTTAGCCTCTAGCCCTCAAAGTGGCCTAAGTTTTGCAACTATAGAGGTACCAGCTCACAGTGCCCCTCACGGCTTTGGCCCCATCCACTAGACAGGCACAGCCAATCACCATTTGCCGCTGCCCCCCGGCCCGGTTTCGCTCGCCCCGTCCCCCATTCCTTTGGGCTCCTTCCTTCTCTTTTTATCCTTACGCGGCCACTTTCGCACCTGCCGTTGGATCTGTCTCTTCTCCTGCTTTGCCTTGCCTGTTCTGCCACTCCACCCTCGCCCTCCCGGCTATTCTCACCTCACCAGCTACTCGCTTCAAGTCGAGTATCTTCTCCTTCTTCCGTGAAGAAAGTGGGATTCATATCACAAGACATCGCATTTTCTACATTCAGGAGGCGATTGTTGAGGGTTGGTAATTATTAACTTTAATTGCCTTTACCCGTGCATCATTTGCTGTCTGCTTCTGCGAGCGTTTGTCCCTTGAACGGTCCATGGTACCCGCACGGAAGCTCGCGAGTTAATTCGAGCCAGCCTCACATTGCTCAGCATTTATTCTGGCATTTGCCCGGAAGCAAACATGGTCGCCGTTCATCAAATTCTGACTGAGGTCACTCATGTTGTCATTCGCGCTGCTGCTGCGGAAGATCCCTCATCGACGAGCTCTCAAGCCGCTGCCGAGACGACAGACAGCGGCAATGAGAAGAAAGACAACGGGGGCGGGTCCAACTCGCCTCTTCTCTTCTTTGTTGCTTTAGGTTTTGGTGTTGTCTTTACAAACTTATGGTGAGACTTGGCTTACACTCTCACATTTGGCCTCGTCCAATGGCGATGGTTGGACCATATCTTGAAAATGCTCTAACAGATTATCCCAGGATTATCGTTGGTGTTAAATACTGCTTCCGTTATAACGCTCGAAATCGACAAATGCGAATGAATGAAGATGGCGAGCCTATCACCCTTGAAAACATGCCTCGACCTCATCGCAGACGCCGTGAGAAGAAGTTAATGACTATGGACGAAGTCAACGACAAGTTCCCGATGATGAAATACAAGACATGGGTTTCCGATCGCGCAAAGGAGGGTCTTCCTACAACTGGTGGCGTTTCTGCACCTCCTACTCGACCTAACAGTATTCGAGAGGCGGATGGAATTGTGCCAGACTTTTCAGCGAAGGTACGCGATTCGACCGACGAGCAACCAACAACAACCACCGTGCCAAAGACGAACGGACAGGGAGAAACAACAGGAGCAAGTAATGCCCTCGAAACATCGACACCCGAAATTACCACTACAGCTGTTGTGCCCGAGACTGAGAAGCCAAAGGATACACCCAAGACAACTGAAGGCCAAACCTCAACCGAACAGACAGCAAACAGCAACCGACTTCAACGAATCTCTAGTGAGGAGACCGACGATGAGGATGATCACATTGACGGCGCTCTGCCACCCGAGTGCCTTGAGAACCCTGGTGATACATGTGCTATTTGCATTGACACACTGGAAGACGATGACGACGTTCGCGGATTGACTTGTGGCCATGCTTTCCATGCCGTCTGTGTTGACCCTTGGCTGACAAGTCGACGAGCTTGCTGCCCGCTTTGCAAGGCCGACTACTATGTTCCTAAGCCCCGGCCGGCTCCTGATGCTGCCAACGAAGCTGGTGCCAATAACGGTTCAAGCTTTGATCCTCGGAATAACCCACGCTTTGGTCTCCCTGCAGCGATCCGCTCTGCATGGATCAGGGGTCCCCGCAGTGGTCGCAACGAAACTCCAGTCCCCGCCAGTCGTCGACGTCGGACCGGAGACGCTGCAGCTGAGCAGGAGCCTGTCCAACAGCCGGAACAGGCTCACCAAGCACCAGAAGTCACCCAAACATCGAATGGTGGTGTCTTGTCGTCTGTTCGAGGTGCTCTGCGTTTTGGCCGAAGGCGACAAACACAAGATAACCAGAATGGTCCTGAGACTGTTACACCATCACAACTCGAAGCGGCAAACCGCACACCAGCTTCCACGTAATGATGCGAACCTGACCTTTATTATCACATAAAGTATGCGACTGTTTTTTTTTTTTTTTTCTAGCGATGGCTTTTTTCCCAGCATGAGGTGCTGGGCACAACCGTCACGAATCTCGAAATCATAAAGGAATTGACTTTTGACGACACAGCATTTATTCTATACCGCATGACATATACGTAGGGCGACAGCAGATCGGTGAGGTGTATATTTGGGTGATGGTGAGAAAGGACGTATAGGCTCGGCAAGCTATATATACCCCTGAGGCGGCGTGCGTGGTGGTACTATGCCTCGCAGGCCTCGCAGGCCATGAAGGCAATGATGGTGTGGGTAGTGTAAAGGGAGGAATTACCAATACTCTTTGGGGATTGTCTATCTGTAGGACAGCTATTGTATTTGCATTGGGCTAGAAAACATGGCTTTTAGCTGGACGGGAACGGAGCGGCGGAGTTCATGGGTTCTGAGTCTTTGATAGTTAGATGGCGCAATAGAATATTTGTTCCATCTGCATACACACTCTGCTCCTGATGAGGTACCTAGGCATAGTGAATGATATAAATAAAAGCTCAGTCATAGGTCATTCGTATCATCGAAACACCGTCTCTGATGGGTAAACATGGCTGCCGTTTCTCATCTTATAAATGCTTTGAGACTATTCCTAGATTTTGAATTGTTCAATTATCTACTATTGGCAGGTGATTGATGTAGGAAGTTGGTCGAAGAACTACATTTTATGAGGTTCATTTCGGGAAAAACAGTATTGATCCAGTTTCTTGTCTCAGTATCCCAGAGATCTATCGTCCATATGCTAGAGGAAAGATCCTTTTGAGAACCTGCCACCAAAATCAGCAGCTTTGTTCATCAGTTCTCTTCTTTGCGCCGTGCCAATCTTTCCACCCAGAGCCATATCCTTTTCTCGGTCAAATCCCCGCTTACTCGGATCATCCTCCTCATCCTCCTTTTTGCCTTCCTTGTCTCTTCGCCCTTGATGCTCTGCGTATAGACTTTTACCTCGTTGCGTTTCAATATTTGCTGCAATTTTACGATTCCGTTCTTCCTCTTCCTGAGACTTCCCTGGTTTTGGTGCTGTGTCTGTATTCTTGTCGGCGCGTCCTAGCACTGAGTCTTGTAGTCTCTTCAGTTTCTCTTCAGGAGTCTCAGTCCATATTGTGGATACAGTCGAGGGACCAGAAGACGACGCTGGCTTTGAAGCGAATTTACGATTGCGCATCTTGGTTGGGTCGCGCTCAGAGTAGCCCGATGCTGTGGGGGGCGCAAGCATCCACGAGTCGCGCTGGGGTGCTGGTTCCGCGGATGGAAGCTGTGGTCCTATCGTGGGTTTGTTCGCTCTGGCTGAGCCTGGTAGTGCAGGGCCATAGTCATCTTCGGAGTCTGAATCTGAGTCGGGAGATGTTACTGGGCGTTGCGAAATGTCGGCGGGAGGTGGCGCAGGCCCAACGGTGGGCTTTGGTGGTGCTGGGCTTGTATCAGATTCGGAATCAGACTCGAGATCTATCTCGTCCTTATGAGATGTTGGCAAAGCTGGGCCGACGGGTGCTTTTATCGGTAAAGGTGCACTGGGACCGTAAGCATCGTCCGAGTCTTCTAGTTCAATCTCATCTGTATTCTTTGCTGGAGATTCGCTACGACGATGTTTGCTGGAGGTTGAGTCTTCATCATGAGGTGTGCGCTTCCGTTTCGATAGGTGCGGTGGCAATTGAGGCCCGATTGAAGACATTTCGAGTATGATTTGCGAATGACGGTCGGTTCCAGTGTTTCAGTATGTTTATTGCGAGGGGTGTAGCATTTAAAGCTTCGATTCAAGGTGGAACTTCTTGTCACGAATGCGACGTCCCATCGGTAACAGACGTCACAGCGCAGTCCGGAGAATCCAACGGCCCGCAGCTGGACCTAGAGTGGGCCGGGGCTTGGCATGTGCATTCGCTGCGCCGCTGCCAACCTCCAAAAGATGGGGCTGCGTAACGAACGAACTACTGACCTACCTACGTAGCTCACCATAGCATAGCTACGTTTGCGCAATACCTTTTTAATTCCTGTCTTTTGTAACGCGAATCGATCCGTAAAGGGCCAATCATTCGAAGGCTCTCGAAAGTCCAATCATACCAGAAAAGGCAACTTTTCCACGCTTTTCCGTTGCCCCTCCGACCTGGTTCATCTTATACCTTGGCCGAGCTCCATAAACAGTGTTGCCTTATCGCCAATCTGCAGCTTTTACTCCCGCAGTGTCATGATCTCAACGCGGTAGTGCTTGCGCATGCAGTGATGGAATCCCGAGCGCAATGGCCGATTCAGAAGATTTGTCGCTCGCGGGAGACGTGGGCTTGGACAATGGCGACACGATAAATGATGCGCCTACAATAGCTGGTTCTGATGTGGATGCTGGTGCTGATGCTGGCAATGATGGTTTACTCGAGGATAGTGACGGACCCGACCGTCATCCCACATCAGTTCCTATAGGAAACGGATCCGTTACGAATAGATATCGCGAGATCATGCAGCAGCAACATCAGGATAGTTCGGATGTGAGCTCTTTGGGTGGAAGCTCTTTACATGGTCTACCAAAGCGTGCTGGTAGCCCGGTAGATTCGGTCCTGTCGGGACCTGACGATACGCCATCTATTCAAGTAGGAGCACCGATTCCAGGATCTCGAGTCATATTCTAACCTCTAACAGGGATCATTTGTCTCCTCTCCTGGAAGCAGCGTTCTCCCATCCGTAGCCTCCCGCCCGGGCCTGAGCAGTCCCTCACCATCTTTCAGACCTTTCGATCGCCGATTTCAGTCGCGAATTTCCTCCTCAGCACTCAATTCACCCCGCTCGTCCTCTCCTGCCTTCCCTTTTCTTTCCAGTCATAGCCGTAACGTCTCCTTAAGCTCGCAATTCCTTCTCGACCAGGCCGATCTAGAGACACCCACGCCACCATGGGAGGTGGTTCGTTGGACAAAGCTACGGAAGCTCAATGGCCATGCATTTTCTGAGGCAGGGAAACGAAACTTTGGTTCCCCGACTTGTCTTGCTGTATCAGCAACGATAGTGCTTGGAACGTCCAAGGGTATCATATTAGTGTTCGATTATAACCAAAATCTCAAAATGATTATTGGTCCAGGGACAAAAGGTAGGTTACAATCCGCTCGCTGCGCTGCATGAAACTGACATGGTTCAGCTGTCGAATCTGGGCCAATCACTGCTATAGCGATATCCGCAGATCATACTACAATTGCAGGAGGACATGCGAGTGGAAACATCTTTACCTGGGATACAGGTCGTGCCTCGAGACCCTTCCTAACAATACTCCATTTGGAACCATCGCAGCTTCAAAATCGCACGGTTGATGGACATGTTCCTGATGTTGCTATCACTCACCTTGGGTTCTTGGGAACCCGCCACACAGCCCTTGTCTCAGCAGATAACAAGGGCATGGCTTTCTCGCATCTGGCGACTAGAGGAACCGGTGCACTTGGGCGAACCGTAAAAACCCATCGGATTCTTGGTCGATATCCGGATGCGCCAATGCCTCCAGGGAAGACGGTCAAGCCTAGCACCGTCCTTGCCTTCGCACCTCTACCCCTTGGCAATGTTGAGTGCTCAACAGACACCCTAGGGTTGACAGCTATGCTGACGCCATATCTTCTTGTTATTGTGTCAACTACACCAGTGGCACAGACTCAACACAAGTCGGCGCGACCTAAGGATGTTCCCCCTCACAGCGCGATGACAGGTTGTTTGGCGTGGTTCCCAGCAGTGAAGCTGAAGGTTCCTGACCCTCAAACTGGCAGCGATATTTCGAAGGTGAAGCTTGCGTACTGCTGGTCCAATATTTTGACAGTGCTGGATGTAGACGAGTATCCCCGTGAAGATAAGGACCAGCCTGCATCTTACAGATTCAAGGCACGAAGCAGGTGGAAGTGTGATGAAGCAATTGTTGCTGTGCAATGGCTCAGCCGTTCAGTACTAGCGGTGCTCACGATATCTCAAAGAATGATTGTGCTTGAAGACAGGAGCATGCGCATGACAGAGGGTTTCGATCTTGTGCAGAAGTACATATATCATGCAGACCTGTTCTCAGAGCAGCTGCACACTCTCGTGGAGCAGCTTGATGAGAACGATTCCTCGATGCATGGCGTTGTGGCAGATGCTTTCTACATGAGCTTCAAAGCGTACAAGGGGAGGATATTTATCCTTGGCTTCAATGAAGTTTCAATTGGCGCACTGTCAAATTGGGCCGACAGACTTATTGCTATGATGGAGAATGGCGACTACCTAGGCGCTATTCAGCTCGCCACTTCTTACTATACTGGCGATGCTGACAAACTCACCGTTGGTTTGCCAGAAGATCCTTCATTGCGTCACACCATGGTTCGTGACAAGATTATGGAGATCATCAGTGCCTCTTTGAAGTATGCTTTTGGTCAGCGTCAGAAGGATCCCGATAGCTATGACGATGAGCATATGAAGCAATTGGCAGAGACCTGTTTCACAGCTTGTCAAGCTGTCGACAACCAGGACTTCCTCTTTGAAGACATGTATGACTGGTATGAAGATACTGATATTGGAGGTATATTTCTTGAGTGTCTTGAACCATACATCCTCGAGAAGACCATCACGATGGTGCCTCCAACTGTTGTGAAAGATTTGGTCCAGCACTACGTCAGTCGAGGATGGGAGAGTAGACTTGAGGAAATGATCTGCCACATGGAGACAGCGACACTGGATCTTGACCAGATAACATTGCTGTGTAAGCAACACAGCTTGTACGATGCTCTGATATATGTCTGGAACCAGGCACTCGGTGACTATATCACTCCTATGATTGATCTTCTGTCTCTGTTGATACCGCTCATGGTGGATGGGGACTTCACCGCAAACAACCCAGCAGATGACTTCTTCAGCATCAACGCCTTCAAGATTTTCCCATATTTATCTTATACACTGACTGGCAGGGTGTATCCAAATGATGAAGCGATGAGTGAAGCGATGGCAACCAAAGCTAAATCCGAGATTTACTGGTTTTTCTTTTCCGGGAGAACTATTACCTGGCCAAAAGGTAGTGGGAACGAGTTCCGTACCATCCCCAACTCTGAGTCGCAGCCATCATTTCCCTACCTTCGCATGATTCTCAAACTGGATGCCCCTAGCTTTCTCAGCGCGCTGAACGAGGCATTCGAGGACCCTTTCCTGAATGACTCCACCGATCAACACATGAACGGTTCTAGGGGAGACATGCCGGAAGAACAGATCTTTGGGCAAACCATAAACCGGCAATATGTTCTCTCTATCTTGCTGGATGTCATGAATCCAAACGACTTTGCCCCTGAGGATACCATCTACCTCGACATGTTTATTGCGCGGAACCTTCCAAAGTTTCCACAATACCTTCTCTTTTCAGGCACAACACTCTCGCGCGTCTTGACTGGTCTGTGTAATTATCCAGGCCTCGACCTGGCTGAGGATGCACAGCTCAGCGCTGAATATTTACTATCTGTCTATCATCCGTCAGACATGCCTGACTTGATGCCGTTGTTCAAGAAGGCAGGGTTCTATCGCATCCTGAAGCGTATATACAAGACGGATAAGCAATATGGAAACCTAGTCCAGACGTATTTTGAGGACCCAGAGGACCAAGAGTTGGTTTTCGACTGCCTCCGCGAATGCCTGCGACCTCACTCAGGGTTGACTGGACGTCAGATTCAGGAAGTGCTCACTGTCGTTAAGGAACATGCACGAAGACTACTTGAACTTGATGCCGCATTAATTGCGAAGACTGTGGCAGAGCAGGGCCTTGACCTACATCAGCACATGATCGACTCTGCCGAGGATGCACCAGACCTACAGCATACATATCTCAAGACATTGCTGGAGCCAGAGGAGCCAACAGCAGATCACAAGTTGGTGGCCGCTCGTGACTTGGTCGAACGTTATGTGCAGCTCATGTGTAAATTTGAGCCGTCTCATGTATCTGATTACGTTGGTCTTGTGCAGTCAACTGACTTGAGGCTTGAAAAGCTGTTGCCGACGATGGAGGAGACTGGTGTGATTGATGCGGCCGTTGTGTTAATGGCTCGGGAAGGTCAAGTCAAGGACGCTATGGAACGACTTGTCAAGCATCTCAAGACCCTGGAGTCCGCAATGCATGGACTATTGATAGGTGCCGAGGAAAAGCATTCAGGACCAAGTCTTGGGTACGCCGCTGAGGATCTTCTCGAAGCTCTTCAAAAATATGTCCATGTTGGCATTTGGTTATGCCAAGGCCAGACCAAATCATCGACTAAGAAGTCGAAATTGGTACAGAAGACTCCAACAAAATCGGCAACTAAGGCCCTATCACCGGACGAGGCTTTATGGCTGAGTCTGATCGATGCGTGTGTGCAAATCACCAAGAACTTATCACCTGCTCTCAGTGCTGCTGCTGAGCAGAACATCAGTGACGACGAATTTGATGAGGAGAAGCTAGTGGCTCTTCTTCGTTCGCTGGTTCAGCACACATTCACGGCGCTGCTTACAACGACATCCAGCCAGACGACATCTCTTCCGGGGTCGAAGTTAGTGTCGAATGCCGGTTCCAACTTGTCTTTTTTGCGCATTCTCAGGGCGTTCTTGACACAAGCGGCTGCGTCATCACCAAATTTGGCAGATCTTCGAGGTGTACTAGCGTCCATCTTCTCGGCGTATGCGTATGAAGAGTCGATTCTCAAACTATCGAATCGTCTGTTGGAGCGCAGCCTATTTGTCAACGTCAATCAATCAGTCGAGCTTCGTCAAAGGGGATGGCGACCAAGAGGATCAACGTGTGAAGCATGCACCCGAAGAGTGTGGGGACCTGGAGTCGCTGGAACCACAGTCTTCGAGGCGTGGGAGGACAGGCAGGCTATCGAAGAAAAGAGAAGGAAAGAAAGGCAAGCCAACGCAGCGGAGCGCGCCAAGGGTGATGATGGCGAAATGGAACTCAAGGCTAAGGGCAAGGGAGTCGACACGAGACCGTCGAGCATGCTCATCGAGACCAACGCCAGCAGCGGCGTGGGCAGTAATAAGGACAAGCCTATGGGGCCGTTGGTAGTATTGGCTTGCCGGCACATATATCACCAGAGCTGTCTGGACGAGTTGCAGGAAAGGCAGCAGAATGGAGTCGTGGGTGTTGCTGAGAGAGAGTATAGATGCCCTATTGATGGGTGAGGCTTCAAGATTTCTTGAAGAGAGGGCTCTTTTGTACAAAGTGTATGACCAAGTTAGATATTAAAGATGTGGATTAATGATGATGACTCTTGGGTGTAGCTTAATCAGAGTGAGGGTCGAGTAGGTGGCAGCTATGGGGTGACATGGATACTGGGTGTTACCCTGATGAGATAGATAGTGGAATCAATCAGACCTAATCAATTAATAATTCACAGCATAATCTACTCATCAGGGCTATTATTGTTCTTTCAGATGTTCAGTTGAATCGCTTCATGGTCTTGGTTAGGTAGTGGGGATAAGCTTTCCGGGAGCTTGAAGGTGCTAGACGAGGCACTATAACAGCCCTGTTGTAGTGAGTACCTGGCCTAAACTCAACTTTTGACACTTCAAACTAGACTCTGCATACAAAAACAGACAAATCATAATCAACATGTCACTCAGCTCAGATGACGAGGACGATATCCTCTCAGACGCTCAATCAGCCAGTTCTTCCGGAGAAGACGAGGATTCTCCGCCGCGGCAATTGTCGCAGAATCTGTTTGCGCCTCCGTTTTATGGGCGACCTCCAACGCCTTTGCCCCCTTCACCCTCACTCACGTCTCTTCTACGCCCTTCACGGCCAACAACACCAGATGCATCTGATGACGATGCAATCGCGCCTGTACCTAGAGCCGCGCCAAAGGTACCGACGTACGAATACTACGGCTTTGTGCTGTATCTCTTCAGCAGTCTGACATTCCTCATCTACATCCTCTGGGCCTATCTCCCTTCACCATTTCTACACGCCCTGGGGATATACTATTATCCCAACCGATGGTGGGCGCTCGCAATACCGGCTTTCATCGTCATGACAGTGGTGTACATCTACGTTGCTCTCGCTGCGTTCAACACTGAGATGTTGACAGTGCCATTATCAAGTGTTGAGACTGTCGTTGATGGGGCGGGAAAGTTGGCGGAGATTGATGCGAAGGGGAGATTGAGGGGGAGTCGCAATAGGGAGAGAAAGGTGCACGGGGATGGGAGATTGAGGTGGAGGGAGATTTGGAGTGAGGGAACAGATGCGGTGATGGATATCCCGCTGGCGGGTGTTTGTGAGGTTTTGTATGGAGAGGGAAGAGAAGACGGTGAGGACATGTATGTAGATGATGAGATCTGACAGTGTGTGTCTATTCGCAACATGATGACCTCCATATTCTGGTTGTAAATGTCTTGAACGTCCAGCTACTATTCTCATCATATCCTAGATCAAATAAGAGTATAACAGCAAAAATGAAGACCAAGAGTGGTAACGATACACCAAAAAAGACCCCAAAGTTCTTCTCACCAGGTAAATACCGCTCAGACATACTAAACAGGCTCGTGGAGAATGACAAGGGAATAAAAATGAGCGCGACAATAGTAAACGTCTTGATGGTCTTTGCTTCGCGAATAGATCTTGCAGCTCCATTGATACCCGTCACTCCAGTAAGCGACTCGCTTAGAAACTCTGCTCTTTGTCTGAGAGATTGCAATCTCATATAAATGTACTGGAAATCCGACTCGGATTCTGTCCACTGTGCGTAATCGGTTGGAACTACGGGGTCGTCAAATCTGATGTGCAACTGTAGCATTATTTGTGAAACATCCTTGATATATCTGCTGAGTCGACTGCATAAAAGTTGGATATTGCTCCACGATGCTTCGAGAGACGTTGTCTGAACAGATGCAAAATTGTCTTTTCGCTGTAGAGGAAACGCCATTGTCGACAGAAGCGCATCGTGGTATTCGATCAAAAGCATGTAATGAGACGCTGTGATCTTCCTCATGAAAACAGTCATATCTAACTGAGCTGCTTGCCTGGCAGATATGTCATTGTAGCATTCGGTGTAGTAGTGAAGCAAGTCGTCATATAGACATTCCCGCGAGGGTCCTGATGCTCTGCTCCGTACAGTCCAGGGGCTAGGGATAAAATCTGCATAACCTCCTTGGAACGGAGGTGCAGAGAATTCTATAGTCTTGAGTGACCACGTCTCGGATTTTGGCTGTGGTTTTTGCCATATATGAGCTTTTCGAAAGGGTGGATCGCAGAGGATTAAAACTACAGAATATCAATTCGACTATTCTCGGACTGTGATAGCAAATAGAGACTTACCACTCCAGTCGTTTTCATTGGAAAATGTCGTTTTCCAGAATGAACATTTTCGGTGAAGGATAACTGTAGGCTCCCAATCCTTGCCCAGCTTGGTCCTCAATGCGTCTCTTCCAGATTCTGCACATCCCACGCTGAATGACCCAAACTCTTCACGAAGAGCTCGAATGTCGTAGTAGCTTGCAGTAAATGATCGATTCCCGTCAATAAGTGAAGGTAAACACGGTGCTAGATTGGGCTCATATGGCCATCGCAGATATGTCGACGTCCTCTCATGAGTGACAAAGAACATAGGGTCGATCTGGAGCTCGTCACCTAAAAGTGCTATAACTTCTGTGTTTAGGCCTTGGACAAGATAGATCATACGACGACTTTGGCCATCCTGACGCAACTTTTGCAGTTGAGAGAAATGATTCCTCAGCTGTGCAACGTGAGGGAATTCCGCAGGCGACAACATTTTGCCCTGACTATCCAACTCGAGAACTGAGGCTCGAACATGCTGTCTGTCGCACAGCATAATAGCACGATTGCGTCAATCAGGTAACTCGAGATTGGGCTGTCGAGAACAGCTCTGCTTGATGTAAGTGAGATATGGTCCGTCGGCAGATAGCCAGCTGCCATTGTCATCTTTTGTTCGGGGAGTGGAACGAGCTTCGGGTGCTTCTACTATGGGGCATTTCATAGACATTTGTCTGCGGAATAAATGAGCATTCATTTTCTGCAGGCTACGATAATGAGCTGGTATATGTAGCTACGGCTGAATGGATGTGCCGTATGACTAAGGACTGTAAGCTAAAGGTGAAAGGAGCTCTGACTGGCTACTACAAATAATGACCGACTCTTTGAATGACTATGACTCCTTGGTATTGGCTTATGATTAAGAATTGGAGCATATAATGGATGTCTACCTACCTAAGTGTCTTGGTTACTGCTTAATTAATACCGACTGCCTACCCTAGACAAGAAGATGTGAAAATTGCTTGTCAGAGTATTGGGATCATGACTGCTATAAATGAGTCCATCTTTTAACTGGGAACTGACAATTATTAAGTGTGATGATTGATATGGTCTTGAGATAGTTCAGTATTAAACATTTTGATACAGTAGTTAACGTTGGTAGCTTGTCAAAGGATTTGTGCAACAAAGGATATGCACAGTCCATAACCTTTTATAATTGTTATGTAAATCATGCATGACACTCACGAGCATCCGTGCTATTCTTACTGTGACATATTATTCCTAGATGGCCCAGGTACCGGTCTGGTAGTGGTTCGCGCCCCAATGCTGCAGCCTCTGATCCAAGGACCTGGGGAGCACCTCTTGTTTCATGGCCAGGACGAAGGAGATGAGTTATTTGGCACGGGCCAGATAAATATCTGGAGGGTTGCTGGGAGACCTTGATGCAAGAGCTTGGACGAAGCGTAAAGGAACCAGATAATGCACGGCAGAGTTTTGACCCTGGAGTCCGGTGATTTCCCTTCTGAGATTCTGTTGTCTTGTAGTCGGCTCAATGCTCACGATCGCAATGCGACCTGCCAGACTCTACCTCACGTTTCAATCACTATTGCGGAGTTCGCTAGGAAACAACCGAGTCTTTTAGCAGCTGTCTAGTATTAGATAGATAGCCTTATGGGCTGGAGAATCTGGTGATTCACGCTGCCTCGCTGGAACAGATGACGACAACGGAGACATGGTGATGTTACTTGAAAGAGTTTCATAGGTTAAGATGATCTGTGACCGTTAACAACATAGGGACACGACAAAGTGTGAGTAGGGAGTCACGATCTGTGACTGCCAGGATAGGTTAAAACGTGCCGAACCATCTTCCTCGCTCCGACACGTCAACGGGAGAAAAAGCAATGTCAAGCAGATTTTATGAGACAAAAGACGGTGAGCTCATCATGGTGCCCGCAAGAGTGACAGCCTGGCCAGCTGTCAAGGCGTCAAGAAGCCAAGATTGGTACCATTCTCACCTCGTTTGGGACGAGCTGAAACATTTCCAGAGAAAGCAATAAATCCTAGCAAGATTCTAGAGTCTTCTCACTGGAATTACTATCCTAAGTAATTTAGCAGGCCTATATAGCGGCCAAAGGTGTGGTAACGGGACCAATAATGTGGCCCCAGGAGGAGAAAAGAGCAAATATGCTTTGCAAGAGGACGCTTGCCGTGTTATGGTGGAGTGGAGTTTCTACATTTTTTTTAATAGATACCCCTGCTGCTGCGGTTTATGTATATGCATGTTGGTCGTTGGTCCTATGAACAAGGCCACAGTCTGGTCGGACAGGACAAGTAACAAAGTGTACACTCGATTTTTCTGCTCACCGTGCAAGAGATAAAATGGATTATAGTTAAATGGCCAAACCATTTTGAGTATTGTGAGCAATTTGAGGTGGCTGTTGAGAAGTTGATCTTTCGATACAATGGCATTGAGAATGGGTTAATCGAGCGACTGACACTCTGAGAAATTGAGCCATGCAACAGGTACAAATCATATACTTGTGAGCCAGGGGAAAGTATTTGAGGCTCCGTTGAAACTGAACGCAAATTTATCGCGAATCTGCCTCGTTGCGCCCCCCAGATGGTTCGCGAATCCCCCTATCCTTCCGTAGTCTACGGATGCTTGCGCCAAAGTTGAAGCGCAAGCTCACTACAGATCTCACCTGGTTTCAGTCCGGACCAAAAGCTTAGCACTCACCTCAGATGAACTGGTAGGATATTTACTGAGTGCTTAAGCTGCTCAAGGCGTGGGTGATCCTATCCCTAATAAGACAATTTCCCAACCAGTCCATCAGGCAAGATTCGTCCCCAACCTGAAAAGCGACCTACCTACATATAAAAAGGATGCACGCGTTTGCCTCAAAGATATATATTTCTGTTGCCAACACTATGGAACCAGTTCAAGGTCAGGGAAGCCCCCCTAAAGCACTTGACAGACTCTTCAAAACTACAAAAACTTCCACTATCCCCCATCTCACAGAACTCCGCAAGGCCCTTGGCTACGGTAACCCAGGCCAAGATCAGGACATAGCCTTTAAGAGGGCCGTTAGAACCCAGATCGAGTCCTTTGTATCTCCTAGCACCAAACTACCTGCATATAAACTCACCAAGTGGAGGTTGCCTCTTCACCAAAGAGGACTCCAAGAGGTCACCAAAGACTTTCTCGATACCAAGGGAAAGGGGCCTGAGTTCTGGCCTACTAGGCATAACTCTGTTACCACCAGCTGTCTTGAGTATTCCAAAGACTCCTCTCGGTGAGTGCCCAGACCCAGATGAACTAAACATATGGTATTCCCCAGACCTGAACTATCACTGACTCAAAAAGGATACGTCGTCTCATGATCAAAGTGTTTTGGCGTGCAGCCCAAGAGTACAAGCGACACAAACCCTCAAACCCTACCTCTACCAAGTTACTATCACAGCCTAGCGACAGAGACTCTTCACCATTAGAGCCCTTGGACACGCCGAGAGACGACAAACACCAAGTTCTCAACAACTCGCATACCCTTGAAGGGCAGAGTATCGATAACCCTATAGATGTTGAGAGCATGCAGTCCAGAACCAACACATCAGGCTTGCCCACGTAAGAACATCTCCATCGCCTCAGAAGTACGACTTTCTGACAAGGTCCCAAGCGACGAACACTTTGCAAGCGTTGGAATGACTCTCAGTCTATTTCTTGAACAACGAGGGGATACGCAAGATGACAGCTCGAGCTCTGAACCCTATTCGTCTTCTCAGTTAGTCCCTGACACAGAGGGAACTATGATGCCCATTCCCGAAGAAGCAGAGAGTGCGTTCAGGACAGACCTGTACGAAGTGCCTCCAAGCCCTCCAGGGGCCCCTGAAACTGTTAGTGTCTTCTATGTAGTTCACCTTAACACAACTAAATCTATTCATAGGCACAGATCAATGGGAAGCGTCCGGTCGAGTCAGACTCTAATGATAGTAGCCGCCAGGCAAAAGTACCCAGACAAGAGCCGAGCACGTCTGCGAAATCGACACGCCAGCCTCCAAAAAGTGCTCGAGGTGGCAGAAAGACACAGAGCCTACCTCCCAGAAGCCGAAGCTCTAAAAGGCAGAGCAAGCCGGTACATCGACCGGGGGCTGCTACAGAAGAACAGATTCAAGCTTTCGAGAACCCGACCCCAACCCCGACCCCATCACCTCCCCCAGCAGTAGCAGGACTTCAGCACGGAAGCAGTGCGAACCAAAGCAAACAGCCCTCGGCCACCACTAATGATTCCGCCTCAAGAACTTCTGCTGGCAAAACACAAGGCCAGTCTCCAACCGAAGCTATAAGAGCAGAGTTAGCTCGCCAGGCCGAAAGGCAGACTACAGAGGCAGCCATAGCAGCGGGTGTAGACCAACAACTGGATGCCCACGGCACATCTACCACTGGCCTCTCCGCTAAAGCTCAAGGAAAGCTACCTGCTGTGACAGTCAGGCAGGCCCCGACGGTTCAAGCTGGACCAAGTCGGGAGCGGGAGAGGAGGGCGGAGCCTACAGCGAGACCAGAGGCGAGACAACAAGGCAGCCTCTCTGGGAACCCGGAGCCTGAAGACACACAGCGACAAGTACAAGATGGACGCGAAATAGTCATCAGATCCGACATCGCCAATGGCGTTGACTTCATGTCTTGGAAACCGTCATCTTTCTTATTCGACATGTCTCTTGCGGCTGTGGCTGGCGAGTTGGGGTTGAGGCGCGGCGGAACCCTTCACATGTCTCTCAGAGGCCGAACGTCCAACTTGAATGAAGAATTCGAGGATGGCGACGAAGAAGGATTTGAATCCTTCAAAGATGAGTGTCTAGGAGCTATTATGCAGCGACATTCTGGTGCTGCATCTACTCCAGTATTGCCGAGACGTCAGTTTAGGATCTACTTTTCGGATAAGCCCATTTCCATCTGAAGTAGACTGTACAGTCAGTTTGGTTAGTATGGATGTTCTTCTTTCTTTGTGGTTTTATGGTATTATTGTACATTGATCTTGGGAAATTGGCGGATTATCAACGACTTTTAATGGGTAGACGGATATGAACGTGTCAATAGGGTTCCATTCTGTGGTGTTTGTCTCTTGTTTCTTATCGAGTACCAGACTTTTGTAATAACAGATTTGTATAGCACCTTTATTTAGTTTAGAGCAGCCGATAGAACACTCTTTCGGGCCGAGAGACCTAGAAGGGAATGTAATACCTACATATGTAAGCACGCGTTTCGGGACAGTCATTAAGATCAAAATGATGTCTTACAGGGGTCGATGGCCCTCCTGAGAGACAGAAACAGGGAAATGGTTTCGGATTTGCTTTTTGTTGTGGGAGAGAAGAGAAAACTACAGAAAATTGTGGCTGCAGGACAAGATAAGCACAGACGGTGGTAACAGAGCAAGGCTGCTGTAGCATTATTCACTGCGCCTACAGTAAACAACGGGTTGCATAATATTACAATGCAATGTTAAACGTACACAATGTATTGATTTGTTACAGTTAGATTCAAAGCCTAATTGAATGCGCTATCGAATTCCCGATAAGAAATCGGAACCTCATATTACATCCGCCCGCCGCCTGATCCGTTGCGCGCGACACCACCAGGTGTAATAAGCGAGACATCAGCCCAACAGCCAACCTCGCAGCGTGCATGGTGCATGGTTAGTGTAATATTCTTGCTGCAGCTGTTGTAAGAATGCAAGACCTTCCAGCAATGGCCCGCTGATCTAACTGTCGGTGGCCGTAAGGTGTGGAAAGATACCACGCCTCCACTGTAATATTCCCTAGAGACCCATGCTCCTTTTCTCTGAGGCTCTGACAGGGATATCGGAATCTGGGGTACGCAGAAGCAGGTGCTAATCTAACTAAATAGCCCCCCGTTCTGCCGTCCCATTCTTTCATTAATCCTTACCTTACCTTACGTACTTACGTCCTGATCATGACCTCAAAGCAGAAATGTACCGCGCGTCGGACCGGGCCATTGCATTTCTCCTCTCGCACGAGGACTACCAAGGATGTGCCTGCGATCAAGAAACTGCTCAGCGAACTTGGGTTTGGCGATGCTGCAGATAAGACGCTACTCAATGAGTTCAACACTGCTCGTAAAATTCACATGAACCGCTTCTTGCAAGAAAAGATCATCGACGACAAAGATGTATTCGAGTGATCCTCCGAGGTATGCAGGAGCAAGGTTCGCATGCTGGCCAAAAACTTCCTCGTTAGGCAGAACCATGGCCCTCATTTCTGGCCCGATGAGGTTTCTCCTGCAAACACCAAGAACTACCGTTATCCACAGGATATCCAACAGTCAGTCTCATCTCCTCTTGTTTGCTTCTGTCGCGTCTCGGATGAGTGACTTACCTGTTCTGTATAGCATCATCAAAATATTGACAATGCTGTTTTCCCGACAGCTATACAACAGAAGATCACACAACATAAAGGTTCGCAAACGAAAGACGCGTGTCAATCTCTTCGAACGAGGTGATGCGCCTGACGAGCCTATTGCTCTTGATCAGTCCAGCGATGACTCTGATTAAGAATACCAAGTATTCGATGCCCAAGCATCGCCGATGTTTGATGATTCTTACCTCAAGAGGTGAGCTATTGGTATCAACGAATGTGGTGGCTATGTTTGCTAACATGGTGACTCAAGAGAGCCTGCCGATCCTCCAGACTTACCTTCACTCGAGGAGATAGGACGTATAGTACAGAGTCAGACTATGCCCTCAAATACTGTGACGTCGCTACCTCGTGTGGTTCAGGATGAGGGTGAGAATGAGAACCCTGAGTCAGCTCGTGAATCTAGCCAATCCCCAAGAACAAGCATAAGAATTCTCTTGATCAATGCTGGTACCACTCTACTGACATTGAAAAGCCTGTGCGGGCAACAAAAAGGCCTCTATCACAATCAGACGTGTCGCCGTTGCGCACAAAAAGCCCGCGTCTCAACAGTTTCCGTGCACCCGCAGCCGATCCGTTCTCTCGAGATGCTCATGCTCGACTTGATTTAGTCGCCCGAGCAGTTTCTCCCAGACGAGACCTTGGGAGGTCAACTCGGAAATCCGTGCCTGCGCCTGTTGCTCCCATGGGTGAAGGGTCAGGGACGAGTGACGCCCAGGAGCTATCATCAGAAGCAGAGAGGACCACCACGGACGAGATCGTCTGTGGGTTCAAAACTACGATACGAGTAGTTCCGCCTACTGTAGGGGATAGCAGTACTCACATCCCTGAAAATGAAAGAGAAACGGCAGCTACAGATCAGCCTGTAAAGCTTGGATCTACGCCACTCTCTCAGAAGGATACTACTGCAATTTCTGGGTCAGACATTGAAGAGCTCAGCAGTAACTCCTATGATATAGCTGCAGCCAGGCGGTTACTGAGCTCGCATCTCCGTGGGCACACTACAAATACTCCCACCCCTCTTCAATTCTCTTTCTCCTTTCACGATGGTAGCCACGGCGACCCCTTCAGCATTTCAGCAGTCGAATTCTTCACAATGACCCTCAGACAGTTTATGGACGTTCTGCCCATGAACGATAAGGAAATGATAGTAGGGCTATGCATACGCCAATACTGGCCAAAGTTCTGTCTCCGGCAAGTATATCTGTACAACGAGGCTGTCTTTGGAAACATTCGTCAGCAGTTTCTCCGTTGTATTGAGAGCGATACACGAGATGTGAGAAACCACGGAAAGAGGCTGGACTACGAGATTAGCATTGAGCTGCTTAGAGATTTCCCCTAAGAGATGGACTGATGAATGGAGGGAACAAATTTACAAGTCACAAATCTGCGGCGTTGACATCAAAACTCATCAATGACGACACTAGTCCCTGAGATATTAGCAACGTGCTCCATGACGCCATGACGCCATGACGCCGCGCCGAAGATACCAGAGCTTGAAATGTTGGAAAATATGGAACGATAAACGAGGCACGGCGATGCTCTTGCACTAACAGAGAAGTGGAGATGATGAGTTGGTCATCATCGCGTCTTCGGGAGCTTTTGAATTTATTCTTGGGATTCCGCCGCCTGCCGCATGGGCCTGGCTGGGTAAGATTGTGATGCAGTCCTCTTGGGTTGCCCAAGATGCGTTTGGATTCTACGGTGATGTGATCACGGCAAATCTTCATCAGGATAGACGTATTTCAGCACATCCACTGTCTGAAGAGCAAGGAAATTATGGCATTTGGCGCTGGAACAATCATGGGCCTGAACACACTTCTGAGTTCAAATAATATTACTGT
Organism: Fusarium sp. NRRL 52700; assembly: GCA_013396095.1. NCBI lineage: Eukaryota > Fungi > Ascomycota > Sordariomycetes > Hypocreales > Nectriaceae > Fusarium > Fusarium sp. NRRL 52700. The sequence continues at coordinate 81,189 of JAAQRM010000301.1, forward strand.
TATTATGCTAGAGAATTGATGCATATATGTTATCATTTCAGTGGTGCTGAGCTGTCTCGGCCTGTCTCTTTGGGGCATCATATCGAGGTGCTCACCCGTAGTAAGGAAACATATGAACTCAACCATGAGAATCAAAACGGCCTGGATAAGTCTTCAATACCTACCTAAGTCTGAGGGGGCTTTTGGCTACATCAATACATACGACTGTTATTATTGGATATGGCGCCCTGACTCAAGGTCCAAGATTCCTGCTCTTGCCCCCAAAGGGCTGCTCGATAATAACAATGACTCTTTCGTTATATGAACAGCTTGTTTGGTCTTCTTTCCTTGACAAATTTCGAAGCCCCCCTCAAGGCGATAGCAGCACCTTCCAAAGGACCAACTTGCCTTTATTATTCTGTGATGCCTTTTAAGGTAGGTACACCTGGCCCATACCGAAGCCTCGCTATCAAACGTTTCTGAGTGCCTATCCAGCTGTCTTCCTTACATCAATCACAAAACGGCATCTTCAACACAATCATTCACTAACAGCAAGGCTACTTTCTTTAATCACCATAAAGCACTCATCAGAAGATACAGAGATTAAGCACATATTCTCGAGACAACATCGCCAGGACAGTTTCAATCCAAGCACCACCGCAAAAACCATGGCAAGTTCTTCTGACCCAAACCGAACATCCTCCAAGAGAAGTAGATTCTGCCCATTCCCTTCCCCATTCTCGAAGAGCTCCTCCAAGAGCATCCCTCTCCAACAGGTAGATATCTTGGGAGAATCTGATATAGTCAGGAGCCGTGGCATTGACCCAACCGTATGCCCAGAGCATTGAGCGATTGCCATTCCACTTCATTGAGTACTAAAGTATCTACTAGCAGTCAGAAAACAATTCAAAGGACCTCAACGGATCTGGAAGCCACGATCAATCACCGTCATTGCCTCGGGGTAGCACGGAAGAGGCACGCGACATGGCTTTGGATGAAAAAACCAAGAAGGCCGATCCAGCACCAGATCGCGCCAGTCCCTCCATTTCTTCAAAAAATGACCATGCCCAAAGTCAAGATAACCCTGTCTCTACTTCGACCAAAGCTTCGAACAGCAATGCAGAGCCACCAAAGATTCCAGGGCAATCAATATCAACTTCTCAGATTGATCAGGCGGAACCAAATAATCCTCCGATCACAGATGGTATGGGATTTCAAGATAGCCAGTCAGGTGTAGGGAGAAGGCCTGATACACCTATACCAGACTCCTTACGAGATGAAGAACCACATTCTTCTTACCTACACGAAGAGGACTATGGCAGAGAAGAAGATTACGACCAAGACCAAGATCACGGCAAAGAACTTAAGCACAGCAAAACACTAAAGCACAGCAAAACGCAAAAGCAGGCCAAAGAACAAAAGCATACCCAAAAACAAAAACACAGCGATGATCGAACTGCCAGCGACAACTCATCCTCCGACTCTGACGTCACAGTGCTTGAATTTGACCGCCTGGTCGCTATCGACTTCACAGTCTACCGAACCGAATAGTACTCGAATTATCAATGGTGTCCAGCGCGAAGCTTCTTTGACATGTCACTTGCGGAAGTTATAGAAGAGGTACATTTTGAAGAAGATAGCGGTGTAACCATCTCCCTTGAGTGTACTGTTGGGGGAGAAGATCTGGTATATCGACGGAAAGCTCGTACTGAAGAGAGGTTTTATGCGTTACAACAGAGGTTCAAACGTCTCGTTGACATGTTGAAAGAGAAGACTCCACGAAACGAGAAGGGAAATCCAACTTTCGAGATTATTATCGAAAGTCTTGGTCCAAGACGTTGGACCTCTTAGACTAATGTGCAATCTTCGAGCATCCTGGAGTCTGGGGAGCTTGAGTTTGAAGGCAGCTACTGGTATCTTAGTTAAAGCGTGGGTGTTGATTGGTTTGACATGAAGGTATCAAGATGTTTAGTGGATAATAAAGCGCTGTTTGCCACATGATAAAAGCCTTCTTATTCACCTCATATTGTGCACAGTGAAAGATTCAATTAAATGAATGACAAAAATTTCATTTCGATATTTGATGTGCAAGTAACCTGTTGTTCATATTTATGAAGTAGCTCCCTTAGTCACGAATCACCAACCAATACTCCATTCATCATTTAACGCCTGTCCATTTCATGCAATCATCCATATCATCAAACCGGTCAACCAGCGAACATGCTAGTAAGCTCCCAGTCGCCACTAGCAAGTTGCCTCCAGGAGCTTGAACATGTAGCTTGAACGGTCTGCATGCCAAAGTTGCCATCTCCTTGGTCAAGTTGGCGGAAGAGGATGAGCTTGTAGCCGATGGCAGCAGCCATGAGACCAATCTCGACGGGCTGGGGGTCGTGCATCTTGTAGGCGAGCCACTCCTCACAGTGCTTGATCTCTTCCTCTAGAGAGGGATCGGAGTCAGCAGTTCGGGGGGCAGGGTCGCCGAAGAGGAAGCGGTTCGACATGACGGCGTCCTTGGCGATGTACTTGAGGGCAGTCTTGGGCTTGTCGCAGAGGGCACGCCAGAGAAGAGTCTCCATCTCCTTGACGGCGGAGAGGTTGCGGCCCTTGATGGTCTTGAGGTTCTCCTCATCTGATTCCTCATCGGCGTCGTGCTCCTTTTGCTTGCCACCGCCGTTGAAGAAGTCGGAGCCTTCGATGCCGGAGACGATGCTACCGTTTTGTTGGCGCGGGGTAAGTTCCATGCCTCTTTGGCTGGAGGGACCACCGAATTTGCTCTCTTCCGCGTTAAGCCCATGAGGCGAGCGATCGTTGGTGAGACCAAGCATAGTCGGCATGATGGCGGTTGTCTGTGTTGGAGAGATGTGTATATGTACTAGTTTGAAGATCTGATCTGCTTTTAGGTGCAAGAGTGACAATGCAGGGCAGAATGGGAATGGGGAATGCAAGACATGAAATACATAAGAACAGAAGCACAAATACCAAGTTTCATGTATTTTCCATCCATGCTTGCGAGTTCCAAATCCTGATTGCTGGCTATCCCGGCAGCTAGAGTGACGTCAACCTTGGGATGCATCATGCTCATGCCTGCAGCAAAAAGTTGGATAAAATTATGACGGAGATCGACACAGGCCAAGAGTCTCATTGGATGAGATGATCCCCTAGAATGGATCATCCATGGAGCGTTCCTGATGCTCAAAAAGTGTGCAGTTGCTAACAATTTCCCATCGATCTCGGGTCGGGGATTTACTGAACCATCCTTACAATAGCGCCCACTAACACTAACGAACGGTGCCTGTAACCTTAGCAGATCTCAACGGTTGTGGCGGTGCTGCAATCGTGGCTCCTTTCATGTACCAGCCACACACTGTCCACCCACCCCCACTATCCGCAATGATTTCCGTCAAGTCAACATGGGTCCACCAAAATTTCTGAATGCAATTCTCAGTTGCTGGCACTTTTCTTCACATTGGATCTCCAGTCCAAGCTCGTTGCTCAACCACGCGTTATAGCGCATACCCTTCCTTCACAATGGATATCCTCAAGGTTCTATCCCGTGGAACCAAAAAGACGCAAAAGAACAGCCAAAACTCCAGCAATTCTCAGCAGAAGCTGCCCTCGGCTGGCACATCTACAAACCCACAGCTCTACCATGATCAGGTTCGCGGTCAGAAGCGAAAGCGAACAAAGAATGAGCCCGAACCCGAAGCTCTCGGTGAGCTCCCCGAAGTCGACTTCTTTGCCCCCAAGCCAGAGCCTGTAGCCAAGGCAGCTGCTGAGACGGAGGAGCCCATTCAAGTACCGAAACCTACACGGCCGTCTCGATTGTTGAGTGAGGACGAATGTCGCCAGCTGCTACGGTCGCATCGATTAAAGATTACTCTCCTCTCCAAGACAGAGGATCAGTCCAAGGTCAAGAAGAGCAAGAAAAAGAAGAAGGCAGCTGTTGAGGTGAAGAAAGATGAAAAGAAGCAGCTTTTCCCGCAACCTTTGGACTCTTTTGGCGAGCTGCGCAATGCCTACGGCCTCTCAAACAAGGTCGCCGATAACCTTGTTTTCCAGGGATACCGAGTTCCTACTGAAGTTCAGATGGGCAGTCTCCCTCTTCTCGTACATCCCCAGGCTGCCCTGAAAGACGAAGATGGACTAGAATCAGGAGTCGATTTTCTCGCCATCGCCCCGACAGGAAGCGGAAAGACTATCAGTTTCTTGGTTCCCGCGATCAACAACATCTTGCGCAGACGCTCACTACAAAACCTCGATGATATTCACGAACTCGAGGCGATTATTGTTGCTCCAACTCGCGAATTGGTGCACCAGATCGTTAGTGAAGGACAGAAGCTTGCTCAAGGAACTCGACTGAAGGTCGTTTCGATGAAGAAACACACGCAACTTTCAGCCGAGCAAGTGGATATGGCAGAAGATGGGTCTGAGGATGAGGAGGACAAGGAGTCAGATTCTGAGGATGAAGATGAGAACAAGACAGACGACAAGCCTAAGCAAATTACAAAGGCTGACATACTGGTCACCACACCCTTCCTCCTACTAAAGTTTCTGACTTCAGGACCTCCAAGCACACGAAAGGTTCTGCCTACTGTAAGAGACTTGATATTGGATGAGGCGGATGTTTTGCTTGATCCTCTTTTCCGAGATGCCATGATGTCTGACTGGACAGCTTGCACGAACCCCGACCTGAGGGTGTCATTTTGGTCTGCTACGATGGGCTCAAACATTGAGTCTATGGTTACAGAGAAGCTGACTTTAAGAGCGCAGTCGCTGGGTATCACACCGAAGCCCTTTGTGCGACTAGTCGTCGGTCTCAAGGATACTGCTGTTCCAAACATTGCCCACAAGCTTATCTACACTGCAACCGAGCAAGGTAAACTACTGGCATTGCGCCAGCTGCTGCACCCTACGGCTGCTGATGATTCGGGCCCTCCTCTGCGGCCCCCGTTTTTGGTTTTTACGCAAACAATCGACCGAGCTGCTGCTCTGCACGAGGAACTGCAATACGACATTCCTCTTGAGGCTGGTGGTGCAGCTAGAATTGCTGCCCTTCACAGTGGTCTCACAGACTCGGCTCGATCTTCCATCATGCGCAAGTTCCGTGCTGGAGACATCTGGGTTCTGATCACAACAGATGTGCTGGCACGAGGTGTAGACTTTGCCGGTGTCAACGGTGTTGTCAACTACGATGTCCCCGGCTCCAGCGCGGGCTACGTTCACCGTGCAGGACGAACAGGCCGAGCAGGCCGCGAAGGTGGCGTGGCCGTCACATTCTACACCAAGGAGGACATTCCCTTCGTCAAGATGGTCGCCAATGTTATCGCTGCAAGCGAGAAGCAGGCAGGCAAGACAGGAGATGAGGCTGGGGTGCAAAAGTGGCTCCTAGATGCTCTCCCTAATGTTGGCAAGGCAGACCGTAAGAAGCTCAAGGAGCGAGGTGTGGAAGCGCGCCGGAGTGGAAATAAGGCCAAGATCACATCCAAGAGCGGGTATGAGAGACGAAAGGAGAACAACCGCCGCGGTGCTATTGAGGGTAGCAAGAAGAGGAAATTACAAGCGAATGAGGACAATGGTGATGATGATGGTGAATGGGGTGGTTTCGATGACTAGGGAGATGCATCACTATAGTCATGAAGCGTTTGCATGGATGGAAAAGCATGGTTATCTGAGAATACAGGGCGATGGCATCTGAGGATCATACGGTCAAAAGCAGAAAAGCCTGGAGTTGCGAGTCGAGTTTGACGGCGGCTAGAATTACTTATAGCTAGTTCCGCATCAGGCATAAAATGTCTCAGAATAATGAGAGAAGAATTCTCATGGAACTTCCGCCTCTTTCATGAATGTATTGACGGAAACGTGAAATCTCATGACTGAAAAGGACCGAAATATTCAACGTGGCACATTGACTTGCTGAGGAATTGGCGAGTTGTTTACCATAACTTAGTCGTGGCTGAACTGAGGCCATACAGACATAATGAGACGCGGTTCTACAGCGAATACTTGTCAGCCAGAGCTCAAACTAAAAAAAAATCTTCTTCTTCTTCTTCTTCTTCTTCTTCTTTTTTTTTTTTTTTTTGGGTGAATATTTGTTATATCTCGACAACTACGGAGTACAACTAAGGTATATAAAAATGACTGATTGAGGTCTTGAGCATTGTTCAGGTGAAATAGTGATATGCCCATCTCCACTATTTAAATGTGACATTAATATTCGAGGGGGCTGGAAATGCACGTGGACATTCCAGAGACCGAGTGTTTCTCTTAAACAAAGGCATTCTCTCGTATAGAATCCTCTTCATTGTTCCTGGTGACGATTACGAGTCAAAAATAAATTAGGGGACACGCCAAGGAAAGCCAAGATTAGACAAGCGTTGGCCTTTCTTGGTGTTGCAGGGGAACTGACCACACCCACTCTCTACTGCTACCAGCCTTTTGTGTTTCAACTAATGTTGATCGTTTGTTAGTAGTTGATGCTGGCCACGTCGTTAGAGTAGGTAGCTGTGACTTGGCTGTGTGATATTCGTTGATATTCATGAGGCCCATCACTTTGTCTGCCTGTTGGCACTCATCATGCGGGAGAATCTCTGGGAGAATGCAATTTTATATGGCGTCTCGGCGTCTAATCAAGCACCTTGGCCCCCAGCCTAAGACAAGAGACAAGAGACCGGCCCAAAGCCAAGACCGCTGCGCCATCGTCCACACGCCAAAGCGTGGCTCTTTGTGATGCCCTCAACTTCCCAAAGCAGCATGGCCAGGCCGTTCCCTTTATTAATCACTCTGAATAAGTCATCTGACGTCTGTAATTGGCCAAGGCACTAGAGTCCCCTCGTAGTCTGAAACAAATACACCACCGGCCTATCCTGGCCCATCTTTGTAGTACTGCACTATTAGCTGCGCTGGCTAGGCTGGCTAGGTAGCTACCTAGGCTTGGTTGTGCCAGGAACAGAATTGAGATCTGCTGCCCAGACTTGTAGGTGACGCTGAGCTCCTTTACCCCTTTGAGTCCTGCAAAAGCCGCAGTCTATGTACATGCGTAGTAGCTGTGTTATTTGGATCCTCTTTAATATCGCCCATCTCCCCACTGATGAAGGATGGAAATCCTCCCCATCCTCCGAGTTCCTCCTAGAGGTTGGTACTGAAACATATCAGTCGTGCATTCTCGGCATTTCTTGCTTTTCTTTGAACTATACACTCCTTTGCCTTCACTTCTAGTCACTCCTTAAAATCTGTTGGAATCTCTGTTGTCTTCTGAGTCCACTCTTTGAAGACATTCACCAAAACACTCCTTGCAATTGTCGATATCGACGATCGCAACGGCTCGAGAATAAGTCTCAAATATATATAGTCGCTCAGACTGAATAGATTAAAGGCTTGAAACCATGAAGGTCACCACTCTTTCCATTCTGGCTTACACGGGCCTCGCCACAGCCCTTACACAGCAATGCTCTGGTAGCGCCGTTGACGAAGGCGGAAATTGGTTCTGCGGTCTTGTTGACCAGATTCTCTATGAGGGATTCTCTAGCAGTGGAAGCTTCAAGGCTGTTACAAAGATGGGAGATGATGGATCTTGTGATCAGGAGCCCTTCTCCTATGGCGGTGCTCTAGGACCTCTGAGCGAGGATGTAAGTTCACTGTCACTCAGCTATTTCACACTACAAACTAACAAAACATAGCTATCTGTCCACATTCGAGGCCCCTTCAACCTCAAGGAGTTTGCAGTCTACAATCTCGGATCCAGCGAGAAGAAGCGTGACTCTGCTCCCTCTCCTCACCTCCACGGACATCGTCATTTCCACGAGCAGCGCAAGAAGAAGCGTGGGGACTGGGTCACTGCCACCATCAACGGACAAGTCGTATCCTGGGAGAATACTTACAACGGAAGTCCTGCTACCCAGGCTGCTCCCGTTGCTATCCCTGCTGTCCCTACCGACCCTGCGAAGAAGCCTCTGAAGCTAAAGGCTGACCCCTTGCCCGGCGTAGACAAGATCAAGAGCAAGGTTGAAAAGGTCAAAAGCAAGGTGGACCAGGTCAAGAGCAAGGCTACCTCAAAGGCAAAGGAGTACACTGCTACCCCTGGTGGACACTGGAAGCGGACTTCTTACTACAACGCTCAGCGACGTGTTGCTGACAATGTTGTCTTCATGGGTAACTATGGCGGTGAGGGCTCTGGAGTCTTTGACAAGTGAGTTACTATACATATCTCAGCACACCTTTATATTGACTGGGTATAGCACCTGGGGTAACTCTCTCTCTTACCTCAACGCCAACGGAAACGGCGGCTCCTCTTCCCCAAAGATCCTGAAGGACGTCTTCATCCCTTCCAACAAGGAATTCTCCATCTTCAGCTCTGAGAAGTGTGACGAGAGCTGCGGTTACTCTCGTGTCCCTGATGTTGCCTACAGTATGCCACTCCTCCCCATCAACCTATCTAAATATAAGACTCACTAACCCCCTTGCAGAGGGCTTCTCCGGCTCAAACAAGATCTTCCTCTTCAACTTCAAGATGCCCTTCGATGGCAACACCGGCTTCAACGGCGACATGCCCGCCCTCTGGGCTCTCAACGGCCGCATTCCCCGAACTGGTCAATACAGCGGATGCAGCTGCTGGAAGACAGGCTGTGGTGAGGTCGACATCTATGAGGTTCTCGCTACCGGCGATGATAAGTGCAAGAGCACATTCCACTTGACAAATGGAGCTGGAAGCTCTGATTACTTCAAGCGTCCTGCCGACAAGTACATCAAAGTTGCTGTTGTGTTCTGTGAGCGTACGTCGAGCGTCGCCATCAAGCAGTTGGATGATAGCTTTGACTTTGGGTCATCTTTGAGCGATGAGACTGTGAGGGACTGGATCAAGACCATGTCTACCCCTAAGAAGGGAAGCAGCCTGTTCCAGCTGTCTGTTTCTGTATAAGGGTAAGACCTAAGTTGGATCTGTTTGCTGTTGATTTGATCTGATTATTTGATACCTCTTCTTTTGTACATACATATTAAGATACCAGTTGAGAATTGTTCCATAACTGGTCCACCATAAGCCCACTTGTGTTGTCATCTTATCATTCTTTGTCTAGTCTAGATACTCTGCATGAACACAATATGTCATCTATTGTTCTATACGGCTTTCTAGGCTATAGCCATTGTTACAATATTATACAGTTCCATCATTTATACATCATCGCAACGATTAGAAGTCTACTGATAGTACAAACCATCCAGAGTTGGTTTATGAGCTCTTGGAACTCGACTGCTTGTCTTCTTCAAGCTTCTTATCTCCTTCGGGACTTGTCTTGTTCTCCTCTGCTGCTGAAAGTCCAACAACATTTCTTATCGTGCCAAAACTTAGGCAGTCGCTGATGCGGTTGGCACCAGAAAACAGCATGACCATACGCTCAACACCACATCCCCAGCCACCAGTAGGGGGCAGGCCATAGTCGAGAGCTTTGATATAACTTTGATCGAGGGGAGCAGCGTCGCCGTCCTCGTCTTCAAAAGGCTCATCCAGAGCTCCCTCGACAGCCGCTTCACCTTCAGGCGTCTCATTATGTTCAATGGCAATGCTGCCGTCATCCTTGTTGACGAGGTTTCGGTGGTCGAGTAGCTTACGCTTCTGCTCTTCAGGGTCGTTTTCCTCTTCGTACATGTTTGCCAGTTCACGGCCACCAATAAAGAGTTCTGCACGGGCAGATACTAACTGATAAGTTTGTGTGCAAAGGAAGCTCTTTGCAAGAGGTGACATGCAGGCGGGATGGTTCATGATAAGGATAGGTTCCGTGAATGACATGGGCTCTAGGTAAACGGCAGCCAGACGATCAAGCAGCTTGGCCAGCGAGGTAGGCACCTCACCTGGCACTTCGATGCTAGCAAGCTTTAGGATAGCCAGGAGTTCTGGTAAAGCATCTGGGGATGAGAGCTTGGGCAGGCGAAGTCCAAGGGCTTCTTGAAGTGCTGGAACGAACTCGACCCGTTTGAAAGGTCGCACAAACTGTTTCATGTCGATGGAAGGCAGAGATGTGAGTTGGGTAGAGATGAGATCCTGGGAGTGTTGGGCAAGGCTGCAGAGAATCTCTTCGGTCTGGTTGATCAAGTCCTCCAGGTTACTGTAGGCGCTGTAGAACTCACACATAGTAAATTCAGGGTTGTGTGTCGCGTCAACACCCTCGTTACGGAACGAAGGTCCAATCTCAAAGACCTTGTCGACGCCTCCAACAACGAGACGCTTGAGCCATAACTCCGGAGCGATGCGCAAGGCGAGATCTTTATCCTTGAACTCAGTGGCTCTCGTAACAAAAGGACGGGCCACCGCACCGCCAGCGTTCTCAGCGAGAATCGGTGTCTGGAACTCGAGGAATTTTCTTGAGTGAAAGTAATCACGCATGTGCTTGGTGATCTCGGCGCGCAGTCGGAGGACATCAATTGCTTGTCGGTTCACCAACATATCAACATGACGTTCTTGCATTCTGGTCTTGGGATCGGTGAGCTTCTCTGGGATCTGCTCCATGGTAGGGGACAGAAGTTCAGGCAAAGTCGTGGCCTCCATGGTGAGTTCACCGGCCTTAGTACGAACCGGTACACCAACGACAGCTGCCAGGCTGTAAGCATCTGGGATATAACAGGATAAACATTAGGGATCCTACATATGTGGTCACCCACTTCTATTAAATTTCTGAACATTGCGAACTTCAAATTCCTTGCCTCCTCTTCTACCATGCATTTTGACCGGTTGAGCATGACCTGTAGACGCTCAAATTCATTCACGATGTCGAGAAAGACAAGATTCTTTCCAACGACGCGCTTGGATCGAACTCGGCCACAAACGCTGACGTACTTGGAAGCATCAAGGGCATCTCGAAAAGCTTCATGAAACTCAGGCACCGGCATGCGCTCTGCACGATGGACGAGGCGAGGGTGTGTCTCTTGGAATAGAGGATCCTCACTCTCTTTCTCCGCCCAGAGCTCAGTTCGGCGCTGTTGCTTGAAAGACGAGTATCCCTCCAAGCCGTCTTGGCTCCTAGCAGCCGAAGTAACTAGGGACCTCCCATATGCAACGCTTTGTGAGCCCCGTAATGTCCTTGGGGAACTGCCACAGCCGAACGCATGTGAGCAACGAGTACTTGTGGTTTGGGATATCGACTGTAATGAAGGCCGACCGGCCTGGCGCAAGTATCGTACAGACATCATGGCTTCTGTCGGTTAGGTTAGCAATGCTTCCATAACTCATTGCTGAGACATCAAAGAAATGTGTTGCACTAGAGTCAGAAAATTGGCAGTTTAAATCAACCACAGCAAGCCGTGTCAATCGCAGCGGTTCTGAAGCGAGTATGCGAATTCATCATTTAGGCAAAGGAAAGAGGGATAATTGAGAGGAATATGCGAACTTACAATCATGATGGTAACATGGAACTCTCGCTCCATGTATGAAGAAAAAAGAGATAGCGATTTGGAGCCGATCTGCGAAATTTTAAAGAGAGCCGGTTCGCCGAAAATAATCCGGCCGGGTACGCCACATCGCAGCCTCGACAAAGTGTGGCGTATGTTTCCCTTCCATACATGACCAACCACTCAAGGCTGAAATTTGTTCCAACGCGAACATCCATCAACCGCTTGGTTTGGCGCAACTCCACCAATTCCGCGATACCTTTGCGCCGGATCGTTCAACCCACTTTCGCCATCTCCGAATAGCGAATACTATCCAAACCATCAACCATGGCTCAACAGCCCCTTCCCACGTCGATGCAGCCCACTGACATCTATGGAGGAGGTACGCGCAGCTCTAGCTCCCCATGTCGCGTCAGCCCGCCAAAGATCTCCACTAACATATGTTTACATAGATGAGGTTTCTGCTCTCGTTCTCGATCCTGGATACTGCTATACTCGAGCTGGCTTCGCTGGTGAAGATGTCCCCAAATCTATCCTCCCATCGTTTTACGGTCACACAACCGGCGACAACCCTAAAGACCTGTTTGGCGATGAGTGTCTCATCCCTCGCCCCGACTTCGAAGTCCGCAACTACATGAATAAGGATAGCGTGGTGGAGGATTGGGATGTTGCTGCTCGAATTTGGGAGAACATGCTTGTTAAGCGCTTGCAACCTGAACGACAAACACCTCCCTCGAAAAACGGTCTAAATGACGACCCCAAGGCAGAGGGCCAGGATGGAGAAGGCGATGTGGCCATGGACGACGCTGATGCCGCCGAATCTGCCGAGAAGCCATTGGGCGAGAACCCCCTCTTGATCACAGAGGCTCCCTGGAATACACCCAAGGCTCGTGAGAAGGCTATTGAGATCATCATGGAGAACTGGGGGTGTCCTGCCTTTTGGTTGAGTCGCACTCCGGTGTTGGCAGCATTCGCCGCCGGCAAGGCTACCTCACTAGTTATTGACGTTGGCGGTGCCAACACCTCGGTCACAGCTATTCATGACGGCATGGTGCTGAAGCGATCTATCCAAAAGTCTCCTGTTGGTGGTATCTGGCTCTCGTCTCAGATTCGAAATCTCTTTGAAGCATCAGAGCCCAAGGTCGAGCTGACGCCCACCTTCATGATTGAGAACAAGACACCTGTCGATGCCCTGGCACCTCCTTCAGTCCGACTACGACACTTCCCCTTTCAGATCAACGATTCATTCCGCGCATATGAGGAAGAGCGTGTGTTGACGGAATTCAAGGAGTCAGTAGTAGAAGTCTGGCGAGGCCCCGGTCGTTACAGTGTTTCCGGCAATGAGGATTACGTTAAGACGCAACCTGGCCGGGTATTCGAAATGCCTGACGGTTATAACCAGATGTGGCGCGAGCAACGGTTCCGAGTGACAGAGGGCATGTTTGACGAGACCGTCGGATATAATGGCACCGACTCTGAGCAGCTCACCAAAGCTCAAACCATCCCCGAGCTCATCCGCTCTGCTTTGAACGCAGTCGATGTCGACCTTCGAGGCAACCTGCTGGCTAACGTCGTAGTAACTGGCAGCACCAGTCTGATCAACGGATTCAACGACCGTCTAAACAACGAGTTGATGGCAATGTACCCTGGACTCAAGATCAAGATTCATGCGGCAGGTCTCACGAGTGAGCGACGCTTCGGTGCCTGGATCGGCGGTAGCATTCTCGCTAGTTTGGGCACTTTCCACCAGATGTGGATTTCGCGAAAGGAGTACGAGGAGAATGGACCTAATGTGGTTGAGAAGCGATGCAAGTAAAAGGCCAGGCTCTAGGTACTTTGGCTTCTGGCGTAACGGAGTTGGGGAGAAGATGTACTTACAATCTGAAATCAGAAGGGCCTGGTAAGGCAAAAGTTCATTCTAGATAGGATAAACCCTTGCAATCAACAACTGCTGTAGTGAATTGTTTGTCAAAAAGAGTAAATGTCAATCTCTTATGTACTGTAAACTGTTAAACATTTATTCGCTCTCTTTTGCCTCAAGCTCCCTCTCCGCTCTCCTTTTCTGAGCCCATATTCCAATTTCTGCCCATATACGTTCTTTTTCAGCTGGCGATAATGTGGCAGCAAGACCACTTGTGCTGCTCGACACAAACACTTTAGACCCCTCCCATTCGCCCTCAATGACACCCATGTTCTCCGATTCGTCCTGCCAGCCATACTTGAAGGCCTTTCCAACAGGTTTGCCATGTCTTACGCGCCATATACTCTCCCAGATACTCTTACCCACCACACATACAGACTCAGGACGATACTTGCGACACTTTTCGTGAAGAATCTCAACTCCCTCGTCCATCTCCTGCTTGCTAAGCTCAGAGCCATTGCGACTGGGTCGGGCGACAATGTTGGTGAATCCCATGGAGTACAGTTCAGGCAGTTGACGATCTTCAGTTGGACTACAGAGACGCGGTGTAAGGCCGCTCGAGTAGAGGAGTTTCCAAAACAGGTTAGAAGGATGAGCATATGCATGGCCTGTTCGTGCTGTCTGTATACCAGGGTTCAGACCGATGAAAAGAACGAGAAGATTGGAAGCGATGGCGTCTGGCAGGCCATTGAGATGAGCGTATGTTGAAGGGGGCGCATATCCAGAAGCCTGGCGTGCTCTCTTTTTCTTTGGTTTACTCTGTTTCTCTATGTCTTCAGCATCTCGCTTTTTGGTCCGCTTCGTTTCAGCGGATAGGATTGAGGTCGAAATGGTGGGAGTTGTGAATCTCGGGGATCTTCGTATAGGGGAAGTCTGGCCACTTGAGGATTCGTTTGATTTGAACATGAAGTCACTCATTTGAAGACGTCCCTTGAAGGTTGCTGGCTGAGGAGGCGAGCTTGAGACTTCTTGCTCCTCTTTGGCACCATCGCTACCCACAGGATCTTGAACAGTGGCCTCTTGAGCAGCTTTGCTTCTCGTCATTGTGACTTTGTGGTCTGTTGGTGTAAATGGAAGTATGGGACAGTCTAGCGGTTTCTGCAAGCAGGGGAATAATGAGACGCTTCAGAGAGCTCTAATTGAATGGCAGATATGTATTTAAATACTCCAAGGAGATTCATACATCATAATATTGAACCTCACTTGATACCTTAACTTTAGGCAACTGTTCTATGATAATGTTGTAGAACAGCGTGAAGACTGGTCTAGCTCATTCGCCACAGGCAGCCAGATCTGAAGGTCTCAAGGGCGAGAAACCCGACAATAAATTAGGGTCTGATAACTGGTTCCAGCTAGATGTCCACCCTCAAGAGTCTCCATGAATATGTTCTTGAATGAAAACACCTTGATAATATTGCATCCTTGCCTCGTACTCCCCAAATGAATTTTTCTATCCTTGGGTGTTGGGCTTACATCTCCTTCAAAGTATTGCTACCAGTTGGCAAAATAGTGCACGGATTTTATCGTAACCAAGGTGACCCAGAACCTGAGATGGCCAGAGTGCTATTTTCAGCACCTGAGACCCAATGTCAGCCGCCACAGCCACATAAAACAGCCCTGTCAGTTCGTGTCTGAGCTCTGGGCGTCAATGTCATGGTGGGGTTATGAGACATGGAAGACAGACAAAATTGACGATTACGAACCCTGCAGGTAGGTCCCTGACGAAAATGTGTATCATTTTGCCTTTTCGTGAACATCGCGGATCCCGTGGTAGTCTCGACAAATACGACATCGGGCAGCCATTGCAAACGTTGTCAGTCTGTTCTTTGAGTTTCCAGATCTTGATACAAACTCTGACTGTACAAGTTGCTGAGCTTACGTACGCATCAGTTATCATAAAATCCAATAGGAGGTGGCAGCTTAGCAGCATGGGCGCTATAGCGCTCTCACCAAAGCCGCTGCATCAGCACCAACTTGCAAGCATGAGGCAGGATCGATGGGGTCCCTCAGCCGCCAATTCCCCCACTCTAATTGGCGGATCAAGCTCAATACGGAGTAGGCGGGGCAGCTGAGGGGCATCAGCGTTGCCGGCGTAGGAGGAGCTTCAGG
Source organism: Fusarium sp. NRRL 52700 (assembly GCA_013396095.1). Classification (NCBI taxonomy): domain Eukaryota; kingdom Fungi; phylum Ascomycota; class Sordariomycetes; order Hypocreales; family Nectriaceae; genus Fusarium; species Fusarium sp. NRRL 52700. Next base: position 96,574 of record JAAQRM010000301.1, read on the forward strand.
CATCGTACCTTACCTTACTTACGGTGAGGTAAACGGTGTTACAAGTAAGGTAGGAGCGTAGCAACCAGCTAAGCTAAGAGGCGCGTCTTAGTTGCTAGGGAAGTTGGGGTAAGACCGAAGACGTCAGGGACAACGGGAGAACCAAAGGAATTGGAAGTTGCTGGCTGCTGCGCAAGGGTCTTTCCGAGATCGACTTCCTCCAATTCGTATTTAGATCTCAACTCTTCCCACTCCATAGTTTTTAGCTCACTCTTCTTTTTTCCCTTCTTCTTCAATTCCAGCCTTTGAATACCTTCCTCCGTCTTTGTGAAGTTTCTCAACATTCATCTTCAAGCTTCTGATCACTCTCACCGCAATTCTCCCAAACCTCACATACACTTACATCACAATGGAGGCCATCAAGCAAGCTCTTCATCTTGGCAAGTCCAATGATGCCCCTGCTGAGCCCAGCCCCGAGGCTCTCAACGAGCTCAAGGAGAAGTACACAAAGGCCGACCAGGAGCAAGTCTTCACCTTCTACGACTCCCTCTCATCGGCCGAGCGAGGAACTCTGTACCAGCAGCTTTCTGGCTTCGACCCCGCCCATATCAACGAGATCACACACCGCGCCTTAAACCCTCCCAAGACCAGCGATGAGCCCGATCGCCTCGAGCCTCTCCCCGAATCCGCTACCGCTAGTATTCTCGACTCCAGTGCCGATGATATCTCAAAGTGGTACGACTCCGGTCTTGACCTCATCTCTAAGGGTCAGGTCGCCGTTGTTCTCATGGCTGGCGGTCAGGGCACCCGTCTTGGTAGCTCTGCCCCCAAGGGCTGCTACGACATTGGCTTGCCCTCCCACAAATCTCTCTTCCAACTTCAGGGTGAGCGAATTGTCAAGATTCAGGAGCTCGCCGCCAAGAAGTCTGCTGGCTCCAACCCTGTGGTTCCCTGGTATGTCATGACCAGTGGTCCTACCCGTGGCCCTACCGAGAAGTTTTTCCAGGAAAACAACTACTTTGGTCTGAGCCAGGACAACGTCAAGATCTTCGAGCAGGGTGTTCTGCCCTGCATCTCCAACGATGGCAAGATCCTTTTGGAGACCAAGGGCAAGGTTGCTGTTGCCCCTGATGGAAACGGTGGCCTCTACAACGCTCTTGTCGTTTCTGGTGTTGTTGATGATATGCGAAAGCGCGGAATTCAGCACATCCACGCCTACTGCGTTGACAACTGCCTTGTGAGGGTCGCCGATCCCGTCTTCATTGGTTTCTCTGCCGCCCTCAACGTCGACATTGCTACCAAGGTTGTCCGTAAGCGTAACGCTACTGAGTCTGTCGGTCTGATTCTGTCCAAGAATGGCAAGCCTGATGTTGTTGAGTATTCCGAGATCGACAAGGCCACTGCTGAGGAGCTTGACCCTAAGCAGTCTGATCTCCTTCGTTTCCGTGCTGCCAACATTGTCAACCACTACTACTCTTTCAGCTTCCTCGACTCTATTCCTCAGTGGGCTCACAAGCTCCCCCACCACATCGCCCGCAAGAAGATTCCCTCTGCTGATCTTGAGAGTGGCGAGACCGTCAAGCCCGAGAAGCCCAATGGTATCAAGCTGGAGCAGTTCGTCTTCGATGTCTTCCCCTTCCTGACCCTGGACAAGTTTGCCTCACTCGAGGTCAAGCGTGAGGACGAGTTCTCTCCCCTCAAGAACGCCCCCGGCACTGGTGAGGATGACCCCGATACCAGCAAGGCCGATATCATGACCCAGGGCAAGCGCTGGGTTGAGGCTGCTGGTGCCATTGTCGTTGGTGATAAGGCCGATGTTGGTGTTGAGGTGTCTCCCCTCATCAGCTACGTAAGTAAAATCCCATGATATTCATAAAGCACATAATACTAACATTTCTCAGGGCGGTGAGGGTCTAGAGAAACTCAAGGGTACCGAGATTACGCCCCCTACTCTCCTGTGGCGAGAGTAAGAAGAAAATAAATGATACCATTACCAGCCATGACGACATAACGATACTGTGGTCCTAGGTTTGGCAGCTAAAAGTTGTTTGAAAGATCTTGTGTAGTTTATGGAATATAGTGATCACAAGTAATGATAAAGATTAAAAAAAAAACTGGTTTGGAACTTTCTGTATATCATGCAAACGTGAAATGGATTAGATTGAAAGTCTCGACTGCTCCTGCTCTTTATGTATATATCTATATCCCGTCTAAAATGGGGCAAGTCTATGTGTTTTATGATTTTTAGGTGTCTATGTCTCTTTCTTTTTTTTTAGTTGGGGTTGGGTCGGTCGTCAGCTCGCTGGTCATCCTCATGGTCAGCGAGAAACTTCTCGGCCTCGAGAGCAGCCATGCATCCGGTACCGGCACTGGTAATAGCCTGTCGGTATCGCTTGTCCTGGACATCACCAGCGGCAAAGACACCCTCGACGTTGGTGTATGTGGTGCCAGGGACGGTCTTGATGTAGCCATCTTCGTCCATGTCAACCTGGCCCTTGACAAGGGTAGTGGCTGGGTCGTGACCGATGGCGTAGAAGAGACCGTTGGCCTCGTGAACCTCCTCCTCTCCAGTCTTGTTGTTCTTGACAACGAGGTGGCTCATGAGACCATCCTCGCCACCTCGGATTTCGGTGGCGCCGCTGTTGAACTTGACGGTGACCTTGGGGTGGTTGAGGAGACGGTTGGCCATGGTTCGGCTGGCACGCAGGACATCGCGACGGACGAGAACAGTGACGTGGCTAGCATACTTGGTAAGGAAAGTAGCCTCCTCAGCGGCAGAATCACCACCGCCGATAACGAAGAGGGGCTTGTTGCGGAAGATGGGGACGGCTCCGTCGCAGACAGCACAGGCGGAGACACCGTTCTGCCAGTACTTGTCCTCGCCAGGGAGGTTAAGACGGCGGGCCGAGGCGCCGGTAGCGATGATAACGGAGTCGGCGGTGTGTGTCTCCTCGGGGGAGAACTCGGTGCTGTACTTGAAGGGGCGGGAGGAGAGATCGAGGGTAGTGACGGTGTCGGTGACAATTTCTGTGCCGAAGCGCTCGGACTGGGCTCTCATGTTGTCCTAGATGTTGTGTTAGTTACTGGGAGTTACCGAAGAAGAAGCAAAAGCTTACCATCAACTCGCCGCCCATGATACCCTTGGGGAAACCGGGGAAGTTCTCAACCTCGGTGGTAGTGGTCAATTGGCCTCCAGCGGCAATGCCATTGGCCATGAAGCCCTCATAGAGAACGGCTATGGAGTGTCAGTTCATTTTGAGATCCGGTAGAGTAAGTGAATCTTACGCTTCAACTCAGCTCGCGCCAAGTAGACAGCAGCTGTGTGGGCAGCAGGCCCTGAGCCGATAACTAATGATTCTCGTCAGAGCTGTAGATTTTGAAAGAGGGAGGGGTTTCATGATGGAGGGGCAATAAGCACGAGGGCATGGGCATGGACATGGACAAACACATACTGACAACCTTGCTATGCATCTTTCTGACACCAAAATCTACAGCCGGTTTTCTCGTAGTTTTATGAAAAGTAGTCGCCGCTGCCGCAATCGATAGACCAGCGCTGGAACGGAGAGTAACGCGTTTGAACGTGGAGGAGAACAGTTTGGCGGTGTTGGAGGGGGGAATTATAAGGTGAGAAAGAAAAGGTGGGTTGTCGCGATTCTTTTAATATGGAATGGCCACTAGCAAAGCATGTACCTATGGACTGAGTCGCTACTGAGGTATGTACGGTTGAGGGGCGGTAAAGAGAGACAAAAAAAAAGATAGAGCGGTTTCGGCGGATGAACCCTGAGAGAATAGCTTGGAAGAGGTAGAGAAACGTGGTGGATGTGGGGATTGATGCAATGCAAATATGGAATCAATTTTGACAATGGAGATGGAGGGGCAACATGTCATTGGATAGAAGGATTTATAAGCCGGCTAGTGGAGATGTCACTCTATGAGGCGCTCAGGGCGGGCTTAGAAGGCTCAGAAGGGGATGGATGGATGACTTGATTTGACTTTGTTGCCAATGGTTGGTAAACCGTCGGTTTTGCCTTTATCAATCTTCCGATCCAACGGGCCATGACTAATCCGTCTATTTACCGAACGTGGCAAGGATATCGGATGTTTGCGAGATGAGGTGCCGACGGAGGTTTAATTGATTCCTCATGATAACCAGGGATAAGGCTCCGAACAATCACAATCAACACTAGTAGACTGTAGATACGGTAGCTCGTAACTCGGTATCCGGCCTAAATGACACAATTGGTGGATCTAACTTAGATATCATCTGTAATCTACGCTCCGTGACTATCGTCCCTCCTCGGCACCAACACTGCCATCTCGCTTTCCAAACCTCGCTCCTAGAGATCCAATGTCTCTCTTGAAGAACTTGCCAAAGTTCCGCAAGTTCTCATTTATCGTGGCCTTCTCGAGTCCCGTTTGTGCTGCAGTGCTCGTACTGCTCTGGCTGATATCTCTTGCCGCACTTAGAAGCTTCTCACCTAGTGAGCCTGCTTCAAACCGCGGGCTAACAGCCGCTGCAACTGATGGGCTCATCACTCCAAGCGGTACTGTGTTACCCAGGCTTGGGGTAGTCATGAGAGGTGTAAGCAGTGGCGAGCTGGCTACCAATTTGTCGTTGGGAGTGCTGTCGCGGTGAATGCCAAAGAGCTCTATCAGGTGAGCATGGTCCGCTTTCCGAACACCCTTGAGATCGAGGATCTTCTTGAAGTTTGTATCTGACCGATCCGCAATATGAATCAAATACGCCTGTACCAAACCTTCCGGCGGTGATGGCCGAACTTGAAGTGTCTTGAGCAATGGATCAAGTCTGTTCATGCAATGCTGAACTCGGCGCACAAAACTGGAAGGGGGGTTTTCATGCCCAGAGAACGATGCATGGTGCATTGGCAACTTCTCAAGGGCTTTGGTGAGAACATATTTGTCAAGTAACATCTACAAACCCACTTGTTAGCACACAATATGACTCGAACTGCTCAAGTAACATACCTGCTCGGCACCAACTTCGGATATCGGTCGGCATTGAATAATGCTAGTAATGTAGCCAGTGGCCAAATGCTCCACCAGGTTATCGCAGAAGGCTCTGGCGTATTGTTGCTTCGAGATAATAGCCAATATCTCGGCGGCCTTTCCATCAGCACGTTTTACCAACTCTCCCACATATGAGCTCTGGTCACCAACGCTCTCCATTGTGCTCCAATTGGTATTCTTCATCTCCCGCCAGACGCCTTCACAATCAAGCTCGACCGCGCGAACGAGAGCCAGAACAGAAGCACTCGCTACACCAAGAAAGGCATCCGATTGTGAAGACAAGTCGACTTTAGAAACAAGCTCACTGTCAATACGTTTCTTGATGCTTTCCTCTAGCTGATTAGTGTTAATGTGCCAAAAGTCTGCTGTATTCAACACAAGCACAACGTCCTCTAATGAAGGCCCTTGAGGTCCGCCAGACTGCAATATGTGTAGCAAGACCTGCTGGGCATATTCATCGAGGTACTTGGCCAATATCTTGGCCAAATCAAGAAGACGCTCACTCGTAGAAAGTTTCGCACATTGTGACAACGTGAGTTTGTAAAAGTGAAACAACTCAATGGCCGAGGCAATAACGGCTTGTGGTGAGAACTCGTCATCAGGCGGTATGAGCGGTTGGCTGCGGTACTTGGGTATCATGACTGCCAATTGTTTATCTTGCGACTCAACCCACAAACTCAAGTATGGTTCGAATGCGACTGAGATCAATCCGTGGAAACTATGCGCCTTTTCCTCGACAGAGCTGAGCGTATCGATGCTGGCTCTTGACGAAGTCGCGAATCGCTTCTCAAGGCTCTGCTCAAAGTCGAGTGTCTCTTGAAGGCAACTCAACAATAGATTGACATCAATCCTGTTGCCGTCTGTTCGTCGCATGCTTCGTTCCAGAATGCCCTTGAAATCATCTCGAGTGCCGTCGCAGAACGCTGCTGCCAATGTCTCATTGGCCCTCCAGTGAGGAGGAAAGATCATGGCGTGTTCGTCATCGTGAGTCTTCATCATTCGTTTAAACCAGGCATATCGCCGCCCAATGTTGTCCAGACTTCCAGCTTCATCGTTACCGCGGAATACCTGTCTGTATTCTCGAAGCTCTGTATTGACGTACCAATTCATGAGCCGAGCCTTGGCAGACTCTCCAAGGGCATCCATGACTAGGCATGCTTCAACGAGTGTGCCTCTTCGTGCGCCGACTTCTCCTTTAGCAAATGCTATTTCAAAGTCTTCGCAGACCTGTTCAAGGAGTTCTCTTTGCAGCTCGGCCACACCTCTGCTTAACGTCGCGATCTGCTCGATGCTGCGATAGCTGTTGAAGTGTTTCATGAGCTGCAGAACAGCCTGCAAGAGCCCTGCGCACTCCCTATACTGGCGCGTCTTGGCCAGGCCCCTGAGCTGCTCATAAGCTGTTGTCAGCATCTGCAGCCTCTTGAGGGCCGTCATGCTCAGCGTGAGGTTCTTCTTCGTTCCATCGAGTCTCTTTATGTCGGCTGTCATCGAAGTGATGTTCTGTTCGGTCTCAATCGCTCTCGAGCGCACCGTCTCGATCTTTCGAAATAGCTGTGCTAGCTCGGCTTGCGCCGACTGCATGCGCTCGAGGCTCGAGTCGGATCCATAAGCCTGGTTCGTCTCGAGAGTAGCTATGTCGTTCGAAAGTGCATTTTGGTGGCTCTGCAGTGATTTGGAGACTTCGCTTATAGACGATATGGCGGATGGGTGTGAGAAGAGGAGATTGAGATGGTCTATAGCATCGTAGTCGACTGTCCAGAAGAGTTGGGATTAGTCGCAAGGGGATAGCGGTCCTCAGCTTCAGCTTCAACTTACCAGCGTCAAGAGCTGAAGCCTCTGGATAAGTACCATTCATCATGGAAGAGGCTCGGTCATTCGGAGTCTAGAATATTCCAACATCAAACAGAAGTCGCTATTCCGATGTGAGCATGAGGGAGCTCCTTGCACGTGTTAAGAGCCATGATGGCTAAAAGCGGGCCACCCCCGGATAACCTGCCACGATGTACGTATTATTGTGGCTGAACTTCCCCTGAGCCTCCGAAATGTATTTTATGGCATAACAATCACATGATGATGATCGGATTTCAGTGGTTATAATGGTCGAGATGCGATTCCTAATGCTGTAAATAACCGTTAGGGGCTGTGTATGATTTACTACTATCCGCTGTTGCCAAATGCTAATGCCAAATGCGCTGCTCCGCTTTACACATAACCTCAACGCTGCTACATATGAATGTATATCACAATAATATACACTCTCTACTCATCTGCAGGCCTGTCACTTTCCATACTTTCCTTCTCTTTAGACGCAGGCTCCTTGCTTTTCTTTTTCATCGAGAACCGCCACGTTCCCATGCCCATGCGACCCTCTTTAGGGGTATCCTTTGATTTGAAACTGCCCTGGCCCAACGACGGGCTGCTGGTCACGCTTTCGTAACTGCGGCCAAGCTGCGACAGATCTTCCCCGATTTCATCTGCATCGCCAATGCTGGACCGATGCTCTGCTGACATATTCTTCTCGGAGAACGTGCTGCTGCCGGGTCCCTTCTTGAAAAGGACGGAATCCTTACTCAGCCTAGAAGACAAGGTACTGAATTTGCTAGAACTCCCTTTCCTGAACAGCTTCTTGACAACACTGCTGTCAGCATCCTTGTGGCTCGCGGCGTTGTTGTCGGTGGTAGAATTCGAGGCTGTCATTCCTAGGTCCAAAGACTCATGAGATTCGGAAATCGAGTTCTGTGTATGAACAGAATACGTGTCGCGAGACATCCGCGAATCCGAAGGTGAATCATCAAGGCTTGGAGGCACTTCAATGGTCGGGGTCAGAACTTCCTTGCCCTTCGTACGTCCTTCCTTGGACTTTTCGCGTTTCTCCTTCTCCTTACCCTTCGACTTATCCTTATCGGGGCTTGCATCCCTCTCTCTACGGGTAAAGAAGGGTGTCCTGAAAGTCGGTGCCGCTGGGTTGAGATGCCGACTCATGGATGCGCGGTGACTTGGAGGGCGAGATCCGATAACACCCACCTGGCTAGGTGATGTTTGGGGGTCGAGGAGATCGTCATCGTCAAGGATCTCATCATTGGCTGTGGCAAGGGTTGTTTCGAGCACAGTCGGTACTGCACCGAGCGAAGGTCGGCGAGACGGGTTCCTGGAAGACCAGCGTCCTTCGTTCGGGGACCAAACTCCCTTCTTCCCCAGCATAGAGAAATCCCCGGGAATGTTCCAGATAGAGCCGCTGTCTGTTGAGGGTCGAGGGGGATCAATGGATGTTATCGACGCGGGTCGCGAGTGTGGTAAGTCATTGTCGCCTGATAGAGCTCCAGCGCTACTGGCAAAGGGGTTGAGTCTCTTGGCAGAGAACGGCCTAGAGGTAGGCCCCATGCTTGACCTGTTGGTTTCCCCTCCAGAGTGCCTGTTCATCCAAGAGAAGCTTATCCTGCGCTTGTTACCCGGCATATCGTGGTCATCAGTGCTTCGGGGAAAAGATTGGCTCTGTCCTGTTTTGAGGCTGCCAATCGCGGGTCCTTCCACATCTGCCGGCTTCGGACCCCTGTTGCGTTGAAAGTTAGACAAAAGGTTGGACAGCCTGTGGCTTGAAGCGAGAGGTGCTTGTTGAGGGGAAGAGTTGATGTTTAGAGAATGAGAGTCCGCGTCGTTGTACTGGGGGAAGGGCAAGTTATGTGATGAACCGTGAGGACTGGAAAACATGTTCAGAGAGCGTCCATCGGAAGACAGTGGTGACTGCGGGTTATCTTCCTCGGCGGCAGTAACAGAGTCTGGCAAGAATTGGCTAGGCAGATGCTCTTCAGCATCCTCAAATGTCTCGTCAAAGATGCCTGAAGGGAGAAGAGCGTGGGCTGTAGGGCTGAGTGGTCCCGCGTTCGCCCTGAAGTCGGCTTCTGACTGGTGATCATCGGCGTTGTCGGCCGCATTGTGGTCCATGAATAATATTTGGCTGAATCCAGCCCGACTAAAGCCAGTTGAGAATGAGTCTTCCGGGGGGCCGAATTGGTTGGGCGGAGGTGACAAGTTGATGTGGGAAAGAGAGTTGATATTTACGCTGTCGAGAGCATCTTGTGAGGCAGCAGGTTCGAACTCCATGGCAGTAGGGTCTGGTTGGCTGCTGTAGTAGAGTGCCAACTGATGCTGCTCTTCCTTGAGAAAGCGTATCTGCTGGTCAAGGTTATGAAGTTTCTTGGTTTCGGCGACGAGCTGATTGTGCAATTCCTTTCTCCTAGCATCCCATTCTCTTCGCACGTTCAAGTCATTCTCCTTCCACTGTTCATCATCACCGCCCGGAAGTTGCTCTCGAGCAGCCTTGAGGTCTTGGAGCTGTTTTCCCTTCTCCTTCAGCTCGGCCTCTAGCTCGGCACATTTCTCTTGCAGCTCTGCATTAGAGTCGTCAAGTTCCTGGCCGTCTTTATCCCGCTTAGCTTCCAGCTCTTTCTTCTGCGCTTCGAACCCTTCCCTCTCTTTCTTCATTCTCTCCATCTCATTCTCGAGCTTTGAAGCAGTATCTCGGATCTTGGACTTCTTATTTTCTTTGTCCTTCAACTGCTGCTCTTTTCTCGCGCGGTCCTTCTCCGCTGTACGCATCTGCTCCATGGTAGTACGGACGCTAGCCTTGAGCTGCGCGGTCTGCTCCTCCTTCTCTTTGAGCGCCTGCCTCTTAGCATCTTTCTCTTGCTTGAGCTCTTCCTCTTGTTGCTGTAGTTCAGCCTCTTCCTTGGCATACTGAGCCAAAGTCTCATCGACTTCCTTCCGAGTGGATTCAAATCGGCGATTCAGTTCGTCCAGCGATAGCTCCGGGCCATCTATAGGTGGAAGTTTGATTTGAGGTTGGTCCATGCTGGCAACGGACGGAGAGTGTCGTCGATTGACTGTATTTCGTCGCTGACTTGGACCGGTAGCGCTAACGTCAGAGGTGGACGCGTTGTTGCCATCGAGCACTGGAGCCGCCTCGACAGACGGAACTGGAGGCTTCTTTTGCGAGTCGGAATCGTCATCTTCATCCCCGTTTTTCGGATGAGAGTGGTCGTTGTTGGGGAAGCTGGTAGGTACACGTGAGTTACCTAACTGGGGTCTGCCATCTTTTCCGAATGTTCGCAGTCGTAAAACTTGACTTCCAGCCTGGAAGTTATTCGGACCGACAGCAACGACCCGGATGTTGTAAAAGTGATCTGGCTTCAATCCTGTGACAGTGATCGCGACTTCGTTTCCCGGTGATTCGCCAACTATATGGACCGTGTTAGTCAGGGCTTGATATTCTCCTCTACCGAAGGTTCCGAGATAGATCTCGACAGTAAGACCGACCATGAACGCCATTGACTTGGATAGTATATTTCTGTACCGGCCGGTTACTGGTAGGGCGAGTCCAGCTCAGAGTAGCAGCATCGGATCGAATGCCAGCGAGGGAAACATCGGGAGGCTCAGGCACGTCGACCCCGAGGATATTGATCAGGTCTGGGACGGGTTTCCATAACGTCTGCCACGAGCGATGAAGTAGCCTGTAATGAGAGAGAATCGATGGTCAGCGCGGTCCAAGTAAAGGGGCATAGTTGTTTTCTAATTGTTGACTGGGTGGGAGCCAGAGGAGGTTGACGCACCAAACGACAGCACCAAGTGTCAAGACCATCTTGGAATGATGGATCAAAAGAACATGGATGCGGAGATCCAGCAATGCTTCGACCGTGGCGGGGGATAGGTACTCGATCAGACGGCGAGGATCGAAGAAGACAGTGAAACTACTGCACAGCAAGAGGTAGATCAGGGCCTTCTGGTAGCTGGCGCGAGGGCTATAGATCCACCAGAAGCCAAGTATGCTGAGGATGAGAGTGGTCAAAACGGGCAACTCCCATGACATGTTCTCAGCGGTCTCGATCTTGGTGGAAGATGTTGCTGTCCTTCTCTTCCAGACCACCGAGAAGAGTCCAAGTCCAAGTCCAGTTCCAGTTCCAGTTCCGATACCGATACCAGATCCAAGCTCAGGGTGTCGTGTGGGAGGAGAGGATCCTTCAGGCAGATGCCGATGCCAACAGTGGGTGAAAAAAAGGCGGGCATGGGTAAGGATGGTCTTGGTCTTGGTCCTAGACCTTGAATTAACTAGGTAGAGAGATAGCGTGGTCATGGACAAGGGTGGAGATTTCAGCGGCCCTGTTGGGCTCTGGCCTCCTTCTCTGGTGTTAGTGTTGTCTCGTTAGGTTATGGTTGCAGCGTGCAAATTCTCAGCCACAGCGCTGTCCTGTTGTTTCTTGTGGACGTACAGTGTCTTGTGAGGTCCAATGGCACCGTGCTTTCGCGTGTTCCCTGGTCCTTAAAGCGTTGGTAAATGTGCGCCATGTTACCCTGCTCGGCGATCTTTCATGCAACATACGACGGTTATCACTGTTTTCATCACACTGTATTTGAATAACGTTTGCCACAAGTTTATCGCAAGTTTCAGGCAATGCTGTAGTTTGTTGAATCCGCTGTCTATACATAAACTTCCAACAGAGTTATCTATTATCGATTGCAACGAATTCCTACCGATCTATATTCATAGATTATGGTGTTAGTATTCAGGTAAAACTGCTGGAATGCACTCACGAACATGGCGCGCTATGTAATAGCTAGCGTGCGTAAGCGGATTCACAGTCCCTTGTAAACGTCACTGGTGATGTTTGCGTCAGATTGTAAGTTTCACGCTCACGGAAGACATGACATGGCTGAGTTTTCTCCAACGGCTCGGGTCTTAATAACGGGGTCCCGTCTGCACGGCATCAGCATTTACCATTGTGAACAAGGCCTATTTAGGGTTTCTGCCGTTTTACACCCTGCAGAGGGCGGATGAGGGCGCCAAGTGCACGATAGGCAAGTTCCTGACTGTTGTTAGTCCTCAAGAGTACACAATGTCTGCATATACTATTAGAAATGACGTTGGCCAATTGGTCAATAATCTGCCTCTGATCCAACATGCTCGAATAATAAATTCTTTCTTATGCTTCTCTCAGAGGCAAACGGCAAGTCTTTGCCGGCATCACCATTATCAGCTTAGGAAGCTTTTGCAATTCCCGGTTGTCGCCTCATCCTCAGCTTTTAAGTCTTTTCCTAGTGCCCGTGTCTTTGTCCTGTCCGAGAAGGCATGAGCCTTTCTCCGAGGCTTTACTCAACCTGGAGTTGTAATCCCTACCTAATGCTAACGGGCCGATGGATACTACTATACTATCGACTTTGAACTCGGGATGTTGCTTTCTTCAAACATGTGAATTGTTTGCACTGGGTTTGGCATTTCCACCTCTGGGGCTATGTATATTGTTCGACAAATCGGTCTACCTACTTTGGATCTACGTATGATTCGCTTTGGCTGTGCCCTGTTTCTTCACAGTCTGTTTTACTCCATAACGCAGATAGTGAGTTGCAAACACGAGTCTCAATCGATCAATGACATCAATAGCACCTCGGCACGGCGTCTTTTACCGAAGCATTCCCTCTTGGCAATGGATCGAGCTTGAGAGAAACAAGGGAACGAATCATGAACCTCTTAAAAATATGAGATTTCTGGACCTATAGCAGAGCGAAGTGGACTTTTCAGTGGCAGTTAAGCATGTGCTTGGACCGCGGCTTGTTGACCAATGTCCACCTTCTGAAGTAGCAGGTACTTGTTGAATACTACCACCCACCAAGCAATTGGAGGTTTTCAGGTTTGCCTAGGGCTATATGCGATAAAAGAGCATAAATCTTTTATCGGAATGCAAGAATTTATCCAGATTTGCCTACTAAAGCTGCTAAGGCAAGTTGCATTTCTATATTGCACGCAAGACTACGGTCTTGCGTGGCTGTCTAAAGACACAGGGCAAGGATGCCAAAGGCAATTTGTTTCACAAGGTATGCAAGTGCTGATGAGACAAGGCGACATATATGTTCAGCATTATAGGATACCTATGAAAACGTTTGCTTTTTCCTTTTCCACCTGGGAGAATTCATTTGCTGGGATATTGATCCAGCATCTAACAAATCCTGAATACCTGCCTCGGTTCATACTGAGCGGTCAGTGTGTAAGTGGATGGAAGGCATCCGAAATCCGTTGCACATAGAGTTGAAAAATATATAGGATGTCACCAGAATAATACCAATGAGTGTTGTCGACGGAGAGGTATGGTAGTGGCGGTGATAATCAAGTACCCCCAGACGGAGTACAGGCGCCAGAATTTGAATGACTTATCACCTTTTGAAGTGAGATATTGTAACCAGCATATACTCGAACACGGGTTGAGTCGAGTATGTATGCGTCTATGTTTCAACCGTTGAACAAATCCATGTTAAATAAATCCCTGCAGATTTCACAGCCTATCCGCGCCATCCAATTATCAGCAATAGACAGAAGCTGGGAGAACAGTATGTGCCAGAATTCACAATAGTCATGACGCATTGAGCTGTGAAAAATTACATCTAGTCAGGTTTATAGAATAGAATCCTCTTACAAAAAACTATCCAAAAACCGAATGATTAGAGTCTTAACTCGGCAACTTAGTCCGCCTGAGCAGTTCATGTGATAGATTCTGCTGGGGCATCCATCATCCATCATGATTCTGGTGGACGTCTAGACCCCTGCGAGCTGGGGATAGCGTTCTTTGTACCTGGTACTACGGCAGTGTCATGTTGGGACGCCCCTCATAGCATTTCTGTTACAGTGACTTCGTCATTCTTAGGTAGCTGACTGCAGGCTTCTATGAGGTGTGCCGTGGCACAGGAGTAAGACACCTCCAAATCATGATGAAATTGCTACACACTCGCTTCTGTCATATTTCAATCCAAATAACTTCATTTTTGTTGTTGTTCAGGGCTTCAAAATTCCAAGTGAAAAACACTTCTCCAATCCTGGTGACGTCTTCACCTGATCTAATTGACTCGGCGACTGGGGTAAAGGAAAAAAAGTGACTCGGCCAAGCCAGCTCAACCACGGGCAGCAAGCGTCTCTTTGTACTCGGTACCTCCGTGGTCCATTGTCTTGCGCTCAACCCGCCTCAAGCCAATCTGTACCTGCACCTACCAACTCCCCCAACACTTCACATTCCATTCCATCTTTTCTGCTCTGTCTAACTCACCTTAGAATTTCCACTGCATACCTTTGGATCGCCTTGCGCTTAAGTTTCTCCTCCGTATTCAGATAAACTTCTTTTAGGGCCCCGGGCTCTTGTCACCTGCTGCTGTTTCGTTTCCTTTCGGGAGCTTCTCAGTGTCGTTGAGCCTTTCGGATCGTCGTTATATCTGCCGTGACAAGCCGCTCCAGCTTCCCCAACTCGCGATCAACACCGGCAACACGAGGATATCTCCCATACGACGTTCTCCGCCATAGGAGGCAAGATGCAATACGTGCGCGGCCTCAGCGAGTCCGTCTCGACAGCCTGGAATTCAATCAACCCTGCGACTCTCAGTGGTGCTATTGATGTCATTGTCGTCGAACACGAAGATGGCACTCTGGTCTGCTCGCCGTTCCATGTCCGATTCGGAAAGTTCTCTCTCCTAAGGCCGTCAGACAAGAAGGTCGAATTCAAGGTCAATGGTGTCAAACAAAGCTATTCCATGAAACTCGGTGAGGGCGGCGAGGCCTTCTTCGTCTTCGAGACCACAGACAGGATCCCCCAGTCGCTGCAGACATCGCCGCTCGTTTCTCCCGCTTCCAGTCCTGCGAGCAGTCCACCCCTCAACCCGGAACAGGCAGAATCCGGTTTGCAGGAACCAGAAGCGTTCGAGCTTGACGCTTCAGAGCCCAAGCAGCGACGCCCGCTCCCGTCCGTGCTCTATAAGAAAGATGATGGTAATGGTAGGCATAAGCTGCGCTCTTCCAATAAATAAGGGCTAACACTAGAGCAGGCTTGATCACACCACTTTCGACTTCTCCAGAGTTATTCAGCGCTCGCCCAGCGTCCGGCGACTGGTCTTCAAGGGTGCCCCGACCACATAGTGACGATATTCTCCGTGCCAGTGCTAGAAGCCGAGGTCTAGACGGAAACAGTTCCGCCGATGACGATGAGCATGTTGCTTCTGAACGATCCTCTAGTCCTCCCCCTCTGGCACCAGGCGAGGCTCTCGAACGTGCCAGGGCACTGTCTAAGGGACTCTCTGCCGCAAGCATACCCACAAAGGTCACAGATAGTGGTGATTTGATGCTGGACATGAATGGGTTCAAGGGAAACGAGGAGGACATTCTACGGGCAGAGATTTTGGCTCGCCAGATTCTTTCTGAAGAGTTGGATGGAAACTATGACATCGGCGCACTCATTGGCTTCGACGAGCAGGGAAACTTATGGATTTACAGCAGCGAGGAGGCCAAGCAGGCTGCTATGAACAAGACTATTGAGGCGTCTTTGCAGTCGCACCGCAGGGCTACTGCAGCCGATGCTATTTCTGATCCCGGTTATCAGAGTGACAGCAGCGATGCAACTGCTTCTCCCATTCCATTGCATCGAAGAGCCGAGTCCGACGCCGGTCCTATGGATTTGCAAACTCCTCCCCGCACCCCCCCGAGCTCATCGGGCCACGCAGGGGATCCCAACAGGAATTACGCCAAGACCTTGCGGTTGACTAGTCAGCAGCTCAAGGATCTGAAGCTTCAGCCAGGCGCGAACTCAATGGCTTTCACTGTCAACCGAGCTACCTGCAAAGCAAACATGTACCTCTGGAGGCATGAGACGCCTGTTGTCATCTCAGACATTGACGGTACTATTACCAAGTCGGATGCCCTCGGCCACGTGTTGAACATGATTGGCCGTGACTGGACTCACTCAGGTGTGGCCAAGTTATACAGCGATATTTCCGCCAATGGTTACAATATCATGTATCTTACCAGTCGCTCCGTTGGACAATCGGATACTACAAGAGCCTACCTGGCGGGTATCGTTCAGGATGGCTACAGGATGCCGCCCGGACCTACAATCCTATCCCCTGATAGAACCATGGCTGCACTGAGGCGAGAGGTCTACCTTCGCAAACCCCATATCTTCAAGATGGCAACTCTTCGAGACATTCGAAACTTGTACGGTCCAGATCGTCATCCCTTTTATGCCGGCTACGGAAACCGTTTGACGGATCAAATCTCTTACCGGACCGTCGATGTCCCCCGAAACCGCATTTTCACCATCAATTCCAACTCTGAAGTGTCCCTTGATCTACTGACACTCAACAAGCTCAAGATGAGCTACGTGAATATCAATGAAGTCGTTGACCATTACTTCCCTCCCGTGAGCACACTGGTAAAAGGTGGCGGCGAGGAGTACACGGATTTCACATATTGGAGAGATGATCCTCTTGCCATGGCTGACTTCTCAGCAAGCGAGAGTGACGATGACGAGGACGAGGACGGCCCAGGAGGACCTACCAGCGAGTATGGTGATGATGAAGAGGAATATGACGATGAGGACGGCGAAATAGATGAAGATGTGGACGAGATCGGTGAAGGACTTGCCGATAGTTACATCTCTCGAGCATCCATGGATGAGTTTGCCGAAGCCGCAAGTGTTTTGGGCAGTAGCGTCGACGAAGAGCGACTCACGGCGTCTATGACACGCGACTTAAATGAAGCTTACGACGAGGAGGATGAGGATGAGATTTACGAAGATGGCGAGGAAGGCCATCAAGACGAACACAAGGGTGATGGAGCCCCCGACGCTGCTCCTATTGGACAAAGGCGTCAAGGTCAGCTTAAGGAGGACGTTCTCGCCCAACACATAACAGGGGTTGGTCATCTCACCGTTGAGAAATAAAGTGAAGTGAAGGAAAGCTAAGTATCACGAACAGGCCACTGAGGCTGTTGCTGCTACTCCCAACAGGCAGTAAGGTGTAACGAATTCAAAGGAGTTTCTTTTTAGAGTGTTTATGGGTTGTTTTTCACAGACATTGATGGCGAGAGTCTTATCTGACTGAATAACAGGAGTTGGATAGAGGTGGCAAGAAGGAGAGAGGATTTTTACATACTGAGGCATAGCGCGGCGTTGAGCATTTCAATGTACTTGTAGCGACTGCACCATGGCATTTTGACAGACAAAAGCTTTTGTTGTTTGACAGGCTAAAATATACTACTACTTGAGCAAGCTGTATTTGATTCTTGAGCACCACCGTCTCTGTGCATATTGAAACAATACCTATCCCCAAGCCCACGCCCCTATCCTAAAGAAATTCCATGTGTTATCTACATACGCCTTTTTTTTTTCATTTTTGCAGTATGTCTCTGTCTACTGCTGTTGCTTCAAATAGTTAAGTCGGATCTCCACTGCCCTTCTATGAGCCTCAAGCTCCTCAACCTTGGCTAGTTGCATGACGGCGGTACCAACATTTTTGAGACCTTGAGCAGAAAGGTTGGAGCTGGTAATGTGCTTCTGGAACGAGCCCAAGTTGACACCAGAATACTGCTTGGCGAAGCCATAAGTGGCTGCGAAAGTTGTTAGCATCAACCGTATACCACAAACTAATGAGGGAACTTACGCAAAGAGTGGTTGACACCAGCAGAGTAGTCGCCCACACTTTCAGGGGTCCAGTGACCAATAAAGACACTGCCAGCATTCATGACTTGATCAACAGCTTTCTCGGCATCCTTGATCTGAAGGATAAGGTGTTCAGGGGCATACTCGTTGCTGATGCGCATGGCCTCTTCAATGTCCTTGACCTGGACAGTGACGGAGTGGGCGATAGATCCTCGGACGATATCGACACGAGGAAGAGCAAGGGCTTGTTTGTGAACTTCGTCCTCAATTGCCTGGAGCTCCTGCTCACTGAGGTCAACAGCAAGCAGAATAACCTGACTATCAACACCGTGCTCGGCTTGGGAAAGAAGATCAGAGGCAACAAAAGCAGGGTTGGCATCCTTGTCAGCAACAACAAGAACCTCTGAGGGCCCAGCTGGCATATCGATACCGCAGCCAGCGTTGGTATCGTTGCTGACGTGCATCTTGGCCGCAGTCACAAATTGGTTACCAGGGCCAAGAATCTTGTCAACCTTGGTGACACTCTCCGTGCCATAAGCTAAAGCAGCAACAGCCTGAGCACCACCGGCCAGTACAATACTCTCAGCACCGACCTTGTGAGCAACATAGACAATTTCAGGGGTAATACGACCATCAGATCTGGGAGGTGAGGCAAATACAATCTTCTGGCAACCAGCCACCATAGCTGGAACTCCAAGCATCAGAGCAGTACTGGGAAGAACAGCGGTTCCACCAGGGATATAAAGACCGACTCTCTCAATGGGCCTCGAGAAGCGGCTACAGACAATTCCAGGCATAGTCTCGACCTGGAGAGACTTCTCCTCCTGCTGTGCAGAGTGGAACTTTCGGATATTCTCAAAAGAGACGTCAATAGCTTGAATGGTCTCGGGCGAGATATCCATAAGCTCCTTGGGGAAGGGAGCCTTCAGCACAGGCGATGTCAATGAAGTGGCCTTCTCAAACTTGTGGGTGTAAGACAGAACAGCCTTGTCGCCACCAGTTCGCACGTCCTCGATGATAGGTTGAATGATCTTCAAGATGGCGTCAGGGGATTTCTGAGAAGGTCTCTTGAGCTTGTCTACGAGGTCGGCCTCGGAGGTCTTTGAGGCATCAACTCGCTCCATAGCAATACGTCCATCAGCTGGCTTCTCGACTGCTGGCTGTGAGGGCTTCACAGGGGCTGCATCGGTCTCGATACCCTCCTTCTCCGCCCACTTGCCCTTTGCATTGCCTGTTCTTCGCTTGACCTTCAAGCTCTTGGCGTCAAGGTTAGCCTCAATGTCTGCGAGGCTAACACCTGCGCCAACAGCCTTAGTCAAAGCAAAGTAGATCAAATCAGCAGCTTCGAAAGCGATGTTCTCTTTAGTCTTGCCATCGCAGAGCTCTTCTGCCTCTTCCATGATCTTTGCTCGCAGCAGCTTCTCATCGGAGAACAAGCGGGCCGTATAAGAACCCTCAGGCGCAGACTCCTTGCGAGACCTGAGCGTCTGTTCGAGTGCTGAAATACCATTGAGGTCTCCAAAGCAACCAAACTGTTGGAGGTGGCAGAAACGGCCCTTCTGATTGACCACGAATTTGAGAGTGTCGTTGTCACAGTCGAGACCAATTCGCAACAGTTCCTGAGTGTCTCCAGAAGTAAGTCCCTTCACCCAAAGACCACGTTTGCGACTCTGGTAAACTCCGGTTTGTGTTCTGAGAGCCTCCAGAATACTCTCCTCGCTGGTATAGGCGAGACCCAGCGCGATCCCGGCATCATCGGTAACAACAGTAGGAATAAGGCCGTCAGGTCGGTCGGATTTCCAGTACGATGCGATAATCTTAGATAAGAATAATCGACTCGAATCGTTCTTGTCGGTCGTCAACCCTGTAGAAGGGATGATAGGGATTGCACTGGCCTTCTTGGAAATTTCGATGAACTTTTCTATATCGGTATTGGGAGCTGGCTTAATGTAAAGGCTCTTGATCTTCTTGGCTGATGCATCCTTCACAAACTTGTCGACGTCGCTAGATGAAATGTCGAAATCCTTTACCAATAGACCATTTTCGGAAGCTGTGGAAATGTCAAGGGAAGAAACGGTGGGAACAACTCTTGCGCCATATTCTGTATACTCTGAGTAGGATTCTGAAGCAACAAAAACCGTTCGAACCCCACCATCGAGCAACGCAATCACATCGTCTGGGTCACTTAAGCTCGTGGCATCCATGTGAACATTGGTTCCGGCACTTGGGCGACCCCAGTCCTTAGAGGCTGTCTCATAGAAAGGAGCTCCCAGAAGGGCAACCTCTTGACGAGTGAGGCCATCATTGGTAGCCTGGCCATTGAAACTGCCAATGCTCACCAAGAATGGCAGTGGTAGAGTCGTCTCCATCTCTGCAATGAACCAGATGAATTCAATTGGTGTCGATTATAGTCGATAGCTTGGCATGGAGGTTGTTAGATCGAGTTGTGAATCAGTGAAGATCGATGGCCGTGGAAAAAGTTGAGGTGATGACTAGGTATGAGTCCTCCTGCATCGGCGACAAATGGTGGGGCACTCTTTACTCATTGCCCCTCCATCCTTCCTTCCTTGCTTGAAATCCGACTTCCGCCAGTGGCTATAAGGCAGTAGTACGTCCTTAGGTAGGCAGGTATCTTAGGCAGTTACTTTAAACACATAATAATGAGGAAAGAGAGCATGAATTAATATTTCCTGACGTCTTATAGTTATCCAATAATGGCCTTTTAAACTAACCCATTTTGATATTGTCACTCTCATGACTTTCTTCTTTAGGAACGCTCTTTCATCGCGATGAGCCCAACAGGATTTAAGGTGTGGTCTGTGCACTCATCGCTACCAGATCACGTCTCGGATTATCGAAACCTCCGGCCAAAGCACGCGGCATGCGACTTCACCTTCGCAAAGGAAATAATTTAAGGTCAACAAGCTAGCTCTCGACTCAGCACATTTAACTTTTACTGCATTTCCCAACTAAAAAAGCACTTTCATTCACATATATCACCTAATTTTGTCTGCATCACTAATTCATAGTACGAGAGTCTTTTTCAGTCTTGCCAGACACGGACTCCGGTGCTTCGCGTGATATCGCTTTAAGGTTTTCACGAACAGTCGCATCAGGATACCTATTACGAAGCATTGCAGCATCGATCAAGATGTCATCAAGTCAACCACAAACAAACGGGGTTCCCACCTCATCGGCAGGCACGTCACAACCATTACAAAGCACACAGACCACGGCGGCCTCTTCTAGCCAACCTCCTGCTGCGGCCTCACAGAACGCTCCTCCTCCAGCACCTTCAACAACCGCCCCTCGACCGCGCGACTCAAGGCTTATCGAACTACTACTCACATCTCAAGGCGTCACCGCTTACGAGCCACGTGTTCCTCTCCTCCTTCTCGACTTCGCCTACCGTCATACCTCATCTGTTCTCAGCGATGCGCTACATCTTTCCGGCGACCCATATGTCACACAGGCCGGCTCTAAGCCATCAGCAAACGCTGGAGCAATCTCAGCACCTGCAGGTGACGCTGCAGTCACAGCCAATGCCGTTAAGCTCGCCATTGCAGCGCGACTCAGCTACCAGTTCCGCGGAGGAAACGCAGGCGGGGGAATTAGCAAAGACTATATGCAAGAACTTGCGCGCGAACGCAACAAGGTGGCACTGCCCAAGATTGTGCCCAGCGAATGGGGTGTACGACTACCAAGCGAACGGTTTGTACTAAGTGGCACAAGCTGGGGACTGAAGGATGTATGGGATGAAGAAGACGATGAGGAAGAGGGTCAAGGGGGTGATGCCATGGAGGGTATTGAGGGTCCCGAGCCTGAAGATATTGGCGGAGATGGTGTTGAGGGTGGGACAGTGGAGGATATGTTTGGTGAGGACGTCGACGAGGAGATGGCAGAGGAGGGCTAGGTGTCCATTTTCTCATCTAATCAATGATCATGACAATACATTCTAATTCGAGGGAGCTCATGGACGCTGTCTCGGAAGCATTACAGACTCGAAATGACAAAATTGCTATTAGCTACAAATAGATGGCAGTACAGTCAAGACACAATTATCACAACTCCGTGTTACCTAGCATGAACAGAGGAAATCTTATGGTACACTAGGCTTGTAAACGGTTTCTCATACACTCTATACCCTTATTTCGATTTTCACAATCCCATCAGCCCTCTCTCTCTCTTAAAACTTGGGCTTCATGGTGTTGCGAAGTCTCTGGTAGTCGAAGAGACCCTCAATAGTTCCCACAGCGCTGACAGCGATATCCCGGTCCCAAAGTTTTCGGTTGGCAAAGTCCATGATATCCTTCTCGGTGATAGCGTCAATCTTTCGCTCAATCTCGTTAGGGGCCATGCGGCGGCCGGTGGTGACAAGCTGTCGGCCAATGTCCTCAGCAACGGCTGTGGTGCCGTCCAGGGACAGGAGGATAGAAGCCTTGAGCTGAGCCTTGGCGCGCTCAGTCTCGGCGGCGCTGACGTTGGTGCAGAGGCGCATCCACTCACGGATAGCGAAGTGGACGAGGTCATCAACTCGGTCAGGCTTGTCGGAAACAAGGTAGATACCCCAGAGACTATGGCAAGTTAGTTACTTCAAAATTTATAGTATGACATAAAGACATACCCAGTGTCGTTGTAGCTAGTGGAGAAGCTCATGAAGCTGTTAGCAAGGTCATGCTTGTGGACCCAGCCGCTGAGCTTGCTGCCCTGGTGGGGAGCCTGGCCAACAGCCTTGTCATAGTTGCCAACAATAGCCTGAGCAACAAGAGCAGTGAAGTAGTCATCAGAGTTCCAGCTGACACCCTCAACAGCGAGAGCGATGTTAGCAGTAGGCATGCCATCATCTCGGACACGGACGTCAGAGCCCATGAAGTCAGCCTTCTGCTTAGAGGCAAGGTAAGCGCTGGTCTGGGGAGCACTTGAGGGAAGACCGGAGAAGTGCTTCTCAGCAAGCTCGACGAGCTGCTCGTGAGGGATGCCACCGGCACCAACGAGAACCATACGGTCAGCAGTGTAGTTATTCTTAATGTAGTCGGTGAGCTCTTTTCGGGTGATGTCGCGGATGTTCTGTCGAGGGCCAAGGATGGTGCGGCCAAGGGGCTGGTGCTGGAAAGCGGTAGCATGGAGGTGATCGAAAACAACTTCCTCAACCTGCTTCTCAACTTCCTCGGACTCTCGGAGAATAACGTCGCGCTCACGCTCGATGGCGGACTCCTCGAGCTTAGAGTTCTGGAGAATATCGGAGAGGATATCGACACACTGGGGAACATCAGAGTTGAAAGCCTTGGCGAAGTAGACAGTGTTCTCGCGCTGAACGGTCGTTAGCATCAGTCAATTCCGTTATCCCTTCATCCGACTGACCGAAGTGTAGGCGTTCAGGTGACCACCCATGTTCTCGATCTCCAACTCCAATTGCTGCTGAGTTCGCTTGGCGGTACCCTGATTGCATTGTTAACGATTGGTCTTGGCCAATTGATGGGTTGTCGAACCTTGAAAGCGAGATGCTCAAGGAAGTGGGCGGTACCGTTGGTCTCGTCAGTCTCAGCCCGAGAACCGGCATCGATCCAGACACCGACGGTCGACGTTTGCGCAAAAGGCGAGTGCTCGGTAGCGACCTGTCAGAAGGGCTTGTCAGGAGGACATTCCGAAGTGGTTGTCGAGGCCAATTGACCTCGGATGATGATGCTCACAGTCAATCCATTCTTAAGAGTCGAAGTCTGAGTCTTGCCGACGGTAGAGGGAGTGGCAAAGCCTCGTGTGAAAGGAGCGGCGGCCGAAAGACCAGCACGGTTTCGCAGACCTCGCGAGAGGTTCAAAGCCAGTCTCCGGGACGCCATGACGCAGGTTTGGAGGGTCGACGCTGAATTGAGTGGTTTGATGAAATCTTTCGATCTGGCTCGGCTAGAAGCTTTACTGAGATAATTTGCAGCCTGAGCAATGAGGCGGAAGGCTTAGTCATTCCGGCCGTCCCCGAATCAGAGCGACTCAAAAGCAGGGTCAGAGCCAATGAGAAGCGCTCATTACTAACCACTTCCAACTCCACAGAAACTCCACTATAATCCAACGCCTGCCCGTTTTCGTGAGCTTCTATGACAATGCCTTGTGTAAACACGAATATCGTCACACAACATCAGCTTGTTGGTGTGATCTTATGCCTGTTACCTTGATTTTCACGTTTGAAATACTCACTAAATCTCATACATGAGAAGTCTGATTTTCTCAGTCCATTGGCTAAATAAACCTATTTCAATCAAGTCTACTCCTCTTGTTCTCATTGCACTGCGATGCCTTCTGACAATTACAACTTTGGGGAGGTGTTCCAGGCAATTTACATCGCCAAGCAGAAGTCTTCGCCACGTCCTGTTTCTGAAGATATGAAGGTTGTTTTACAAAGCTTCCCGCCTCTCGGGAAAGTGACACCTACCAAGGATACAGAGGTCACTTTGACAGCTGTCCTTGAGATCCCCAAGTACCGTGCCAATGAGCCTTGGGAAGTCTCAGTATGGCACTCAGCAGACGGTTTAGATTGGAAGGACCTGAACGCAGCCTCCCTCACAGAGACTGGAGTTCCTCAGGCTCTCCAGGCACTGGATGATTCTATGTCACGGCTCTATTTTACCTCTTCCTTCTCATTTACAGCATCTGTGCAGTTCACTCTCAAGTTTCGGCATAGTCCTGATGCAGACTGGAGATGGATCCGCGATGAACAGGGTGTCAATGATGGCTTGATTGTCAATGCTTCTAACAAAATATCTTCCAATGATCTCTCTGATTCAATTCCCGATCTTAACTCTCAAGACTGGAGTGTCAAGTCACGTTTGAGTCAATCACCTAGAACGTCACTATGGTCACTCGAAGCAGTCATTCCAGCTGCAAATAGTGATAAATCTTCGTACAGAGACATCACTGTCGGTACTCCCTGGGGCTCTTTTGTTAGGTAGGTTCAGCTGAATGACACGACGTACCGGAAATCTCATGTTATCTGACTGGATATAGATGGTTTTCTCTTGTCAGACTATGGTCACCGTGGCTTGCACCTCGCCATGGGCACTCTCAATTTAACCTTGATAAAGATGCCATTCTATGTTGCTTCTTAAGTCCCCAAGGTCAAAACCTAGTGTTCCTTGCCGTCGGCGGTGTCAGTCACGTATTGCCAGTATTTCGAAGCGAGCCCAGTGGAAAGCTTCAGGTTCATGTAAGTGTGTCTGATACAGCTTCCTGCAATATCTGACCGTTCAGATCCGAAATGACGGTCTCTCCGAAGAAAAGGCCGTTATTCTTGTTTCGGTCGGAGACGATTTCGACTGCACCATTGCATCTGTGATGTATCATGCTCGAGATATGGTTGCGGGTACAAAGAAGGCCAGTGAAAAGTGGTCACATGAGTTGTCCGCATTGAAGAATGACTTCAAACTGGAGTGGCTAGAATACTGGTTCGATGGACTGGGCTTTTGTGTGTTCTTGAGTATGGTCAATTTCGAGGGGCCATGAACTAATGATTTGTAGGCACATGGAACGCTCTGGGGCAACGACTAACAGACCAGAAAATATTCGACGCTCTCGATAAGCTTTCTGAGCACAACATCCAAGTATCTAGCCTTATCATTGATGACAACTGGCAGTCGATAGATTATCGCGGCCCCAGCCAGTTTCAATATGGCTGGAACGATTTTGAAGCGGAGCCCAAGGCATTTCCCAAAGGCTTAAAATCCACCATATCTCATATTCGACAGAATCATCCACATATCCAACACATTGCTGTTTGGCATGCCCTCCTGGGCTACTGGGGTGGCATTGCCCCTGACGGCAAGCTTGCCAAGACATACAAGACCATCGAAGTGACACGAGAAGATGCTGACCGCCGAAACCTTCCTTTGGGTGGGAAGATGACGGTTATCGCACAAGAAGATGTGAATCGATTCTATGATGACTTTTATCGATTCCTTTCGGATGCTGGAATCGATGCTGTTAAGACGGACGCGCAGTTCATGATCGATACGTGGATTGAAGCCTCCCCTCGCCGAGATCTGATAAATACGTATCTCGATGCGTGGACCATCTCGACACTTCGTCACTTTAGTTCAAGAGCAATATCATGTATGTCGCAGTTCCCGGAGGCGCTCTTCCACTCCCAGATGCCAACCAATCGGCCTACCATTCTTGTTCGGAACTCTGACGACTTCTTCCCTGAGATTCCTGCTTCACATCCCTGGCATGTGTGGACAAATGCGCATAATGCCATTTTCATGCAGCATCTAAATGTTCTTCCGGACTGGGATATGTTCCAAACTGTACATGAGTATTCCGGATTTCATGCTGCGGCCAGGTGTGTGAGCGGAGGTCCGATTTACATCACTGATGTTCCCGGTGAGCATAACATGGATCTTATTGAGCAAATGAGTGGTCGCACCCCGCGGGGTAAGACTGTCATATTCCGACCAAGCTCTTTAGGAAAGTCCGTTGACCCTTATATTGGATACGACGATGATTTACTGCTCAAGGTTGGAAGCTATCATGGTAAGAATCATCTAGAGGGACGCTAGCAGTGTGTACTGATCATGATTCAGGAGCCTCACGTACCGGGAGTCCTATTATGGCCATTTTCAATATCTCCTCTCGGCCATTGACTGAATTGGTATCCCTTTCGACGTTCCCTGGTGTGGTTCATAATCTTGAATACGTTGTTCGTGCTCATACCACGGGCAAGGTTTCTCATTCTACCAAGATTGATAGCCCAAAGTCACTATTTACGATCTCATTGCCCGTCAGAGGCTATGATATCCTCTCCGCCTTTCCTCTGACTCGCCTGTCCAGCAAAAAACATGGCAATGTTGCTATCTCGAATTTGGGCCTGTTGGGCAAGATGGCTGGAGCAGCAGCAATCCTCATGAGCGATATTCAAGAGCGAGAGAATGGCCGTGTTTTGATTGATACGCGAGTTAAGGCATTTGGCACACTAGGTAAGGATTATTACTGTTTGTTTTACGTTTACTGAAATCTGACAATCTTTAGGGATCTTTGTCTCTACACTCCCTTCTTTGACGATCGAGGGTGACTTCCTGATCACTGTTCAGGAAAAGGTCATACCTGTGCACGCCGTGGCCATCTCTAATGTTGATGCTTGCGTACTTGAAATCGATACTGGAAAAGCCTGGAAAGAATTAGGTCTTGAAACACGATGGGGAAATGACATTGAAGTCAAAATCTACTTCAGCTTGTGAAGGGTCTGTCATGATTGACAACTCATACATACCTACCTACTCAGGACTAGAGAGCAACTTGTCAAACTCAATATACAACACTTGGCTTATTCGCTATCATAAGTCATACAAGTTCATAAACAAGTGCAGTTGATCCATAGGTAATAAGACTTCAACACCATAGCTGCAGGGTAAGTCAATTTCAAAGTGGTGATAAAGGGCTTATTAATGTTAGCTAAGGTAGCGATCTCGGCAAGAAAAACTAGCAGAGCTTCGAATCCACCTGCTTCGAGAGGCTTGACCAAGTTCATCCATTCAGAGAAGCAACTGCCCCTCCAAGTCGCCCCTCACCTTGCAGGGTCCCGCGTCCCATAAAAAAGTTTTTGAGGCAGCACCACCAATTCTTTTCTCTTTTCTTTCTTTCGGGAAGAAGCGTTCTATCAATCTCAGCAGTCGATACTAAAGGCCAGAGCTTGCTTATCGACTCAACTCGCCTTCGACCTCATAATTCCATTCTCCTCGTCAAATACTCTTTTATCTGCCAGTCATGTCTGCCTCAGTCCTTGACTACGCCACAGCCCTCGAGGTGCTGAAGGAGTACAAGCAGAAGGATGGCCTCGACATCCACGAGCTTATGGACACAACCAAGCACGGTGGTCTTACCTACAATGACTTCCTGCTTCTGCCCGGCTACATTGGCTTCGCTGCCTCTGAGGTCACTCTCGATGCGCCCATCACTAAGCGCATCACTCTCAAGACTCCCTTCGTCTCGTCTCCCATGGATACTGTTACAGAGCACGAGATGGCTATCCACATGGCTCTCCAGGGCGGTCTTGGTGTTATTCACCACAACTGCTCTCCTGAGGCCCAGGCTGATATGGTCCGCAAAGTCAAGCGATACGAGAACGGTTTCATCCTCGACCCTATCGTCATTGATCGCAACACCACAGTTGGTGAGGCCAAAGCTCTGAAGGAGAAGTGGGGTTTCGGTGGTTTCCCAGTCACTGGTAAGTGTTGTACAACATCTTCACCTCTCACAAGATTGCATGATTATACACCCTTTTATATAACTTTCGTTCCACCGTATAGACTATTGTCATGGGGACTTTATTTACTATGATCAATCACCATAACTCGTTGTCATCTATGCTCGCATTGCCCCGCACAAGAATATCGGGCTGACAAGAAAAATTTTAGCCGACGGCAAGCTTGGTTCCAAGCTCCTTGGTATTGTTACCAACCGAGATCTCCAATTCGAGGAGGACCTTGACCAGCCCGTCTCCAATGTCATGGTTACTGACCTTGTCACTGCTCCCGAACACGTCACTCTCCTCGAAGCCAACAAGAGTCTTTCCAAGTCCAAGAAGGGCAAGCTGCCCATTGTCGACAAGGAATTCAACCTGGTCTCTATGATCTCTCGTTCCGATTTGACCAAGAACCAGCACTTTCCCAATGCCTCCAAGCTCCCCGACAGCAAGCAGCTCCTTTGCGCTGCTGCCATTGGCACTCGCCCCGAGGACAAGCTTCGCCTCAAGAAGCTGGTTGACGCCGGCCTTGATATCGTTATCCTTGACAGCTCTCAAGGTAACAGCATGTACCAAATTGAGATGATAAAGTGGGTAAAAAGCGAGTTCCCTGGTGTCGATGTCATTGGCGGAAACGTCGTGACTCGAGAGCAGGCTGCTTCTCTGATCGCTGCTGGTGTCGACGGTCTCCGAATCGGTATGGGCAGTGGTTCTGCCTGTATCACTCAGGAGGTTATGGCTGTCGGCCGTCCTCAGGCAGCCGCTGTCTACAGCGTCAGCCGCTTCGCTGCCCGCTTCGGTGTTCCTTGTATCGCCGATGGTGGTATCCAGAACGTTGGCCACATTGTCAAGGGCCTTGCTCTGGGTGCTTCTACCATCATGATGGGTGGTCTTTTGGCTGGTACCACTGAGTCTCCCGGCACTTCATTCGTCTCCCGCGAGGGTAAGCTTGTCAAGGCTTACCGAGGTATGGGAAGTATCGATGCTATGCAGGACAAGAAGGCCGGTAACGGTGGTAAGGACAGTCAGAAGAGCAATGCCGGCACTGCCCGTTACTTTTCAGAGGGTGATAGCGTCCTGGTTGCTCAGGGTGTCTCTGGCGCTGTTGCTCACAGAGGGTAAGTCATGACCCGAAGCCGAATGGGGCCCTGAATGCTAACATGCAATAGTTCGATTAATAAGTTTGTTCCCTACCTGGCTGCTGGACTCAAGCACTCTCTCCAGGACAGTGGTATGACCAGTCTTAAGACTATGCACGAGAGTGCCGAGGCTGGTGAGCTGCGCTTCGAGCTTCGAACGGCCAGCGCTCAGTTGGAGGGCAACGTCAACATGGAGTCTTATGAGAAGAAGCTTTATGCGTAATGATATATGTTCGGAAAAAACGATGGGATGATGGGAAGGGATACGGAAAATGGACTGGTTTGTTTACATGCATTCAATTGCATTGGGGATTTGGGCACAAGATTCAGAAGGGTTCGATTTGGGTTGAGGGTAAAGAGCCTCTATAACTGTAGATCTGAATAGGCGTTTGTCCAACCATTATAGAGGTGCGGCGTGGGCGTTTTGCTGTCAGTCTGAAAAAAACGGCAGGGACAGAGGTCATGAATGAAATTTTTATTGATACCCCCAGGGACACTGAAGTGCTGCCGGTCTGTTCGAGTTGTGTGATACATCTTGTGAGGATCAGAGGGGGAGATTAACGTCAGCATCAGTCCGTGATGGTATGTAAGAATCGCTCATAGTATGACTTATGCCTGCCTGATGACCAACCCTCTGATCCCACAAGTTGTGATTCCGAGCGTCGGAATAGCTCCATAGCATGGAAATCGCCGAAATATCAAAGTGCACAGACTGTAATCCCGGAAAGCATCGTTGCAACGCGAAACAAAACCATGCCTCGGAGGGGAAGGTCAAGTGGGAATCCCAAATGATATGTAGCTTGCAAGGGTCTCTCGAGCTGAAGCCTGAAGTTATTGAATTTTTCCCTTTAGAGTTTCAGTAATATTGTCTGCTGATTCGCCATTTCGTATTCCATCGCCGAACTAGGCAATTCAAAAGAGAATGGGAGAGTGATTGTGACGCTTTCGTATGCAACTGAAAGGTGAACAGTAAGTAGTAGATTATTTCATTGAAGCAAATGATACATCGAAATAAATATAATATAAAAGAGAAATGACCGTCTTGGTCACTGGGTATAATTATAAGTATCGTCCGTTGGCGCGTACCCGTCCGCGCTCAATGTCAATTCACATGCCAGACATTCCTCTGATTGCCTTCTTCACATGTATTTCTTTCTTTTAATGGTGTCATATCGGTGTAAGACTCCATCTTACCGTCTACTCCCTGTTCCGAACGGCCTAATACTGGGGCTGCTGAGGGTTGTAAGTCTGCTGAGGTGGAGGGTAGGATCCCTGAGGCTGGGGAGACTGGTATCCGTGCTGAGGAAGCTGATAGTCGGGCTGAGCGCCCTGCTGCTGAGGGTTGGGCTTCTGATCATGGTATTGCTGCTGCTGCTGCTGAGCGGGAGGAGATGCTGGCATGTGCATACCCTCCTTCTGAGCTTGGTAGCCCTGGGTAATAGGCCCCTGGGAGAGGCGAGACTTGACTTCGTTGTCCTGCTGAATAAGAGCACAGCAGAGGCACCAGTAACTGACGCAGCAATCGTTCATGCCACTGCCCTTGATGCCGAATCGCTCACGGATCTCACCACGCTTCATCATGGAGTAACTAGGAGTCGCGTATTAGTTGACGGTTTGAAGAAGGCTTCGGTAATCGTCTCACATCCAACCACAACCAGTCACGCAGTTGATGGCGCAGAATATAAGAGCATCGCTGTTGCAGGTATCGGCAGTCTGCATAGTAGGGTCTCTCATACGGTCGGCGGTTTTACCCAAAACTATGGCGCATTCATATATTAGTCTTCTAATTGTCATCAATTTGTCCCAGAGATCACGTACGGATACAGGGGCAGAAAGTGCCGAGCAGGCAAGAGTCGCAGGGCGAGCAATTGCAGAGGTTGTTCTGCCATTCCTGGTTCTGGACATTAGGTCCCTGAGAGTACTGCTGGGCCATTGTGAATGATGGGTGAGTCGATTGACCAGATAATTGATTTATAGTTAGACAGAATTTGAGCCAAGGGGAAAGAATGTGCGTTGAAGGAGGGAGAAGAATGGCGGCCAAGAGGCGCAACAGCGCCTTATGAGAGAAACTCCTACGGACAATCAACAGTCTCGGCACGGTACTCGCCTTTCGTTTCAAACTGGCGTATCACAAGCAAGCCCTCTCCTCCCAGAGCTTCAGCTCTAAGCCTTCACGTTAGCTAGGTCGCCCTTCATTTCAATGCAGGACAGGTAACAGGGGAGCCTAGCAGCCAAGCTAGGATCCGTCTGACGCCTCGAGCTCAGAAACATGATGGAAAATCATTCCTTGGTTGCATGCAGCTACTGCATTGGCACCGACGCTATGTCTCACAAGCCAAGCTGGCTGTGCAACTTGTACAACTCTGCACGAACCCGGCAAGCAGAATTCTTTCCAAGTGCGGTGCTTGGTAGAGCTGTTTCCTAGAAAAGGTAGTTTAGTTCAACAGGGAGATGCAATAAAACTTAGGACCTTTCTACTAGGTGACAAAAAGCCTCAGGCAGACTTGGCACAATTTAGTGTAGATTTAGAGTATCTCAGATCAAGTATTTTTTAGCACCTCAGTTCAATGTCAGAAGGCTTCTTGCGCTCCTCTGGATTCAGCCACGGCTTCTGACTAGCGTCCTAGGGCTGACATGGTTGGTGAGTGATAGTGGAGTGTGCCCCCAGCGTGTCAGCCTTGGTGAAGGGATCTTTGGAGCTGCAGAAGATTAATACCGCCCAAGCTGGTTAGATGAACCGCTTATCATGAGGCCATCAGTTTTGAATTGGGTAGCTCTCTCTCACAGTCATGTCTGGCCTTGCTCGGCGCTCGGTCAGAGTCAAAAGGGTGTTGAGGGCAACTCTCAGCTTGGGCTTCAATAGGCCAGACTAGGCAAAGTTCGGCCAACACTGCGAAGATCATTCCACGATGATATTCTTAGAAAAGACGTGTATAACACCCAAAGTGATAGCGTCTCATTGAGAATGGGGCAATGTAAAAGTTGGTATTTGCGGCTGAAGCGGGCCTGAAAACTAGGAAAGTAGACATGAAAAAAAGCCCAGTCGGATTTTTATGTCGAATTATAACTCATCGTCGCAATTGGCAGCCGCAAACGTGATTATAGAGTGGTATAAAGGAAACGCGATCGCAATCCGTTTTTACGCTAATAATAAGCGGCCACGACCACACCGAGTAATACGAACCGCCTTGCAACCGCAACAAGATCAAAAAAAGTCCATGTTTGCTTGTATCTAGGGGTCGTCTTTCTCATCGAAGTCCAGGCTCGTGCGCCCGCGAATCCTCGACTCTCTTAAAGGTTGTTTGTCGACTGAGTATCACATAATCGGGTATCACCACCTTTTCTCCTCGAAGTTTTCGCGCCCTCGGTGAGTAATCATCTTTTGAGAATCCTAGCTTCTCGTAGAACTTTAGGGCAGATTTGTTGCTGACAAAACAAGTGAGCATGGCCTTCTCAACTGAAGGTATGTTCTCCGCGACGCCCGTGAAGTAGTCCATAAGCTTCTTGCCGAGACCTGTTCTTTATTGGATGTCAGCGAGCTCAACGGCCATCCGTGTTCTATTTGTGGTACACTCCTGCATGAGAGACGAATCCCCGTTGAAATACGGATGGTCTCGGGAACAGTCATCTTGGCTGACTCACCTTTGTAGCTCTGGCTTCAGATGTATCTCATAGCAGTAAACGACTGGCTCATGGTTCTCGAATGTTGGCATAAAAGATGTAAACCCTTTTATGTGGTCCTTGCTGTCTTTCACAAGGATGTAACGAAGATCTGGGGACCGCATCTCCTTCTTCTTGGTGGCTGGATGCCAGCCGAGAGATGAAGTGCGATAATCTCGGCCGCTTGTTTCTTCTACCAAATCATAACATGCCTCCAGATCTCCATCGCTCATACAAGTAGGACGCATGAGGCTCATGGTATAGATTGCTCCACCTCGTGGGTGTTTCCATTCTGACCAGCCCTTGCTACAAGATATCACACTTGTTATAACAGGATCGGTCTGGTAGTTAAACGCAAACTCACCTTGGCTTCACATATTGTGTCAGAAACTCGTCGTCTTCGACCTTGTTGGCAGTCTCAATTGGGTTTTCTGGTCGTTGTCGTCTACTTCCAACCAATCTCCTTGGTTCTTTTGTGCTGTTTGTATCTGTCATAATTTCAATGTGAGGTCCTGGTGTTGAAAAATATGGAAGAAGAGCTAAGAATGGAAGATATTGAAATGGTAGCGATCCGATGAGAATGGCAAGGTAATAATATACATGTCTCTTGTCCAACATGGTCATCCCTTCCACTAACAATATGAAGGGTTGAATGAACCGGAAAGACCAGGCTCTCTAGATAGCCGAGGTTCGTCCGACATGATGAGCAAGCACCGTTTGAAGCTTTTCATCATCAATAGCTAAACTTGAAGGAATGTCAAAATTCACTGTTGCTCATTCAACGAGGTAGAAGTTGGCGGAATGGGCGTCAGCATTCGTTTGCTGACATTCAGCCGTGGCTATGCCACGAGAACAGGCGGTTCTCGCCTCAAGCCAACATTAAGTCTCGACCAGGTACGATCTACACTCTCGGGTCTGATACGAGTTTCGACATGTCAAATACTGATAGAATCGTATCTAGTTTATTCAAAGAGGCCGAGTCCTGGCTTTCTACCGCACCATCCTCCGCGGGACAAAAAAGATCGCTGATCCTACAACAAGAGCCGAGTCTCGAAAATACGCCCGCGACGAATTTGAACGGCGTCGCAACGTAGCAGACGCTGTATGGTCCACCACTTGATTAATGACCCATTTACTGACTGTTGTCTCCAAGTCACACGTTCGGTATCTCCTCTCAATTGGAAAGACGGAATGGGAAGGCATGGAGAGGTATATCGATGGTATGTAGCGCAGCAGTTGTGAATGTACATGACGAACAGTTCCAGTCCCAGTGCTTTCGTCTTTTTCTCAAATTCCATAGAATGTTTATTCAAGGCTTCTCGCTGAAAGAATCGCCCAGCATTTCATTCGTTCTATGCCGCATAATGTTTTCCATCGCCCCGTCTAGCAATGTCCGATTCGCAGTTGATTCACACATATTCTACGTATCCTACGTATCCCGTCGTTCGTAATTAACCTTGCCGTTGCTTGTGTCGAGGATTCGCCTTGCAGATGATATACAAGTATCCGTTATGCCGCTTGCCAGCTTTCCGTCGAACAACCTATCCATAATCAGTTCTACCCGGGTATAGTCCCTAGCCTGAAGCCAAGTTCCTGGCTGCCCTCTCTTACCTTGCAGTGCTCGCATCGCTTCTTTACCGAACTGTGAACCTTCATGCCACGAGTCTGTTGCATCAAACCATTTGCGAGTGCTCGAGAGATGGGCGTCGTTGAGGGGCTGGCAAAGAGCGACCAATTGGCGCGAGTCGCAAAAGCGCCCATGGCATTGCTTGGGGTCAATGATCTCGCTGATAGCGACAAGGCGCGAAGGAATGAAGCCATCGTGGTTGATTCTGAGGCAGACGACCCTGATCAGGAAGAAGTTCTATCCTTGAACAGTTGAGGTTTGCCTTCGAGTGCCGAATCGTCGAATCACGTGTGGATAAAGCGACCCCGGAATCCACTTTTCCTATCTCGACCTTCACCATCATTATCCTGATGACAACAAGATCTATATGTCTTTACAAAATTGTTATGATACAGTCTAGCCATGGTGATCAGAATATCCTCAGATTTTCGCGAGAGCTTCGTCTTGTTCTGGTGAACTTGATTAAGGCTACGGATCAGAAAATAGCTATCTCAGCACCAACCATCCCAAGCTGTGCTCATTCTCCCATTATAGCCAGCTTTGGTTTTCTTCCAAAAGCTCTCATTCTATCCTCCGTGTAGCTATCACCAAGTCCTTGGGTATTTTAGGCAAAACCGCATCCTGGGTTCTGCAATGTGCCATGTGCCAACAAAGCAAAAGCAACCAAACGTTCCGTGAATTCCCAAGGTCTAGGGCCGACTTAGGCGGGTTTTCCAAGCATCACCAAAATCCCGCAGCATCTTGCTTCGGTCGTCGACCCTCTTCAATGTCTGCTCTCACTCTGAGGTCTTCGGCCGCCTTCGTGGCTGACTCGAATGTGTGGCTTTGTTTCTTATCTCTGAAGCCTTTGACGATAGGACGCCATCCCTGGCCTTCACAAAAATGACCCCCAACACCATTATTGTCATCCAGCTCAGCAAGTTCGGGGTCAGTGTAATTCATGATGATCGAGAGGGCCCGGCATGTCTCAATATTGACAGCATGGTTTTTAGCATCAACCTTATGGTCATCCTTCTGTAGGAGCAGGTCTTGAAGAGTGGCCAGGCCCTGAAGACAGTCGTTGTTCTTCTTGTGCTCGCAAACAAGTTGCTCCTGTAACGACGGCCGTTCGAAATCACCATTTGGGAGGGGTACCATCAGAGGGAGATCATTTGTGGTCTTCCGGGTGTGCAAAGAAAGGAGTTCTTGGCCATCGTCATGGACCGGAGCATCAACGTTGAAACCTTTCGGGTCCCAGTCCTTCTCTAAGAAAGTTCCCATCAGATTGATGTCATGCTGCTTTTGATGATCGCACTGGTGGTCGAGCAAACCCTGAAGCGTGCACCCAGCGCAGTCTTGAGGGTCAGTTCGGTTTTGGATCACCCTGGGGCAGAAGAAAATGTCTAACATCTTGTACCCACACGAACGGCAGAAGAGCGAAGTGACCTTTCGGGTCTCGTCGTAGGACGGGTCTCGGCTGTTGCGACATGGCAGCTGCAGGCCGGTGCGTACGGCCAGGATCATGTCGTACTTGGCTCTTCTCATGGCGGTGTGATCCTTGGATCCAGCCTCCTTCATATCAAGATAGAGATACAAACCGTCTAGGAATTGAAAAATGATACCCGGTAGCATGGGGATATCCGAGAGGTACTTCATGAAGGCTGCGTCTTTATCCATCAGAAGACGGATGCCCATCTTGCGCGCCTTGAGGACAGTTTTCAGAAGAATAGCGAAAACGCCTCGCTGAACTACCTCGAGGTCCATATTGGCCCAAGTGATACCGTATCCATGTGTTTCCCTTGCGGTAGGCTCCATACCACAGCGCTTCTCTGCTTTGGTGAGTTTTTCAGCAGCGGGCACCTTGAAGGGCATGCCGGCTTGGTACAGAGGGTAAAAGTCCAAGGCTTCTACCAGCGGCAAGCTCTGACTGCTGCGCTTCAAGTTGACTTCGTGGATAAGGTCCAAAAGGCAAATGATATCACCAAAGTGAATCAGGGGGCATTGATAGATGCCAAGGGTGGTGACATGGGGGCAAGCGCGCAGGATGCATGCTAACAGTCGTCGGTCAAGAAGTGGCGTTTTCTGAAAGTGAAGAACACGAGTATTTGTCCTTCTGTTGAAGATGTTCGTTACTATGATTTGTGAGTGAAAGCACAGATGTAGAAGGCAATGGAACTTACGGAGGCCGAACATATTCTTTAGTGCGACTGGCTTTGACATGTGATAGTCGAGATGCTTGGGTTGGTTTACATAGTCTTGCATCATGTCCTCGAGTTTACTGATGTCTGGGATGGACCTGGCCAAGTTGATCACAACCTGCGGTGGCTTTGTGCCGTTGTTGCGACAGCGCAAGACTTCTGGACTTAGCCCCTCAGTATGCATCTTCAATTTTTCTTCACGTTTCCAAGCCGGTCGCTCTGTAGGGCCACATTCAGAGTAAATCTTATGGACCAGCTTCAAGATTCTCGTCCGAGTAATTTCTTCCTCATTTCGTGATTCCTTGTGGGCAGGTGACTCGCTGAAAGCTCCCTGAGAAATCTTTGGGTAAAGACACAAAAAGACGTGACCAGAGGGTTCGCCATGGAACTTGTTGGTAGTGAAATCCCAAATGGCCATACCCTTGGAAAGAGCGTCCCATTCTTGTGGGCGAGCAAGAGCAAGCTTTTCAAGCTGCTTGATTCCGAGTGAGGCAAGTTGCTGTGCGATAAGGAGGCCTTGCGGGTGTGTCCCGTCGAAGACTTCCTTCGTGAGCCGATAGTTCTCATGTTTGCTCTCGAAGGAGGAGTCGGTTGTCGTGAAGAGCATATTCATGTCGGACGTATAGCGACCTTGAAAGCCTTGTTCTTTTCCCTTGTTGGCATACTCATTGAAACTTGGCTTGTAAAGGCTTCTCTTGCGTTTTTCCTCGTAAGAGGCCTCGACCTCTTCCTTAGTCATGGTAGTGACCAAAGGATGGTAGCCTTGCGAATCGAGACGTTCTTGGGACTCCTTGGGGCCATAGTGTCCTCGATCCTCAGGCTTGCAGATAGGGGTCACCTTCATGAGAGGCTGGTGAGCACGATGATGGTTGTTAGATGGGGTGGACTGAGTCCATCCAGCGCTCATGTTCCATTCTGAGTTGGTCTCGATAGTCGAGTTGACAGGAATGTTGCCAGGAACAATTCGTTTGTTCTTATTCCGAGGTCTCGCTTTTGATTTGTGTTTGGCCATGGTGGAAGGCTTTGCCGTACAAGAACGGCGAGGTTGTCAAGAGATCTGAAATAAAGGAGGCCCAAGAGAATTCAAAGATGCAGTGCAGATGTTTGGTTTAGGATAGAAGGAAGGAGGGAATGGTGTGGATGAAAAGAGGAAGTGAGAAGTAGGAGTAGGAAAGGAAGAGGGAAAAGGGGAAGAGATAATAGAAGAGAAGATTATACTCCACTCCGAGTGCATAAGAAGGCTCTGATTCACTGCCAACTACTTAGGTATTTACCTTAGGTAATATAGGGGGCTTTGTGAAAGGCGTTTGCAGCGCGAGTAGAGGTGCAGAAAGAGAAAGGCTGTGGAGTGTGACTCAGGCAAGTCACCACGAAACGAACTCCTGGCACGGAAGTATGAGTGTATTCACTCGTACTGTTGACCAATTGTCAGGCTTTAGTGGGTTAAAGCTCAATAGAGTACAATAGAGAGTTGTAAACAATAAAAGTAATTGTAGTGGCGGGATGGATATCAGAGTCTAAACGAGACATCAGACGAAACAAGGGGTATGTGATGTAACTCGGCCACTGTAGGCATTCTATCATGTTGAAGTTTCTAAAAAGTCTTATCCTCGGCTTCTCTGGCGTCATAATGTCCGTTTGGTGTTGTTTTGCAGTGGTAGCGCTGTAGAACTACCGTCCGTGATACATCCCCTAAATCTCAGTGCATGACTTAGGGGGGCTCGGCAGGCAGCAAGCTTTCTCCCACCTTCTGAATAAATCTCTACATACCGATATTGTGTTTCCATTTGTTCTCCAGAAACATACCAAGATGCAATGGACCTTAATGCACTGAGTGGTGGTTCATATGCTGTTCACTTCATCTAGTGAACATGCCAACCTGCATAGACAGACTGTTTACTGTACACCCACTAGATCATCTGTTCTGCAAAAAACAGCAGAGTTAATCATATCGCAAGGCACCGCAACATTATTCATCCTGTCAACTTGTGTCTTTTCCGTCAAATGTGAAAAAGGGGTCAACTCCCAGACTCGAACTCTCGGTCGGCATTCAGCCGCATAACCCCTTCCAGAATACAGACATCGAATATCCAAGAGTAAATGTTCTCATTGGCATATATGAGGTCTTTTTTTTACTTCATGAATAGTGCTTGGCTTCATAAATGCATTGCAAGACTTGAGTTGGGGTCAGGAAGCTAAGAACAGGCACATTGGGTCTTCACACATCAGCCGGTTGCTAAGACTAACTCTTATAATAAGGTTAATCAAATCATTTCTAACTTTTTACAGACCCTCAGAGTCCCTCGAGCAGTAATCATGTCGTCCGCCGCCGTTATGAAACTCCGATCCTATCGAGACTCCATCACCCACGCACGACACTACGATTCATCATCTCATTATCCCATCCGACTACATCATCGACTCCCATGTCTCGTTGGCCTGCAACTTCTCTATATGTGACAGGTCTCCAGGGTCCATAGAAGGAGACATGCCCGAGATACCCCTAAACTATTGAGGAGCTCCCAAGGACGAGCCTACTCAAGGCACAGATCGTGCTATCTACCAAGCAACTCTGCAACAACATTACGTATTGTAATTTCCTGTTAAGCTTACCTAAGTTAATTTCGAAATGTTCGAGGTAAATTGATCGGTTGATAGTTAAAGCTTATGACATCTCAACGAGACATATCAAGCTAATACACTGAAAAGTCCTAGATAACTTCAGCTTTCAGAAGGCAATTCGCATATATCCTTAATAAAGAAAAATCTACTAATTTAAAACAGAACAAGTCGAAGTTAAGCTACAGCTCTTGTACTGCCCAGACATTCACGAAAGCTAATACTGACAATGCCGACAAGCTTGACTACAGCCTTGATACATCAAAATAATACTCTTGCTATGTTTATGAAACTTCTTCGAATCAATCAATTTTCTCGTGCCGTTCAAGAGCCCTTGACTTGGACACCCATCTTTCGATATCCCGAGAAAAAGCTTTCGGGCTAGACTACTCGGAAGACTCGATGATGGGCACCCATGAAACGAAACACTCTTCAATGGACAGCCAGTATTCAGACGCTGGTGTTATAATTCATTTTGGCCAAAATCGACATTAAACGAAGCATGTACCTAACGTGTAGAATCGGGGATAGCCACATGCTGGAACAGACATTATTGCGGTATATACGGAGCAACACTCATGGGGGAGTCCTCCATCGAAGCAGATCGAAATGGCCGATCAGAGATCCATTGACACGCAGCTAAATCAATACGGAGTTCTCTACCAAGGCTCCAATCAGCCCGAAGAAGTGATCTAAAGGCGCTTAGGTATTTGTATTTGTAGGATGGAGCAGACTTGTATAGAGTTTGCATCATGACTACCTGGGGCCAGGTCCGATCCCGAAGCAATGACACTGTTTCTGTGCTAATAACATATAATACTACGTATTACTTTCTACGTCCAATGTCACGGCAAGGTACAACAAACTGTGATGCCCAACGGTGTTAAGTTCTTTGCGCCGTATTACACTCTTGCTTAATCTCACCGCCGTCTCAGTATACCACACGAGAGCCATTAAACAAGATATGGGTAAACGGGCTGACAGATCACGGAGCGTGCCATGTTGAAAGAAGGAAACAATACGAAGATCACTCGTCTGATCCAAGGTCAGAAAATCTAGCCTACAAGAAAGAAGATTCGAGATGCAGGAGTCCCCGCTAGGCTCGAGTTCTCTCATCGAATCGGGCATGGTAGGCCTAGGTTCACAACATCTCTGCCTTATCACGTACACACGCTCTCACATGCCGGGCACAGACTGTAGTGCATGATAGCCTTGATAGGGCCAAGGACAGGCTAACCTGGACCAAGTATTTTAGCTTACGCCCAATATCAGGACAAGGGTCCAACACAACACCAGCCAAACAAAGGCAAGAGAAACAAGCCGTTTCGGGAGTTCTGGGTGCCATCAGAGAAGTGGTGGTGGGCATGAAAGCATGGCACATGGCCGTAGCTCTACCTGCAAGGGTGCGGGACTTGCATCGCCGTTTCGTTTCGTTTCTCGACGAGGATAAGCTCGAGTCTTCGAGGTGAGGCGTCATTGTCCTAGGACAGAAAAAGTGTGACAGTCGGCATGGAATACCACGTATTCACTTGTGCTATCATGTACTTGATGTACGGTTGACTGGACTAATTCCTGGGCACGACGGAACGGGCGGTTAAACAAGGTTGGTTGTGTATAAGATCATGACACGCATGCGCACGAGATCATGCAAACGGGAACTTCGGTTCCATCTGTCTTGTACGTTCTTACATCGAGGTACAGAAACTGGTGATAGCTACCATGGTAGAGATTACAATGTCTTCGATATGACTGACTCCAAGGCACTCTGCTTCCAAGTTCTCATGCTTCTACAAGATATGGCCTAATATAGAAGACTGCGGCTCAGACCTGGAGCTTTCATAGGATATATGCACCGTCTCTGAGATTGATACTATTATCAGAGATACATCAAGGATATCGGTGTTTCGGGGATCGCCAATATGCGAGTGGGATGATCATATCAAGATGAGGAGGAATGAACCCAAAAGACGCCAAATCATCTGACTCGAAACGGTGGCGCCGTTCAAGACATACATAGGATGGGCACCGTTGTGGCCAATGCATGGAACAAAAGCTTGTAAACAGCACATGATCGTTCATAGCGGGAAACGACCGTTTGAGGTTGATCAGATCGACCTCCAAAAACGTCAAAACGGGTTCTACAAGAGCCCACTCACACGAAGAATCACGAGTCGAATGACAACAGCCACAGAGTAAAAGGTGGATCGCCATACAACAAAGGGCCGCTAGGATAAGTTAAATTGCACGGTCGCATAAAACCTCAAATAAGATCAGCTTGTGGAACTGCCTTGCTAGCTTATTATTTGATAAAATGCGAAAATATGCGAGCAGTCATTCTAAATCACGTAGGACCGAAGTTAAGTGTTCTTTTGTTGATAATGGTACAGCGATGGAAAATGATAGCCCAGCGAATGAGTCATGATCTTCAAATAGGAGAGGCTAGCCACGCTGTAAACAGCAAGGCCAATGTGAATGGCCACTGATCAAGCGTGAAACGAGTAAGCCCAGTCGCAGTATTGGGAAGAGGCGACAAATTTTTAAGCCGCGATATGAATAGAACAGGGACGCTTCAACAGGCTTAGGTCCAGTGAAGAAGGGATCAGCTTCGCTCATCAGGGATGCAACCCGAAAAATCCCAACATCGAATGTCGGTGTGCCCTGAATGAAATTTTATCATACTGGGCATTGGAGCGAAACGAGCGCTCTGCTGGTTCGGGCTATCCCGGCGTTCCAGGGGGGCAATGCAACACTGCTTGATGTTGCAGAAATGACCCGTCCTGGACGTTGGCGATCGAATTCAACAAAAATCATCCGTAATCTTTACGTCGCCATACTTGCCCAGACGACAAAGAGGCTGCAGGGTTGGTCCCACAACCCGAAATCCTGCATGTGGAGAGCTGTGGTTGAATATGGTTGCGCTGATGGGCATGTGGACCTGGATTCCATTGTCAACTGGCCACGGACCATGTATGTATATGGTGATCACGGGTGTGCACCAGAAGCATCCTCCTCTTCTTCTTGTGTGGTTATTGGAGGAGGTGATTGTATCCGTAGATCAGAGCCAAGTCAACACGGTGAGAGGGATCAGGGTAAATCATAACGCCTCGGGAGCCAGCTCAGACAAAAAGAAGGGGCCCGGGAAGGAACCAGAGTTCGAGGCTCTTAAAGTACATGATGAACTTCAATTTGATGGCATTCTCATGGCTCCTGTCTAACAAAGCCACCGTCAGCCGCTTTTAGGTTAGCAGACGTTGGATATGATTGGAACACAATATTTTGGCACTTCCAGAGCATTGGTTGTACCGCTCGTGCCGCTGACCAAGTATCGTGTGCAAAGTTGTTATTGTCTCGCTTTGATCCGCCTGGATAGATAGTGCTATGTATGTGCCTTGCCAACCAAGTCCCTGGCCTTCAGTAGTAGCAGTAGTCTCGGAATGCTTGAGTCAAGGGAATGAAAGAATGAATATCCGTATCGTAGGTCCAAATAGCTGGTCCGCTGGTATCGGAGGCTTCAGGGCGGTAAACGGCCCAAACTGGGTTGGTGATCGCGGCTCTGGCTGATCTACTATCCCCAACTTGTCACAAATCTGTGCTCGAGTTGGTCAAGGCGGTAGCTGAACTGGGAGTCACCTGAACGCACGGTGAGGGAGAGAGCGCGATCGTGTGAGCCACCGCTGGGGTTAATCAGTAGTCTGGTCTGCTCTCGATTAATGGAATCGAACCCTGAGTGGCTGATGAAAGGCCTGAGTGTGGCATCGCGGAACCATGACAATGTTTTGCCTCCACTGTGAATGGGCAGACAACCTCTAATGTTCGTGTTGGGCAATGGGAATGGCTGTGCGTGGAATGAAACAGCCTGCAGGTGCATATATGTACTAATACTTGGTGATCATGGGTATAGCTCGACTTGATATCAACACGTTGAACATGAGGTGGGTGTATCATTGAAATCAACCTCCGATCTTGATAGTATTTGCTCAAATGCTGGTCAATCTCCAGGATAGCATTTTCCTCATTCATCGTGATTCTTGAAAGTGAGAGACCTTAACAACAGGCGAATAAGGGTCAAGGAGGCGAGGATTTGCGGGTCTAGTGGTCAAAGTAAGGTACCGATACTATCTTGGGAATCAGAAAGTATGCGCTTGGTTCACAAGTCCAGCGAGGTACCTTTCGTGCATGACAATGTATCCTTTATGGGGCAGTCCCTTGCCTCAGTAGACGGTATTGATTGATTCGCCAGAGTATCCTGAGTTAGGCACAATGCGGATACCTGTTTAATACGACGTTCTCGCTAGCGCCCAGCCGCCGTAGGGCCATGTTTAGGCTTGAAACCAGGTCAGACCAGTCTCTCCTTGAACTTTGGGTCTTAGGTAAGGTAAGTAACGTTAAAGAAATCGATGAACAAGGAATCACCAGATCCCAGACAAACCTGCTGTGTAGTGTAATGGTGTGCTCGGTAGAGTTTCCATGATGGCCGGCTCTCATAGCCACGACATGTTGGAGGGTTGATACATAAGGCTACTGGATAGAAGCGTTTGTCTGAGGATGACGCTGGTGCGGGCAGCTGAAGCGTGACCTGATATGACATGACCTGACACTTGGGTGCTTGGTGCATCCCACAGCAGAACAGGGATATGCTGTGGACTGGGAGAGAAGCAGCAACAGTGTTGGTCATAAAATCGAACAAAACGCAATTCTTGACCTGAGACGATGTCCAAATCCAAGCTAACGTCACAATGTCCATTGCAGTAAACATGAGACAGTAGAGCCTCATGGCAGCTATGGGCAGCACAGTGGTTTATCTGAGTGTGCCAAGGTGGTACCAGGAGACACAACAGAGCCAAGAAGCCAATGACAGGGTCCTGCAGTCCAGCAGACGACCTCTGCGCTGGGGAGAGCACTGACGACTGGCTGTCAAATGTCGAGACTGCCACTTGTCGAAACGCTCTGGTTCTGGCATAACAACATCATCTCGGGCTCTGCTATACTGATCCACCCAAGACCATGTCAACTGCGTTGATCTTGGCCGCCTGGGCACGGCGCACTCGTCGGCACTGGGTTCAAGCGAGAAACCCAGGGCAAGGACTTGGTGGAGAGTTCGGAAAGAAGCCTGTCCTGTTGTCAAGGGGCTTTTAACAAGGCCAGTGACAAGAGGCGGCAGGACATTGGATGTTGATTGGAT
Organism: Fusarium sp. NRRL 52700; assembly: GCA_013396095.1. NCBI lineage: Eukaryota > Fungi > Ascomycota > Sordariomycetes > Hypocreales > Nectriaceae > Fusarium > Fusarium sp. NRRL 52700. Next base: position 140,668 of record JAAQRM010000301.1, read on the forward strand.
TTTGGAGAAAGAGCCTAGGAGCTGGGTAGAATGTTGTATTATTATCTACTAGTAGGTAGGCATGATGTTCGTACGCAGCCACCTAAACAATACAACGAGCCACTGAATCAAAAGAAAGGCATAGTTGTAAAGTGATGTACACATGGCCTTTGGCCTATTTGTGACCCTTGGGAGGCCAAGTGCTAGACCAAATTGCTCGGCAGAGTGGAGATGGATGATACAGACGATTGGGGGAAAGTCGGATTGGAGATCGATATTGAGCACCATCTCGAGACCTTGTCCGTGCTATTGCTCAGAAACCGAGCTGGAAGAGGAAATCAGTGGATGTTCAACAGCGAAATTTGTCTTCCATTTCTCAAGGACCAAGACCCGCATGATTGAGTCAGGGCTGGAGATGGAGTGAGCAAGCCTTGGCATGGTTTTCTATATAGTGGTTGTCGTTCAGGTAGAGTTCCAGGGCAGTCAACACTGTATTCGATGGGTAGTATTTTGAATCGAGGGATGATTTCCATGCCCAAGATGGAGCCGATGGATAGATACACCTGGTAGAGTAGCACTGAGACTTGTGCATGCAGTTTTTGCATACACCGGCAACGAATCAAGGCGTGATGCTGCGTGCAGTGTATCCTGTCTCTATTTCGCCAGAGTACTGGGCATTACTCAGAGGACGCCGGGAGTTGCCACTCAAGGGTCAGAGGTCGGTAGACAGTAAATAGTCTGGTAGTACGAAATGAAGCTTAGGTATGTCGAGAATATCAGAGAGATGATGAGCAACATAAGTAGAATTATTGGATACGGTGAGCGCCTTCCCTTGCTTTCTTTACTCCATGTGCTCAAGGTTGGCAAGGAAAGTGCTATTTACATGTAGTGCTTTATTTAACCTGCCTTCCCCGCCTGTGACGAGCCTGCGTCCAGTTCAGACAGAACCTAAGTACTGAGGGAAGAAGGTGAGGAACGAGTGTACCATCTGAGACCGAGAAGGTACGTTCGAGTACGTGGGCCCTGAATATGCTACTGCAATTTTGTCCGCGGCTAGCGTCATTCGCTAGAGTCAATCCACTGGTAGCCGGCAGGTCGAAGGGGCATCTGCAATATTAGGTCCACTTGTTTAATGCAGCACAGACCAGGGCATCACCCAGCAACAACAAGGAGAGAAAAATGAGATTGTTGAGAAGAAGCATAGAATTGGTTAACGAGAGACAGGCAATTTTGAGCAGATATTAGTTGCTGGGGAACCAGATGAGTGATGTATCATGTTGCAGATTGTATGAACTGTGGTGGATGTACTACAAATCCTTATCAAACAGATAGATATGGATGGAGTAGACGCGATCTCTTGCTCAACTATCAGTGGGTGTTGGAAGCTATGATGTGCCCTGCACTCCGTAATTGCAGGTGTTTTGACGCGAGAGTAGCCAATGAATAGACTAATAAGCGGATCGTTTACTGATGAGGTGCTCCTCCGTTGGCACAAAGAGATTAATGTACGGTTTATCATGAGAGAATAGGAGATTGTGTGGCTTGAATAGAACAATCGGACTTGAATAACCCAAATCAGATCTCGAACAGTACAGTTACCGTCACTGCAGATACGGTCCAGTGATTCCTCATGCAGCATCAACACTGGATCTATCTATAAGCTGTACGGTATGGCTAGGCACAGATCAACTGAAAAGTTGATTGCTGATAATATGAGGTGCCAGCCCATCACTCACTCAGACTGATGACTTCCCTCCCTCCCCCTCTCCTTTAGGTTCCCTTCACTGCTAACCCTGCCCTTGCCGGTCTTTAATCTCTTCACTCCCCTAATTCCCGCCCACTTCTGCACACGCCCCGCCCGGACCCACGTTCTCAGTTTTAGGCCTGTTCACTGTGTGTGACCCTGTCTGAATGTACCGTACCCTTCCAACCTGGGCTCCATGGGACAGGATACCTCTCTTCTAATCCCTTTTTCACAGCAAGACACCGACAAATAAGTACCCCAAGCCTCCCCGTCTGTTGCGGAACTCTTTTCCCTCCTTCTTCTTTCCCCTCTACCTGCTCTTCAGCTCCATCTGAAATCCAACGCCTTTTCTGGATTAACTTCCTTTTTTCTTTCCTTTTTTATACCAACGTCTTTGTTTGTTGTGATACCCAATCTCATTTGATACCCCCCAAAATCTTTCAAAATGGCCGAGGAACAGAAGAACATCGAGGTCCCTCAGGAGACCAAGCCTGAGATTGCTGCCCCTTCCACTGGCATCTCTGCCCCTGCTGTTGAGGGTGCCGCCGAGACAAAGCCTGTCGAAGAGACTCCTGTTGCCGCCGAGACCGCTCCCGCTACAGAGGAGAAGCCCGCCGAGGAGACCAAGCCTGTCGAGGAGGCTGCTAAGGCTGAGGAGAAGAAGGAGGAGGAGGTTAAGCCTGTTGAGGAGGGCCACTTGAACCACAAGGCCCAAGGCCTGAGCTTCCCTAAGTAAGTAGAACCGCATTATGCGAGCCCCAGCCTTGCTACAAACAAGTTTTCTACATCTCAGTGGAAGAGATCGTGCTCCTGTACAAGCTACAGGACTCGAACAATCAGGAACACGGCACTAACATCACACCGCGTTAGGAACCTCATCCCCAGCAAGGAATTCTTTTTCTTCGGCACCGAGGCTGTTGAGCCCAAGGCTCTCTCCCACTACCTGAAGAGCGAGAAGTCGACCGAGACTGCTCACTCTAACATTGCTTGGGCTTCCGAGACTGGCAAGGGTCTTCTCTTCGTTGGTGACAAGAAGAACCCCTCTAGCGTCATCAGCCTGGTAAGTTTCGGACCCACAAAACTCCCGTCATGCAGCGCCAACTGCCGACATGTCACAGTGAGCTAACCGCCAATTCCCGCAGGCTGATGCCACTGAGCCCGAGATCGACGGATCCCACAAGTTCCACCTCACTTCCAAGGGCAACAAGCACACTTTCAAGGCTTCTAGCACTGCTGAGCGCGACAACTGGGTTTCTCAGCTGAAGCTCAAGATCGCCGAGGCCAAGGAGCTTGCCATCACTGTCACTGAATCTGAGACATACAAGGCCACTCTCGAGAGCTTCAAGCCTACTCCTGTCAAGAAGGAGGAGAAGGCTGCTGAGGCCGCCAAGGAGGAGACTTCCGCTGAAGCCGTCGCTGTCCCTGCTACTGAGGAGGCTGCTCCCGTCACCGAGGAGACTCCCAAGGAGGAGGAGATAAAGGACGAGCCCAAGAAGGATGTCAAGTCCGAGGAGCCCAAGCGCCGATCTGCCAGCCGCAAGCGAACATCTTTCTTCGGCTTCGGCAAGAAGGAGGAGTCCAAGAAGGAGGAAGTGAAGAAGGAGGCCGAGGCCAAGCCCGCCGATGAGGTCGCCGTCGAGACCCCTGCCGTTGAGGAAACCCCTAAGATCGATGAGCCCGTCAAGCCTGTCGAGGAGGTTGCTCCCGCTGCTGTTGAAGAGCCCGCCAAGCCCGCTGAGGAGACTGTCCCCGAGGCCGTTCCCGCTGCTGCTGAGGACAAGCCTGCCGAGAGCCCCAAGGAGAAGCCTACCGCCACCAAGCGCAACAGCTTTTTCGGTAACGTTTTCTCCAAGAAGGAGAAGAAGACTCCTGAGCTTAAGCCTACTGAGCCTGAGGCTACCAAGGAGGCTGAGGCTGAGACTACTGCTCCTGTGATCCCCCCCGTTGAGGCCACCACTCCTCTCGCTGTTGACGTTTCAAACCCCGCCACCGTCCCTACTGAGACAACCGAGACAACTGCCGCCACTTCTCCTGCCCCTGAGGTCAAGAAGGACCTCAAGGAGAAGCGCAAGTCTTCTCTGCCTTTCGCTTTCGGCAAGCGTGACAAGTCTCCCGCCCCTGCTGAAGGAGAGAAGAAGGAGTCTCCTTTCTCGAAGCTCCGCAACACCATCCGCGGAAAGTCCCCCAAGCCTGCTGAGAAGCGCGCCGAGGAGAACAAGGAGGAGACCGTCCAGGAGGAGCCCACCGAGGCCAAGGCCGAGGAACTCAAGACCGAGGAGGCCCCCAAGATTGAGGAACCTGCTAAGCCCGTTGAGCCCGAGGCTGAGGACAAGCCTAAGGACGCTGCTCCCGCTCCCGTTGTCACCGCTGCCGCCTAGAGGGTTGCACGACGCTGAGCGTTGAGATTTACGACTGAATTCACAATGAAACAATAACCCCAACACCACACAACACGCGCATTGAGAGGGTTTGGGAATGGAAGGATGGAACTGCATTTCTTCACAAGATACCGAGATACCCTGTCGAGACTGCTTCATTGATACCAATTTCCATAGCTAAGTTACTGAATATGATGGAGGAGAGGAGGATGTGGAAGAAAAGGGATATCTGATGGATGTCCGAAAATCACAAAAAAAATTTGTTGAAAGGGCTTTCGACTTCGATGAGTCGAGTTGCCCGCGTCGTTGCTTCTTGTTTTTCTTATCTGATACCCGGGATGGAGATAATTAATACCTAATAATACAATTGCTGCGTGTTGATAATCTTGTCCGTGCCAATGGAGTGGTTGTTTTGGCTTTACCAGTTGGGCCTCCAAAGCTGTCCCAATGATATTTTAGGTCTTGGGAAGCAAGATATGGTTGATCATGGCCTTCATTCATACCATGTCGTTTTACCTATATCGATTGATGAGTTGCCCTCGAGCATTAGTATTACACTTGCTAGTCCTCATCCTTAGCCTTCTGCTACTTAAGAATAAGGGTGTTGAGTAAAGGACTTGAGTACTTAGCTAACATCAAGGCCAGAGTCACTAAGGCCCTGGCAGGAGATATAGCTACGGCACTCCAAAAACCTCGTGCCTTGTGGGTTGTCGGGGATATCGACGCGTTGCCTGAGTCTATGGATGCGTGTGCGTTGAGGACGCAAACAACTGCTGATAACGACGAGGGCGAGGTTGAAACCTTTCGCGTCGACACCTTTCGATCTTTCCTCCGGTATTTCCGTACCTACAATCGTATCGTAAACCTTTCTCTACCAGGCAACGGACATGTCGAGAGTTAGCATACTCAAGTCGACGGATGGGGCAATACTCTCCAGGATTCATCTTCGCCACCTCTATTGTCTAGAAGTTGCTTGCTTTGAGTGAGAACTCGAGTGACACTCTCCATGGCGTGGCCTTTGAGGAGAGCGGCTGCTAGTTACTTACTTGGGTAGGAAATGTTCAGGAGAGTTGGGCAAACCCCTGGTGATACCTAGCAGAGTCTACTAAGCCCATCCTACACTATCCTAAGTTACATAACTGCCTTGACTTAAGTCTAAAGTTTCCAGGCTTCTACTACCTAAGATATATAGGCTCTTCAAATAAAGGGACATCAGTAATAATATGAAAGACATCAAGAATCAGGTAGGGTCATTGAACGAAATTGGGCCACAGTTATTCCCAAACTCTTCGGCAAACTCACCCCAAAACCTAAGTTTGCTGCAGACAATCTTATTCAACCCCTCACGTTAGAGACATGGATCGACCGCTTACCCAAACCTACCTAGTCGATATCGACCTTATAAGGCCTCAACGGGCAACGGACGAGCAACACAGCTATCGTATAGCATCTGACTGGAGAACGACTGCATTATCAAATTGCAACCGCCTGGGGGAGTGGGAGTCAATTTCCTCAATATAGAGCTGTTTCCGCCACCTACCAGGACAGAGAAAGAGCATGAAGCCAAATGGGATGGGACTGTTTACCAGGATGGGACCAATGTAGATGTGGACAAGTAGCTGCGATTCGTGGCTGATATGTTTGATTTCTGGCCTGCGTCAGAACTGCCATTGACTTACACCACACTACACTGGGATATGATGCAGGTCAAAAAGAGTAGAACGACGACAAATCATAAGGGGGAAATGGTAAACAGCTGAAAGGGGTAGGCGAAAGTAAAAATATGCTGGGTACTTGAGAGTAGTCACTGTCGATAGTCAATTGCTGACTTGAGCATTCCTTATTACTGTAAGCAGTTGTGGTAGTTACACTGTCCTGTGGCTCATAATAGTTTATATCACGATTTGACTGTGTCCTTTAACTAAACATGTAGAAAATGCCGATTTAAAGCTTCTTATATATAATAGTGTCCCTCTGAAAACCCACCGAAGTGTTGGGCGTAGGAGGAATACATACATACAGCTTCTCATCAATACACAGAAACAAAGTTGTAGAATAAACTAATCCATGGATAGTATCTGGTGTGTGTAGAAAAGCCGTCCTGGCTGTTGGTGACAGCTTCATTATATAAAACTAAATTCGCGCATTGTTTGACGTGCCCATCAGCTTATGACTGAAGGGGCTTGCCCATACCTCCATATGTGATCATCTTTGTAATCTGGTACTCTCCGATACCATATAGGGAGCCCTCACGACCGAATCCGCTCTCTTTGACACCACCGAACGGCGCAGCAGCGTCAGAAATGATACCAGTGTTGACACCAACCATACCAACCTCAAGAGACTCGGCAATGCGGTGCACACGCTCAATATCCCGGGAGAAGAAATAGCCTGCAAGACCGACTTCGGTGTTATTGGCCATCCTGACAACTTCCTCCTCTGTCTCGAAGGGGAAGAGACCAGCAACGGGCCCAAAGGTCTCTTGTGAGGCCATGTCCATCTCAGGGGTCATGTCACGGATGACAGTGGGTGCATAGAAGTTGGAGCCAAGATCGTTGAGCCGCTTGCCTCCGATGGTGATCTTTCCACCCTTCCTCTCAGCATCCTTAACATGAGCCTCGACCTTCTCAATAGCTCGATCGTGGATCAGAGGTCCATGTGTAACGCCTTGATCGAACCCGTTTCCTACACTGAAAGACTTGACCTTTTCGGTAAACTTGGACACGAACTCATCGTAGATTCCGCGCTGGACGTAAATCCGGTTCGCGCAGACACAGGTCTGTCCCGAAGATCGGAACTTGGACGCGATAGCTCCAGCCACAGCAGCATCCACATCAGCGTCATCAAAGACGATGAAAGGGGCGTTGCCACCAAGCTCCATGGAGAGCTTCTTAAGAGTGCCGGAGGACTGCTTCATGAGAAGCTTGCCAACACCGGTGGATCCTGTGAAGGAGACCTTGCGGATAGTAGGGTCAGATGTGAGAAGCTCGCCGAGCTCGGGTGTGTTTTCATGTGAGGTCACGACATTAACGACGCCCTTGGGGATGCCTGCGCGGTGAGCCAATTCAGCCAAGGCGAGTGAAGTAAATGGTGTTTCGGCAGGGGACTTTGCGACGACCGTGCAACCTGCTGCCAAGGCCGGTCCGATTTTTCGTGTGATCATGGCGGCAGGGAAGTTCCATCTCGAGAATGTCAGTTATGCGTCTTACAGGAGTGAGACTAACTTACGGTGTGATGAGGCCGCAGACTCCAACGGGCTCCTTGATAGTCCAAACACGGTTCCCAGGAACCGAACTGGGAATTGTGTCACCATATACTCGTGGTGCTTCCTCACTGAACCACTCGAGAAAGTTTGCAGCATATGTTGTCTCACCCTTGGCATCGGCGATGGGCTTTCCATTTTCCCAGGTAATGATCTTTGCGATATCCTCGGCGTTGGCAGCCATTTGATCATACCAAGCGCGCAGTAGCTTTGAGCGCTCACGGCCGGTCTTGGCGCGGAATGAAGGGAACGCATCTGCAGCAGCGCTAATGGCTAATTGGGTATCTTTGGAGTTGAATTCTGGGCATGTTCCGATGAGTTTACCAGTAGAGGGATCTACACTGTGAGTATATGAAATTGCTGACTGAGAGGATGAAGCTCACCATGGACGTCGAATGTCTTGCCGGAGCCGGCCTTGACCCATTCCCCATTGACATAACAAACATCCTGCTTGAGAAGTGATGGATCTTTGAGCTGCAGGACATTAGTTATATGATCAATCACTCAGATCGGGAGATGTGTACCTTTGGGGGAGCGACATTGGAAGCTCTCCTTGTGATAATCAATGAGATGACTGGAGATTGTCGCAGAGCTCCTCGCGACGGAGTGGCCAATCGTTGGAGAAGAGCCATCTTGATATCCCGACTCACTCTCAACAAGGTGAAATAGACAATATAATCAATCAATTGAAGAGACAAAGGGTCAAGACTTGGAGCTTCACTGTTGCCGATGACGGATCGAGGTTGGTGATGGCGGGGTGACGTCTTGTTAAACAAGCTTGTGTGGAGTTGACTAAAGCTCCCGGAGCCGGCATCTTGACCACTATCGGCTCCGGCGGGACCGGCACAAGAGATATCGGCATGTTATTATCAAAGGCCGATTAATTAACCTCAAACAGTTCAATAGTGAGCCAGTCTCTGCAGTTTCTTAACGTTCTTCAGCTTAGAGGCTTTGACACCGGCAATTCTTGTGGAGCTATTCAAGCTCTCTCTGTATTTCAACAATCGACCGGGCCGTGTTTACAAAATAGGCAATTTTGCGCGAAGGAGAACTTATGTAAACTTTGGTGAATTATCAGATTCATATATGAATAACAGTTAATGGAAGTCGAGCCCCGTCGGGCTATGTATGTTCCTTGGTATATCATCCTTAACTCCAAACACCCAATGCTCATTAATGATAGTGGTCCCTTCCTAAATCTCATCCTCATATTTCTTCAGCCGTAGTATCTGTTTTGCTGAGATCGCAGTGGGAGTTGGCGATCCAGGGTGTGAAAAGCCTGTGTTCGAGGAGTATACGGCATCGCTCGAATACTGGGCGTCTTCATGTTGTGCATCTCCCAAACACCTCCTTTCGGCTCCGAAGTCGTAGATCCATCTTCATCGTCGTCGTCGTCCGAAACATCGTTGATCTTATTTGGGAGCATGCAATAGATGCTGAATCCCAGATTGCAGAGATAGATTGCCCTAAATCAGCGTTAGTCAAGTTGAGGCATTTGTAAATACTATAGACAACTCACAGCATGTAAACACCAATTACAAGCGAGTACCGAGCAATCATGCAGCTCTTGTACTTTCCATATGGCTTGGCAATATCGCATCCAATACGGTAGTACCAAGCTGCAGGAGCTGGATATCGTGAATCAGTGTAGTCAGGCCCAATGGTGCCGTAAACGCAGACTGTGTAGAGAGCGACCATGCTGACATTGATGAAAGTGGCGAAGATGGGGTACCAGACTCTCATGATAAAGGCAGTAAGCTTGCCGAGTAGGAAGAAGAGTGAGATGATCGAAATAGCGACATTGAAATTGGTGAAGCTGTTCATGTTAGCCGATCCCTTAGTCACAGTCAGAGGTGCACTCACGTTCGTGTCCAGATGAGAGCAATCTTTGGTTGAGGCTGATAATTGGCATAAGCGTAGAGAACTCTAGCCGGGTTCGAATTGAGAGGAGGGTCATGCTCCCAGCCAATCTGCCACATATCGGTACGGTAAAGATTTGGCTGAGAGATGCCAAAGATGACCAGAGCAGGGACGATTCCGATCAGCTCAAGAGGCATCAACCACCATGTTCCCATTCTCGCTACGCGAGGCCATTTTCGGAATAAGACGCGGTAATTCTTTGCCTTGGTTGGTTTATCTGTGTGCTCTTGCTGAGAGCGTTTGAAGGTTGGGAACTTCATGTTGGCGATTGATCTGACCTGATCTGAGTTGATTGCTTGTTTGGTGGTGTTGGAGTTCAATGTTGCGCTGTGTCGGCTACTGGTAGCAGCTATAAACTGTTCCACATGTGATATCGTACAGAGTCCTGGCTGAGACCGTCAACTTCGTCTTTGCTGACCGGCAGCCAATTCAATAAAGATGAAAGAAGCATTCCTGAGCGGCCAGGTCGGGGTGGGCAGCCGTTTAAGGGCCTTGGAGGGTGGCCATCAGCTGAGAGGGGGGGCCCCAGGTTGGACAGCTGTGAGAGGCTCTCGAGGTGAGAAACGCCGCTGTGATGCTGCGTGAAGGACCTGTAGCCAGCCTGTGAGCGGGCGCCTGGAGTGATACTCTGATGCCAATCACTGCATCTCGAGGATGAGCATCAACGGCGTGGGCCAATCAGATCAGGGAAGTGAGGTGCCATCCACGACTCGTCTCCTCTGTTAAGCGCCCGGGTGGAAATCATGAGATGCCCGATGGTGATGGAGTAGCCCGATTGGTTGGGCTCGAGGCTTGAGATGCAACCTCATGTGGCTGGCTGGCCAATCAGAACACAACAAAACAGTCAAAGATGTGCTCTCGAGTGAGAGTAGCAGGGATTGGGAACCGCCAATTCTTTGCCGTCAAGTGCTCGCAGATTCAATTCCTGTGATGTGCAGTAAAAACGGAAAGGACGGGTATTTCATGTTGGTTCTTGGCCAGATTCGTCCAGATTTAGCCGCCTGTTACCATCTGTCAGTCGAGTCTCTATGGAAATGGCCTCAGTTGTGGCCTCTCCACATACCGATTATCCGAGATCGAGGCTGTTTAAACATCCAAGCTGTAACATTCTGAGTTTGATGCCACGAAATGTGTCATTTGTGAACACTATCGGTCAGCTGGCGGCTAAGAATAGCAACAGCGATGACATTATGCTACCCACAGATTACTCTGCAGCAAGGTCACGTCTTTTAACCCGATCATGCCATGCCATGAACACCTCAACACCAAAACCTTGGATCAAAGTGAGGGCATTCCAAAATCCTAATGGGAATACCCAAAATCGGTGATTTAGACTCTAGTCTGGGCTTTCAGGCTAGCCATGCCATGTGCTATGCCCTGACTATCAATGACCTTTCACAGGAGCTAGGACACAAAGAGAAGACAGCATACTTGGTTCGGCCCTAAGTTAATTGTTAGTGAGAACAACAGAATCACCAGCTTCCGTGTATTATCGGCCACTAATTATTGAGAAACTCCCGCAAGAACATTAACATATCGACTACCGTATGATCTCGCAATATTTATCGCGGCTAGCGTCTACGCCAGGTGTCATGGGTTAGGTGAGTTATCTGAATAGATCTAGATAAATAAATAGGTAAAATTAAAAGAAAGAAATTCCATTATTTTTACCCTTGAAAAGTCAGACCTCTGAAAAGAATGGTATCCTATTGAGGCTTGTAGTTGCTTGTAAAACACTAAGCTAGCCGTGATGAATATTACGAGACATTACGGTAATCCCCCAGACTGGTGTCGGCTATCAACCAAGTCATCCATAAAACCCGTAAAGAATGCACTTGAACCAGCCACATCGTCACTCGAGAGGAGACTCCGCCGTCACGGCAATAACGGGATGGCTTACACGGGAAGAGGCCGTCAGAAGTCATGGATTTTACTGAGCAGTATCCACACCGCCCCCTCGCTTTTGGAAATTCCATGCGACGAATCATGAGCATGGGGCAGCCGAGCTACCGGAGGATTATTCTTAATACCAACTCCAACTCGGCCGAATAGACCGTCACCTGCGGAGGAGAGGCTAAAGACGCAAAACCAACGTTACCTTGATCATTGCCTCACGAAAATTTCGAGACCCCGAAACTCGGTCTGAGTATTCACGACTCAAACAGCAGAGGCTTAAAGATTGGGCGTTTTTTGGCGCCAAATTTCAAGGTCAACAAGGTAAGCCAAGGCCAGGGGCAGACTTCGAGACCGTGTTCTCTGGAGACGGCCACTCTCACAAGAAGACAGGGGGGCTGAGGACATGCGGGGCCTTGGCTTTTGAGCTCAAGGCGTGGGTAAAACAGACCGTTCTAGATCTCGCCGATCGTCATGAGCATTTCTTGATGTGGGAGGGCGAGTTCCACGCATCCGTTCCACAGGCCCAAACTATTTATCCATTCTCCGAACAGATCGGGATTTTTTGCCTTTCTTTTTCTTTTTCTTCTTCTTTTCTGCCTTTTCCTTCTTAGCTCTGGTCTAGTCTATGACTCGTTCCGTAGACATGTATTTCCTTTTACGCTACCCCTTTGTTTAGAACTTGCATGTGTTGACATGATATTGCGGCAATAAGAAACACCATGCCTCGGTAGTTTCGTATCAAACACACTTACATCCTTGTCAGCTCAGCCTGGGTCAAGGACAAGTACACCAATTGCGTGTAGCTCATGGTCTTTGCTTTGAGTGATGGGAGTGTGAAGGTGAACTTGTGACAAGTCAGCCATTAAAAAAGTGCCCGGTTGGTAGGGATGGGCTGCTGAATAGGCCCAGCATCCAAGGTTATGGTCAGCGATCAAATAATGGTGCCAAGACGTTGCACCGATGGTTCCGCCGCCGTTAATGTTTGATACAGGGATCTTGGTCAATGTTGATTGTACATGTCCTTGTCGAGGCTCTCATCTCTCTCCCGTCGTTCAGTTCCACTCCGATGAAAGAAATCGGACGGTTCGATATTGGATGATCGACAAGAGAGAAGGGGGAAAGCCTGACGATAGACCACTAAATTCATAGTGCTAGCAAAGATTTAACAAAGTCTAAAAGCTTGTTCGATTACCATGTCTTTCTCATGACTGGTCGAGATGGATTGAAGCGGGACGGACCAGGTCCGGTGGTCTGGGTTCATCTGTAGCGGCCAGAAAAGAAGCCGGCCGCATATGTATGTGGTGGGACTGCTTACTATAGACGGCAGACGGCAGGCGGCAGGCGGCAGATGTGGTGAGGCTATCGGAGGAGGTGATGATATTGGTACTCGGCGGAGATCACCATGCATCTGTCTATCATGACTGATATTTCGCTTCTTCTGCAACAAGTAACTCCATCAGTCATCATGAGTTTGTGTCCAGGTGGTCAACTCCCTTGTCAGCTTCAAGGACCCAGACCTCGAAAGCGGGTAGGGTACTCTGTATTTGTTGCCAGGATGATGGGATATCCACTTACAAGCCGCCTCACACCAATTCCCCGTCCTAATCTCCATGAACGAACATGACCCTGGTAACAGACCCCGGTTTGCACGCTCTGAATGGCTTGCCTTGTTGGCTCTCAATGTACGTATGAGTTGATGTGCTTTATGCTGTGCTGTCCCGTACATTGTTACTGTTTTGTGATGGGATGGACACAGAGTCAAGCTGAAGCAGAAGCAGGCAGATCAATAGGATGAATTATTTTCTCCGCAACAAGACGTTGATCCTTTCTTCCTCTAGATTAGACACGTCCATCTATCATGCCCCCTTTTGTCTATCATCTACTCGTTCGATGTGAATGTCACCACTAATTAGTCTTGTGCTCGTTCCTTTCCCCTGGAAATGCTATTTCCCATTCTCTCATCCATTAGTTATTTCCACAGGTACCCATTCAGTCGGTTTGTGTGGCCTGAAAGCTCAAATGCGGAGCAGTGATCAGCCTCTTTCCATCCTTATCTTGGTCTAACTGCCACTTTATTCGTTCATCTTGTTAATCTTCTTTCCTCTCATCGACACTCTGTTGTGACGTTGACTTCCCTTCCCTTGTCGCCCTCTCGTCTCGCTCGGCTGACAAACAACCGAAACGACATCAAAATACCCATCTCCACTGGGAGCCTTTCTCTCACTGACAACCGCGGCTCTTTTGGATCGGCCCCAAAACTGTTACTGATTCTACCTACTGTAGTGTACCTAACAAGGCACGCTACCTTAGTACGCTACATGCCAGGACCCGTCCGTTCAGTCAATTTTTGACTCCGATCCCGCCACCCCAAACCCAGCCTAATTCAGAGGTTCCGTTCGAATCAATACTCGGCCGAATGCTTTCGTCAGATTGAATTGAATCGGATTATTCATTGGTTCCCTTGTTCCCTTTGACAAACTGGTTGAACCAACCATCACTCACAATCGAGTCAAGCTTTTAGCACCTACTGCACTCCACCCACTGAAGGAGCCCCCGGACTACGGCCATAACACAGCACCGTACAGCCGACTTTTAGCTGCAAATCCCCCTGCAACTCATCCCCTCTGATCCCATATCCCATCTCGATCCCCATCCCATTTCTTCCCCCTCCCCTTCAACCTAACATCGCGGCGGCTGTATTCCTCAACATATACTTAGCAGCCCGAGCTTTTACTGCGCCGCGCTCAGGTACTGCACCTCCCACTGATTGTTGTAGCTACTGGCCCGTACAGTCAAGGTACTGCATCTGAGTCTCCCCACTTCGTAGGGAACTTCGACCACTATTTTCGCTCGCATACGGTACCTTACCTGACTTTCATCATACGCTACGCACACCCGACCTCGCAGACACGCCCCTCATCGCATCTTGAATCTCGATCTCTTGCTGGCCGCTGCGCAAGGCTCAAAGCCACTGGCCACTAGGTGCCAAGGACTCGCAGTCCCTCCGGGGCTTCGATTCCCTCCTCTTCTCCAGGCGCCTTCATGCAGCAGCTTCCTAGTTTCAACTCTCCCTCGTCTCCTTCTGTCTCTGCTTCTTCGAATTGTCCTGTCGCAGACTCAACCGATCAAGAGAAGGAGGGTCACAAAAAGCATCCACCACCACCACCACCAACCTCAACCTCTACTTCGGGTTCAGTACCCACATTTACGACTCCAAGAAACACCACTCCCACCAGCACGACTAACGCTGAGCTTGATACCGACGTTTCAGTTCTCGCTGCTGCTGCTGCTAAAGCTACCAGGGAAGCTTACAACAGGGTCACCATAACTGGCAGGAAAGCCTACGACTCTCGCCGCATATCAGAGGCATCAGCATGGAGGCATGATCTTAGCATACCAAACTTGGCCTCAATCGCGCCCTTTTCTGACTTTACGACCTCCTTCTCGCCAGCTTCGACTACCGGCGTCATTCACCAGTCAAGTTTATCCACCGCCGGTAGTCCACGAGGTCTTAGCGCGTCCACGCGAGGGCTCCCACAGACTCCCATTCCGGCGAAGCGTCCCTCCGCCCCGTCCAGAGGTGAACCCGTCATGCACCCATCACCCATCAAGAAAGCCCGCACTGGGGCATCACCACCTCGAAAGGTCGAACTTCCTAACCAAACTGTGAATCTTGATCCCTCAGCAAGGGCGAAGCAGCAAGGGCCCCTCTCGCCCCTCTTCTTCTCTCACACGCCAGCGAGGCACGTTCATCGTCCGGCCAGCTTTCCTGCAACCGATCCTGCTGTTTCTATGCTTTCACGTATGCGAGAGGACCCGGCTGGTGGTGTCACGACCTTGAAGTTGCCTCGCGCAAGTGTGAGCTCCATCAGCCCAGGAAGATCAGAGAGCACTCCTGGTAGTTGGGGGTCTTCAATGGACGCTCCCGCTCATACAACGACCCCCGACAGTCGTAGTCTCCCTCCGGGGTTGCAGATGCTACAAGGTGTTGGTGTTATTGAGTTTCTGGAGCAGGACGAGAGGCCTACCTTTTTGATAGACCTGGACAATTCCGCTAATGCTAGCCGTGCCGGCTTACACATCCTCTATTACAACGCGTCTCTACGAGGAGCACATGAGGTGCTTCAATATTTGTCAGTGGACCAAGAAGATGCCAGTGCAGACACAGATTTTGGCCGCTTCAAATCATGGATTATGGCACAATCCAAAGCTCGTGTGTCAACTGATGCTCACAAGTATGCTGGTATTACCTGGACATTGTCAACATTACGTCGAAGATTTCGCTTTGTTAGCGCCCAGACTTGTGTTGCTACTCTTCGCCCCAGTACTGCGTTACCACTTATTGACGAGACAGCTGCTTCGGAAACGAGAAGTTCCGGACACTCGCCGCAGATGCCCGTTACTCCCGACGCCGAGCTCGTTGATGCCCCAGATTATTTTGGTGATGCTGAACCTGTCGATGCTAATTTCGATCGCGCAGATGTTGATGCGATCATGGAGGGAGACGACACGAGACTACACCCTGACGAGTTTACAAACCAGGTCTTCCAATCGCAACCCGCAAGGTCAATCTTCGATTGGACGAGGATACCAGTGTCGGATGCACTTCCTCCTCATATAAAGTTTGCTCGTTCTGTAGATTGGGCCGCTACTCCTCTCGGACCAATCGAAGATTGGCCTGCGGATCTCAGATCCATGTCCAACCTGATCATGGGCAGTCCACACCCTGCTGCCATGTACTGGGGTCCCCAGTGTGTGATCATCTACAACGAAGCTTATCTCGACCTTGCAGGCCAAAAACACCCCAAGTTGATGGGTGCTTGCTACATGGATGCCTGGTCTGAGATTTGGGATGAAATCAAGCCTGTGTTCAAGAGCGCACTAGAATCTGGACAGGCGACAATGAAGCACGAGAATCAGCTCTTTATCAATCGGCACGGCTTCTTGGAGGAAGCTTTCTTTTCGTGGTCCATTGTTCCCTTGGTGGGCGGTGAAGGCGAAGTGGTTGGACTATACAACCCAGCTTTCGAGAATACCCGCAGACGGGTCAATGAGAGGCGAATGCTGATGCTTCGCGAGATTGGCGAGAGGACGGCTGCAGCTACCACTGTCGCAGGTTTCTGGCCCCAAGTGCAGAAGGGATTGGAGTTCAATGAATACGATGTGCCCTTCGCCCTGATCTACTCGGCCAGAGATGACACCGAGAGCGAGGTTTCTTCATTGCACTCCGGCAGCTTGATACATTCACCCCAATTGGTTCTTGAGGGGAGCCTCGGAGCACCCGAGAATCATCAAGCTGCACTTCCACAGCTTGACATGCGACAGTCTGAGGATGGTTTTGCCCCTTACATGCGCCAATCAATGGCTGCAGGCGGTGTTCCAATTGTACTCTCTGAAGAGAATGGTAACCTTCCTACACATCTTATTGATGGTCTTCACTGGAGGGGTTTTGGCGATCCCTCAAAGACACTCGTTGTTTTCCCCGTTATCCCGACCACCACAGGAGAATCTGTGATTGGATTCATCGTGATGGGTGTAAACCCTCGCCGACCCTATGATGACGATTACAAGCTGTTCATTCATCTGTTGTCCCGGCAGCTAGCCACCTCGATGGCTTCCGTGGTCTTGTTCGAGGAGGAAATCAAGCGAGGTCAAAGGGCTGCCCGTCTCGCTGCACTTGACCGTCAAGAACTCTCGATGCAACTTTACCTCCGTACACAAGAAGCCGTGGAAAGCGAGTACAGATTTACCCGAATGGCTGAATTCGCTCCTGTCGGCATGTTCATCGCCAACTTCGCGGGCAAGATCAATTATTGCAACGATATGTGGTGGCAGATCTCGAGACATTCCCGGTCCGAAGATTCTGTTGATACTTGGATGGATAGTGTCAGAGACGAGGACAGACCAGCATTGGAAGATGCGTGGGACAAACTCCTCAGAGAAAAAGTCACGATTTCTGTGGAATTCCGGTTCAAGTGTTCTCAACAGAGCGACGGGAACACAATTGATACCTGGGTTCTTATGAGCGCTTATCCCGAACGGAACCAAGAAGGCAATCTCAAGTTGATATTTGGCTGTATCACCGACATCTCTTCTCAGAAATGGGCCGAGAAAGTGCAGAATGAACGACGTGAAGAGGCGGTCGAGATGAAACGACAACAAGAGAACTTCATTGATATCACCAGCCACGAAATGCGGAATCCTCTATCAGCTATTCTGCAATGTGCCGATCAGATCGCAAATAACATCACCATCTTCGATTCGCATTCTGTCAAAGCAGAAGTTGAGAACCTATTGGACGGTTGCCTGGATGCTGCAAACACAATCAATTTGTGTGCCAGTCACCAAAAGCGTATTGTGGATGATATTCTGACGTTATCTAAACTGGACTCGAACCTCTTAGCCGTTACACCCATCGACGAACAGCCTGTTAGAGTTGTGCAGCGTGCCCTGAAGATGTTCGAATCAGAACTGATTGCCCACGATATCGAGTTTGACTTCAACGTGGACCAGAGCTTCGAGCAGTATGGCATCAAATGGGTGAAGCTTGATCCTTCCAGACTGCGACAAGTTTTGATAAATTTAATGACAAATGCTATCAAGTTCACCCAAGGTCGTGAGAAACGAGCCATTACTGTCAGCCTCAGCGCTTCAAGGCACGTGTCCGAAGTCACTAGGAGAGGCATATCATACTTTGATAGAGTCGACCATCAACGCACTGCGGTCATGGATATCAACAACACTGATGAGTGGGGCCATGGCGAGGAGATTAATATCCACTGCACAGTTGAGGATACTGGTCCCGGCTTGATTGAGGAGGAGATGAAGCTTCTCTTCCAGCGATTTCAACAGGCAACTCCGCGAACGCACGTTCAGTACGGCGGCTCGGGACTGGGTCTCTTTATTTCTCGTATCTTGACAGAAATGCAGGGTGGACAGATTGGTGTTACGTCCCGCCGTGGCATCGGTAGCAGCTTCAGCTTTTATATCAAGTGTCGACGCTCTTTAACTCCTCCTCAAGATTACGAACAGATTACGCCGTTCAAGATCGCTCGAAAGTCTCATGCCCCAGCCATTCCGCAGAAGCCTGAACTCAATCGCCAACCATCTCGAACGACGACGACAAGCGAAGACACAGCCCAGCTGTTTGATGTTTTGATTGTGGAGGACAACATTGTCAATCAAAAAGTTCTTCAACGACAGCTACGAAATTGTGGCAACAATACGTTTGTTGCAAACCACGGCAAGGAAGCTCTGCAGACTCTCGAGCGTTCAAGATTCTGGGCTGGGAAGGAGGCTGAAGGTGTTGACATCTCTGTCATCCTGATGGACTTGGAAATGCCTGTCATGGATGGAATGACTTGTGCTCGAAAGATTCGAGAGTTGGAGCGAGAGGGAACCATTGTGCAACATATTCCAATCATCGCAGTTACGGCATATGCACGACCGGAGCAAATCGAGAGCGCCAAGGCAGCAGGAATTGTGAGTTACATGCCAGATTTTATTAATTCATTCACTCATGATTTATCTTAGGACGATGTCATCTCCAAGCCATTCCGGATTCCTGAGCTACTGCCCAAAATTGAAGAGTTGGTCGGCAAATACAAGAATCTCTCAGTGTCTGCTTGATGCTGCATAGGTTCTGTTGAGCCAGCTCATGCCTAATTCTGCATAGTTGCTGCACCAACTTGTGTATCTGATGCTCTTTAAGGAGAACTAAGCAGCTTCTCTACGGTTTACGAATATAATGAAGTCACTCGACCTGGATGGTGAGAAATGCCCTCACTTTCGGCATAATTACTTCACCGACTTATTACAACATACTGTTTTCTATTTGGCTCCATGTAGCATTTGGTGTCATGACTTTTGGCGTTTTGGAAAGAGACAAGGCTGGTTTGCGGGATGGCGAGCCCGCAAGATCATTGCAATGTAGAACATGGAAGCGACTCTCTTGGGTTTTATGTGTGAATCTCTTTTACAGAGCATATGGAGCAAAAAAATCAGTAAGAATGGGGTACGATGAGCATTAACAAACACGATAGAAGATACACGACGTGCTGGCGTTGTTGGGCTGATGGACGTCGTTTTATGGATGGATATCTCTGGATAAAGATGTGGGTTGTGTTAGTTATACCTGCCCTACATGATCATGGTTGATCGTGATTGTTATCTGCATATATCTAGACAAGACCGTTTATTCGGTGGGTGTTTTATGACATGGCGATCTCTGTGAATAAGATGAAACATTCAGCTACTACGTGTGGCGTGGGAGGTTATCCTGGACCCAATCGTCATCTCAACGATGGCAGACATGGTGAAGACAGGGCAGAACGGGCTTGATGCTATGGTGAAGAAGCTGTCCGAGAAGTGCAAATAATCAATTGCAGTTGAAGGATGATGCACTCACTGTGTGAAGCACGAGACCTTGAACAGCCATAGCGCGGAGTCCGGTCAACGGTACGTTGGTGTATTCTATTTGACTTCAGTACCACTTGGTGATAAGCTGTTATATATCTGAAGTATTCCCATACTAAGTCTTGCGGGTCTGCATGCCTATTGATGCGTGAATCACTGCCTCTAGGCCTGCAAGTGACTCGATCCAAATTCTCGCCGTTTCCATGATTATCTCCTCTTCATCTCCATCTTCTTTGCATCAGAGCATATCTGCTTACCACAAGGATGATTGACCATGCCTGCTACGAACGCCAGCCACTCGTTCCATCGCGCAGAAGTCCTACGTCGATTAGAAAATGAACTCAACGACAAGGTCAAGACGGGATACGTAAGCATCCCACCTACTCACCATTTCAAGCTGGATGAAGACGGGTTTGCCTAAGTGGCCCTAAAGTCAGTCCCTTCAACCATCTTCAGAATGGCTATCTCAGATCAAGAGTCATATCAAAGAAAACCTTGAACAACAATCAACACATTGGAAGCACACAGTTGATTGGCTCGATGACTTGGGAACTTGTCCAACACACCAATAGCCCTAGACGGCAAACAAGGATATCAAGGAACAGGACATGCATGACAAAATAGAGTCACCTCAACCCAGCCCCAAATATGATCTAGGACTATCCAGTACCTAGTGAAGCCTGACGAGTAACAAAAGAAATCTCTATTCGCTTTGTGATTAGGTATGATTCCGAAATTGCAGTGCACACCTACAAACTTTGTGATAGGAAGCCTTCGGCTATTTACATGTGTGTGTGTTGGCCTAGAAGGATTTCCCCCTTGGGCTATCTCCACTGGCAGAGTCATATATGGTCTCTGAGACAATCGGAACTCTCGCACATTATTCCGCGGGTTTCAATGTCCAGGTCGCTGAAGACCTACTTAGATTGATAAAGACAGACCCCTGCCGCCTTGTTCAACGTCGCCAAACAAAGTGCTTCTGCGGGACGATCACGCACTTACCCTTTTATGGCCTGGGCTCAAATGCTCCACTCGTTTTCAACAAAGCCTAAAGTGGACTCGACTATTTTTGTCCGCCTAACAAAGCCGCTGGGAGAAGAAGACATTGATTCCGAATAAGTAAATCAAAGAATAAAAGAAATTTATCTCTCTTTGATAGCAAGCGTCAGTCCTTTGTGCTCAGCTGCAAGCAAGATTCCGCTCACAAAGCAATAGTTACAGCATTTGCTAACAATGACTGCTTGATTTTTGCCCGCTGAATGCAACTTGGTAGTGCCCCGCGCTAATTAGGGACCTTGCAGGCAGGTTTCCCGCTAGAATCAAATACTTGCTTCTCTTTTGACCAATCTCTGAACTCCCCGCCTGACCCGCTCACTCTAGAGTGCACTGAAGCGCAGCGCATCGTTGTGCAGAACCGCACCTCAGGCCTTTATCCCCTGGCTGGCACCAACTACAATTCTGTCCATCCCTTCTGGTAGGAGACATGCAGTTCGGTGGCGACCTGCTTCCTTGTGGAGGTACCTCACGCTTTCTGCCACTGACGGGAGCCCAGGAGCCCCCCTGTGCTCGTTTGGTCTAGTACTATTTGGGGGTCAACATTCCGCTTCTCATGGGGGATTCTTTTCTGCAACCTGCTACTCACTCACTCACTCGCTCACCACTACCTGACACCTACTACTACCCTAGGTAGCCTCCATTTTCTGTTCTGTTCATACGTTCATCGCGCAACAAAGTTCCTGTTCTGCTTTTGTTCTCTTGTGCCTTTGTCCTGGTTGTTCGCTGTCAAGAATGCGAGTTGGGAGCCTCACGACGCATACAAAAACTCTGGCCTCTGTCCTGAAATAAGTGGCGATTGTGCTCACCTCTCACTCGCCGCCTTTCTCGCCCACGCCCACGCTCACGCTCACGCTCACTCTCACTTTTCTTCTCCACTGCTAGACATCAATCAACACCAGAACCTCATCGCTTGCCTGTCGCATTGGCGAGGCGGGCTCCTCCCGGCTTCGATGGAGATTCAACATCCCCCGCGCGAGTTTGCGGAACCTGTTCTTCATTTTCAGCACTCTTCGCACCTTGAACCTGAACCTGAACCTGCGCCTGGGCCACTTCCCACTACCGAATCCCTAGACGAACAGCGTCCAATCCCCGCCAAATCACAGCAAAACGTCATCGAACCACAGTATCCTCAACCGTCTCAATTAATCACAGACCAAGATGTCATTACGAATGGACCATCTCCGCTAGGACAAGTCCCATCACTCTCTCCAGACCTTGATGAAGACGACGCAAGCTCAATTCTCAGTGATCTACCATCCGAATTGGATGAGCCTGTCGCAGAACCTGACCCAATAGATTTTGACTGGGATGGCCCTGAGGGACATCAAGTACTCCGACTCAAACCAACCGTCGAACAATGGAACGACTTCCCGGCAAATCTCGCATTTGCCAGAAGTCTTAAGGCTGAGAGCCACGGTTGTTTTAAAATCGTCCTCCCTGAGGAACTCATAGAAGACCTCCCAGCAAAGGACTCCCAGAAAGTACCAGCGAATGCTTATCGACCTACTCAAATTAAAAGGAACAGCTTCTGGAGAGTTGATACAGTTCCGTCTGTCGGCAGTTTCAATTCGTCTGTTACAGGCGCGAAGTGCAACGTCACGGCGATCAAAGCCATCGATCAGCTCAGGAAACTTTATCGCAAGAACGACCACAAGCAGATTCGCAATGTACGTTATCGAGTTGATGTGCCTGCATGGACTCCCGAACAACGCCTTGAAGCCGGCGTCCCTGAAAAAAGTCCGATTTATCCACTTAAAGGCGATAAATTGGATAGTACAAAAGCCATAATCCCTGGAATCCATACTCCATATGTGTATGAATCAGGACCCCATTTCGGAGCCAGTTTTCAGATCCACGCAGAAGACTTTCGCTTGGTTTCTCTTAACCATCTGTATAAAGGTCGAAAAATTTGGATTGTGGTACCATCGACTGCAGTTGATGTCGCTGAAGAGGCGCTTGGCCGCAAGGACAAGTGCTCACAGTTCATGCGACATCGAGCCGAGTTTTTCTTTCCCCAGAAACTGGAAAAACTTGGCATTCCGTTCCGGATCATTGACCAGCGCCCTGGCGAGACAATAGTCATTCTCCCAGATGCATACCATGAGGGCTTCAGCACTGGATATACCATAGCTGAGGCCAAAAATTACGCCGATGATGCATGGACGACAAGCACTTACCAACCATGTGAGGCCAAGTGCCAGCTGGCCACGGCCATCCCAGCTGACTTGCTGAGGCCATTGCAAGAGGGAGAGACACAGCTCGACCTTTGTGCTGGTTTTGATTTGGCGGCAGAGCAGGAATCACCTCCTGCGACGCCAATGCCCGAAAAGACAAAGAGACGTTTCGAGGACGACGGACAAAGTGTTGGGAATATCAAGCGGGCCAAGGTCTAGAACGGCGCATGGGGAAGGATACTGCTCATTTGCATGCTTTTACGGAGTTGCTACGGCTTGCTTGTTGATGTCTTAGTCATCGACTATTGCAATCTGCCAGGGGTGGGATTTTGCTAGGGATGGCTTCAATACCCATGACGCCCGGCGTATGACACTTTTCGGCAGATGGCTTTGATTTTACGGATTAGGAACTTGGTTGTTTTTGGCGATGCCCTCGTGTACAGAGTACTATTGTGACATGGACCTAAGAGGTCCCTTCTATTTTCGGTCTAGAAAGGTCTTTTTCGTATTGATTTTCGTTATGCGTCGTGTGAAAACATTACACCCAACTTCCAGCCGTCTAGATGCACATTATAACAAGCCATTTGTGAGTATTGGAACAGAACCAGCAATTACATGACATCCAAAATTACAAGAATTCCACCTCTTTTTACATACGCCTCTCTTCCTCCTGTCTTCGCACTTCGTCGCGGAAAGCATTGCGACCACCTGTAGTACCATGCTGAGGGAATGTAGCATCGACAGGGCTACCAGCCAAGCTGCCGAGACCGTCGCTGTCGGCGCGAGCACGCTGAGGAGCGTCACGGTACTCACCAGGAGGAGGAACTGAGGTATCGAGCTGGATGCCATTATCTCTAGCACCAAAGATACGGCGCTTGGCACGGCCAGTGTAACCGTGACGAGAACGGCTTGAGATATTGCCGAGTCCAATACGGCGGGTCTTGCGGTTCCAGAGGAAGCCACCGACGAGGAGGAGGAAGAGAGAGCCGAAGACGACAGGCAGAGCGATGGTCAAGGTCTGGCCCTCGGGTAACTTCTCGTGGGACTTCTCAGGGAAGTTCTGATCATTGAGGTTGAGGTAAAGAGATGAGGACTTGGTCTTCTCGAGGGAGTTGTTGCTGTTGCTGTAGAGAGTGATGGAGATGTTGTAGGGCGAGTACTTCATGTAGTCCTGCTTGACATCGAAAGGCCAGTAGCCCCAGGCGGCGGGGACTGCGGAATCGGTGAATTCCTTGTACTTGACCCATGATTCACTAGTACGGTTGTAGAGGTCGAGGCGGGCAGTGACCATGAGAGTAGAGTTATCAGAGGACTTGGTCTTGTTGAAGTAATCAGGATCCCAGGTAACTAAAAGTCTGTTAGTTATTATAATTGACGCATCAACGAACGGTTCTGTTGCTCACCAAAGTATGTCTTCTTAACATCAAGGGTGCTGTTGGCGTATGGCGAGCAGAAAGGAGCATTATCGCCATCCTTGTTGTAGCATCGCGCAAAGACACCCTCGCCATGCTTGCCAGTGGCCTGGGGGTTGGGAGGTTCGCCAGTGCTGGTGTGAATCTTGCCCCAGCTGGTGTAGGTGTAGACACTGGCGGTAAGGTCGTGAGGAGGAGCATCAATCAGAGAAGTGGTGCCATCGACGGTGGTATACGAGGGAGTGTATGTCGTCGCAGGCTGCATCTCATCATCAACGGTAACCCAAGCGGCAGTCGGTTCGGCTCGCTTCTCAAGAGCAGCAGCAGCAGGGGCATTGGCTTCGAGATCGCGCTCATAGCGGATGACTGTGGCATGGGCAGAAGCCGCAAGGCCAATTGAGGCAATGATCTTTGATGCGTGCATTGTTGTTATTGTTTTGTTATTGTTCCTTCGGCGATACGATGTTTGTCCTTGACACGACGTTCCTTTCCCGGTGAGACTCTGCCTAATCACACACAATAACCGCCGACGGAGAACAAGGGCGACAATGGAAAAGAAAAGAGGTAGAGGTTGAGAAGGGGGAAAAAAGAGAAGACGATGAGAAAAGCTGGGACACGGGAGATTTGAATGCCAATGCGAAGCAACCAGCAACAGGAGAGGCCGATCGGTCCGGATGGGACCAACCACAGCAAGGACTTTTTTTTATTTCGCGCAGGTCTCCAGTGGGTCTGTAACTGTTAGTTTGTTATTCCCCAGGAGATAGCCAGGGGCGCTTTAGGAAGCCAAAAAGTTCGATCTCCAATAGGTAAGCTAAATTTAATCAATCAATAGCTTTCTTTACAGAGCCTAGATCTGTCTCAGTATTTCTATCATCCAGTGTCAGATCCCAGGTTTTCTGACCACGCCTGCGGGCATTACGGGGGTTTCAGTGGAAGCTAATGCCGGAGAAGCCGCCAAGATTGGAACGAGCCTTCTGGGATGTGAGCGTGATGTCATATAGTTCCAGTATAAGGTAAGGTAGATACTCTGAAGACATACTAGGGGCTTTGTCTCTAATTTTCTTTTTTGAAAATAACTTCTCAAGAATAGCTCCACAATGTCTCAGAATTTTAAGCCTCGAGACACTGAACAAACAAGCAAACACTAGTCACAACTCATCCTAATTTAGTTCGATAAGTTGCATGTTATATTCAAAAAAAAAGAAAATGTCTCTGTAGCAATACGCGAGGTACAGCCAATAGGGTCTCGTAACGAGATAAACACCACAAGATGCTTATTTTTAGCATAACACAATATCTTGCATGTTATATAAACTAGATAACTAACAGATAAGTAAAATAATAAACAAGGGGCAATCAGACTGTTCAACAGAGTGCTGTAAAACGAGGCTAAAGAGACCTGGACCGGGGCGATAACAATGAGGGAAGAAAGTGGCTCACAATCTCTGGAGTTTCAATAGGAATCTCTAGTAGTATCTATCTTTCCCTTATGATTTCTGGGTTCCCTATTCTCTATGTATTCTAATGCAACAATTAATAATTCTTGATTACATTTAGAGGACAGAAGGAGGGCGGGATGGCTTGTTTCCCACCTCTAACACAACTTGACTTCCATGACCTTGCCAGGAGAGCTGATTCCAACCAGATTAAACCCCATGATCTCGCTAGGAGAGCTGATTCCCGAAGGAAAACATCGAGTTCCAGACTGCTGAATGATAACTACTTTGCGGATGCGACGGCATGGTGAAGCGATATCTACAATCAGTTTGCGATACGCTCGCTCAAGCTCAGATTCGGTTACACCTCCGAACTCGGTGGTTTCCGTAAGTGGTTCATTCAAATACTCAAGGACAGTAGCTCGGTCAAAGTTTATGCATGGTGTGCTGAGCCAGAGCTCTTGAATCGATGTTTGGTTAAGAAGATCACAGACTGTGCTCAAAGAGTCTGACTAAGAAGATGTGAGCTTCTTCAACACATGGGACTGCTTGTCTTTCGGAACGACAAGCGTCCGAAGTAGGTAACTCACAAAGACTACAGTTGTCCACTCTTTGTCCCAGATTCCACGCGGGTATCCTTGGATGCTGAGGCATGTGAGAGTTTCGAAATGGGTTTTAACTGCCAGAATGATCTGGTCATCTAACAATGGACCATATTCGTTGCGTGAAATATCGAGCTTCTTCAAAGAGTGTTGGCTTCCAGAAGAAGAGCAAATACGCACGAGCTCGTTGCACATCGGTTCACCGTAGTACCCATCGATACTAACAGCCTCGAGGATCTTTGGAACGCAGCGGCTGAGAACGGCGCATAATATCTCTGACGAAGCCGAGATTCTGAGAGATTTGAGCTTGTCCCATTTTCGAGTCCGCATTAAAAGTTCACAGAGATTCTTTTCTTGCTCCTAAGGCCAGCCTCTGAGAGACAGATACAACTCTTGCAGCTCGGTCATTTGCGAGATGCTATTCACAAGTAAGGGTCCAAGTTTCTCGTACAGTGATAGCTGAATACCGATACGCCCAAGCTTCTGCAGGATTATTACTGCCTTCCTATGGTAATATTAGGGCCATTCCATATGCTTGAGATGTATTGCAACTCACCTAATAAGGCTGAACTGCTTCATTGCAAGGAAGGAAGTGAACAGGTGGGAGAGATATTCAGGGAGGCCTTGAAACCAAAGCTGTCTCAAGTTCCTCGCGACAAAGAAGTCGTAGTACATTTTCGACACGAGAACCAGATTTTTCACGTCTTCTCCATACAGAAAGGATGCAACAATGTCTCGACATTCCTGGGGTAGTCTCTCCATAACTGACAGCAAAGCGTAGGTATTGAGACAACAAACTCAAGAAAATAAAAGTGGTTCGACGTGTGTAGACGACGTTAAAGGTTCTCTGATATTTGGGGGGTTATTGAAAAGAAGACAGTTGAAAAAGAAGAATGATGATTCTCCGGTCTGCGTCCAAAGTGCGATGATCTTGTTGAGATGGGTCAAGGAGGAAGGTGCGTAAGCGAGGAGCGTCGCATAACTCTAGCTGGGAAGGATGTTGGATGCACTATAATTAGCTGGGTAGGCGTGGTAGAGTTTCAAAGGAGTAGTTACTGAGAGGGGCTCTGAGTGTCGATAGCAGCCATCGATAACAGTACCTTATTCATAAGAGCTGAGAGTTGCCGTGCAAAGTACTCTTAGGTGAGAATCGCAGGGTTTAACAATTCATTCCCTGTATCTTCACGAATCCAAGACATTGTGATGATAGAGCTAATCTCTATACAAAACATCCATAATAAATGGAAGAGAAAAGCGGCCGGTTGAGCTTAGACAAAATATACCAGGGACACATCACATTTAACACCTTGTTAACGCGCGTCAACCCATTTCATTTATAGAATACTCATTGGTACAGCCATAAGCCTTTACGACTCAGAATCATGGGCCAAAAGGTAGAAGTGGTATTTGCTGACTACCTACCGAGTAGGTAGGGTAGAGATTAAAATACCCTACTGTTGTAAGTTGTAGCGTCCCGTCGTCGATTGTATTAGTCATCAAGTATAAAGCATCAACTTCCTCGCCCAATCATCTTCTCAATATTCGAGAGCTGGACAGATGGTTTAATAGGCCATACTTTTGTTTGGAAGGACCTTAGGTATCGCCTTGAACGTGGGAAGGCCCAATAGAAGATATCGTATTGCTTGAAGCTTGCCGATCAATTAAGGCATGGTTTGCCTGTGACTTCCATTTTTGTGACCAGCGAAATTGAGCATCTCCTGGACTGGCTACCTAGGTAAGTGCGAAAACTACCTTCCTTATTTTGTGTTTCAATCGAAAAGAGACCTGGATATTGCCAGATCTACCTGCAATATAGTAATGCAGTAGTCTGTTCAAGGCCACTCGATTTATTGGATACCATATCGTTCAGGGGTAACTATGGTCTTACTACTGAAATGTATGAATTCACCTCTTTGCAGATCATCTGGGCCAAACTAAAGGGTTGCAAAAGACATATGGCATGTAATGAAGCAGGCTGGACAAGACAGCGCGGGTGGTGACGGTTATGGGTTCCCTTGTACTGGAATTTAGCAATAAACAAACGTACTATCCTACAGATTGTCAAGCAATATAGCTTTTTCTTGTGCAATTGTTCGTTCTGCACCTTCTGATGAGCCGTATAAGATGACGGAGAGAACCTTTGGTTCCTATCGTGTACATATAACTTTCCCGAAACAATAGACTGCGCCATATATTAAGTCGTGAAAAGAAATTTATTGTGCCTCAGTTCCCAATGTAACAGATAGCATTAGAGGCCACTTGTTTGGGTAGTTCTATCCTGCGGGTGGATAGCTTCATTACCATGAGTTCATCATAGGCGCGACTAGTTTGTGTACAAAGGGTAGAAATAGCCAGACGTCCCGCCTGGTCTGGCCGCAGGAGTAAGGAACCAAAAGGCGACCTTGAGAATGCAAAGCAAGTAAACAGGTGGGTTGTTATACCTCAGTTCCCAATATGACAGGTAAGTCAAAGAACTTCCTCAAGCGACTCTACCCTGCGGGCGAGATAGCTCTATTATTATGGGCTCATCATTGGTGCGACGTATGTCGTATGTGCAACGGGTAGGCATGAATGTACTTCCCGCAATATGTAGCCTGCATTGTAAAGTGAAGAAGAGAGAGTGGGAGGAGAGGTTTATGTGCTGAGATGAGACTTTGCTCGTATGAAAAGCTTACTTAAAACTTAATAACTACCTCATAAACACGCAACATAATAACTACTAACTCTGCAAGTTTAGCAAAGTTTTCTACATCCATACTACAGTTATCTATATAAAAGATGGAATTAACCTTGTGCGTACGGAGTAAAGATGTCGCATTTGAGAATGACACTTCTAAGTACTTCTTATGCAGGTAGGTACTAGGTATGTGTTAAACCGGGGCGGTTATGTACACCGAGGAGTGATAGAGGAATTCACAAGGCGTTTGAACCAAGTGAACCTCAGGGCTGTGGTAGGCAGAGAGAAAGAAAAAAAGAAAAGGGACCGTAACGAATCACTCTGACCGAGAGGCCATAGTAAGGCGGTACGCATCAGTTGGATGTCGCACTAAAGCAGCAACAGGTATCACGCATCATAGGTAGATACCTACTTTAGTAGGTAGGTAGGTAAGTACCTTAGTTAGTAACCCGGGCGCGGGGCAAAAGTACCTTAGCCTTGCATATTTTCCTAGATACCTAAGGTAGGTACCGCTGTCAAGCTGCACGGATGTGCTAGTCACGGACGGATGGTGCAGCAAAAAAAAAATGAACAAGCATCCAGGCATTTTAGCTGCCTTTTGTGCTTTTTTTTTTGTTCTGGATTCTGCGAGGTAAGCCTCACTCTTCTAGGGCTTAGCGCGATAAAGATAAATCTTGGAGTACTTGAGGCTTACGGAAAGAGCAATTCCGACTTGGTACTTGGATGGGTTTTGCCCCGAACGGATCGAAACGATCAGGGCGTTAGGGACGCGACGCGTTAAGAAATATGTCGCACCGGCTAAGTAACCAGTTTGTTAGAATGTGATATCGTAACTTGGTTTTTATTTCCCTCTGTATGGATGCCTGGCTCACTCTGAAGGAGGGAGCAGGGTGAGCAAGTTCCGGCTCCGCCAGGTCGCGCGATTGGCTGTAAAGTAACAGCAAACTACCTACACAACTACCTGTTAATACCTTATTCTTCTTCCAAACTAGACATAGCATCTCCTTCATCGCTATATTGAAGACAACGGCCATGTCAGTCACGCTGCACACGTCGCACGGCGACATAAAGGTTGAGATATACTGCGAAAGTGTTCCCAAAACTGCAGAGGTTTGTATAATTCAGTATTTGTTTAGTCCCAGTCTTTCACTCACACCTATCAGAATTTCCTTGCCCTCTGTGGCTCGGGCTACTACGACAAATCTCCATTCCACCGCCTCATCCCTAAGTTCATGGCACAGACTGGCGCACCGGCAACACCAAATCCCCCTGAGAACCCCAAAGGCGGACGCAGCATATGGGGAGGCGCGTTTGAGGACGAGATCCGGCCAGCGCTACGACACGGCGCTCGAGGCGTGCTCTCGATGGCCAACAAGGGACCTGGAACGAACGGATCGCAATTCTTCATCACGTTGGACAAGGCGCCGCATCTGGACGGGCTCAACACTGTATTTGGACGCGTCATCGGAGACGAGGGTTTGGCGACTTTGGCCAAGATAGAATCCATCGAGGTGGACCGAAAAAACAGACCCAAAGAGCCGGTTCGTATCGAAAACGTGACGATCCACGCCAACCCGATCGCTGGTTGAGATAACGACAATGTCCTTCGTACTTGTCAGGCCATGACATTGCACCGTACCTCCACGAATGAAGCTGTACTGCCGTTACGGCACATCACTGAGGGAAGACGAAAATTGCAAACGATTTATCATATGAAACTTCATTCTGAAGGCTATCATTCATCACATTCTCAATCTACGTACGCTAACCAAACCCTTAAACTCCACCGAAATCCTCAATTATCCCTTCAGGAGAAGAAAACTTCTACCCCCAGAGGAAGGTGTCAAGAGCAACTAGTCTGAAGGCCTCTTGAGCTCTACTCAACTTACCGAAATCGTCTTCTTGCTTAGGTTAAAGCTCCTAAGTTTCTTGCCTCTCCTAGTCTCATTAGCTGGCATCGGTGGACGCTCATAATCATCTTCAAAGCGTCCCCATTCCAATACTTCGGCTTTTTCCTTACTTTCGATGCGGTAAGGGACCTCCTCGTCCTTCTGGGTGACATAGATCATGTCATTCCATCCTGTCATCTCCATCTGCCAAATGAGCTTCAGGAGTTCCGCGCGGCTGCAAGTATCAACGTTTCGTGTAGAACAGGTAACCAGGAAAGGACCCCTGAATTTCCGAACAAGGAGAAATGCTCGTTGGCTGGGATGGTAAGCAGGAAGTTCGCTGGGCTCATCGTTCTGTCCTGCGGCGATAATGCCATGCAGAAATTTCCACCCTTTCGAACCACCGTCAACAATATCCGGCCGTCGTTGCCGTTGAGCCTCTAAAAATGATAGAAACAAGAGGGTAAATTCGCCTTCATAGTCACGGTCAGGATCCGGAGTCAACGTCCCTTCGAGGATCCTTTCGGTCTTGGCTCGTTCTGCAATCATTTCCGCATCAAGTGTGCCATTGTATTTCGTGTCTCCAAGAAGATCCGATTTCTCTTTTGTAAAAATTAGGGAGTCACTTGGTGATTCACTGTCCATGGATTCTGGCAAGCGTTCTGGAGTGGGGGTATCCTTTTGGTAGCAAATAACGAAGGACCGGTTGGTGATGGCCCATTGACCCATTGGTGCGCGGGTGTCTTGGCGCCTCTGGTCAGCTTTGGTATCAAGCCCCTTTGGCTTAAACGCGTCTCGCCATTTTCTCACATCCTTGATATCGATGTGGAATATACGACCTCCCGCGCCACTATTGTCATTGAAGCAAATCTTGAAGCCAGGGGCAGAGGCCCGCTTGGAGGTGGGAAACAACATGCCCACAAAGAACCGGTAGTTCACAGATCTGTCAGGAGTTCTGAAAGGACACGAGTGTCGCTCTGTTATGTTGCGTCTCTCAGAACCTTCTTTATCGTCTAGAAGACCTGCCTGACGACATGAACTGGATTGAAGCTGAGACCTCACTGGGAAGTTTGAAGCCGCGTGTGATGAGAGAAGCTCGAGACAGTTTTATACTATAAGCGGGGGTTTCTGCCCTGAAAGGATAATTATTGGACCATACGAACAATTGTGATTAATAAGTGTTCATCTGAACGCAAGCTCTTGGTCACTGGTGTGGACAACAGCTGATAACAGGATCATAGTTGAAGCTACTTTGAACAAAGCTACAACTTTATGATACTCTCCCTTGGTTAGAAATCTCATGTGAACAGTGTTTGTTTTGAACGATTCAAACAGAAATTCTATTAGCACAAGGAGAACAAGGCGAGGCATGACTAAGAGTTTAACAGGCAACCACTTAGTTCTACAGGACAACAGACAAAGGTCAGGGAATCACGTACAATCAGGACAAAGTTAATCCTACACGAAAGAGCCAAAAAAAAAAAATACATTTGATGAGACTGGGACTCGAACCCAGGAGGATTGCTCCACCAGGAAATTGGTGTTAAGGTTGACCTTAACCTGGCGCCATAACCAACTCGGCCATCTCACCAGAAGGTCGTGAGGACCCACTTGCTGAATAACAATCTTGCTATTAACTAGATAAACACTTAGTGCTCCCATTTTCATTTATACTTGGGCTAATTAAGAGTATCATTAGCAGAGTTCTTTGGCTTTCTGCAGGAACACTGTTTATGTGTATTGGAAACTGTATTATTTATTTGTGTAGCATGTTAACGACATGACGAACATAGTATGCTAACGCTCTCAAGGCTGGGTAGAAACCCGCCAGATTCTGGACGTGTATATTATTATTAATGTAGTTTAAGCCTTAATATGAGAAACCTGAACGGAACAATTTAAAGCGATTCTGTTACAGTTACTAAAACAGTGTTCGCATCTCCTATAGCTATAATCCTTTTTTTTCCCCATCTACTCCGTACAAAAGATTCTATATGATGTTATCGATAAGACTGAATGTGGATCTCTCATGGGCCAAGCCAGGCTTCTTCTTAGCTCTTCCGGTCTTCATCACACGCGACTTGAATTCTACAACATCGACAAGTAAACACCCAATCTCCGTTCACGCAAGACGCAAGGCGTCGCAATGTCGGCGATTTATAATCTTGAGCCGCAGCCCACTGCCTCAGTAATTATTCACACCACCCGGGGCGAACTCTCCGTCGAGTTATTCGCGAAGCAAACACCGTTGACATGTCGCAACTTCTTACAACTAGCGCTCGACGGCTATTATGATAACACAATATTCCATCGATTAGTGCCAGGTTTCATATTGCAAGGTGGAGATCCTACAGGCACCGGCAATGGAGGGGAGTCCATTTACGATGGAGGCGCATTCAGCGGCGACCTAGATCCATGGCCCATGGACCAGCGCCAGGGGAAGAATGCAGGACCAACAGGAATCAATTTCAAGGACGAATTCCACTCTCGACTCAAATTCAACCGGCGTGGTCTGCTTGGTTCTGCGAACGAATCGCGTCCAGATACCAATGGAAGCCAGTTCTTCTTCACGCTCGGCAGGGCCGAGGAGCTCAATGGAAAGAACACCCTATTTGGCCGAATTTCTGGCGACACGATCTACAACTTGGCTAAAATGGGCGAGGGAGAAGTGGACGAAGCAACGGAACGACCGACCTACCCAGTGAAGATTGAACGAATAGAGATACTGGTCAACCCCTTCGATGACATGAAGAAGCGATCTCGAGTGGCTGCCCAAGCGCCATCTAATACAACAGCAGCAGCAACAAGCAAGGATAAGAAGAAGAAACGGAAAGGCGGGAAACAATTGCTCAGTTTCGGCGACGAGGAAGGTGATGACGACATGCCAGTGCTCAAGAAAAAGAAATTTGATACGAGAATTGTCATGGAAGATGAGGAGGAAGACGAAATCCCCAGGAAACCAGCGAAGCCGAAAGCCAAGAAGCCAACAGTAATGGAGAAGCTCCCATCAGTCGTAGATGAGCTCAATGACAAAGGGCCGAGGAGACCCATTCTTGGCCAGCCATCCAATGAAACGCGGCGGAGTCCTGGTTCGCTTACGATCAAGGAGTTGAAGGACCAATTACCTGAACCGGAGGCTCCCAAAAAGACCGCTCTTGAGCGGGCCAACGAGGAGATGGCCGCTCTGAAAGCATCGATGCGACGGACCATTCATGCGGAGGAGCCTGTGAAGGAGAAGAAGAAGTCTGCACTCGAAGCCATGATCCCTGAAACATCAATCAGGGGCCGGAAACGAAGGCCCGGAGCTGCCAACACCTCGGCGAGTGAGGACGCAAAAACACTCCGCATGCTGAAGGCCTTCCAATCGAGATTGGAGAGGGCACCCCCGGAAAAAGACAACGAACATACAACAACCGGGGCTGTGCGTGAAGAGGGAAGTACCCATGCTCCAGACGATGAAGCTGAGTTATGTGATTTACACTTCATCGCAAATTGTCAAAGCTGTACATCCTGGGATAAGCAGGAAAAAGATGAGAGCGATGATGAAGGATGGATGTCTCACTCCCTCAGCTTCGCAGCAGACAAATTAGGCAAGGATCTCAGTAACCGTAAGAAGGCAGAAGAAGAACTTGTTGTCATTGATCCGCGCGAGAAGGCTCGGACTCTCAAGGATGAGAAGAGAGCTGCGCGCGATGCTCGGCAGGGAAACTCCGGGAGAGCATGGGACCAGGCACGAGATGCAGCAAGGAATGCTAAGATGGCTCAGGCAGCATCGCTTGCAGGTCGAGGAGCAAAGTAACCGAGGAGATCAGGTAGATAGGCCAAGTGTGGTTCAAAGCTGTTGGTGACAAGTGAAGTTTGAGACCATAATAGGAATAGTCTGTCTATGATACCCAGCATAAAAGCATCAGGCCAGGTTTAATAGTGCCCCTCCTAGTCTGAGCTGACATGGGATAGGATGACGCCAATGCTTGTTCACTGAAGAAAAGTGGCATTACGAGTCGCATCTGCCGTCCCCACATTACATGTCATGAGCGATCTCGATCCTCGAGGACACATAGTAATGATGAAGTTTTGACTATTCTTCCTATAGCCGATGACGGAATTGATGCAAGTGAGTAAAGTGAGACATTTTGTCTCTGAAATTGACAGAGCTTATAGAACTGAATTAATAAAAAATGTGAAGGCGCCCCCAAGAGGATACAGAGTCGTGGCTTTCTTCAACGTTGGAGATCGAGATACGTCGTCTTATCATCACGTGAAGACCTGGGCCCATGTCTCTGACAGAAATCTGATTGGCCCAAAAATATTTGACATTCAATCTGCCCGCTCCAAATGCTCCGGAAGACCCATTCGCAGCGCGACCATCAACTCTAGCATCATCACCGTCACGCAAACTGCACCACCGTTCAATCGCAACACCGGTACTTGCTCGCTTCAGCTTCTGGCCTGTGCATCGCCTACTACTTGCCGTTTCAGGATGGGTATGCCGCTCACCATTTCTTATCTTCCTTGATCTATATAGAGCGAGGCCCACCGACCGAGACCACAGGCTGCCCTCCATCCTTTTTCTTCAGAATACATAACTTGGGCAGACGCGCTGCGCAACTCACACTGCTTTAAGGCATCACTACGCGAGCTCCGTACACGAAGATAGAGCAAACGAGTGACTGTCCTTAGACCTCAGTCCCGCGCCTGCGCATCTTCTCCATAATCATATCTTTAAGGCTGTGCCTCTTCACCATCAATCACGTTTGACTGTGGCTTTTGCGACAACTTTTCGCATTTACCTTCCAAGGTTATCTTGCGATTCTCATCTATTCCCTCGAGACGGTCCAACACCCTACCTTATCACAACCCGGACACAGCCGAGCAAAAGATAAGTCGTTGACCGCTTACCACGGACAACGTTGCGCACACGCAATTACAGAAGTCTTAATAGAAGTCACAATTACTCTCTGGGCCATCGCCCTCCCAAGGCACGCATTACGTGAAATCGGCTTCGATCGAGGCGACGAGGCGAACTGGTTCCAAGGTGACCAATATCAGCAGTCTCAAATCCATACCCGACTAGATTAGGCATCGATCACGCCAATCCACACAAATTCAATCTCACCGCTTCTAAAGAAGCACCGATTGAACCAGAACCATTTTCATGTCAGCGCCCAACCCAAGGAAACGAGCAGCACCAGGAGCGTCCCCAATGATGCCCATACCGCAGCCAATGCAGTCACAGTACAACGCGGGGAACCCGGCAGGCGACCAGGTAATGCGTTGGAATGGAATGGGCGACCCCTCGAGCTTCATGAACGGTGCTGATGGTATCATGGATGGGAATGCTCATGTTGGGAACTCATTTGGTCTGGTTCCCGCACAACCACAATATCCTCAACCTATTTCGACGCCATCGAACACGCTTGCCCGACGGCAAATGAATCGCGCGCTTGTTCCGACCAATACCCGACCCTATGATGGGGCAGTAGAACCGTGGGGAAACTTTGTTGGTGATGATAATGCTTTGCTTCAACAAAACCCCTCTGAAAACTTGAATGAGCAAGACAACGTTGAGATATTAGAGGAGATGGCCCAGAAGGCCAAGAGAGAGGCGCAAGCAAAGCGCAAGCAGATTCCCCCTTTCGTACAAAAGCTGAGCAGGTAGGTTTCTTCATTAAAAATGAGGTCGAGATGTCAAACTAACCATGTCAAAGTTTCCTGGAAGAGCGCAAGAACGAAGATTTGATTCGATGGTCAGAAAAGGGAGATTCGTTCATTGTGCTTGACGAGGATGAGTTTGCAAAGACTCTGATTCCAGAACTGTTCAAACACAACAACTATGCATCCTTTGTTCGACAGCTCAACATGTATGGCTTCCACAAACGCGTGGGTCTGTCAGACAACTCAATGCGAGCCAGCGAGCGCAAGAACAAGAGTCCTAGCGAGTACTCAAACCCATATTTCCGACGCGGGCATCCAAATCTCCTGTGGCTCATCAACAAACCCAAGAGTGGAAGCAAAGCAAAGAAGGGCGCCAAGGGTGCCGAGATCGATAACGACAGCGAGGACGAGGGTGCAACCGAGGAGATCCTGGCCTCTGGGCTAGGGGCCTCTGCAGCCCAGGCTCCTCGATCATTACCGGCTGGTGATTCTCAGCCAATACCAAAGAAAGAGATGACTCTCGTTCGAGAAGAACTGAGCAAAGTCCGAGAACAACAGAAATTAATTCTCGGGGCCATCAATCGATTGCAAAGAAACAACAACGATCTTTATCAACAGGCGGTCATGTTCCAGAATCAGCATGACCGTCATCAGAATTCCATCAACGCCATTCTTAACTTTCTTGCCAATGTCTTTCGAAAAACACTGGAGGATCAGGGCAATTCGCAGAACGTGAACGATATTATTTCGAGCATGCTCACGAACCAGAATCAGCAGCCCGCCCAACATGGCAGTGTGGTCGATCTGGGAGACTTCATCCAGCAGATGGATCCTTCATCATACGGCACACCTCACAAGAAGGCCCGTGGTCTGCTGCCCCCTATTCCCAACCAGAGCCGCGTCCAGTCAGTTAGATCGTCTACCCCAAACAGGTCAACACCTGTCAACTCATCCTATCAAACTGTCAATCATAACAACCCTGAAATGGGCCATGTCACAGAACTCCAAGAGAATTCACCTAGCGACACAAATTCCCCCAGTCTCCGTCAGGAACTGGAGGCAAACCCTCATGAGCAGATGTTGAAGATGATCAACGAACACAACGCAACCAACAATCATGGCATGGATCTGCCAGAGGCTGCCGAGCTTGTGGCCAATGCCCCCAACACGTTAAGCAATGCCCAACGAAGCAAGCTGGTGAATTTCATGGCTGGCCAGTCCTCCTCTGCTCCATCTGCCAGGTCAACTCCCGCCCCAACCCCAGTCTCCGCCACACCAGTCCCTGCTGCTGCTCAAATACCTACATCAAGTGCTCACATGGCCATGCCGACTATGCCTACCTCAACCTCCGTCTCACCCCCACCCATTGAGTCCAACCCACCCCCTTCGCTTTCCCCTATCATGGGACCTCCCATGGCACCGCCGTCCTTGAACGAGATCAACACCAACCAGCTGGATCTAGATCAACTCCAGCGTCTTCAAAGCGAGCAAGATGCAAAGATCAGCGAACTTGGTAGTATACTCGGACCCCTGAGTCCTTCCGGACATGTACCCGGACTAGGGGATAATGAGGCGTACTTCGATCCTCAATCAGCAGATTTCGATCAGTTTTTTGACAGCAACGCTTTATTTGGCGATGGGCAGTACAACACTGATGGCACTGATTTCAACTTCAGCCTTGATACAGACCCAAGCCACCAGAATTCGTCATTACACACTGGACATCCCATTCCTCATGTGAGCCACCACAATACTCCGAGTCCTGCAGGTACGGAAGAAATTACCCGCAATGACCTGCGGCTAGACAGCACACCAGATCGAGGAATTAAGCGGCAACGCGTGGGTTAAGACTCTACTGGGGAGCTTGACAAGCTTCACACGAGATCAGGAATTGTCTTGTCGCTGGGGAAAAGGCCTGGTTAATTTGGCCCTTGGCCCTTGATTGTATTTATTCCCCAATACATACCTTGGGTTTTTACCTTGCAGTGTTGACTAACAATCATTCTAAGCAAATAACAGCAGCAAAAGACTCGATAGAGCCGAAACAAAAACATGTTTGCTTTTAGATATCAAGATTTGCTGTTATCTTAAACAAAAAGGTCACATTTATAGAGTCCATGGACGAACATGGCAGTATTGTTGGTTTGGATTGATAAGGGGGGCAGTTGGCGCGCTCTTATGACATGGTGTTTGGCCGATTGACTTAGGTTTATTAATAGTCCTTTTTAAAACTACCACTTCTCAGTGTACGTCGCTGTGACTCCCATGGCTACTTGGACTCATCCGAACCTTTGATTGAGGATTACCCTGATCCCTTATCAGTTTGTCCGAACTAGCCTCGGACAATCTAGAGAGGACGAGTAGGCAATGCATTTGTAATTTTGCAGCCATAAGCTCGGCCTGTGTCTTGTTGTTAAACTTCTAGGCATACGATGATACTGAAGCTTATGATGATTGATGAATCTTGTATAGTATATGCACAAGCAACTTCAGCGAATCAGAAGCTAGAACAACTTTGTGTAACCAAAGCCTGAACAGCCACAAGTCACGTGGCTCACACTTGTGGCGAGCTTTGTCTATATACACCCCTTCCAATATAAACTAGGTGCCTTATCCAGTCTCAAGAATGAAGATATGAAAAGACGGTGTAAGGCGGGCGGGTTGTTTTGTTTTGCGACAGATCGCGTCAGTCGTGATCTTTTAATTTAATTTCCGTCTCGCCACGGGCTCTCAATGCGCCAGTCACTTACCTCCATGGCTGGTGGAGACGCAATTTGCCATATCGTCCTCGGCCGAGTCAACTATTGCTACCCTACATGAGGATGCGGGCTCATGTTCGCCTCGTCAATGCGGCAAATAGACTTGTGATACGTGACTCCTTTTCAGGGTCTTTTGCTTGTATTTGTGCTCCATTTGTGAATTATGTTTCTGTCTATTCTTTGAGTCTTCGCTATGACTGTAGTGGTCCTCCCGTCCTGACATACCATTGAGATGACTTACAGCGGGATCTGAGCATTGATCTTTGCCTGGTTAATGATGTGCCCTGGAGAAAGGACAAAGCACGACCACCTCCGACTAGCATATTGTATCTTTGATGTAAATCTACGAAGCAGGGAATGACGAGTCAATATTGTCTCGGCGTGGCACTGAACAATACCTTACAACATATCATCTCCCAGCCAAAAGTCCATATCAACCAACATACGGACGGATAGACAGCCCGGCAATAGTCAATTACTCGTAATTCATAAGACATCCATAGAACTACCGCCGCGAGACCCATAATCCAGGATGTTGGCCCTGGAATGCTCGCTGTCAGCTGGAACTCTACAATGCAATACCCTACACCACACCTTAACACAGCTCAGGAATGGAAACTATTCAGTCCGACACAGAATGACACAACGAGATATGATTCAATAGATTTTCCATCAAAATTAAAGAATCAGCCCTGCATGAGGGCGCGCAGCCAATAGGAGTCAGCGCATCTTCAACTCCCAACCTGCAGCGTCCAGGGGTAGCATGAACCTGGCCAATACCAGCCACTATTAACTCTAAAACCTTGGGAAATATCCCTTAAGACTCATCCGTACTATGCTAATAATATGCCCTACTTCAGTAGTTCCATGCATATGCGTCTCCTAGTCAGGGGCTCCCCATACTGCGCCGGCTACTGTACTGTACTGTACTGTACGTTAGCTGGCTGGTGTCATCTCGTTTCTGTTATAGATGCGAAATTAAAGTCTCTCCACTATGGGAAATTTCCTGACGTCAAGCTCCCAACCTCCGCTCCATCCATCGACGATCTAGATCGTTCAGCTAGAATTCGAAGACAGATTCAGTGATAGAGATAAAAGACGCGGCTGAACCAGAGACACCGATATGACGGCCTGGCTTAAGCCTCGACAAGGCCAAAGTGAAACAATCGATCGCCGTGCTGAATAGAATAATCACCGAGTACCGCCGGAATGAGAAATGAATGCGATTTGGAACAGTTCAAGTTAAAAGAATTTTTACTTCTTTTTTTGTGCCTGTTTTACGTACAACTATCTATACACAGGACGGGGGCCTGAAGAAAGGAACTGGCCTGACTTCTTAGATCCAACCACAGACACGATTAATGCCAAAATCCTCCCCCGGGACAACGTTTGTTGTTGTGCATGCCAATGGCTTCCCAACTATGTATCGCCACCCCATCCACCCCTGAAAGAATTATGCAGACGTAGTGCTGCTGTCGTGAAGAGTAGGCCGCCTCATCGTACCAGACCGAGGTCAGACACCATCGTCCCTGTTTTTAATAAAGCTGGTCGGTCCATAACCGCCTATGTCCCAAAATCCGGGGGGTATCCTTTTTATCCACCGCGAGGGACCTTTGTTGGTGCATTCTCGGTCTTCTTTTTTACTTCTTCCGTCTCGAGGTTGGTCAGGCCCTTCATGTGTAATCTATGTCGTCAACCAGTTTTACCCGAACGGTGACCTGTACTTGGTCCTCTTTGGGGGTATGCGGATTCCTTCCATACTGAGAGCAAGTCATATGGAGCCTGAAAAAAAAACTGATGCATAAAGTTGCTAAAAAAATTCGAGAAAAGGGTATGATCCGCGTGTTCCTTTTTTTGGTGCCGCTAGACTTGATATTGAGAAAATGGTTGAGTCGCAAGGAAATGGAAAGCAGTCGCTAAATGCCAAAAACAAATGTGAAAGATCATTCTGTTGTGCGACCATGCAATGATTTCGAACAAGTAATAGAATGTCGGAAAGATAGTGTAGAAGCCACGATGATATACATGGGTGACCGTCGAAGGTCGAATCGTCGATTCAATATCTTGTCATCAAGAGAGCATTATTGGTTCATGCCATGCTGGTTAACGTATCCGACGTATTGGTGTTGTTGACCATATACTGCCGCATGGTGTGGAGGTGTTGGTGTGACTGGGCATCGAGGAGGTAAGCCGTAAGACTCCTTTGCCATGTTGTGGTTGCCCATCAACGAGTTACCGTCAGGAGTGATCGGGGGTGTTAGGTAACCATCGAACCCCATCGCGCTGTGTCCTTTTTGGGGAGTGCTATAGATGTTGCTAGTGTGCTTGTTGATGGGTTCGGCTAGGGGAGTGGCTGGGTTAGCAGCTCGACGTGCGATCGCAGCTTGCTCAGCCATGAACTCGGCCAGCTTCTGCGATACCCGAGAAAAACCTGTGGTTGAGTACTTGCGCGCAAGTGTAGGCGAGGGTTGATGAAGGTGATGCGACAATGTAATCAAGGTAACGTTCTCTGTCTGGTCCCAACCTCCATCGTTAACTTCGGAGCGGCCAAGGATAGCTCGTGCGAGAGCCAGAGACGAGCGAGCCATGACGGAAGGCTTGGTGGAAACGAAATCGCGATGGTACAAGGCAATCTCACACAGATAGGCGGCCATGTGCGCAACCTCCTGGTCGTCGCCCTCCTCTGCTACCATTAGTTGCGAAAAGAAGTCGACGGTGGGGTGGCCAATGATCCAATCGAGGGTGTTGAGAACATGCATCTCCATTTGTGTGAACATGCCGGCATCATAGAGTCCGCAGCACATGTTGTTGAGTTCGTGAATCTGAGGAACGCGGTCCTTCTTGTCACCATACTTGGCAGCGATGAGTAGTGCAGCGCATCCAACCAGCTGGTAGTGTTGCTTATACACAACTCGCTTAGAGCAGTATCGATCGAGGAGGTTGACAGTGAGGAAGAGAGTCTCGGGAAGTAGGCCGAAGGCGGCATGGGCCTCGATGAGGAAGTCGATCAAGTAAGGTCGCATGAACCACTGAATCTCGCGTTGCATATCGATGAGGGAAGCATCTGGTAGAGTCTCATCCTAGATAATGTTAGCAGATGAGACGCGGTAGACGCAAATGCGGCTACATACCTCCATTTGTCGCATATGCTGCATGATATCTTCGAGGTACTCATCGCCTGCTAATCGTGAGAGCTCAACGCCAATGATGTCCTGCCGTTGACGGGCCATCATTCGTGCTGCTTCTTGGGCTGTGATTCTGCTGTGATGAGGTTCTTCAGACTCCACAAAGTAAGAGTCGTCATGTTGAGAGTACGCCATGTTGGGTGGTAGGTGATGGATGTGGTTTCTCAGGTGGGCGGTGACGGGGGCAGAATAGTGCCTGTGGCTTGGTGTCAAATGAAAGACTATTTGTTCGCCAGGAATCTTGTGGTCAGAAAATCGCAAAAGAGAGAGTGTGAGGCTGCAAAAAGGAGTGATGCGAAGCCGATTAATTAGGATATTAAGATATTAAAGAACGTGGGTGAAAATGATGAAAAGAGTGACCGTGGCTGGTAACGAGACCAGGAGCATGTAGATAGTGGAGTTGAAAAGAAAAGGGATTGGAAAGGGGGCCGTTTAAAGACGAGATCGACTCAAGGGCTCTAATGCGGTATGTGCGTCAGTATCAAGTTTAATACTAGCCGAATCTCGATTTTGCCAAGCTCGTGACTCGCTGGAGGCATTACATTACACGGCGAAATGCCCCTATGCAGCTATCCCTGGGTCGATAGACGGACGACAGGCCAAGCTGGCACGAGTATGGTATCGAGGGGAGAGGGGCAAGTCTTACAGCCAGACGTCGGGGAGATGGGCAAAGCTCGTTGAGATGATGAGACAGTCCCTGAATCGAGCAGGAATAACGAGCTAACGTCTCCCACTGGGCAAATTTCAAGGAGAAAAAGCGTGGTGGTTGTGGTGAGGCGAGCGGTATGCGGGAGTTGAACACTCGGCATGCAGCTATACGGAAATTAGATATGACATGCCCCCAGCGACGTGCAGCAACGGCAATGACATACCTTTCCTACGCTCTTGGACGCTTTCTGATGGTTCGATTATCGAGTCAGGACGACAGCGATGTAACCGAACAGGCCGCGATTAATCAAATCACGACTGAGTGTGTGGATGGTTCGGAATTCTCTAGGGTGCTGCGGGATTGAGGGCTGAATAACTCGCAATCGTCACTTTGACCTAGATTTTTC
Organism: Fusarium sp. NRRL 52700; assembly: GCA_013396095.1. Lineage (NCBI taxonomy): Eukaryota > Fungi > Ascomycota > Sordariomycetes > Hypocreales > Nectriaceae > Fusarium > Fusarium sp. NRRL 52700. The sequence continues at coordinate 184,162 of JAAQRM010000301.1, forward strand.
CTGCAATCCAAGGGATACCCAGAATTGATTGGCGACTAGTCTTGGAGTTGGACGACTAGTTTCGGGAAGGGTTGAGGAGTGGTCGCTGTCGAATTGAATCAAGGGAGCGGGCTCGTCGATGGGAGGCTTCGTCGGCGGCGGGAGCGGGAGCGTTGACGTTGGCGAGGGAGTGGATTGAGATTGGAGACTGGAATTCCTGGTGCATGAACCGAGGAATTTTACAGAGTCCAAGGAGAAGCTGGAGGGCAAGATTACAGAGGGCGAAGTGGAAGTAGAAGAGCGAAATACCAGTAAAGGTCTCTTTGATTCACTTTTCACAGTCCGGCCGGTTTCTGATCCTAGTCTCACAGCCTTTGGTGGTTCCTGGCCTTTAATAGGGCGGGATGGGGGGGCTGTTATGAGGGAGAGATGTCGAGCGAAAGCCCTGGGGAGTCAAGTCAAGTTGAGAATTCTCCTCGTCTCAAGCGTCTTCAGGCCTGCTGTGTTCGGGTCAGGAGAGGAAGACGGAATGAGAGAATGAGGGAATCAACAAAACGAGAGGAGGAAGGGGAGGAGGGAGGATGAAGAGGTAGGAGGAGGATGGAGAAGAAGGAAAAGGACTGGGTGACAGGTACGCGAGTAGAGTAGGTAGTTTTAACCAACTGTAATGCAGCGAGAGGAGAGAGATCCAAGGTTTGTATGGGTGGATGGTTCCATCCAATCCATCCCCATCCATGGCATGGCCTAAAGTAGGTAAGCTACTGTACCTACCTAGCTAGCTCGCCAGGGGCGTGAGGTGTACCATACATAATAGATGCAGATGCAGGCGGAGTGTGAGTGTGTGAGTGTGGTCTAGGAGGCGTGCTGGGATCTTGGGTGTGTGAGATGGGTATCCTGTCCTGTCCTTTGCTCTGTGCTCTGCCTTAGTCTAATTCGTTAATACTCCATTGTGCACCATCCGTCCTTGCTTCAAACATCGATGAATGCACTGTTAATAAGCAACCCATCTCAACCTCAATCATTCTCAATCTCTATCTCTTTCTCGCAAGACCTGGCATGGACTGACTCAATTATTAATTTAATACCGCCGTGCCCTGTTTTCACGGCCACCTAAGGTATCGTACCGCTTGCGGGGGCGCTGACCAGGTACCGGTTTGCTGGGCAACAGGTGGTGCAGGTACCTAAACCGGCCCCTGCTAACTTCCATTGCCTCAGGAGGCCACCAGGAGTTTCCCACCTACTAAGCCCGGGTCGCGCGCCCACCAAAGGGAACGCCAATCCTGGAAGTTTGATGTTTGGGAGAGGAAAAAGGAAGCTTCCATTCGATTTGCTTTTACAGATCCATCAAATCTACCAATAAAGCACTCTCATTTGCTTTCACATTTCCTCAAGGAAATACTCATCATTGGCTCCCATTTTTTGACTCTTGTCGCATAAATACATACATAAGAATTCACAAATTAACTTCATAATAGCCAAGGTACTCACTCAATGAAGTGCCTCTTCTCTTTTTTGCGGGCGGATTTACGCTACTTTGACCTCACCATTTTGCACCTAATTCAAGGCACGCTTTTTTGGAGGCTGGGGCTAATAAACTCAGGTAGCTTCTGCTTGGGGCTTTGATATCAGAACGGGATTGGGTGTGGAGTGGAGGGGCCGCATAACGCAACTCTGCACAGCACAAGACAATACAATACAATACAATACAGCACAAGAAACCGGAGGACGACATGGGGTGTGCAAGGTATAGTGCAGCAACTCTGGCCGGACGCTAGCACTCACTTGGGGCTTGGTTAGAAGCGTGGTGAAGCGTGTGTCAAGCGTGTGAGCCTGCGCTGGGCCTGTCGACTTGTGCCAATTGTGTCGTGTCGTAGCGTGTTCTGTCTCTCGGCTGGGGAAATACGGCGTGGGCTTGAGGCAGGGATCCGCGAATGGGAACGGGCGTGTGAGACCGCATGTAAGAAAAAGAAGTAAAAACACATCAAAAATGTGAATGTGAATGTGAATGTGAAGGTGACTCTAAAAAAGAAGGCTGATTGAAGATGACCGCGTCAAGACTAGGAGAAAACATGCCGGGAAAGAACTTTGTGATCCGATCCGATGTTAATGATGCTCATAGATCATGAATGGTTTTATCTTGATCTGATTCAAGAATACGTAGATGGCAAACATGGAGAGACATATATCCGGTACAGAACAGAAACAATGACTACCAGTAGTTCGATCAAAGCAATCATGAGTTATATGCTCAATCGACATTGCCGTGGAATGAGAGGTGTCTTCAAAATGAAGCAGAGAACCTCAATATTTTGGTCGCACGACGCACTCGGCCGAGTCTATCCACTCGTTGACTGCTTTCAAGTTTTCACCAAGACATTTATTATTCTACACTTCGATAGCGCAGTCCTCTCTCAAGCTGCCACGACAGTTTGTTTGTTTAGAACTTGTGCTCATGGCCGCTTCACGGCCTCGTTGAGCAGGGCCACAGCCGGCCCATAGGTTGTCCTTGTTTATAAGCATTGTACGTCCATTCAATGGCCGGGCGACCTATTAAGGAGCACTACACAGGCTCACCACAGCGAGTCGGTAGACACCAGCTGTAAAGAACCGTCACATGTGCATGCATCACTTGGTCTTTTTCATGGCAACCAAGAAAGACATTGGGAAGATGTTGACGACCTCAAGACCGAGTTGAGGGTGCCCGCCATGACCGCGGCCAGAGGCCGACTGAAACAATCGTCATATTGAGTCAAAGTCAATGCGCTTGAATTGACAGTGGTGAGGTGACAGTGATATACAGTTTGGTGTAAGCGAAACAAGAATCATGAGATATTGTCAATTCCATGATAAGGTGATGGCCAGGGGCCTGTTTGAGAGGCCACAATAATAGCAAATCCATCTGTCAGAACGTCGTCCCTGTTGCTCGGGTTGCGAATGCAATGCTTGTCTAAACCTTCAAAAGCATGGATTCCCTTACAGTGATAGTGTCATGAACATAAAAAAGTCCGGTCAACAGTGGACGCTTCTGCACTCTAACGGGGTTCCGAGCTGCCCGTAACTTAGCCAACATCCCACACTCGTCATCACTACAGACGGATTAAGCTCCCGTTGGACACGACGACTGACTGTTCCGTGGAAAAGAGTCGACTCGGCTGGACTCGTCGTTGCCCGGTGCAGCTAGCTGATGCGTGTGCAAGTTGAGGTTGGGTTAGCCCATGAACCACTTGCTGCGCTTGTTGCTTCACAAGCCCACAAGCTGAGCGAGCTACGGAGTACTTTGCAGCTCCGACGGGAGCGTGAAGTCATCGCGTCCCGTCTCGTCTTCCTCGACAACCGTGTCGTTCCTAAGTACGGACCATACCGACGCGGCACCTGCGCGACGAGACTTGGACAGAGACTAAGACGATTACCTCGAGTCTTGCCTTGGTCCTAACTTTGATCTCAGTCAGCCCATTTTCCCATCTCGGCGACCAAAGGGAGTTTTCTGTGGGTTTGGGGGCGTTGTCAGCCGGGGAAGCCAGGGCCTATGACAATCACTGACTGAAGGGCTCTGGCGGACTGAAAAGCCCTCGTGCTATGTATGGTAACCACCAGTAGTTATCCGCTGCTCGCGTTGCTCTCAGGTATTATTGACTCTTACATCCTCCCCGGGCCAATTAAGTCGCCGCATCGGGCGTTTGCATCTCAACTAATCATGCATGTAATTGAGTGCTCGAGCATCATGATCAATGTCATCTTCAGTCTCCCTCGCATCCAAAGCTGTCACTCAATCCCCACAGCGTGCGATCTTCACTTTGACTTTCCAAAATATCCACTGAACTACAGGTCGCTAGACAAGCGTTGGGCCAGATGAGAGGCTCCCATCGCTCTCACTCGATTGGCCTTAGCGTTTTGCCTCTTGTGTGAACTCAACTTATGCTGTGCTGTGCAGCTGTCATTTGTACATGATTGTCAGCTCTCTAGCTGTAAACGTCAAACTGTCACTGTCACTACGACCACTGTATCTGTACGTAGCATGGTGTTCGTTCATCGGCGCGGTCCTCTCATCGCGTTGCCTAGCCTAGCTCAGGGGTGACAGGCCGGCCGTGGTACAGTACCAAAAAGTCGTGAGACGCTGTCAGCGTTCTGCCCTGCTAGAACCCTTGAATGCTATGGTTTTGGGAACACAGCACGGAGCAGTATCTGCAGCAGGTAGGTTGCTCTGCGTATAATGCCAAGCCCGCTTTGCTCCTCGAACGTAACTATCGTAATTCGTTGAGCTGCCGTAGAAGGTTTGCTCAACCGGACATTGTCCCCGCTTTGACGACGCTATTCACATACCCGCACATAAACACAAATCATATTGAAGCCCATGTTTTCTCCTGCATGTCATTGTTCGACCGCTTCGTCGACTAAAAGTGACTTCCCTTGAATGAGTTGTCAGTCTCACTTTCAGCCTCATCTCCCTGTTCTAGACGTGATCTCGCTCGATACTATTCTGAGCATCGGAACTCAAATCCGTGCCCTGAGGTGCCACTTTGATAAAGCGAGATCGCTATCATGTCGCAAACAAATTTATTCGCCCGATACGTGTCCGGTTGGATCTCATATGCATCAGACCCATCTCATAGACGATCTCAGTTTCCTCATCCCCGTCCATGTAAGGCGGGTATATGGAACTGTTTGGTAAAAGGAGGTGCTTGGCGATACTGTGCAGATAATAAAACATGATGGATACAGGATATATTATTGTAACAAGCAAGATATTCCATGTAGTGGCTGCATGAGACTCGCGCTACTGCCCACTCACTCAGACGTCCCGCCAATATCAACGGTCGTTATAACGCTGTAGGTGGTATCCGATAGGCACATTTTTTTGTTGGTTATTATAGATTGAAATCTGCTGCTGTATCACATCACACCTCACGGCATCACCAACAGATTGATTGTCTCGCCATGGATCAGACTCCTCCTAACAAATCTAATTCAAGGCTAGTCATGACAACTCGTACAGCTTCACCGATATTTGCGCTCATCTTGCCTGTCTTGTACGTGCCCGTCAGCGGGCTCAGTTCGTAATAAGTCGCCCGATGCTCATTTCCATCCCATGCCGCCGCTTCAATTTGCTACTGCAAGGGATTGAAGCCGAGGAAAAACTGGCCCTCTCCACAGCGCACGAGAGCGTCTCCACGCCGAAAAAGAACATGCTTGTATAAATGGCAAGCATAAGACGTCCAGCGGGCACAAGCACAGGAAACATTTTATGAAGGTAATGACGCAGATACGGTGTTGGTATACATTAGCCCGCCTGTGCAAGCGGCGGGTCACTACTCCGTACAATGGGACCAAAGTCTCGTTGTACACAGCAAGTGATTGATGAGCTTCATGAGTTGCCCAGTCGACAAGCGAAATATATCGACTTTAGAGAGTAATTGAAATTCCAACGAGTCAGGGTCTTTGAAGAATGGGGGAGGAAGAAACTCTCCGTCGATGCGGTCGTAGGAATGTTCTTTCGATCCGGGGTCCAACAGCCGTTCCATTTGTCCCTATGATATCTAACAATGTCGCTGCCTCGTTACAAGCCATTTCAACCTCCGTGAAACATTGCTTCAGCCGCTTGTACTTGGTGGCACTCAAACCACAGCTTCCGTCAAAGTTGACAGAAGTATCCAGTTTGGTTGGGCATCGGCTGGAGGAGAATATACTCCTGTTGACCTCAAGTCTCACCAAATCAGGAGCATTGCTCGCGCGCGGGATGTGGTTAGGCGTGGGATCATCCAAAACCTCCACAATCCTCTCTCACCACAACGACACCAGGCACACGATCAAGGCACCGGGCCTAGTTCCAGGTTCAGGCACAGGTACAGGCAGACATGCCGAGAGCACACGACCACATGAGTAAACTTGCAAATGGGCCCGAAAGCCGGAAAGTATCACATACACGTCTGCTCAGGACGAGACCTGCACCCCTTTATTAACCCGTCCATCTCGCGCTCACGTTATCAACGCGCCCGCGTCAAATGGCGACGAAGTTTCTAAGAGCCAATGAGACGGCGTAGACGCGCATTTCATGAGACTCTGGAGTCAGCGCATGTTAGGCCGGACCCAGGTGGCTGGGCGAACGGGAGAGCTTGGAAGAGGAAACCCCAAGTCGAAGGGCGAGCTAGGTTTAGCGTCAAGGAACCCTGTACGGCTGCACGAATTGACAAAATAGCTTCAAAGTGCAACGGGCATAGTTGGATCGGCAGTATCTGACATGTAACCTGCAACTGGAGCAAGGCAGAGACAGTGATTGAGTCAAGGTAAGGGTGACGGTGATGGTGTTGGTGTTGGTGCTGGAAATGAGGCTTTCCAGGTCATTGTCAGTTTCTAAGCCCGATCAGACAGGCAATAGTCTGATCGAACTTTCATCTCATACAAAGCCTTCTTTTCTTTTTTTTCTTGTTCTTTTTCTTTTTTTTTGGCTTTGGCGGTTTCTGTCACCACTACTTTTCTCACTTCTCACATGCGCCATGAGGGGTAGCCCCAGGAACTCTGGCCAGGATCCCCTGGCTGTTCCCGACGCGAAGGGTCAAGATATCCAGATCTGGCTGTGAACCATGACCAAAGGTGTGCCAGCCTGTAGATCTGTTAGCTTCGAGGTCTGCCATACGGAGTACCTCATTCGTTATTTCTTGATCATGATTCTATGATAGGAATTGACCCATATCTGACAAGCGATTCGTATGGTCAAGAGGCTGGTTTAACTATCATGACGTGCCTCGCCAGGGTTTGAGAGTTTGGCCGTGATGATCTTGGCTTTGCTCTTGACTCTGAAGGATCAAGACTGATGGGATTTGTACCCGTAATTCAGTATGGTTTAAACTCTCTACTGTTTAGCTGCCCAGAGAAACCCCTCACGCCAGGAACAGCAACTCCGGAGAAGAAGGATATTGATCCGTGAAGGTAATTACATTGAATAGTTTTGGCTGAAATTGTTGCCCGCTTGGCAATATCTCAGATGTTTCCTCCGCAATTGCTGAGATATCTAACTGCGACAGTTCAGCGCCCATTTCGGACCACCAACCAAAGTACGAAACAAAGGAGGCCTGAACAAAGACCGGCATAGGTAGGCCACGGCATCCGAGCCCGGCATGAGCCACTTCTCCCTGATGATCCTCGAGGGAGAACAGATGAAATTGAGGCTGCTGGTGGCTTTGCGGGTCCCTGAAATTCAACACCAAACCGCCAGGTACCAGAGTTGTCTCGACCACGGTCCTTGAGACGTGCCAGATTCGCGATTGACGGTCTTTTGAAAGTGAACCTAGTATCCGCACTTACGCTACTGGGCTGTGGTCCGATTTAGTTACCCATGTCCCAGCAAGGTGCATCAATGGTCAGACTAGATTCAATATTTCGGCTTCAATCCACGGCTAGAAGCAAGGCAATTATCAAAACGCCAACAAAACTTATCTGAGCTGAGCTGAGCTCATGTTTCCCCCATCATTCCCTAGCTCCACGATGCAGGTTTCAATTCTCCCTCACATTTGACCTTGAAAAATGCCAAAAGTGTGACGTAGGATCTTAGCTTCACCAGTGGAGAGCAGGCGTGGGACCTAGTGCAATTGAGCCTTGAAACTTTGCCATTTAAAGTCTAGGAAGCTCAAAACTAGTCTCTGCCCCGCATTCACTCTCCGAGTTCCCAATTCAGGGATCACCAAATTCGGAAGAGTCTGTTGCAGAGCAGGACCACTATCCGATATTGCTGTGCAGTTGCTTCTCAAGAAGCGGCAGTCTCTCTAGAGATGAGACATTGACTAGAATCTGTTTCGGACCCTTCTATTATTGATCTAGGTACCGAATTCCCCTCTGCTAAAGCCGAATGGTCTCGTTCATGTTTCCGTGAGACTGCGGAAATGAAAAGGACAGACAGAGCCGCATTCTTTTCAAGGAGGACTTGCTTGTCCAAAGTAACACACACGAGTAACCTCGGTGGTTGCGCCGGTTTCCATTTTCACACCACTGGCGGCTCCAATTAGATCCTTAGTACCACGGGTAACGAGTCCCAGTGGACGGCACGCCTGCAGGCTTGCACAAGTGCCATCACCTGTTGCAGAATGCCAATGGCAAGCTTTCGAGGCACGTCAATACGTCAGGATGTGCACGCACTTTAGAGCTTCACCTCGTATGGATGGCATGGTATGGCATGCTCTGGTTTCCCCCTGGCCTGGGGTAAAGCTCGGAGAGAGCTCGTTAGGTTGGCTCGGTGCCGTGGCTACAAAGGGTGCGGTGCGAGACTCTCGTGTCTCGGATCGAATTGCTTAATTATGGCGTCAACGACATGATATCGGCTCGGTTTCCTGGCTCCACGTCTTGTTTCTCTGGGTGATGCATCATCATCCCTCGCTTCGCCCTGCTGTGGTGCATATGGTGTTGCGTTGCTGCCTCCGCCTTGGCCCAGTCAGCGAATTACGCCCAAGCCGAGACGCTGATACTCATGCTGACACCACTCATAATGCCTGTAGCTCTCAATACTGAACCAAAGAACCCCTAACTTAACTTAAGATCAACCCCATCCCTTGCCCGCGCCCCCATTCCGAAGCCCCGTACCTTTTTTTTTTTTTTACTTTTTTAAACGTGTCTTGTCTCTGATGAAATAAACGCCAAAAGACGCCTCAGAGACGCGCGGGCTTTGGCGATGATTTGCAGCTCGCAACACGTTCCACGTACAAGGGTTACTGCGAGACGCGTGAGATGAGGAGCCACCTTGACCGCAGCGAGGGGGAGTTTGGGAAGAAAAGAAGTTTAAAAAAAAAAAAATCATCAAATGCACATGCTCACGCCCATGAGGTTGGTCACGATGGAGTCTGTAGCGGGCACTCCATCACCTCGCAGAAACCGCCGAATGCAGATTTTTCTACTCCTTGATGAAGCTGTCGCTGCCGGCAAATGCTGACTACATATTTTCCACTTGGTGGATGTTGCGGTTCTTACTTATGCGTGCAAGGACCATGAAAATCACATTAATAGAGCCCAGGACCAACAAATAGCGGGCTAGACACCGGGGATCCATCGCCTGAGACAAACGGTCCCCCTCGAATTAGTTGTCAACAGCCTCGTTCCCGTTGGTTGCACCCTCGACATCCACTCTCCGAGACGGAACCGTGGGAGAGATGTTTGCCAGCTGGCCTCTGCGACTGGGGCATGTCACCAAGTGGTTCGTAGTGGATTTTTCTTCATCTTCTTGTTCCCGCAGTCCGGCCCGCGGCGATGGAATCAGAGCCCCTCATACGCTCAACAAGTGCCGTCTGCCGTCTACAGTGCGTAAGATCCATTCACGATAGGGTTGATTTGACCGACAGAGTGGTACTGCTGCTGTACCCCATGAGGTTCCATCCTCGTCCCCGACCACGCTGCAATTTGAGGTTATCCACAGAGAGGTCCAGATTTGTACAAACGCCCCAGCTTGAAATGACGCTAATGTGCCAAATGTTCCAGAAGCCTTCCACAGAGCGGAGCTACCCGCGCAAGTGACGACACGCCTGTCTCCTTTTCTGAGTGAAATGAGGCTGAATCACCCGAGCAGCCATTCTTGTTTTGGCGTAGCGTCTCCCCACACGTCGGGTCGTGACGCGCTAAGATACGGCACCTTCAGGGTCCATCTTTACGCGAAAGAAGCCTGTTCTTGACTCTCTCTGTCTGGACTCTCCTCTTTTTTTATACATGCTCATCTCGTCTCTTGTGCACGCCTCAATAGATCCGCTGGGCTGTTTTGTGTCTCGTGACTGGTGCCGATGTGGATATTGGCTTGGCTTGGGCTTGGCTGTCGGCAAAATCATCTCCTAGCGGCCTGGGCCCAGTGAATTCGATAAGTGTCCATCCCTCGCTTCTTCACCACAGCGACGCAAGGTTAAAGAACCAGACTAGCTGGATCCATGACGCCTCTATGGGGACCAAATCCATTCATCTGAATGGCTCCATGCGAGGAGGAAAAAAAGTCAAGGAAAAAAAGGAACCATGATATCCACTTGACTTTCAACTTTATGCAGTGCCAAGGCTGGTCGGAAATACATCACCACGGGTTTCACGGCGCTTGGTAAAAACCCAACCTTGCCATTTTTTATCAATTGCTATGGCGATGACACGAAATCTCTGATCAGTCTCATTCAAAGCTCCGCCTCTTGCTTGAAAAACCCTCTCATGCTCCTCTTTCGCACAGCGTCTCCGACGTTAAGCTGCCTTCAAACCATCCTTGGTCCTCGGTGTTACTTGTAATGCTCCAGCTTGAACGCCCCGATCGACGGCCATAGACACATCTTCGGCAGTTCGTGTCAAAGTCTCCGCAGGCAACATTTTGTTATTTGTCAATTGCCGCCGGCAACCGCCAGTGAAAGGAATTTTCAAAGGTTCCAGAAGGCCCGTTTGATCCGGAAGATGATAACCTCACGTTGCCTGCTCAACTGTGTGTGGCACGGGTTCAGTGGACCATGATACCAGGCTAGACGTTACCTCTCACTGAGTCGCTGCCACCGCCGAAGCAATACGGTCCTGGTTGAAGTCAATCATCGCCTCTTTTCACGGGAAAACTTGGTGCCCATGTACTATCGTTGCTGCGATATATTCATTCATGTTGGGATCCATTCTTGCCTATGGCGGCTGTTTATTTTACCTTATTGGGCATTTCGTCTATTTAAGTGCGAGGGGATGCCGCATACAACTGTTTCTACCCCATCTCTGTGTGAGATTGATGCCAGGGTTGACATTCCATCAGTAGTGTCTCAATGGACCCTTTGGCAGGCAACAAAATCTCAAAGTCGTCAAGTTTTGCAAGGAAGCCATGTGTCTCTGCTGCCCCTCCAGGGTAGCGCCTGCAGCAATCTTAGTTTCGCGGGGATGCGATTGCGCGACATCATTGGCTGGACTGGCCATCACCTCGGCTGCCCGCATACAATCTGTGTAACGTGGAATCTGATACACCCGCTACACCAGAAGAGCTTGGGCTGCAATCCAGTCTCACTCGGAAATTTCCCGCACCTCTTGGTTGTCGATGCCCTCATGCTTCAGCGTCTGTCTGCCGTCAAGTGGCGGCGAGTGGACGTGTCTCCAAGAGGTCGCTGTACCAAACCCTGCCACTGAGCCAGGGACAAACCTCTGCCCAGCAAGTTACCAAGATTACTGTTCCCAAGTTATTTGGCTCTGTCACATCACATGCTAAGCAAGGCATACACTAATAATAGTCTCCTCGTTATGTTGCCGCGGACGATGGTTTTATATCGCGCGCGATTTGAGTTTCAAAACAACAATAAACAATAAACATGGAGATAAGCTTCAGAAACACCGAGTGGGATATGTTCTGCATCCGAAAGAGGCACATGCGAGTGACCAGGGTGGCATTTTGCTGACCATGAACCACGATCTTGGATCTCAAACCAAAGGCCAAGAACCGACCATCCAGTGAGAAGTCTCAATGAGGGTTGGTTTCTCGCTGCCTGCGTTTTCATGACGACGAGTTGCAGTCAATGGTTCGTCTCCGAGGATCGACCCCTGGTCGCTTTAGGTTGATAGCCGCCGCTTCGCTTGCAAGTCTGCCCTACGTGCTGTTGCGGATTCATATTCCCTTTACCAAGTTAGGTTAATGGCTCAAGATGTCAGCTGGATGTGGGAGGCTGTGAGGAAGGCCATCACCGAGCGTCCTATCAGCGTTGAGAATCGACATGTCGGTTGTTGACATGAACATGACCCCTCTGTAGATCCATGCAGCGCATGTGAATGGCTTGTTACCGTTGGTCTGTCGCGATGGCTGATCTGTAATCTGATGGGAATCTTACGAACGGGGTACAGGTTCGACAACGCGACACTTTAGGAGTGCGCCATCCACACACCGATTGTCAACATGATGGACATGATCGACCTAGAAGACGATCCTCAGCTGTCGGATGCTACCGGAATAAGACCGACCGAAAGGAAGATTCTGGTTCAGGGAAACCTGGCCAAAGTCAACAAGATCACCAATTGATTCGTGAGCGGACAATGGTGCTGGGACAATTGACAGGGCATGGCCTTGTTCGGAATCGATGGTGAGATTGGTTCGCGACCACTGGTTGGTCAGAGAGTTCTTTATGTTTGCTTTTTGAGACACCAAATCGGGAAACTAGCCAAGCTGGAATCTCCAACAACAGCCACCAAAGGTCTAGGCGAGGCCGAAGGCTGATATCGGTTTGTCTTACCAAAGGATTATTCAGTTACCTGGGCGTCGTGCGGAGCTTGGTCAACTTGGATATGAGACTGAATATAGGCCGCTTATGTCACAAGATTAAGAGGTAAAACCAAGTTCGTGATCGCGGAAGAAAATCCCAATCGGGGCCATTTTTTTTTTTTCGCGATCTGGTTTACTTGGAGCCTTTGGCCGGGGCCCCTGTTCAGAGCTGGGGCTCGTGCGGCGGTCATTCGGGTTCGTCGTCTTGGTTCATCCCCGCAACTTTTGCATGTTGGGTTCTTGTGGGGATATTGATCGTGATTTAAGAGTCGAGTCGATCAAGTCCCAGGGTTTCTGAGGATCATGAAATGTTTCTGTTTACGGAGAGGTGAATGAAGTCTTCAAAGTATCAAACCCTATCCATGTACTCTGTAGAGACAACATTGACCCTAAGGTTTCACCAAGGTAAGAATCACTTTCAACAAGAGATGAGTGTGATAAAAAGCTACAACCAATTTGTGCTCTCCAGACAGTTTGTCTTTGAGACCTCGACGTCAAGATGAGCTAGCAAGGCTCAGGGTAGGACTAACACCTCAATATCAGCTCATCTACGACTTGCCCATTGGTGTTTTTGCAAGGCGCTTGCGTATCAGCAAACACCAGGACGTGCGTTGTCAACGCTAGTTTTCTTGATTGTTTCCAATTCCACGATGCCCCATGTTATTTTATCAACTCTATTGCCGTGCGATGTAACTTGCCCATATCAAAATAGCTCTCAATTCAACTCGTGCCCAGTGGACCGAGGTGAAGCATTCAGATCGAACACAGGCTTCAATCAATAGGTACTCAAAGCAGAGGATTATTAAACCTGTGGCTTGCTGCTTTTGGTTATGGAGGGTCCCCTACGCGGATCAATGGCGCGCTCTAGCAGGCGGAATGGCTTGAGGCTTTTGTTGTGGCTTGCGCTATCACTGACAACACAATGGCGCTTTTCAACAAGAGGACATATGCTATACCGACAATCTACTCCGTAGAGGTTTGTTTACCAAGTTCTGCAAGGCAGAGAGATCTGCTCGCATTCAGCGCCGAGCTAACTACCTTATGCATGCGTCGAATATGTACGCTGCGCCACGATGTGACTGTGCAAGGGTCTCAACAGGTTATTCTGAAGCTATCTACAGAGACACGGCTTTTGATTTGACGCTCTTGACTCGAGTAAACAAACAAACCGTGTATCGGAAAGATCGATATCCGAATTGTTGAAATCTCCGATAGGATAACCAGGATCCCGATACTCTTCCCCTCCCTTTGCGACATCCATGGCGCCATGTCGACTTGCGGGCTGACCTCTAAGACGCAATGTAGCCTGGTGTGGCTGACATTTTTACTTGTTGGTTCTTTGTTTTGACGCTTCTCTTTACCCATGATCCTAGAAGTTGATTGCTGGACCCAATTAAGAATAAGGACATGGCCACACTATCACGGTTTGCCACAGAAGGGTTCTTTGTTGATATGGATGCCACTTCTGGGTATATGCAGCTGAAACAGTTCTGAACAATCCTTGTACATTAAGCAGCTAAAACGCATGCTACTGTACAGCACAGGACCCGCATGCATACGATTCTCGTCCTCAATCGGCGATTGTTTTCTGCCCGTTCTCACTGCCAAGAGATGGAGATATCGAAATCTTGGAAATCTGCGCATTTGCGGTGTTTATTTTAATCGATGCTCCAACCTACCTACTCAACTGAAACTAGGCCGAGCAAACAATAGCGTAGGTAGGTTAGCCTGTCTCCCTGAATGTGATAGTGACACACTTAGTTAGATGCTCCAGGGCCCAGTCAGTTTGCTTACTGTGTGTGTCGTGTTGGTGGACAATCATTGCTATTCTTTGACCCGCCCTGAATTCATCTCGCTACGACCCTGGCTACAGCAGCAACCCAAACATAACCCCTAAAGCATGTTCTGTAGGGCTGCGTGCGTTCGCTACTGAGAAATCGGTCAGTCATTCGAGGTCACTTTGCTGCAGATGATTTGCATTTCGCATTCCGCATTGCAGGCCGCCGCCCGTTATGAGCGACCTGAGCGTACACATGTCGTTGAACTCGTTCACGAGCCGCTGTACGACGTCGCACACTGAATAGGGTAGTACCAGGGCTTCTGTGTCTCGTACAACGGACGGGAAACATGCCCTGAACTCGCACAAGGGCCTGGCATCGGCGGTTCCAGGTGTTACGGCGCAGCGCCCTTGTATCGAGAGACCCCAAGTAATTCGCTCCTCGAGGCCAGGGCAAGCGAGAAGGATGGACGGGTTCGACGCTCCGGCCCGCGGGTGATTCGAAAGAGATCCCGTTATTTGATTGTGACGGGGACTGTACTGTATGCAACGGGCCGTTGCTTGTAAACATGGACACATCACTCATCTCTGATCAGGTTGTGTTGTTGTTGTTGTTGCTCATCGGTCTGAATCGATACTCCAAGCTCTAGGTTAGGCTGCATAAAGTTGGCTGCAGAAACGCCCGGAGAGCTAACTCTCTCTACTGAACTCACTGCATGTACAAGATAGGAAGGCCAAAAGGAAATAGCCAACAGGTTCGCAGGGACAGACAACCGGCCTTGCAGTTCGAGACTGGTCAGCAGGGTACAGCCTGGCCAATGCCATTGAGAGAAGCACCCATGGTGTCAAAAGCTTGCATGTTCTCTGCTCTTTCAGCTCGACCCAAGCTGCGGCCATGAGTTTCTCTTGTCAGGGCTCGTGCACTGCTCCCGATAGCTGGGTCGTCGCTGTGATTGGTGTCTTGGAGCGCTGAGAATCGCTGTCGTGGCCCCAATCGACAACGTCAAAATTGGCACTGATAACTTGACAGGTGTGATAGACGCTGTCTACATGCCTTCGTTTTGTTTTGGGTGCAACCATCATTCTTCTGTTCAGGGGTCTAAGGAAATTATTGAACTTGGGGATGTGTGTTGAGATACTTGGATGTGTTCCTAGGAGCCTGACCCAAAAGCGGTAATAGAAGTATTCAGACGTAGCTGAGAATATTGGAACATGAAACTGGGGGTGATGAGTTGTACGTGAACTGAACTACCACATCATAGGACTACCCTAACCATGACAAAATGAGTTGGTGAGTGTCTTTGCACGGAGTTTTCCCACAAGAGGAACGATACAAGCCCAGGTACAGGCAACGTAGAGGTGGGCCAATACATATACGGACAATCTCGACTAGTGAGGCATATTATAGCGAGTTAGGGGATGCGTATGTAATTCGTAGTCCAGCATGGTACATTTGAGGTCGGGATTGAAGGTTGAAAGATCGTACAGATAGGACACAGAACACCTGAACGATGCGCTACAATTACAACCGAATAGTGCTTGTGCTTCATATCCCGTAATTTGAACTAGTTATAGACTTAGTGACGACCAAGAAGTCTAGTGGAAATGTGATTGCGTATGCTGGTGAAGTATCCTTATCCCTGAGTCGGGCTTCGACAGCAATGATAACTTCATGTTGAGCCACCCTTACATATACTTCGCAGACATCCCTTCATAGGGCTTGAGTACTTTTAAGTGCTCTTGACTTAAAATAGCTATGAAATGCAATTTTGGCAGAACTGGAAACACAATACAGCATCTCTTCCTTTGAAAGGGGTTGAATAGGCAATCTATTCTAACCAAGCTTTATAGGGAAAGGGTGAATGATAGCCAGGTAAGCCACAAACACTGGAGAGTTCTAGCTATAGGTATAAAAATAAGCCAGGTGAAATTCAACCTTGTATATGTTGGACTCTTTAATACTAAACATAGTTCCAACGGCGGCATCCTACGACAACCTATATCCTAGCAAACATGCAAAGTTTCTATCATGGGGACTTCCACCTTACTCAAGATACTTTTAGTCGAGATAATATCTTGAATGAGGTAGAAATACAAGAGCGGGAACAGATTTTGGATAAAATGCACGATATTGTATCCATACTCTTCATCCCCTGCTGACCTCACACTGCCATCCGGGCACAAGTTGATGTCATGGTTGAGGTGAGATAATTCTGACTATGTATAGAACCAAGCAGCAAGTCATTATTAACACTATTTAATCAGGGTTCCTAGGAACAGTGTGTTAGTAACGAGCGAGTGTCCGCGGAGTTTGATCTCTACAGATTCCAAGAGAACAATATCTGGCAATTCAGTAAAACCGGATATAACTTGATGGACCTTTCTTTACAGAGTTTGTCTGGGATCATTACTCATGGTGCTAAGTATTCTCCGAAAAGTCATGATGCTTTGTTGGAGGCTGAGGGTGGAGTTATGATTGTCGGTCAAAGACTCCCCAATAAGGGGGTTGTTAGAGGAAACAGTGACCAGGGATAGCTATGTATCCCTGGCAAACCTATTGAGCGCGATGATGAAGGTAAACCGAAGTCGTTACAATTGGATCTCGACAACCTTTACGGCACCGTGGCCAGTCATGAGGGAGGAAGTCAGTTCGCATCCCAGACATCCTGGAGACGTGAGGATGTGCAAGACACATAAATCTCTGACTGAACCGCTTTGGCTGACGGAAGACTCGGAATCTTTCTTTTGAGTCCGAATCAGACTGGCAAGGGCAGTGGAAGGAATGGAATTATATCGACTCAATTCATAGTTGACTGTGTTGACCACAGCCCCTTTTGGTTTCGACTAAATTGGGCGCAGTAGAAGATGAATACGAGTGCTGATGAAACCGAGTTTGAGAACTCGAAGGCCTTGATGACAAAAAATTCGCATAGTATCTCAATTCTTTCCTTAATATTGTGTCATGGGTGAAGACTGATCCGCGACTCTTGATGCAATGTAGCCTCATCAGAAACGAAGTGTCATGAGGATCACTTGATCTTCAGTTACTCTTGAGAAGATATATGCTGCAACGTCAGGGTTTTTGCAAGTGCTTGGAGATATTTTTGAAAAGCGCCTGATTCGTTGAAAGCCATTGAAGGAGAAATGTTTGAGCATATGAGGGCCTGAACAAGACTGATAGAAGGGGCTGTGATATTACCAATCTATCTTTACCAAGATAGCAGCCATCAGCTTCCATAAGTGTGCCATTGGCACTGCTTTATCTTCCGAATATAGCTCTAGTTTCTTACTGAATCGATCTTGCTATAGAGAGCAGTTATCCTTGCGATACTTGGTCATTTGACAAGCCGACTTTTTGCTACTCATGCCAGGTCAAAGCTCTGACACAAGGTGTTACTACTAGCGATACCAATAGATTACAGGGAAGGTAAAACAATTATGATCTTTATCTTAAGTAATGAAGAGACTTGGGGGAGCTTAGCATAACTTGGTAGGCCTTTGGACTACGGGGATAGGTAGTTATTTTCGGCACCTTGAGTTCAAGGTCAGAAGTTTTCCTCCTTCTTGAAGTGTCTTTACGAGATCATATAGTTGATGAAGGGGGTTGGTTATACTGATACTTGGGCGGCTCCAAGTAGAGGAAGTTTTGTTTCAACAATAAGACAGCCCGCTAAGGACATAGATAGTTATCCTTAACCCTGGGGAATCCTTGCTTAGCTTATTGAAACGCATGACATCGCGAACCGTGTATCAAACACTGATGCTACGTTCCACAGGCAGTTCGAATATTAGAGGGTTCGGTCATGCCATGAAGAGACACTGCATTTCTGAGGACACTGATAGTTGATAGTAATCGGAGGTTACTTGCCATTCAAGTGGGTACAACAGTTAGTTGTGGCCTGGCAATGCTGTTGTTTCAAGGTCTATGGATGAACATGTGGAGTATGGATGATCTCAAGTAACTGTTTATGGCTGGTATAAGCCAGCTGACTCCATGTTTCATTTATACGTTAACACAAACTGACTCCAACTCGGACATTTAATCGAGACATCATCTAATAGAAATTCTAGTAAAATAAGAGAAGTCTCAGAAACAATATAATTGAATACCCGGCTACTATCCACGCTTAAACCTGCCACATGTTCATCATTCATCATGTCTCAATGAGTGAGTCCCTGTAAAGACTGGGGCATCGTGGATCTGAAGACCCAAGAATGGGGTTGACAACAGCTGGTACAAGTGTAACGATCCGCTGTAAGTGTTGTTTCTCTCAGTAACTATAAACTGCCCAGAGAATCAAATCTTGATAGACGATGAATGTTAATAGGTAGGTAGGTACTCTATTGCACTGTACACTCCAAGGACGACCCCTGCAGTTTGCGTCAGTAGGTGCTTACATTAGTGGCCTAATAACTTCTCCAACTCCCAACAATGGATCAACCCACATCGGGATCGTGCGAGGGGCCTTTGACTGATCCATCCGCTTTCTTGTGTATCGTGATTGGAGAATTATCACTCACACGCTGCCATCAGCCCGAGGCGGTGACATCTCTATTGCTTTGATCTGTAGGTATTCTGTTCTGCCCTCGCTCAATGGAGAGTTAATCGTCTGTCTGCCCTCTCTCTCAACACCATCAATCAGACATCATGACCCACGACAGAGACACCCGCCGCGATACTCTTCGAGTCCCCCGCGCTCGTCCCCGTCGTGGCGTCTCCAGAAACTCTTCAGTGCGCTCTTCAGCCAACTTGGACGAGCATCGCCTGTCTTCAGGCGCCCCAGCTACTGCGCAAGCTCTTCGAGCTGCCTCATCTCGCTTTTCCCTCAACGAACAGTTCGCTGCTACAAAGCAGGAGTTCGAATTCTGGGACGATGATGCCAGTTCCATCTACGAGCGTGGAACCAGCGTCTCCGAGACGGGAGATCCAGACCTCGATGAGAAGGCTGCCTTGAGCTCAACTGAAGGTGGCTATGGGCCTGTGCCTCATACACAAGATCTAGCACCTGGAACAGAGGATTTGGATACCAATTTTTACGACCTTCTTTGTCTCCCACGAGACACTTCGGAGTTGTCGCAACAGCAGATCCGGAGCGCATACTATCGTCTGTTTATCCTCTTTTACCCGGACAGCTATCCTGAGCATTTGCGCCCCATAGCTCACCAGCAGTTCCTCCGTGTTCAGGATGCCTTCGAAACACTCATTGATCCGGCGCGGCGAGCTCAGTATGATCTCGACCAGTTCCTGGATGCTGAAGAGACAGGCGCACCACAATCAGAATACGAGGTCGCCTTTAAAGAAGCTGTTTGGGACCGGTTACAGAACGGCATACAGACAAGCTCTGATCTAGGAATTCGACTCGATGCCTCTGGATCCGCAACTGGCGCCTCAGGACTGCAAATCCTTGACTTTTCTCTCAGTCATTCCGTCACAGTCGACCTACCAGCACTTCAGAAGCTTCTACAACCGCAAGTGACACGGCTCGCAAGTCTTGCTTCAAAGGAAGAGAAGAAGACAATCGAGAGTCCATCACAGCCTCGAATTCAAGTCGCAACACCCACTGTGACTGTAACTGGATCTACTTACGGCATTACACGGGATCTGTCCTTGGTACCAACATCACTCTTGTTCGATCGATATCAACCTCTTTTACCTCTGCCAATTACCAGACAGAGACTCATACAACTCGTTGAGAACAAGTTCGCTCCATTGGCCTCTCTGCGATATCGACAAGAGTTCCTGAACCGCTCACCTTCATCGTCCCCCGATAAGCTTAGGTGGATCAAGACTGCTGTTGAGCTCGAGTCAGATGTTCTGCCAGAGTTCTCCGTCACCAGCCGTCTTTATCATCACTTTCTCCTCCCCAAATTCTCAGAACCAACCATAGCCGAGGCTAGCATACAATCGTCGCGTGATTCCTTGTCGATTCAGCCGCGTGTTGCTCTAGGTCTCTACCAGAATCTGCGACATGGAACAGGATTCCTGCGCGCAGACAGTGGCGACTGGAGCTTCGGATCCAATCAATACTCTCATTTTTTCTCTGAACACTCAAAAATAAGCCCAGACTTCTTTAACGCCGATGCCCCTGGAGCGACCCCGAACTTTGAACTGGGCTTCCGAACAGGACCATCAGACCGATTACCTGTACCAGGCTCGTCGGACTCTCCTGGCGATGAGGGTGGTATTAGAGGCCTCGACTACGAGGTCAATTCTTGCAAGCATGGAAGCTGGGCTGTCTCTGCATCTGCTACACCAACTTCTTTGGCCGGCGCTGTCCGATACAGCAAGGACCTGACTCTACCTTTTCAAACCCCTCCGACATCACTGGATCCTGGTCTGCCCTCATCAGCCCGTGTAGAGGCAGAGCTCTGTTCAAACACATTCCAGGATCAGTATTTTGCCCTCCGCAATCTGTGGTCTGTTGGCCGTTTCGCGCGTGTTGGTCTTGAAGTCGGCATCAGTCTGCACAACCTTCACCTCTCCGTCTACTGGTCCCGCCTTGGTCAGCGTCTTAGTGTCCCTCTGCTCATAGCACCACGGTCGCTTCTTGGGTCTAGTGTCCTTTTTTGGGCTGGCGCCCTGCCCTTTGCTGGACTCGCGGCAGTGCAGCTTGGTCTTAACTATCGTCGCCGTCAACGAGTTTTACGATCTCATCGCCGCATTCGCTCAGATGTCTCTTCAACTGGGACACCAGTTGCCATTGCTCGGCATAGATACGAGGCAGACAACATCACAACACTCCTCGCACATCCAGTAGAGGGTCGCCAGAAGCGTCAGATGACGCTTGGTGGTCTCGTTGTCCTCAATGCTAAGTACGGCATTCCTGATGAATACGGCATCCTCGCAACAAGCGATCAAGTCGCCGATGTCACAATCGCCGTTGCCGCCCTTATCAATGAATCATCGTATTCAAGCGGCCCAGCCCTAGTGATTCCCCATGGCGTGCGCAAAAGTCGCCTGCCAGGGTTCTGGGACCCAGCCCCAGGCTTGGACAAGATTCTTCGCGTGGAGTATCTGTTCAAGGGTGACGCAGGCGTCATCGAAGTCGGTAGCCGTGATGAACTCATCCTTCCACCGCAAGCGTAGGTATTGATTGAAGCCCTTTATGAATGAGAATATTGAGAATGGTCACATGTAAAGACAGGTCGGGACTAGATGCAGATCAAAGAAAAATGGCGTTGGATGGCGGCGTTGTATCACATCGGGGATATTTTCAGGATAAATAAACATACGTGCATTGCTAGTGATTACTATTTGTGCCTCTAGAGACGATTCAAGGTCAAGAAATAGCACAACAGCGCAAGCTAAAAGCCGTTCATGGCAAAACACGGCGAGACTAGATGCTGCAAGACAAAGAAAATTCAATCCGCGTGATACCTACCACTATCTATCATACAAGACAAGAAAAGGGTACCGTGTACCTCTCGAATACCACATATTCTCGTGCCAAATGCTGCCCAACAAGACTACCCCATATTAGAGAGTCTATCTTTCCGCACGACAGAACGCCAAACCCTTTTAGTTTAAAGACCAAGGAGAAATTATTCGTTGTATGTAGTAAAGACAGAAAACAAGTGCGGTTGCCAGGGGCCAAAACACCCTGAAAGCAAAGTCCGGGACAAGACCCGGTGTGCTATGTAGTGGATTAGTGCTGGTGGTTGTTACCGTGATCGTGATTGTGGTCATGATCGTGCGCATGAGGGCTGGTGGCGCTGTGCGACGATTCACTACATCGTCTTGTTGACGAGGCCTTGGATGACAAGTCGGCAGGGCAGCAACCCTGGGCCTGGCAGTCATCGATACACTCAAGGAGGCAACTATCACCCTTGTTGATATCGACAGGACCGTCTAGGGACAGAGCAGCAGCTTCTGCCTCGTGTGAGTGCTTCTGATCGAAGCAGAACTCGGGCTGTATTGTGGCGCTGTGAATGCCGAACCCATGGAGACACTTTCGAGCTCGGCGGGCCAGCTCCATGTACTTCTCGCCACTGTGAGAATCAATGGGGAATGACACTTGGAGATGCATGCTAGCGACAAGTTTGGTGTCCGAGAGTTGCCAGACGTGAATATGGTGGCAGGTGATAACGCCGGGAAGAGCTTCGATGTCTTGTCTAATCTCAGGGACGCTGATATGCTCAGGAGTGGCTTGTAAGAGAACACGAGCAGTGCCTCGGGTGAGAGGAATGCAAGTCTTAAGGATAATAGCAGTGATGAACAGAGAGACGGCGGGATCAGCGTACACTTTGCCGGGCCAGTCCGTCAGCCAGATAATGAGAGCCGTGACCATGACACCTATGTTGCCGAGCATGTCTCCAATGACGTGGAGAATCATAGCATTCATACCCATGTCAGCGTGATTATGGCCGTGGCTGTCCTTCTTGCCGGCCTTCTTGGGAAGTGTGTGGTGGTGGCCGTGATGAACGCTCGAGTCTCGTCTAGATCGTCGAGAGTGGGAATGAGAGTGAGAGCCTTTTCTATTGTGACCAAGTGAAGAACCCTTCTTAGCAACGTCTTTGAGAAGAGGTGACTCCTCATGCGCCTCATCCTCTTCCATGATCAGAGAGTTCTCGGCATCGGTCTCGCTCTCACTAGTGCTTTCGTTGGTCTCGCCACGCGTAGCTTCGATAATGCTTTGCCGGAAACTTGCTGGGTGAATGCTCAATTCATCGAGACTGGCGAAACGAGCATGTCCACTCCTATTGGATCGATGATAGTCGCGGCCTCGTGTGGATGCATCTCGGTTATGTCGCTGTTCGCTGGATTTTCCGTTGGACTTCTTGGAAACTGTTGCACGGCGGACCACGACCTCGGGTAGAACCTCAGCAGCACGGCCACTTTCGTCCGCAAGAGTACCCTGGGTTTGGTAACCGGCGTTGCCCTCCTCCTCGTCGTGGACGTGGGCGTGAGAGTGCCCGTGCTCATGATCGTGGTCGTGATCGCCGGGTCCATGAGAGTGGCCATGGCCGCCGAGGACAAAGAAACCGACAAAGTTGGAGAACAGGCCGGCAGAACCAACAATGAGCATGAGCTTGGGGTTATTGATCTCGGGTGGTTCGATGAATCGGGTCAATGCTTCGAGGACGATGGAAACACAGAGGGCGATGAGGAAAACGGCGTTGAAAAAGGCACCGAGAATCTCTGCGCGAACCCACTGGAAGACTGTTAGACAAGCGCATCGCCATTAAGGGGGCGC
Organism: Fusarium sp. NRRL 52700; assembly: GCA_013396095.1. Taxonomy (NCBI): domain Eukaryota; kingdom Fungi; phylum Ascomycota; class Sordariomycetes; order Hypocreales; family Nectriaceae; genus Fusarium; species Fusarium sp. NRRL 52700. Next base: position 207,326 of record JAAQRM010000301.1, read on the forward strand.
GGGATGGTTTGGAAGACGTACGCCAAAGGTGAATTCGTCAGTCGAGGTCTTTTGTGCGGCGGACACAGCCCAGAGGCCGATAACCAAAGAGATGATATCATTGAGCTGCGCAGAGTTAGCTGATGTCATGTCTATCGACTGGCCTGCAGCGCGAAACAGATGCGATTGACTGACCATGTGAAAAGCATCGGCCATGAGGGCCAGCGAGTGGGCAAGGAAGCCAGAGACGATCTCGACGAGGAAAAACAAAGTGTCAATGGCTATCATCACCTTGATCCTGGTACTCTTGGACCAGGCCATCTTTTGAAGAATACCCATGGCGAAGAAATGACACGAGCACCAAAAGAGGGTGCTCACTCTTGTCGTGGGAAAAGGATAATGAAAGTGAAGATTTGTTGGTGTTGAAGATGGAGAAAAAGGAGCCCGGGAGCTGGAGGGGGGAGCCTGGTGAAATGGACCGCGGGTTGCAAGAGATTTCAGCGACTTTTAGGTTAGTTACGATGACGGAATGCGACAATGGAGGCTGATCCCTAGACCAGGGAGGGATGGGATAGGAGCTGCAGATTGAGGCAAGCAAGGGCTGGTTACACGAATGTGAGAGGTGTTTCTCAGGTATGTAAATCCCCGTGTCATACAGTCAAGTACAACAGATTGTCACAGGCAAAGGAAACATTGGGCTCGAAGCAGGAGACGAGGAATAATTCATGTCAAAGAGCGAGCTGATTAATTTTATGTCATTTATTAGGTAGTGGCAATTCAATGGTTAAACGGCACGGTATTCGACGATCGAGACTAACACGGTGACAGAGCCTTTTCGGTCGCGGGCGAGGCATTACCAGCCTAGAACAGATTAGGATGTCGGTTCTCTTTTTCTTTTAGTTAGCAGCTGAATTAGCATAGACAGTTTCTAGACTGTCTACACTGTCCATGCTAGGAAACATTAGACAGGCAGACATGTGAGACAGGGCTGGCGCTATAGATCGTTAGTTAACGGCATGTCTTATTAGCCCACTATCGACACCAGCGCCCGCTGTTCAATGGCAGCCCGTAAATCAGTAGTTTCCAGGGTCCCTAGCACCCAGCTCAGCGAGTTGTGGTAACCGCTACCACGTATGTATAAGTTTAGTTCACTAACTACGAGCAAATTTCGAATGCAACAGACTTCGAGTCCAAGATACTCGACGACTCGGTTCGGGATATATTCCCATAAAGTTCAATACGTAGGAAGAGTTCGGTCAGCCGGTTCGGCAATAGATAGACCCGTTCGCCACTGGGGTTGACTCCGACTTCGGTAAACGGATAGCTCCATCCAATCCACTTCTCTTGGACAAATGCATCCATTGATACCTATGGAGAAACACTTGCAAACTAGAAACATGGGAAGTTTCTTCCAGTATTTTCTTAACATTCTATTATTATTGACATTTTGAAATCTCCGACAGATGTTTGATATTGTCGCAATTAGATTGTGTAATCCAACGCTATAGTGCCATCCTAAGTTGCTACCCTCCACTCATAACAAAAATCTTACGTAGTATGTATTCAATAAGTTACGGCACCCTACTTAGGTATTTCCCCACCTCTCGCAATGAAAACAGCATCAGCTCAAGTTCCTCGTCTGAGCTTTCTCATTGTATGAGCATCCATTGAATCATGGGGCTGCGGGTTCGTTGATATCGACTACGAAAATCCCTGGAACGGTTACCAGCTCTTCCGAGAGACAACTGTCGAACCCACATATCACATTGTGGCTACACGGTACAGTACAGTAACTGGTCCACTTGGTTGTTTTGCACATCTTTGCCGTTCTGTGTGGCTCCTTGCGTTAGATAAGTTACCCGCTGTCTGTAACCCAGTCATGCAGCCAGCCTCAGTCTTTCAGCTTTGCCTGGCGCATGCCAACTATCGAAAGGGGCACACGGCACCAAAAGCCACAACGCAGGGAACACGAGCCGTGCTGCAAGGCGTGCTCTCGGGCTAAGTATTCATCTCTTGCGGGATCTCACGATAAGGAGTTGTTACATCGGTTGGTAGATCAATCTTCCGTAAGATAAGCTGGTTTTGTTAAGCTCATTCTATGAGGCAAAGACTTTGTGTTTTGTTCGCCTATGACCACCGACAGGACAGTGCTTCAGTCCTATGCAATGCTGAACATGGTCACTAAACCGAGCGCATGATGAGTTGCCAAGTTAGTTGCAACAGAGCGTAGTCTGTAAGGGTCATATCCTATTATATTCAGGAAAATACAATCGCATATGTACATATTCTGTGTTTATTCTGTCACCAGCAATTTGACCTTGCAACACAAGAACTGTAGGGTATGGTTGTCGGAACTCCACGCTTGTTGATGACTTCACAGTTGGTGGAGCTCGCGACGTTTAGCGCCTTCAACGGCCCGCACCCGCACCCGTACCCGTCTTTAACAAGCGCCGGCGTCTCCTCATGTATACAGAATTTCATACTGTTTCTATTGAGAATACCCATATCTAACTCACTGTCCGTCTCCAAGAACACAGGAACAGAATAATCAGGTATAGGTATATTTGGGAGGCCTATCATGGTACGTCGCCTGATCATGATGTGAAACATTACAAGGCACCCATCCATAACTCAATACGTTGCTACGGTTTGCCGCCCATCTTCCCATGGCCATGACTCTAGGCGCCTTTCAACCCCGGATAGCGACATGGATAGACTTAGTTAAGCAGGCTGGTTGGTCAACCCTGTCCCACAGAGGCAACAGGTCTTGTTGGTTTAGATTCTGGATAGAGGCAGTGCTCTTGTCTGTTGGTATTTATCAAATCGTTCTTAATGACTCGTCCAGCCCACAGAAACTGGCTGTCTTTCCATATTTGTAATATCTGTCTGCATGATTGGAGTCATTCTCTGTTTTGGCTGTTTGCTCATACCATAAGCATTCGTCTTCTGATTCACAACTGAGGATGGATGCCGCCGCAAGCATTATTGCATTTGTCCAAATCTCGACAGAAATTGGCAAATGTATCATCAAGATGAAGAAGTTGTGGGACCAAGCCAAAGATCTACCCCAGGAAACACAGCTTCTTTTGACACGTTTGCAAGGCTATCAAGCTATATTCACGGCCCTGGATCAGAAATACCCAAACCAGCAATCTTTGAATATGCTGCCTACATTTTCGTTGGTGCAAGATAACTTACGAGCCTCGATGGAGGCGCTAGAGTCACTTAGAAGAAACGCGGACTATGTATCCTCGAAACTCGAAGTCAAGACTGGCCTGAAGCGGAAGCTAGCCGCTGTCAAGATCGTCATTGGAAAGGAAAGCTCAGATGGACTCACCACCAGACTGAATGAGGCAGTATCATTACTGAGCTTAGCATTGCAGACCTGGCACATGTAAGTATTCACATGACGGGGATTAATACAGAGCTTGCTTGCCGAGTAGTAACTAATGATATTCGTCAAGGACTATCACGATAATGACACCTGATATAATTGAGAAACAACTCACCAGAGCTCTTAAGGACCATTGCGAAAGCTCTCAATGTGAAAAGAAACTTCTGATCGAAGCCCAAACAGAAAGTAAACCTCTTCACGGTGTCACAGGGATTGACGGAGGTCAACTGTCACGTAAGCCGAAAGACGATGCAAAGCTCAACAGAAAATATGCCGCTTCGAGATTTGGACGTTTCGTCATGGCATATGCCACGACCACTGGCGCATGGCAGGCGTATCTTCAACTACCTAGTTGGCTTTCATCGTCTGTGTATGAACTACAATCGACTCCAACTGGCTATAGCTGGACATACAATTATCGGGTGTACAACGTCGTTTCATCGGAATCTAAGATTATACAGAAAATAAGGGAAGGGGATAAGGATGGCATTCTTGAACTATTCGGAACCCGGAAAGCATCTCCGTTCGACAAAGATGAATCCGGAACTTCGCTTCTTTATGTATAACACCAACCTTGGACAGCGCTGGGAGTGATTACTCATTTGGCTTATAGTACGCTGCAAAAAGCAAAAACCTAGACATTTGTCAGTTGCTTCTTAGGTTGGGGCTTCGAGAAGCTTTGGTTGAGAAATGTGACGGCCCATATGGAAGGTCAGTCTGAACGTAATAGTCGAAAGATGAGTCCTGACAAGCCCCTAGGAGTCCATTGACACCGCCAGTGTTCGATCCCAGTCGAACCCAGCCAGAGAAAACATGGCTCGAGATTGCGGGATTATTCCAGTCATACATGGATGAGCCAGAGACCAGTATGCTTCTGCGTATGTTCGAGTATCACAGGACTTGCGATTATGGAGATGAGTACCTTAGAATCTTTCGACAAAGATTCTTGCCTAAGTACTACCATGGCCCACTGATCCATCGCTTGGAGGCCTTTCGTCTCGGTTCTTTTCATTGCCAAGATTGTACAACGCTCAGAGTGCTTCTGGCCGAAGACAAGAAGTTTACTAGCTTCGATGTTAGTGAGTCAAGCCTCACTGGCTTTTCACTTGTGCACTCCATAGCTGTGGCATTCAGCATCCGCTTCGCGGATGAAGTCATTCCGTTTAAGAGAGACTGGATGTTGTGGTGGCTATCGCCCTTCAGAGATTCTTGGAGTGACATGGTACAAGAGGTAGCCTCAGTTGCTACCGCGAAAAATTTGCACACAGTTGAGAAAATCCAACCTTGGGACGCCTATCAAGTCCCATGTTGGAGAGGATCACCATTGATTTCAGTGATTGGCGGAGCCCTTTGCTATCTGTCACCAGATGTCAGTTTCGTTCACTGGGACAATGTTTTCCAGGGATGCATCCAGAAGTGGGTTTCAATCTTGCAGGAGAGCGGAGTTGACCTGATGCTATATGGAGAGCAAGAAGCTGTAACACTCGACAGATCTTTCCGCTCATCTTTCGATGCGAGTGCAATAGAGGCGTCTAGATACGAGATTCGAAATGTTATGCCCCGAGGGAGTAAGGAAATGACATTTCGACGGGCAGAGCGTGCTGACCGAGGGATGTGGAATATAAACCATTGGGTACCTATTCGACTTTTGAAACTCAAGTTTGGTCAAACACCTGAGGAATGGCAAATATTTTGGGCACCGGAATTTGAATGCATGGCATATGAGTTTTGGCAGATGGTAGAGAAGGGCGAGACCACTATGCCTGGGTCATGGGTTGATGGATAACAAATGCAGTTGGCAGACCATGATTGGCGGCAAAACCAAACAGCACCATTTGGTTGACATATCTCTCATCTCCATCAAGAACTGCTGTTATTTATTATATTTGAATAGTTATTATTGATAGTCTGGTTCATCAAGGGCAAGTATCCAAAGCTACATTTGGTAAACACATCTTACGAGTACCTAGATCCGGTAAATGTATCTTCATCGGCAGCAAGCCGTGGCCCGTGCCGCTGATAAACGGTCTCCTGAAGATTCCGCATCTTGCCATCCAACCATTTGTGACATTTTAAACGTGTATCTGGTTATCGTGCCACATCAATCAGCCTATCTGCATTACCATACCTACTTAGCTACCTCTATACTGACCTTACCTGTTTACTTTTGGTACACACATGTGCCGTACCCCACCGTGCAAGGCGGGGCAACTAAAGAGAGGTCCCGTCATGACATACATTCGTTCCTACCCAACCTTGATCCCATTCATCTCAATCTTACTCTACATAAACCTTTAGCAGACCGTCCCTGTGACATTTGATTTTTTCGGTATGAACCCTTTACAAACCGCCATGACGACTATCCGACCTGCAGAAAAGGCCGGCTCATGGTACAAGAAAGACCCAGCAAACTTACGCCTTGAGCTCCAGAACTATCTAGCGGCAGTTCCGGAGAGCCTGGACGGAGTTGCACTGCCCATTCCTGGAGCCCGTGTTATCATCGCCCCGTGAGTTTGCCTGGAAAGTAAATCGATATTATCTTGGGCTGACGACAATATACTGCAGCCATGCAGGATATCAATTCTCTGGGCCGTGTGCAGCTTGGGCGTACAAGACTCTCGACTTGAGCCGTGCCAAACGTGTCATTGTCCTGGGCCCATCTCACACTTACTACCTCGAGGGATGTGCGGCAACCACTTTTGAGAAATATGCGACACCCTTTGGTGATCTGGAGATAGACACAGAACTGGCCACTGAGCTCGAGGATGCAGTAGCAATGGAGCTTATGGACAGAACGGGGGAGGTTAACGAACACTCTCTTGAGATGCATATGCCAATCCTTTACCTCCGCTGCCAGGAAACATTTGACTCGCCTGATAAGTTCCCAAAGATTGTTCCCGTGCTCGTGGGAAGCAACAACAGGCGAGAGGAAAAGGCAATAGGGCGAGCTCTATTGCCCTACCTTAGAGATCCTGAGAACGCCTTCATCATCAGCTCCGATTTCTGTCATTGGGGTCCACATTTCAGCTATCTACCTTACTCACCTACGAACAGCCCTTCTGATCTGATACAATTGCGGAAAGATGGTCCCAAACCCAACGGTCCACCTATTCATGAGACGATTAGAGCCATCGACGAAGCAGCCATGGACGCTGTCAAGAGCGGCAGCCATGATGCATTCCTTGACACTCTCAAGCAAACGCGAAATACTGTTTGTGGACGACACCCCATTGGTGTCGTGATGGCAGCTCTGGAGCTCATTCGACAAGAAGATGCGTTTCAAGACAAGGGGCTATTTAATATTATCAAGTATGATCGCAGCGAATTGGTCGAATACCCGAGACACACGAGTGTCAGTTACGTGTCTGGATATGCTATTCTCTGAACATGGGCAATAAATATTTGGACGTTCTGCTATAGGGGGGATGCAGCATTTTATTGAGTCAGAGCCGTAGTTTTGTCGTGGAGCTCTTGAACCATGATGGTGTTGTATTGGTATAGGGAGATGTTAAAAGTAAGAAAGAGAGTCACTCCTTCAGGTATCACAGTAGTAACATACCAGGTTGTTAGTGACAGTCGATTCCGCATTTATTACGAGAATATACAGGTCATGGTTTGGTCATAACAGAGTTCTCGGAATAAACCCAGAGTAGTGTCCGTCGGAAACGGATTTGGGCAGGCTGTTGGTTTGTGCTGCGCAACAAGTTTCTGCGGCTGAAAGATGAGATGGATGGCCATATCCGTAGAAGGGTGTCAGTTGTCCCGTCCGTTAAAAGGCAGAGTAAGACGAAGCATACATTTGCTTGTGGCTGGCCAAGGGCATAAGTAACGGGAAATTGCGAGGTGCACAAAATTTCCCGACTGATCCTCTAGTAAAAGAGTTGCGATCACTGTAAGGTCGATATGCTACCTGATGGATGTAATCATTTCCCGTGTTGGACTCTATAGACCAGACACAGGACAAGATAATCATGGTTCCTCGATCCGAAAATACCACGAATAACGAATAGCCTCCTTGGCAATGCCGCTCCAGACCCACGCGGCGAAGCTTAAGTTGATTGTTCGAGACCCCCTGGTCAAGGTCAATCTCGAAAGGGTGAACGCCATTTTGCAGAGCTGAAGGACTAGCGCAGGATCGCAGGGCTCACTCAGGTGGAGGCTGTCAGCCTGCAGATGAACGGATTCAATTGCTTCAGTTAGCGGATGACACCAGAGACTTTGTTTATGAATCAGAGTTTGAAGTTTTTGGTGAGCATGTCGGATAGTGCCGGTGGATGCAATGATAGGAGGAGACAAAGAGATTGGATATAAAACACCAGACTTGTTACAGAATTCTCAGTCAGACTCTCAAGAAACCAGGATTAATGGAGAGCAGGCGCCCAAGGGTGAAACAGTGGAGAATTGATCACCAATGAACGATGCTAATGAGGGGCAGTGGTTATTTCGGGATTGCTCCTTGTTCAGGGGTGCTAGACAAAATAAGATGACGAGATCGATGGTGCTATCCAGCGGTAGTATGTAGGCTTGAATCTGTCTTCTGTTCTCCCTCTAAGCCAAAATCACGTTAAGCTCATTTATAGCTAGGTTGCTGTAGGTCACTGGTGCCATTCTATGATAATCCAATTGAATAAGTGTCGCATGATTGACCAGACTCTCAAAGTGTTTCTGGCTGTTGCAGCTCTGGTTTTGAGAACCTTTATCATGGCATCGCGTACGATCAAAGGGGCTGTTTCGAAGCTGATCATGACGATGCGAACCTTGGCGGTCGGCCAAAACAGCCAGAGAAACAGAGTCTCTTACGTAGCCGTCGTACACTATAAGTCGCAACTGGAATCAGATTTACACCTCTTATTCCAATTATTGGACCCTGCATCGCTATCCAAGAGAGGAGAGCAAAGGGGCTTGCACAATACGGAGTAAGCATGGTGCTTGTACAGAACAGGGCTAAGCCATGGTGTTCTCTAGTCCGCTAAAGGCAGTGAGCGGCGTCCAAGCGCCAGTGCCTTAGCCTCCACCCTCACCCCCAGGCCCGCTAACATTTCAGTGGCTAAGTGCTACTCTGCCACTGCCACTGCCGCTGCTACTCAACACCTCCACTAATCTCGTCTCGCACTTGGACTGGGCTCGCACTCCCATTCCTGGCTGGGGCCTTCCTTGCCATCTCCCGTCACGTCTCATTTGCACCTGGCCTTGATCCTATTTTTCTGACCTTCCTTAACACTACATCCTCCCTCGTCTTGCTCGACTCTCTTTTCACTTGCCGTCTTTTCCTTTTTCCTTTACCTTTTTCTATCTCGTCAGTAGGTAGTTTACGCAAGTCTCGACCATTCTTCTCTTTGATCGTATATATCCACGAGCCTTATCCATCCGTACTCCTTTCTCTTTGCTGCGCGACGAGAAACACTCACTCTAACCAAACCCCTTCCTTGGCGACTCGACTCGATTCGAAAAACGACGAGAGAAAAGCGATTAATCAGAGACAATTCTCGAAAAACGACCAACCTCCGGTCAAAGGAGGTAGATTTCGTCGAAACCAAACATACAACCCAGCAAAGCTCCAGCTCAGTCCCTACAATGAGTGTAAGTTTGCGCCTCCTATCCAACCCTCTCCTGTTGATCCCGCTCCAATTTTGAGTGTTGCCCATGCGACATCAATTGAGTTTGTAGCCTACCGCGACCTGCTGTTTTCTGTTGCAACTCGCCAAATCTTTTTCATGAATAATCTGCTAACTTTTGTCATAGTACGGGTATGTTTTGCCTGAGTTGTCGCATAAAGCTTACTTGGTCTGCTTACTGACTTTTGACAACAGATACGGTGGCCAAAATCCATACGACTCCCCTGACCAGGGCTATGGTGGTAACAATGGCTACGGCAATGGCGGTGGCTACAACAGCCCACCCGCTCAGGGTTATGGAGGTGAGAATTTTGGACTCAAGGGGTTGTCCTCTCCCACCACATACTGACATGGCTTGAGGGATAGGTAGCGTTGAGATGGCTCCCCTTGCCCACAACGCCGGTGGCTTTGGCCAAGGCGACCCCAACGCCATTCTTAATGAGTGCCGCGACATCGACCGGGGAATCGACACTGTTGAGCAGAACTTGGAACAGCTCCGTATGATCCAACAGCGAACTCTTGACGACGCCGACAGCTCAGGTTCCAGTGCCGCCAGCCGCCAGCTCGACTCACTTTCCGCTGATACCATGTCTCTCTACCGCGAGCTTACCGAGCGAGTCCGCACCGTCAAGTCTAACCCTGAGGCGAAATCGCCAAAGAACAACCCTCACGTCACTCGCATTGACCGCCGTCTCAAGGCTGCCATCACCCAATACCAGCAGGTCGAGTCGCAATTCCGAAAACGCACGCAGGATCAGATGGCTCGCCAGTACCGTATTGTGCGCCCAGATGCCTCAGAGCAAGAGATTCAGGCTGCTGTTGAGGACACCACTGGGGGCCAGGTCTTCAGCCAGGCCATGATGCAGAGCGATCGCCAGGGTCGTGCCCGCGCTGCCCTGAGCGCTGTTCAGGACCGTCACAAAGCTCTTATCAAGATCGAGCAGCAAATGGTTGAGCTGGCTCAATTGTTCCAGGATATGGACACCCTCGTCGTTCAGCAAGAAGCTGCCGTCACCCAAATTGAACAGAAGGGCGAGGAAGTTGTTGAGAACCTCGACAAGGGTAATGAAGAGATTGGTGTGGCCGTCAACACTGCCCGCAAGACACGCAAGAAGAAGTGGATTTGCTTGGGTATCTGTGGTATGTATTCGCAAATTCACCATCATGTGAGGCATCTCGCTAACTTGTCAAGTTGCTATCATTGTTGTTATTGTCATCATTGTTCTCATCTACATCTTCGTCATCAAGGGACAGAACAACAACAACAAGAAGCGAAGCATCGAGGCAGCCATTGGCAGCTTGCCCGTTATGCACACAGCTGTTCTGCCTGCTCGCTTAGCCCGTCGTGTTGCTGCCGACAACACAGTATCCTCTCTGCTCAACAGGGCTGGCGGAGGGCGGTTCCATCTATCCCAGCTACCGCGGAACTAGGTAGGAATCGAAGGATGAGAGAATGTCTCAGGCGATTGTTTTCGAATGGGGACAAGGTGATGCCTGTACTCATCAAGGAATATATGCGCGTTCAGGAGAAGTGAGCCGGGATAGTGGAGGTAAAAGCAGTGTCAGAGCTGTATTTGTGTTTTGCGTATTCCCATTGGATTTGGATCATCACTGTTGCTATAGCCCGATAGCCCGCCTTTTTCTTTTTTGTTTATACAACTAGGTTTGACTCTGCCAATCTTCTGGCGTTTGATTTTTCTCTTTGCATCAGTTCGAGGCGTTTATAGTATGAACTTTTAATTATATTTCGCTTCCTCACTCGTGTTGGTGTATCGTGATGTTTTGACTCAGATCAGATATTCAAATCGCTAGCTAACAATCTGACACGCTCGACACCCGTATGTATCAGATAATCCCTAAACGCCAAGCTGCATTCATTCATATTCAAAGGTGTCTGGTCCACCTGAAACTGTGATGACCCATATTCTTACCGGTACACCTCTGTATATTGTCGGTGCCGAAGTTTCAAAAGTTCAAGTCTTGTGGAATCACAATCTATAGATGCGTTAGCATGGTGGAAACAATGGCAGTATGCAACTTACCACTGCTGATGGCACGTTTCCATCTTTGCCGATACAGAATCTCAACTCATCAGAGCAAACGGAACTTCTCGAGGGAATTCTTATCAATCGTTCTCTGCTTTCGCCTTTGCCTTCCCCTTGTCCTCATCATAGTCTACCACCGCTTCATCAGGTGCACCATCGTCTTCTTCTGCATCGTGAATGTCTTCATCCTGTCCTATTGCCAGACGTCTCTTTTCAGCCTCATCAACCACCTTCTTCAGGACTCCCATCCGTCTGCGGAACTCTTCGGCCAAGACATCGACGTCCTCACCTCCTATGGCGCCACTGCCAGAGCTAGGTAGGGACTCGGGTCGCATTTCAACAGGCTCGCGCTCGATGCCTTCAACACGGAGCATCAGAGCGCCAGCACCTCCGTTCTCTTCACCCTCGCTCTGCTGGACAGCTACGCTTGAGTTTGTCACGGCGAAATCGGGCGTTAGACTGGCGGCCCAGGATACAGCCCATCGGTTGGGCTCGCCTTCGGGAGCTGGCGCGAGATCTACGACAAGAGGTCGGTGCGAGGGGTCTTGAGCACCGGATGCGAGGATTGAAGGGTCGTCATCGGAGAAGACGTAGTGGACGCGAGGATGAACAGTAGTATTTGTAGTTGAGTTGGTCAGGAGAGTGAACAATGGTTCGAAAGGGGGCATCGTGCTCTCAACAGCTTCGTTTTCTTCGTCTGGGGTCTGATTATGGGGAAACTCCAGATCCGGGCCTTGTACAGAAGACTCCGTCGCAGCCTCCGGGGGAGACGGAACCCTACCGGTTCCAGACATCCTGGTAGAATGTATGTATTGCAGGGCTTCTGTAGTGATGAGCAGACGATGTCCAGTTCCGGGGCATCTTTGATCGGCGATGATTTGTCGTTTGACAGTGTTGTTTGTTCGTGTTAAGCTGCCGAGCTCTGTAGGCTATAGAGCCGTGGGATGACGGAAGGAGCTCTTTATCTTATCGCCACGTGGATACTGTCTGATGCACGTCTAACCCAAGTACAAGCAACTAAGGTACAATAAGTAGCAACTTTCTTGGTGACTTAGCCGGGCCTGATATTGGAAATGATTTAAATATAGAGGCATCTCTACCTACATAATAGTGAATCGCGTAGATAGTGATGTGAACTACAGTGATAGTAGATCAAGTCTGGTCATTGTTGTATTGTAGCTCTCACGGTTTCCCTGCAGGGGTAGCCAGCCCATCGTGACTTGACATGTGACTTACTTCAAACAGACAAATCCAACCTCAGAACACCATCTCAGTTTGGAATGTCACCGAAAGGACGGCCTCTGACTCGAGACTTTCCTGCGGATCACTAAAGAGTTACATTGAAATGGATTCATGCCAATGCACTCTGACGAACTTTGCTAGCCTCATGGTGCCTCGTTCTTGTCGCCCAAACGGTCTCTTTGGAGCCTGACTTCACAGTTGATATGACATGCACATGCCCTACCGCCATTTATCCATTGTTTCCTGGAATGAGCTCGGCCCTTGGACGACTATAGATAGAAAAAGAGGACCGCTGTGCATCTTGCATCACCGTGTAAGGTGATAAGAGGTCAAATGAATAGGTAGGCAGTGAGTCATTGGCTTATGTTTGAAGGTAGTCGGGCATCCAGTACCTTTATTCCCTGCCCCCAAAAAACGCCGGTCCCGTCTATTGTCTATATGTTCTCCCAATGGCATATCCTTGCCTATATTTTTGACTCTTTCCAGTAGAATCCCTGGTTTCCTAGCATACCTTCGTAATGTAAGCGCTTTTCCATGAATCCAATACAGAAAATTAGATCAAATGTGATCAGATAACACCGGTGTATGCCCATCTACTGAAAAAAAAAAAAACAACGCCGTATCACTTCCTTGTATGCGAAATGCAGTATGTGGTCAAAGGAGCGGTAAACGCTCGTCAGGACGAATGAAGAGCGCGGAACCCAGCCGCAACCAAGCTCCTAGACTTGTCCTTGGAATCAGCAGGACCATTCCAGTAAAAGAGACCCTGAAAAGACATTGTTAGCGATCCAGTGACGAAATCGGGCAGAAAGTCGGAGTCGTGGTGTTCTTGTGTTCCAGACATGAATGCACGACACCAAGGCCTTCGCACCCACAGTTAGGCTACTCACCCCTAGTCCCTTTTGCTTGCAGAAACCAGCCTTGATCTTAACAGTATCCGGGTTGTCGTACGTCACAAATCCACCATCTGCCCCCGTGCAGTGTGCTGCAACATGGCGTTTGTCGACAACCTCTTTGCATCCCTTGCGTGGTAGTTGATTGTACTCAAACGTGCCATCTTCCGCACCCCCAACGCCCTTGTATTTGTGTCCTGCCCCAGTGCAGTGAAGAAAGCTTCGCCCAAAAGTTGGAATGCCGAGCAATATCTTCTTGGGGGGAAATCCCTTGGACATGAGATAAGAAACCCCTGAAGAAGCCGAAGTTTCTTCTTTGTCCATGGCATAGAGTTGAGCGTGATGTCCAGCCTTTGGAGTCCACGAACCAAAGAAATCGTAGGCCATCAAGTTGATAAAGTCCAAGTATTCGGCGATCTCCATTAGATCAAGGAACTGCAAAATGGACTTGGCTGCAGGCAGTGCAGCGGTAAGGACATAATGCTCCTCTGGTAGATGAATGCGGACAGCTGCTAGAAGTGCAAGAAAGTCGTAGCCTTGTTGGACATCACAAGGGTATTCCCATGCAACTTGAAATCATTTTGTTAGCTTCCTCGTCAGAACTGGAGATCTGTTCCAAGGGCCACCTACTGTCGATTCCATCCAGACCCGATGCTTCAACAAGCCCCTTAGCTGATGTAGCAAAATTGTCGCGCAGGAGAGTGCTAGATGCCACCAGGGGGAAAATCTCAGAGGAGTTGCCGCCCCCGATTGACAGAACAACTCGAAGATGGGGATGCTTCTGCTTGAGGTGCATGAGAGACCCTAGCCCTCCTTGTACACCGTCAACAGGTGCACCAGCATCCGCCCACTCATCACTTAGCTAGATTCAGATTCCGAGTCAGTACCCCCGATCGCCGAGACGAAATCCGTCGTGAATAGAACTTACGAAAACACCGCCGTCGGCTGAAACACTGGCGTAAGCATAGTAAACGTGGTTGATACAACTGTAGTTGAGCATGCCTGGAGTATCTCCCTGGTATATCCGGTAGTTGGGAAAGTATACCGCATTTGTGAACATGACATTGGACATGCTCGAAGCAATCCGCGACTTGCGCGACGAGCTCATGGTGAGTGATTTGGAAGACCAAGTAGATCGAAGGAAAATGGACGAGAAAAGTGCCAGAAAATGAGAGAAAAATAAATATGACGGTGAGTGTTGTCTAATAACCCGACCTGCAAGAGTCTAGATGGACTAACTGGTGAAAAGACCGTGGAGGAAGTAAGAGCTGATGTGTCGGCCAACAACGTCAGGCGCCAGAGACTGCCGATGAGAGTTATTGACTGACTGCGACAGAGAAGGATCAAGGCTATATAATACTCAACACCAGTCGCAGCCAGCTAATAGAGGGTCAGCCATCTAGGTGATGCCCGGAGAGCAGGGACTAGCATCCAAATTACGGAGGGTCCTGGATTCGGTAGAACCATGATACATGACATAATTGCGGGGAGGCATTGGAAGAAACACAAGAGCGTTGCTGGTTGTCAGAGCTGAGGAAGCTGTGGCTTCTTGGGAGACCGTGAAATTGCTCTCGTTTGTTGTTAGCCCAACTTTTCGATGCTTTGACCACGCCAATTCGGGCCTTGTTAAGTTAAGAATGTGTAATATGTGCCTCATGAAATGTCAGATGCTTGACTTGGCAACCCAACTTCGAACGGAGTTGGAGATCCGGGACGAGATTACTCTTTTCCTCTTCGAGCGCAGTCCGTCCGTACAAGACCCTGAGTTGTTGGGGCCGTCAAGCAGATGTTTTCAACCACGAGATGAGCTTCCATCTTTGCTAGGGAAATGGAGATGATGAAGCATTGACGTTGCGGCCTCTCCGAGCCATTAAATGGCCCTGCCATGATTTGCGAAGGTGAAACACGTTGACATGCAGGCCCGCAAATGAGACACGTCTCCAATACCTAAAAACAGCATAGCGAGGCGTTGTCATGTTCTCAAGGTGAGCCGCGATGCGATCCGAGGTGTCATATGCCTCGGGCAAACAAAAGGTAATGCTGAACAGAGCTCGGCTTCCAATCAACCGTTGCAGGATCAAGGCGAGCTCGTTGCTCTGCTTGAGCCTTGAAAAGCAGCATTGTCCAAGGGATGAAACAGTCTCAGCCAGGCAGCATTGTTTTTGATGTTGCAACGTCCATTTTGGCGACCGGGACAATCCAAGTACAGCATCTTTGGACGAGGGTTGTACAAGAAGCGCCGAGTCATAACACAACCTCCCGATAAGCGTGTTCAACAACCGTGCGGCTCCATGGTTTCGCCCTGCCATCAAACTTCTGGAAGGTCGACGGACGTTTGGAACGCGCTACCACGGATGGTGAGATTGGTTCCATAATAACAACTGCCAGGGGACGACGATGCGATTTGGGCGCAATATTCAGTGGGCCAAACACTCTGACTTCCACTGTTAGCTTGTCCCTGTCTGATACAGTTCAGCCAGGGCCGGGTGCTTTTACCGTCTCTAGTAGTGACAATTCCGAATAGTTTTAGTCTTGCCAATGCATCAATCCCCAGCTTCGAGGCTGAAGCAAGCGCAACAACCTGAATCTGCCATCACATGGATGTATGTGCATAAATAGGTACTATTGCAAGTCAAATCGAGACAAGCCATTGACGGAGGTACTCAAGGGCTAGCAAGCACTTGAGCATAACAGTGATAGCCCTAACAATGGGGATGCATGTTAGCGCCGTTTCTAGAAGCCGTGCTCTAAAATGGAATTCAACGATGGTTGAGTTAACAAGGCTATAGTTAGTGGCATAAACCCTGGGGCTTCAGGTGCCAATAGGCTGCTGATTCGATTGCCCTGACAAAGGCACCAGAAGCCATCCCGTCGACATGGTTGGTTGTCCGAATGTTCTCTGACTGGACTTGCTTGGGACATATCTGTATGACCTAAATGGATCAGCTTCTTCAATAACATGGCACAAGACCTGTTAGATGAACCTGCCAATAAGTCCTGGTGTCGATTGCTGATGCTAGAGTCTAGACACGGAGTGAGTGAGCATATGAACTCAGTCCCAATATGGTATCGGGCCTTAACCCTGACTGCTTGGTACTTGAAATAGAGCCAAGAAACGCCTATGTATGGATGCATCCTCATTGAAATGCATTGGCGTATCTGTTGTGCCTTCTGACTTATTAGTTAGTATTATACGATACCCGAAAGGTAATCCCCGGCGGTTAGTGTAGAAATACCAATACCGGTACTAGCTGGCGCAGATACTTGTTAGTTAAGAGCGGAAAAGCAAAGGTTGTTGGTTCAACATGTGAGACCAACAAGTGATCGGCAATATGGTGGAGAGCTGGGGGCGGACAAGACTCCTTCCTTCGTACATGTATAAGGCAACCTTGCCCAACAGTAAGCGACAAGAGAGACAGTCTGTACACCCATGTCGAATCCTACTTGATCAACCAATGTTGGGCTTGAGATCTGTCAAACGATAGTGTTGACCATTATTTGTATCTTCAACGAAGCCTAGATATCATGACCACAATAAACTTCCTTTTTCGACTGGCCATCGATGGAATGTAATATGACCAATTGACTTGAATTTTTGTTTCAGTTTTAAGTTCATTGAGGGGTCTCTTCGCCTTACTTTGAAGACACCCATAGGGAGCAAACAAATATAGTTGCCCCCCCCTTCTTCGCAATCCGGACCAACAGTCGAATCGCATATTGTCGTTATGCGCCATCGGCATAGCTTATCACCAACAACTCGCACAAGCATGTAGGCTGTAGCGAAACATACCACATGAGGCCCATCTCACCAATGTCAAGAGGTGAAGTCCTGCCAGAAGGAGGGGTCACCATCACGGTAGCAAAGGTGCAGATGACCTCCCGCATATATTGATAATACTGAAGCCAGAAAAGCTCATCCCTTGTGTACTTGGCTGGTTTCACAAAGATGATCAATGTGGCGCACCCGTAGTAGAGCATCCCAACAGATGATAAACAGTGCCGAGTCCCTATTTTGTATAGCTGTGTTGTCTTCCTTTCAACTTCTCTCCACAAGTTCACAACCAAGATGCCAGAGACTGATAGTCACTCTTTCTTGATCATTTCCGAACCGGATATTGAAACCATATACACACCAACGGACCAAGGCACGGATGAATATGAGCTCGTGTTTGACGATGCTCGTTCCGAATGCTTGCAACAAGAAGATGATTCAAGCTGTTGCACTTCATTAGCAGCCAGCATATTCGACTATGAACACTCCCATGGGCGACGTTTTCACGCCTATTTGGCTGGCAGATATCCGCTCCCCAATGACGACAGCGAGCAGTGTCGCGAGCTAGCTGAGCATTTCCTGATGCAGCAACTTCTGGTATGTCAAGATTATTGGGCAATAGCAGTTAGAGTCAAGGCAACAGCTGACCATCTGGCTGATGCAGGACGGTAAACTCTTTCTGTCCGAACTTGAGAAGGACGCAAAGAAGATAATCGATCTCGGGACAGGAAACGGTGAGTGCCAGGCACACTTTTGGCTGTTTTGTACTTACGATTTGTAGGGGCATGGGTGATAGACGGTGAGCTAGTATGGAAATGTTCCAGCTGCCTTTCTAATAGGACCTAGTGGCCGATGAGTATGACAAGACCAGCGTGATAGGAACCGATCTATCACCCATCCAACCTAAATCAATGCCTCCTAATGCATCCATGTTCGTTGAAGACTGTGAAGACCCTTACTGGGCCAATGGTAAGGACTTTGATATGGTTCATCTCAGGGGAATGGTCGGATTTCTTCTTGACTTGGACACGATGGTTGCCAATGCCCACAAGTGAGTCGAATGCCTGATATCTGACGCCCAGCTGACAAGGGGAAGACACCTGAAGGAGGGCGGATGGATCGAGTTTCAGGATTTTGACTACACAGTTCGCTGCGATGATGGCACCATGCAGAAAGACGATCCACTGCGAGTTTTCTTCCACACATGCGCCCAGGGGATACGGAAATACGGCTGTACCAACTTTGGCAAGAAAGATGTTCGGAAAAGCCTCATAGCCGCTGGCTTCACTCGAGTTCAGGCCGTGAGTGAGAAAGTGCCTATCTCGTGCTGGCCACAGGACGAAGGCATGAAAGACTTGGGAAAGTTGATGGCAGCCAACATCATGGATCTGATCGGTTCGATGGCTGTCAAGCCGTTGATAGCCCTAGGGATACCAGAAGAGCAACGAAAAGAGATGGTGTCTCAGGCTTATAAGAGCCTCAGGAATGATAAAGCTCATCGATACATGAACTGTCGTATCGTTTATGGCCAGAAGCATGGGGACCAAGGCTCCGTGGCGAGTCTTGGTTTCGACTCGTGAGTTCTCTCGACGTTTGTAGTTCTGTGGCGGAATGACTTTCATTGTTAGCATAGGAGGATGGAAAACAAGACGAGGTTCAGGTGTCTTGTTTAAACACTTACATTAGCGATGACAACAGTTTACCACGGAAGCCAAGGCTTCCCCACTTCCATTTCCCTATTCGAAGGGTTCTTACACAGTTAAATAATACAAGGCTGTCTTGTTAAGCAAATAATATTATAAAATTGGGCGTGTGAGGATCCGTAGCTCAAGTTCAACTGTTCAAGCAATGGAAGCTTGTGTGGAGTGACGTTGGGTTAGCGGCGATCCTGGTCGCTGACAAACCTCGACCGCCGCACTGTACCTGCAGCTCTGGAAAATGTTAGCGACCAAAGCTTCCATTTGGCCTAAATCTTGACCTTGACATCAGCACAGCAACTCTTACAGCGCGAACTAAGCAGCACCCACAACCGCCTGACACGGAGTTTTAAAATAATATCACTAGAGATAAATCAACTGCTCCATCTTCTGTAGGCGATCAGCCTGCGCCATCCTCACACACCATGCCCAGCGCCGTCGAATCTGCTGCCACCGCCATCCTCAACCACTCTGCGACACCCTACAACTTCCGCTTCTCGCAATTCCTTCGACAAACGTACCAGGTCGGCCTGTCCCCCGACCGCCCAATATGCAAAGCCTTCCAGTCGGGCCACTGCCCCAACGGCACACGATGTGCTGAACGTCACGTATCTGATTCCAAGACATCACAGCCGAGTGGTGGTCTCAACTCACTCGTATGTAAACATTGGCTGCGTGGCCTGTGCAAGAAGGGCGAGCATTGCGAGTTCCTCCACGAATACAATCTACGAAAGATGCCTGAGTGTAACTTCTTCATGCGCAATGGGTATTGCTCTAACGGTGACGAATGCCTCTACCTGCACATTGATCCCCAAAGTCGGCTGCCACCCTGCCCTCACTACGATATGGGGTTCTGCCCCCTCGGACCCAACTGTTCAAAGAAGCACGTGCGTAGGAAGCTCTGTGTCTTTTACCTGGCGGGTTTCTGTCCCGATGGACCCGAGTGCAAGGAAGGCGCCCACCCCAAGTGGTCAAAGGACCTGGAGAAGCCAACCCTCAAGTCAGAGGAGAAGAAAGACGACGACATTCGGATGGATTCTGCGCAGGACGATATGGACAGGTCGCGCGACCAGCAGAGAGATAGGGATCGGGATGATGGAGGCAGACACAGAGGAGGTCATGGCAGTCATGGTGGTCGAGGCAAATGGCGAGGAAGAGGCCGTTACCGCGGAAGAGGTCACTAAGTCACATGTTTGCTTGTTGTACTTTTACTCAGTTGATGATGATACCCACATGATTCGTATGTCGAGAACTTCATGTAACTGTGAACCTTAAAGCAATAGTCCGAAGTAAGGCAACTGGATTTGTATTTTTCCAAAGGCCGCAGTGTTAAAATCATTCAAGAGTTGGAGTCGTGACGGCGTCTATATGTAACAAAATCGAACGTTTTACATGTCCCATCATAATGCGTGTCATGCAGATCCAATTTACATCGGATATCCAGCATAAGTTTCAATCTTCATCGCTCAAGCAGTCTCAGATGCCTGAGGAGTCCACATAGCTCCCTCATTGTCAGCGTGCCAGACGTTAGCATCTGATGGGACGGCGACAAACTCGCTTGATTCTCCTTCGCCCTTCTCGCTCTCATCATCCTCGTCACTGCTTTCTGAGCCTTCATAGGAGCTTGTCTTCCATGTGGAGAGCTCGTCAACTCGGCGGATGCCCATCATCCATGAGACGAGGCCGCGGGGGGCCCATCGTCCGACAAAGCCGTACACGCTGGCGCCGAGACCAACTCGTACGGTATCAGCAGTGATGGAACCATCAATGACATCGAAAACAGAGTTGTGTAGGCGTCGAAGCGAGCTTCCCTTGAGTCCACGGATACGACCTCCGGAGATGGCAGAGCTGGTTTGTGCGACAAAGTTTCGAGCATACACGTGTCGGGCGCCCTCAGGCCAGACAAGAGGAGACTCAGGGTTTCCTGCGGTGACGAGGCCTTGGTTGAGACCGCCACGAGTCGGGACGAAACTGGAGAAGTCGAACGTGCCGAGCTGCATGTGGGTCACCGGAACATCGAGGGGTCTAAGTTCGGCGGTGAGGACTTCCGTGAAAGCGGACAGGGCCGAGCAAACGGTAGCCTCGGGCGCATGAAATGGAGGGTTGATTGAGGAAATGATCGAGGGAGTAAAGACAAGAACCTTGGGAGGAATCCATTTTTCCCCGATGGGGTTCAAGCGGGATGTGAGTAGTGGTAGGAAAGCCTGGATTGTAAGGATGGGCTGGAGGAGGTGGGTATTGAAAAGGGCGGCAAAGCTGGATGGAGGGATCGTTGCGATAGGAGAGGTCTGGTAGTGGAGGCTCGGGATCAGGATAACGGATTTCAGAGTGAGCTGGTTGGGTTTCATTCCAGGGCCAGGAGCTTGAGGTGACTGGAGGAAGTGGGCAAAATGTTCGATGGCAGAGCCAGCATTAGGAGGCTAGGAAAATGTCAGAGTAGTCGCACAAAAGCCCAAACGGCAAACTCACGTCAGTGGTGTCAATGCTCAGAGGTCGAACATCGGATCGCTTCATAGCCTGAACCATGGACTCGTCCTCGGCGGCGTTGCAAACGATGAAGACGATGAAACCCCGTCTCTCCATGTCCAAAGACAAAGACCTTGTCAAAGGAAGAGATGGAGATCCGGCGATAACGACGACATCAGTACGCCCGCCATTTCGTGCCCTTCTCGCTCGTCTCGTCTTTCTCATTGAGCGACTTTCATAGTATCCTTTATAAACGACGGTTCCGCAGGTCAAGACGATCATTCCAGTCAAAATTTTGTGCTCGGCAATCCAGTTCTGGAGCCTTTCGAAGCGCCCCAAAGAAACGACTGCTACCACTTCTTTCACCGCAGGCTTAGGTCTGACAGACTCTGGCACCCATTCCGAGGTGGACAGAGTCTCTCTGACAACTACAGCGGCGCGGTCGACATTCTTATCAATGAACTCGGAAGCAACGTCGGCGTATTGGCGAACATGGCTCGAGAGCTACAGCACAATAAGCAAAATGTCTTGTGGGAAAAGAGCCGCATGCCTTACCGTGTCCAACAGCTGCTGCGGATCGACCGACATGGTGGTGGTTGGTGAAAGAGAAAAGATTGTTACAGGCTCTTCTCATATGACGGTGACCTTCATGCTAGTGGAGAACTAGGTACAAAAGCTTCTGATACCCAACCTCTTTTCCGCGCACGGGCCATCCGATCTCCGCGCCGGAGCACGGGGCTTAGTCCTCCGATTGTGACCTACCCGAGGTCGGGTATCTAGACGAAGGTAGATCATACTGGGATGGACCTAAGGTTCTTGTGAATGAATTTGGTGAATCATCTCTTGCTTTAAATAGATACTATATTCTTGTTGACTATCAGTTTTCCTTCACTCTGTTTTGTTAGTCAACTAGCAAGAAAGTATCCTTATCAAGGCTCGTGTGCATATGTCTAATGCTAGAATACAGAATGCAACGTACGAATGTTGCCATGTCACCATTCCCGTTTGAATATTGCCATAAGCTTTACATGACATGTGCGAAAAATCATCACGAGATTCATTATCAGATGACAAACAACACATGTCGTCGATATGTATAAAGGGTATATTGCTAGGCCAATCTACTCTCCCCAGTAGACTTTACGACAGAACCTACGCTCTTCAGGAATGATAACATTATCCTAGCCTAGGAATTATGCTCTTCAGTGTTAGGAAGCAAGTCCAAGTAATGTACCAGTTCTACATTTCGGAGTGTGAACTCTCAGAACGGGCCAAAACCTTCTCGTGGATCTACATGCCCATCTGGCCTCTTTGTATGTCTAAACTAAATACAAGGTTCATGAGTGACTGAATCTTGCCTTAACTTTGTTAACATGAACTCTCTGGTGAGTGTCTGTTCACGCAAGGACCAAGGCTATACGTCAATGCCTGCCTGAACCTACGCATCCAGGATAAGACTAACAACAGAGCACATTTCTATAACTTCTCACATCAACAAGGCATGGTCGCGTCTGCTGTCTTATGCCCAGTGGCGGTGCATATTCAGTATCAAATGAGAGAACCGCAAATTACTATCTAAGTGATAGACTCCACAGGCTTCGGAGGTGCAACTCCTATCAGCCGTTTGTAGTTATGCAGTGTAACAGCACAAACTTCGAAACAACAGAAGTGCTAAAACAATAACCACCAGATTTGTTCTTCAACTTAGACTCAAAGACGATATTTCGTTCTAAAAATATATCAATACTCTAAAAAACGTCCCTTTCACCATTCGTCTTTCCTTTGTATTTCGACAGTGTCCCACTTACTGGTGCTAATTCCCCAGACTGAAGATGATAGCAGTGGAGTTGAGATGCGGGGATTTTGACCGGTTATCAGCGGGTCCTTCCATCAGGGAGCTCACTAATAAAGAGTGCTATCTATTCTTCTGTCTCGTGACGATATTTCGTCCTTGTAATCACTGTTATACTACTGAGCTCGTCCCTATTCACAGAAAAACTCTCCTTGTATTCTCTTAAATTTGGTAAAGAATTGACCGCAACTGATTGCTTGATATTCCTGAATGAACTGTGACCATTATGGTGCTCTTAGACTACCTGCAACATCGTCGAGCTTGGTAGGACCCCTTCAACATTGCCGATTTCTCCATATAACTCAAGAGTGTTTACTCGAATAACATGCCTTACTAATACTATTGAAGCCAGTTCAAGCAAGAAGAACGTACATCTCGCATCAAGAGACTGACATCATACCATGCTCCTTTCACTGTCTTGGATCGAGAGATTGTGAACAAACCAATTGAAGAACTAGTCCGAGCTGTCCAGAAAGACTCACGTAAGGCTTCAGATATTCTTCATACATATGGCAAAGTTGCCCTCAGGGCACACGAAAGAACGAACTGTGTAACAGAAGTCTTGCTTTCTTCGGCCGAGCAATCGCTCACAGATGGCTCCCTCAACCTCAAAGGGCCTCTGGCTGGTATACCTGTCAGCCTGAAAGACACGGTTGAGGTGGAAGGATACGACAGTACTGTAGGTATGAGCACACACGCCGGGAAGCCCCTTACGCATGATGGAAATACTGTCAGAATACTCAAAGACGCTGGGGCTGTTCCGTATGTCAAGACCAACGTCCCCATCACACTCCTCAGTTTCGAGTCATCCAACGACGTATGGGGCGAGACATCAAATCCATACAACAAAAGCTATACTGCCGGTGGTTCGACGGGGGGTGAAGGTGCCTTGCTGGCACTGGGAGGCCGAATTGGAATTGGAAGTGATGTTGCTGGAAGTGTTCGCTGCCCAGCTCACTTCTCTGGCTGCTATGCACTTAAATGCTCAACAGGAAGATGGCTCAAGACAGGAGTGGTAACAAGCATGCCGGGTCAGGATGGTGTTCCTGCAGTGTACAGTCCCATGGCGCGTACACTCAACGACCTGACCTATTTCACTCGATCCGTCATCCAGATGAAACCTTGGACTTATGACTATTCTTGTCACCCATTACCTTGGAGAACTGATATCGAGAAAGAGTTCTCCGAGAAGAAGAGCTTACGCGTCGGAATCCTTCGAACAGACGGCGTCGTAGATCCCAGTCCTGCTTGCCGAAGAGCATTAGAGATGACCGAATCTGCTCTAAGGAACGCAGGTCATGAGATCGTGGAGATCGATCCTCCCTCTCCTTATGAAGCTCTATGTCTCGCCTCGATCCTTCTATGTAGTGACGGCCTTCAAACTGTCAAATCCTTCTTTCGTTGGGGAGAGTGGAACGATCGAGGTGCTGCCCAAATGAGCTTCTATTTCAACCTTCCTCGACCAGTAAAGTACTTGCATTACCTTTGGGTCAAGTATGTTCGAGGAGACCCCATATGGGCTGGACTCTTGCGGAACTGGCATCCTCAATCCGGATACGAGATCTGGCAACTCAATGCCAAGCGCGAGCTTTACAAGAGGAAATGGTTTGACTGGTGGGATAAATCCGGTATTGACTGCTTGATCACCCCTCCCAATGCTACTCCAGCTGTTCCTCATAGGGGCATGCATGATGCATGTAGCAGCTGTGGCTACACCTTCTTGTTCAACCTGGTACGTTCTTCGATATCAAAAAACCAACTTAACGAAGCTGATCGGGGATAGCTTGACTATACCGCTGGCGTCTTGCCCGTCACACATGTCGACAAGACACGGGATGAATTGCCAGGAGACTTTAGTCTCAATAGTCTCAACGGCATTGCGCACGGCGCATATAAACTGTATGATGCGAACGCCATGCATGGACTACCCGTAGGTGTCCAAGTAATTGGCCGCCGGTTAGAAGAGGAGAAGGTACTGGCAATTATGAAGAGAATCGAGGAAGCCATGGGTGACAATGCTTTTCCTTTGCTAGATATAGATTAGAACCAAATCCGCCAGACACGCCCTTTTGCTATTGTCTTTCCTATTCAGACATCTGTTTATATAGATAACACACCCAAATCAGCTCAAATGCTATGGTATCAAACAACATCAACAGGCTTGCAATTACTCCCCTTCTTAGGTTTCCTCCTCTTCTTTTCGCAAGCACATGCGTCTTTATCACCTCCGTCGTCCCGTTACAACGAAGTCAATTTTGCCAAACTCATCCACTACCGGCTCTTCACCAGCAAAACAAGTGTACTGTTGGTTGGCCCCATGCTCAATATCAAAACCTTTGTTGCCCCATGCCTTCTCCATCTTTTGACGGAATTGCGTCTTGGGCTTGCCAGCCTGAATACGCTTCTTTTCGAAGAAAACGTAAGCCGCATAGAAGGTGATATTGGTGTTGCCATCGCGGACTCCCTTTCGGCCCATGAAGTACCGCATATTGGCTGGGGATACGCTTTTTCCTTCGGGGAGGTTCTTATTGAGAGCGCGGATGAAAGCGGCTTGAGTCATGCCCTCCTTGGCCAACATGGGCCGAATCTTCTTACGGATCTCGTCGCAGGTGTCGTAAATGGGAACCGTCCCGTCTGCCTCACCAGGAAGGGGGTCAACGTTGCTCACATCAAGAACTTCTTCAAGGGCCTTGGCGGAGGCAGCTGTCTTTGCTTTCTTGGGTTTGTTGGCCTTGAGGGGGAGCCCCTGAAGCTCGCGTTTCTTGAAGAAGAGATGGGCTTTTACGTAGGTATCGGTGTTCTCGCCATCCCATGTGCCAGTTCGATTCATAAAGCTATTGTAGGATTTGCCACTGACTCCAATGGTTCTCTGAAACTCGCCAATTTTTTGAGCGCCTGAATCGATCCAGTTACGAATCTTGCGACGAATGGCATTGCAAGTGTCTGAGTCATGAAGAGCTAGACGTTCATCTTCGCTGTCTATATCCGGCACATTGTCTGGGAAGAGATCCTCTTTTGTGGTGTCGGGACCAACATCAGACTTGCGCTTCCTAGAGCTAGTGGTAGTCGCAGATGGAGCTGGAGCTGGAGCTGGAGCTGGGATTGGCGGTGCCCCAGAAGGGATTCCTCTCGCCATGGGCGAGGTATTCACAAGTGAAGGTGGGCCTCCTGATGCTTGAGCCCCGGATGTGTGCGGAACAAATGGTGGTGGTGGGTTGTAGTAGGCAGGAGAAGTTGAGTTATTGGGGATGGAACCAGGAACAGGAACAGGAACAGGAACAGGAACAGGAACAGGAACAGGAGGAGGCACAGGGTTGTTAGAAACAGGTCGAGGACCAGGCTTGTTATAGACAGGCAGGGCTGGGTTTGGAGCTGGTGGATGAGGTAGGTTGAGAGCTGGCATGCTTGGTAGGCTCAGTGGCGGAATAGTAGGACGCGGTTGATGATTCATCTCTGGCTGGCTCATTTGTAGCATGGCCTGTCTAGGCGACCAAGACCAACCTGACATGTCTTCTGAGGGAAGCGAATTGAGATTCTCGGAGTAATTGCTGGAAGCTTTAAGATGCCAGCCAAGGCAAGGTAAGGAAGGTGAAAGCAACGACTGCCGAACTATGACGTTTGTGTAGGCCCGCGCATTTTTACGCGTCAAGCTTGGGCTTCCAGCTGAAAGATAATAAGCTGAGGTACCTAATAAGCAGCGTGTGAATTTGGGGTGGTGGACTACTACTACCTTAGGTACCTGCGTATTCAGGAACCGGCACTGTCCTTTAGCGTCTCCCACTGTCCTGTCCTGGCTAGGTAGTATGGTCGTGCCGATGCTCGTTATTCCCGGTGATCTCAGTGAAATCCCATCCAGGCACGCTACCTAATTAGCATGGTGTTTGAATAACCTATGTAAAAGGTTGTCTAAATTCTTCATAAAAAGCCTGAGTTATCCTAAAATTGTCCAAGTGCCCTCATTCCTTAGGATACAACTTCCTTAACCTGAAGGCAAAGAACAAGAGTGGAGAATGATCGACTGTCTTCCCAAAGGATATCGAACCAAACACCGATTCAAGTTAACATGGGGCATAAAGCCAACAAAGACAGAGCTTCAGCTTACTGTATTTGTCGACAACCGATGGACTTTTGCACTAGTTAGAAACAGTCTAATCGTGGAAATTGTTAGTAGCTTACCTTATACAGTGAGGATCCTAAACGAGGTTGATAGACCGTACAACCTTATGTAACTTATTCAACGTCCCTTCCATAGCTCAAGGAAACCCTAAGTTTAAATACTACACTCACTCATACAGTTTGGTCATCAAAGCTTTGGTTGATTCATGATATTTCCTTCATACCTAGCTGAAAGTTTTGCATGGACCTCGTCGCGTCGCGTCACATCGCACCATTAAGCATGTTCTGCCTTATCAACCATCGATGCACTGCTCAACACTGCGAGTTTACTTATGCTACTATCAAGCTTGTCACGTTCGACAATTGGGTCTACTAAGAGGCCTGTAGACGATGGGAAATCATCAAACGCCCTCTTGCCGACTTGAGGATTGAACCACTTTGGCATGGAAACGAAGATGTTATCGAACGCGCTATGGACTATCGGTATTCTACACAGTCTACCCCCATTTGGTACGAAGACGAGAGCAACGAGCAGGATCACTTGGCCCCAAGTGACCAATGGCCAGACGACCCTATGCAGTCAATTATTCATGCTCATATACACGGCTATCACATTGTTTGCGAACGTAAACATGACAAGACAACGAGGGCAGCCTAGGTAGGTAGTCATAGATCAATTTTCAGAATTCCCTCATTGTGAATCTTCCCCTCTGAACCCTGCTCAGCCAGCCTGTCTCCTACTTTACTTCTTCCCTCCTCAACCCTGTCTTTTTATTTGACTCTCCAAATCAGCAGCTCCCCGCCCCCTCTGCCTTCTTATGTATCCGCTTTTGAATCCAGCATCAACGCACAGCTGCTGCTAATCTGTGAATCGGACCAAGGCAGGGGGAGGCAAGAAGAGCAGAGCCTTTATCCTAAGGGATGAAAGGATTTAGGTAATTTAGCCTAAACTTAGGTAACTCTTTACTAAGTTTATTTAAGTATCTTCTTCTAGGTCTTCTATTGTGTTGCTCTCCAAGAGAGGGCTTAACTTTGATCTTTTCAAAACGATCATCACTTTGTATCACAAGTGGCTATCATATAAACGTTCGCATCATGACTGAATATTGCCGAACACATCCAGAATTTGAACTAGTCTATAATTGCAATGACTCTGCTGCTGATTATCATGCCCACCTCATAGAGGAAGATGATGACTTTTGTTGCGAAGATCCCCGTGGTTCCGGTGTAGGAGGTCGGGATCCCGACGAGGGCTTCTTTTCTCCAGAGCTTTATATATCTTTGACTACCACCATCGACAAAAGTGCTTTCAAAGCTTTCTCCGAGATGGATCTACGGAAACACGGCCCAGAAACTGGGGACCCAGCTATCAATCGACTTTGGCGATCTCAAAAGAACGGAAAACACGCTGTACTTTTGATCCCCTAAAACAGTTTGCCGGACTCAAGATCAAAGGCACACAAGAAGTGATGGACGGCGTCTTATTCAGACGTCGCCTAGTCATTGCAGCTAAGAGTAAGCACTTTCCCTCCCTGGTACCCCCATGATCCCAAAATCCAATACTATTCGGTAACACATCGATGGCCATACTCAGTTTAAGTCGATCACAGAGAGGATAGAACTGATCTGGCCCAGTCGCCATCGGCGCAAACGCTGATAGTTCCGATGACGAGTACTCATACAGCCAGTAGTCAAAATGTTGACTAGGCTTAGATAAAACTTCTCCTAATGTCTCCTAAGTTCTCCTAAAGTATCCTAAGCTACTATCTAATATTATACTAAACTCTTCTAAGAGTCCGTATAACTTAGGATCGAGGCCTTTATATTGAAAGAACTTATAGGTAAACAGTTACAAGTTTTGACAGTAACGTCAGGTTTGGCACCACTGACTTTGTCACTTGCAACACGTTGGATGCCATTCATAACATATAATCATAGCCTAGCATGCTCTTGGGGTTTCTGAAGCTTGCTTTGGGTATATTGATACTTCCGTCATACTGAAGTGTTTCTGGTAAGCCTAATCGTTTGTGCTGGCTTGGTCTGAATTCATCTCAAATCAACCCATAATAATCTCAGAAGTAGTGAAACAAACATTGTCGGTTTCCCTTATGCCTCTAACTTATGAAATGGAGGTTTGATAGACTTGAGCCTTTTCAAGAAGAGAGATGTAACAGTTTCTCTGAGATGATTGCCTCTATGAGCATCATTAGTTTGCCATTGCTGCCTTAGTAGATAGATAGGCCATATGCATATCAGGTTGCAATGCAAAAAGCAAATAACTGCAAACATCCAAACTTGGGTAGATATGAAAAAGCCTCCTAGGCCAGCAGTCGCTTTATTCAGTTTCCAAACTGGTCATTGTTCAAGCATTTAGTACTTGGCAAACGCCTAAACAGTATTCAACTATCCATGTTACTAGAACTCAACATTAACAAAAGAAAAAGGAAAACAATAAACATAAACTCAACTAACATACAAGTTGTTATTTGTCCAGGCATTTAATGAATCAAGGCATGCTACGTTAAATGAGTCATAAGTCAGCAGAGCCAGTTCCACCTTAAAAACTATAAAAGGGTCACGCAGTAATATAAATCATCTTTATTATCCTTCCCTTAGGTTTCTATACTATGGCGGGCTGTAAGCCTTGCAGGAGTCCTATGTCTAAGCTCCCATAAATTATACTAAAGCTGCTCTAAAGTACTATTCTAAAGCATCCTAAAGTATACTAAACTTACCTAAGCCTTTTCTCTTTTACTACTCACAGAAGTAACATATATACCACACTTTCTTGCCTCCCCCAGTGGCCTAGGCCATCTCGTCAAAGGATTGACATCAGATCAAGACATCTACTCTTGATGCTGCGCAAGGTGACGAAGCAGATGTGGTCTTCCTCGACTGGGTCCTTGTTTACAGCAGAGGGCTACAGATCAACCCTGCCGCTTACTCGAGCACGCGGTTTCCCCGTCTGCCTCTTCAACAGGGGAATTTTCTTGGGATGGGAGCTCAAAGACAAGAGTGAAAAGCGAAACGAGCAATGGAACTCTATCGCATCTACAGGTGGCACAACAAGAATGGTCTCATCGTCCGCAAATGGTGTTGTCACAAATGCAACAGTCTTGATCACAAGGCTTCGGACTGCAAGAAAGAATTGGCACGCAACCCCGAACTCGATTGCCGCAATCCATTGTGTCGAAAGAACGGTCACGCCTCCGACAACTGTCCACTCCGCTTTTGTAAGAACTACGTATCTTCAACAAGGTCATAGTGCCAACGAGTGTCCATCTGACCTCACCTCTTGCGCACAACGCACCGACTTACACCTTACCTATACCAAGTATGACAACAAATGGCCATGTTCCAAGTGTAGTGGACAAGGACTTGATGGGTTCCAGTGCAATACACGATCCAACCTAGAACGAGCAAACGCAAACGGATCCGCAGACGTGAGTGACCAGGAATGCTTCAGATGCAAGCAGACAGGACACCTTGCAAAGGATTGCCAGTTACCGTGGTGCGGAACTTGCAAGGGCAAGACGAATTCGCAGTTGGCCAGGCTGTTTGGTAAGCTCATATCTCGTCAACAGATCATGAAAGTAATCAACTGATAATTTAAGCCACCTTGAAATCGTTGTCGACGGTTCGGCTGTCCAAGATATCCGAACATTTCAAGATCGACGACACGAACTTTTCGACCATCGTTGTATGGTCAAGATCGCAGAAGCTGTAACACAGCTACCGCTTTCAAGCATTGATCTTCACTTTCAGCAATCGGAAGGTTTTGAGACACCTTTCGAAATTTATGAGCTGGACCAGACGTTTAAACGCTTTGGTGGACATCGTCCCCCCCGACTTCGAGACGCTCGGTTGGTAACGCCACAGGGGGATCCGAGTGTCGACATGAAATTCCTTATTATAGCCCTTCTGAACAGGTGTAGAAGTGACGGATTACGTTATATTGACGTAGAATCTCTCTACAATCTCACGCTCTATGCCGAAACACTTCGGCGGCACCGAAGCATTCTGGGTCTTCATGTTGGTGGCGAACTAAAAGCTCCCGTGTGAATACATGGATGCCTGAGCATGGCATTGGATCGCTTGCCCGGAATGGGTTTGTATTTATCCAACAATTTATGTTAGCTGGATTACATGTTCCGTATCCAACGCATGATGTCGAAGAGGATGGTGTGTATGACCTTGTAAGTTGTGGTGCCCGTCCTCCATGTCTGGCAATTTTATTTACTTATCATCTTACAGGAAGCTTCAATCAATCGAATCACTGCTAGTATCAAGATTGGAATCCCATACTCACGGTGCTTTGCGTTCTACCTCATGGAAGGAAGAAAGCTTCCTCCCTTAGATACCTATCCAGACATATTCACCCGCCACGTGCTACTTGCGGCAACAATGGACTGGAATCTCACATTTCACTTGTTTTCTCTTGAAATATAAGTTTTCTATTGTATCTACCTAGGTAGTCAGTATCTACCAGCGCCTGCTGGCACTTGGTGGCACTGGCGATGCTTGCTTCATCGAATAACGCCCCTACTTAACTACCTCACTTTTCTCTCCCCTCTTCTCATCATCAGATTTTTATTTTTGCCCTCATCATTTTGATTTCTTCACACTTCGTCGTTCGGCAAAATCTTCAGTGAGTGAGCTCACAACCCTCTTGCTCGCCTCTCACGGCCGCCACGGACCTCGCACGAGGATGGGACCACCACCATCAGCTATGGCTTCTAGTCAAGATTCGCCTACTATGGCCATCGCCATCGACCTAGGCAACATGTAAGTTCTTTCCTCCTCCTATTTCAACTTCCCGGCTCATCCAAACGAATCAGTTCTTCTGGAGTTGCATGGGCTGTCGGTAATAACGAACCAAAATTCGTCACTGGATGGGAAACGCGAAGTGGTAGTCTGTCCACTGATGTGAAAGTGCCCTCAGCACTATACTACGGAGGGCCCAACAAGCGCGACAACCCGCAATGGGGATTCAAAGTCACTTCCCAGTCGGAAGTTCTTACCTGGCGGTGTGTACAAAGGACAGGGACGTAATCAACGCACCAATTGTTTGGAGTATGGACACACCGGCGGACAATGTGATAAGTCAGGTAAGGGTCTTTTCGTCACCCTGTTCACTGCAAACCTAACGATTAGCTAATAAGGAAAAGGACCATATTTTCACTAATCGGTCACCCATATTACCTTCGGGGTGACGGAAAGCAGGGGATGACGGAAAGACCCTCACCTGACTTGCACCGCGATGCACCAGATGCAGCGAGCTCGACTACTTTGAACAAGACTGCACAAATAAGCAGACTTGCCAGACTTGCCAGACTTGCTAGGGTCCTCATGCCACCGCGCTCTGCCGAGACCACGAGCAGAAGCCTGACAAGAAGCGTAACGCGTTGTCAGCCGGGGGTTTCATACCCGTAGCCACGAATTACAACCGCTTCGTTCTGAAGACACTATCTACCGACAAACAGAAGGTAGTGGGCCTTATCCAACGTCACCAAACTCCGTCGATCAGCGAATTCCGGAACGAGACTTTCGACAGCCAGGAGAGCCAGCATAACCAATACAATGATGGTACTGGCGGAAGCACTTGGGAAGCTGGCAATGACAGAAGCACTGGGAAAGCTGACAATGGCGGAAGCACTGGGGAAGCTGGTAATGGTAATACTGGTGGTGAATGGGGATCCAACGACCCTTCTATTGAGGGGTGGTAATGGTGAAATGTAATGATGATGGAATCGTACGGGTGAGGCAGGCAATGATTTCGATGTTGATACGAGACATCGTTGCTCATTAGATGGGCAATAACAAACTAAAAGGGCGACTAGCTAGGGGAGGAAAGAAAACTCGGGACCTCGATCCTAAATGATGAAAAGACTTAGGTAATTTGGGATAAGTTTAGGATAAGTTTAGGATAAACTTAGGATACATTTCACTAAGTTTATTTTAACACCTTTTACTAGGGTCTGATACTTTCTTACTTCCCGAGGACTGGTTTACTGGGAAATAGCAGCAGAGGCTGTTTTGTCATTTTTTTGTCTTTTACCAGAAATCGTCTCTTTGATACACTATTATTTCGATAATTTGACCCATGATATTCAGGAGAGCTGTCTGAGGAAGTTTGGTGGCCCGTACTAAGCCACCGTTAAGTAATTTTCTGACTTGTCGTCTTTAAAATTCGAGATCAAGGTACGATTCCGTGAAGATTAATGGCCGTTGCTGTCTAGGTAGATAAGGTACTGTTTTGAGCTCGGGGAGTATTGCCCCGACGACAACTTCGGGATAACTGCAGCCGAACTACACTCACGACAACCCGTAACCCAACGAAACAATGAGATATTAATTTTAGCCCGAGTCCAGGAGTGGTGCTCCTACAGCCATAACTAATATCTTCATAAACTTACATGATAAATCTTTGACCAAAAGATTGTAGAAAAGCGTGGTAAATATCCTCGGCCCCTTGGGCAAAACAGGAGGATGAAGCTGCAGCATTCAACTAAAGCTTCTACTCTTTTTCTGGGATCATATTTCCTTTTGTGTCATTCTAGAACAAAGGAAGGAATGCTTAGTGGAAAATCTTTGGATGTATGCACAACTCAAAACACCAACTCCGCACACCATGGGTTGAGAACGATTTGTCAATTTTTGGCATTTCTTCGTCAAAGCCGTAAAAATAAATATGGAATCATATACAAATTGATCACGCAGTTACAACGCCGCCCATATATCCTCCGTAAATGCCCATTCCGCTTTGCTTAGTACAGCTTAATGGCAACAGACTTGTTCTGTGTGTAGTTCGCCAACGCAGCCTCGCCCAACTCCCGGCCAATTCCAGACTCCTTGTAGCCACCAAATGGAAGTTGATGATGAAGCATATTGTAGCAATTCACCCAGACAGTGCCGGCCTTCAATGCGTTGGAAACTCGGAGAGCTGTGTTGAGGTTCTTGGTGTGGACGGCGGCAGCAAGACCGTAGGCGGTGTCGTGGGCAAGATCGATGACCTCCTTCTCATCCTTGAACTTGGAAATGGCGCAGACAGGGCCAAAGATCTCCTCCTGCATGATCTTCATGTCAGGACGGACGTTGGAGAAGATAGTGGGCTTGATGAAGTAACCCTTGTTGCCGAGGCGCTCACCACCGGTCTCGACGGTGGCACCCTCGTCCTTACCAGCCTTGATGTAACCCATAATGCGGTCGTACTGAAGCTGAGAGACCTGGGGGCCCTGGAAGGTCTCCTCGTTGAAAGGGTCACCGACCTTGTTCTCCTCAGCTCGCTTCTTGAAAGCAGCGAGGAACTTGTCGTAGATGCCTTCCTGGACAAAGATACGGGTACCAGCACAGCAGCACTGGCCGTGGTTGTAGTAGATACCGAAGTTGACCCAGTTAATGGCCTCCTCAATATCAGCATCGTCAAAGACGATGTTGGGAGACTTGCCACCAAGCTCAAGGGTGACCTTCTTGAGGTTAGAGGAAGCAGCAGACTTCATGATCTGTCGGCCAATGACGGTGGAACCAGTGAATGCAATCTTGTCGACATCCATGTGGGCAGAGAGGGCAGCACCGGCAGTCTTGCCGAAGCCAGAAACAAGGTTGAAAACACCAGCAGGGAAACCAGCCTGCTCGATGAACTGAGTGAAGACCAGAGCAGAGAGAGGGGTCTGCTCAGCAGTCTTCATGACAATAGTGTTACCAGTGGCCAAGGCAGGGCCAATCTTCCATGCCAGCATGAGGAGAGGGAAGTTCCAGGGGATAATCTGACCGCAGACACCAATCTAAGATATGTGTTAGTACCAGAGAACAATGCAATTCGAATCAGGGATATTCTTACAGGCTCAGATCGGGTGTAGTGGAACATGTCAGGGGCAATATCAATGGTCTTTCCCTCGATCTTGTCGGCCCAGCCACCATAGTATCGCAGGCAGCCAACAACGGCACCAACATCACCACGGGCATTGGTAATGGACTTTCCGTTGTCAAGAGACTCAACAGCAGCAAGGAGATCGAGGTTCTTCTCAGCAAGGTCGGCAAGCTTGAGAAGGTAGTTGCCTCGAGCTTGAGGTGAGGTGTTCTTCCATTCACCGTCGAAAGCCTTGCGGGCAGCAGTAACAGCCAGGTCGATATCCTTTTCAGTACCTTCACAGACTGAGGTGATGACCTCCTCGGTGGAGGGGTTGATGACCTCGAACTTCTGCTTGTCGACACCCTCGGTCCACTTGCCGTCGATGAAGCTAAATCGTATTAGTTTTCGGGTCAACAGACTTCGATACCATAATCACTCACAGGCCGATGGGCTGCTGGTAGCTACCAGTAACAGGAGTGGACAGCTCAACAGTAAGGGGAGCCATTGTGTATGATATATGAGATGTTGTAGAGGGAGGGAGGGTACTGGGTATCAAATGAGGATGTCGATAGAAGAGAAGAGTGATGAGAAGATGATGAGATGATCTGGAAAAGAGACTGGAAATGTTGATGACGGGAAGGGAGTATTTATTCTTGAGACTGACGCGGGGTTTTCCCATGAAAGAATGGAAGTTAGGGACTAAGGGGGGGCGCCCATCGGGGTGCGATGTGCCGTATGTGAACCTCGGTGGAGTGGAGGAGGGGTGAAGTTCGAGTGACGCCAACTTTCCCCGCAACAGCCTCGCCTCTCACACCTGGATGAGCATGGATGACCTGGTACGTACCGTTTTTTGCTACCTGAAAAAGGAAATGCTATGGAGTGCGCTGGTTACGTCTCACACTGAGACCCCCAGCGGACGGACGGCACCCCATAGCTTTGCGGAGCATTGTCGTGGCGGTGGTGGACAGGAGATGGTTAGTATGGTTAGTAGTCGAAACGTCACGTAAGTTGTCCTGTTAACATGGACTGCAGCATTAGCCCAATCACATTACAGCAAAATCCGAAAGGACAGGACTTGCTCCGAAGTGGTTTCGGAGCGGCTCAAGGGCAGAGCTCTCCTCTAAGCCGGTACCAAGCAATCCCAGACCACATCCATCACATTCATGTTATTTGACTGAACCGCGGGGCAGAGCAGGGATGTTCAAGCAGTACTACCCAGAGAGGAGCAGTTGTGATATCAGCAAACGTAACAGTATGTATGTACTACAGTACTTCACCGTGTCCAGCACCTTTGATCACTGAACCGATCGATGAACTGTCCCTTGATAGACTACAGACTGCTACATCGGATCTTGCTACTGGTTCTGTCATGGCCTGTAACCCTTTTGCTTCCACAGCTCTCTGGACTCCCCGCCAAAGTGGATGGATCTGACGGTTTCTGCAAATCACAACAGCCGGCAGAAACAAGGCCCAGACATGCCGCCACCACATGCTCCAAGCTCTCTCCACACATCCGAGCCACCAGTGGCCAATGGTGGGGTTGCAGGGGACTTTATGGGCCATCAAGGAGGGGATCTGCGCCAAAGAGGACAAGCTTAAGAACACGAAATTCTAACTGAACAGAATTGTCAAAGCTCCATAAGGATAATAAGGTATCTAATAGCATGCCATAGCTGCGTTCACAAGGCAGAGCAATAGCTCGTGCTGTCACTGGATGACATCAATAGCCTCAAAATCACTGTATAAAGCTTCGTGGCCATGAACTGGGCGTCTCTCAAACCCGTTGAGAGAGCACTGACAAATCAATATGGGTTATCAATGATGCATGCACAACCCCCGGAGCCGACACCAGGTACAAGTACACGCACTGGTAATGCGCCGCAATAAGACAGGGTCTCTCACTGGGGACCTCAGACTTGATCCGCACATCAATCTCAAAGAGCTTGGACGGTTTCATCGTTGGGCGACAACTAACTAACCATTCGGTGTGATTTGCTAATAATGCCGTACGCAGTGAAAAGACCATTGCTAAAACAATCCATAATTCATCTCACTGGACAAACTACATAGTGATCAAGATAAGCTTTATTGCAGACTCAACGGGAATATACATCGAACCGCACTTCGGATCCTTGTCAACCCCAGCCTCAGGTTGTGTCTATTCAGCAATACACCTGTTTCGGACTTAAGGTAATCCTGCTATGTATTAGCGCTTGCCGATGGACGTACGTT
Organism: Fusarium sp. NRRL 52700; assembly: GCA_013396095.1. Lineage (NCBI taxonomy): Eukaryota > Fungi > Ascomycota > Sordariomycetes > Hypocreales > Nectriaceae > Fusarium > Fusarium sp. NRRL 52700. Next base: position 244,481 of record JAAQRM010000301.1, read on the forward strand.
TTCTGCATATTCTCGCAGTCCATCCAAGGCCGCGGAGTTGTACAGGGTATCAATTATCCCCCAGCTCGGTTGGCCAAGCGCTGTTTTCATAATGAACCCATTTCCGTAGTGCTTGGGAAGACCATTTGACTATTCTCCAACATGAACGCCACCTACATACATTTGTCCTATACTACGCTTTCTTCTATAATTATTGCTCAGTCAAGAAGCCCTTCCCTCAACAACCTAAGCGAGCTATGATATCGTGTAGGACGTTCCGGAGGAGAGGCTATTTGTTTAAACATGTACTGGCATACATGTCTGATCTCCTGTCAGTTCATTTAAAATAATACTGGCTACCCTAATGTCGATTGTCTACTCCAGGTGCCACACCCCACATTGACCTTGCGGGATCTGGATATCCACGGGCTCTATTGATATCCAATCTTCGTTTCCTTGATGGCTGTGCTGCCAGCACCGACACTAGCACTACCTGGTCTCTTGCTGGAGGGGCCGTGCTCAGATCTTCATATCTACAGTGCCATTCAATGTGGTTCCCCTCCATAACAAAACCCCTCTGTGACCTCACCTCCCCCTTCGGTGTATCTTGTGCGAGCCTCCTTAAACTCCACAGAAAACACAGAATACATCAATTTTCTTCTTAAAACTATGGACTCTCGCTGCTCGTTGCTAGGAGACCGAGGGAGGGTCCTTCGAAACGCTCGGCTTAAAGGTGAGCGAGCATTAAACGGACCCCGCACTAAGAAAGAGCTTACCCTCGTTCTTCTGCGTTTTGACAAGGTCATGAGTGGCTCTCCAATTCCTGGGGCAGCCAGCCGTTCATCCTAGCCCCGAGTACACATTCCCAGTTCTGTCTAGCTTTTCTCGCCATGCACCACCCCCCGTGACGTTCCCTAAGGCCGACGAGACGTTGTAAAGCCTCGTGTGCAGTTCTTTTTGGCTCGCGGACCCGCAGGTTTGTTGGTGGTCATGAGCAATTGCGGCTCCGCTGCGTCTCCGTCTCGCCGGCAAAGGCGGAGACGGCCCCACACACCCACCCCGCCTCCGATCCAACCTCTCCCCAGGCTCAAACTCTAAGCGCTGAACTTTTTCCATTTACGGTCGACTTTGAACATGACCACATGGGAAAGATGCGCCTCGTCTTCATGGTTTGCGGCTCATCATATACCAGCACTTCTGGAACAGTAGCCTTGCGCTCCAGGAGTGTTTATCTCACTTCTTGAGAGGCTAGCCACCTCCAAGGTGCCCCCATCCATCACATCAACAACACTCCTTCAATATGATAGCTTTTCTCGAGAGCCGCAAACTTCCATAAACTTTCAGCCCTGCTCATCGCCTCCGCAAAATTGGTCCAACGGCAGTCCGGATGCACGCGACATGATAGATCATATGCTCCCCACAAACGAGAGCCGCAATTACTGAGATTGGGGATGACAGGACGAGATTGGAGACCCCAACATAAGGATACATACCTTGATGAAGCCCATCCGCTATCTTCAAAACTGCGACATTGACGGATCCGCGACTTCATGCTTGCTTTTTACCCCGCCAAATCACTTGTCTTCTCCGTACATACCTTAGGTACGACTACCCCACAAACGGGACCGCAGGCCGCAGTCTTCTCCTCATCCCCGATTTCAGGGACTTGTTGGGTCGGCAGCGGCTCCGTTATTTTCCTGGGGTGGGATTAGACGTGTCAAGCTAGATGTTTGCAGGTAGATCTGACCCCAGACTTGTGCTTGCCATGGAATCACAATGGCAGGTGGATGTGGAGGAATGATAGGCTACAATGACATGGGCTGGATTTGACAGGCATCTCCTATCGCCCGGCCCAATGGCAATTGGATTTAAGACTAGACTAGTGTTTCTCTCAACGTCCCATACATTGAATCTATGGGCTGATGTTGCTGGGGCGGTTGATGAGTCGACCGGTTGCCGGTAGTGTTCGGGAGTTCCAAGACCCCGCATGCCCCAGATTCTCCAGATACGTAGACATAGTCCTGTTGCTGTCCCTATCAGTCCTGGTCTATGTACTATTTCTCTCCCCAAGCGCTTGTTTCGAGGGTCATAGTAATGGTTATATTCCCTTGTTGGTAATCTGTGCATCGCTTGCTTTATTTCCTGCATAACAGCCGTCACAATTTAGAACAGAGAGACACTCAATACTCTATTTCCTTCGGATTTACAAAATACATGCTTTATAAACGAGCTGTTTCCAATGCGCTGGCTCCTATACTGTGAGAAACCTGGTATGACTGACCCCGGCTTCATTCACGAACAGCTGCATGAATTAGGGTTCCGAATACTAATATGAAAAACCAATAGTTTCCGAGATACCCTCAATCAAACAGAAAGAGCAAAACGCGCGAGAAAAAAAGCCACTGTCTCCCTCTTTATTTGGTTTATAGCCTGTGCTCTATTTCTTGGGCGTCCTGACCCCAGCTTTGATATAGAATACCTGCTCATCATCACCAAGTGGTGCGGTAGGTTAAATCTTCCTCCTAAAGTATCTCATTGATAAAGAGACTTTTTTGAATTTTTTTTTTCGCCATGGGAATGAGGCACCTCTTTGATTGCCTGTGGCCACGGGTAAGGTAGCTGCAGTGTCAACATTTAATTTACCTTTGTGCTTCGTAGGTTGGCACTGATTCACAGCTCAGCCTTACCTAGGCACTTCTTCATCTTGGTAATACCAGGTAGGAGCCTCTCCTTTTCACACTCAGCCTGATCGCCCCATGTTCCCATTCCTTCTTCGTGACTTAGCACACCCAGGTTTCCACGGTGCAACATTCCGGCTTCTTATCTTGGTTTGGTTCACTTCAACATAGTAGTATTAGACGAGGTTCCTCTTGTTACAGCACGTGTTCGTGTAGCCGGGGAGCTCGCGAAAGAATATGACCCCGTTGGTGATCAAGAACCCGTGACCAAGGTCAACAACCATGGCAAGAAAATCCCTACAAGAAGCTGCTACATAGAATCCAAGTCGGGCGCTGAGTTTGCCGTCGAAGTCACAGTCTCTGGCAAGTACCGACTCCCTCGTTTCCAGAACGAGTTCATCGCCGAGGTCTTCATTGACGGCCAATGGATGGAAGGTGAATCCATAAGCCCACCTTTTTCTCCTGGTATGTCACCTACCATCACTATCTCAAGCGCTGAGTACTTAGCAGAGAATGGCAGAGTGGCTGTCAGAAAATTTATCTTTGCTCCTATCACCAAAACTTGTAAGCCTGCCTACTATGTTGGTATCATTCCATCTCCACTAACAACGCATCAGCCGATCACATCAGCACTGATCGTCTCAACGATGATATCAACAAGCAGAGAATTTGGGAACCATCCGTCTAGTTCTTAGCACAGGTCGGTCAAAAGGGTCGTCTTCCTCCGAACCTCCCAGCTGGCACGGCGAACGAGATGTGGAGTTGGCTGAGAAGGCACTGAAAGGCAAGGCAATAAGCCATACAACCCTGTAGGTTTATTGAATACTTACCTATTGGATAAGAGATCTAATGTAGATGGTAAGTCTGGCTAAAATAGACCAGAAACCGGATCTGGTAAGATCATCGTCTGGGCACACACGCCCACTGGGAGAAATCTTCTTTCGTTACCGATCCCACCGTATGCTCTTATACCAATGAATATATCCCCTTCCTCGACGCCATTTTCTGACTTTCAATGTAGAAGCACTCCAACATGAGATGATCATTCCACGCACTCCGTCACCCGAGCTCTCAGCTACAGCTGGATTTGATGAAGATCCCCTTTCTCACCTCTCCGAGAGCGACATTCGCCGTCTTGCTCGGGAAAGACTACATGACGCTCAGGTAAGACAGCTGTTCAAACTTCGGCAATGGCGCACAGCTAAGACTTGGCTAGCCAGGCCATCTGGTGTCACCTTTTTGGGCTCACTTTACTGACCCAATTCAGGTCAAGCATAAGGTTTCTCAGATCAAACGGGAGGCATCGGAAAACTCCCGTACGCCTCGACCATGGAAATTTGTGAGATTGGAAGATGGAAAAGAGGCTGTCGACCTGACGGATGATTGATCTTAAAATGATAAATCTCTGCCTTGAATTGCTAGCGTTTATGTTATTAGGGCCCTCAGTGTTCTGGGATCCTAAATATCTACCCATGGATTCGGTGCAGGGCAGCAAAAGGAAAATAAGCCGTCTTGTCACATCAGAAAGAAATTTCAAGGATGTTCATGATCTTTCAGTCCGACTACATACTCTGTCTGCTCTCTCCTATTGTCCTGTGCAACTTTAAACGTATTTGTCTTAAATCAGTGATTGTTGGGCTATCGTTGTTGGTTGGCTAGTGTAGATCTGCTGGCCGAGGCTTAGTGTGGCCAAGCTTGTACCTGTAACGTCAGCCGTGATTGGCTGCTATAGCTTGCTGTTAAGACGCTAACGTGAACCTCCTCCATCTCCTTTCGCGGAATACCCCATGACGTTGCAGTTTAACTCCTTCCTCGATGACCAGCTCTTCACTTTTCATCAACATTGTATCGTTGCCGTCCTTGGATCCTCCACCGCCTCGAACTTGAACATGCGCACGTACAGAAATGCCGCATTTGTCGTCTCATAGCCGCCTCCACGTACGCGCTCGTCGCTGAGCGGCCTCCTTACCCGCAATGGCTCCTGAAGCTCCCAGCAATATCCGTGTCTTCATACGTTGGCACGACCAGACTGTCTTCGCCGGCGAGGAAGTCAAATGTACGATTACTTTTAAAAACGCCGCTCCAATACCAGGCCAGCCGAAACCACAGCCGCAACAATCGGAACGAAGTCGACTGGCCTCACCTTTGCATGGTCGCTCCAAGTTAAACCAAGGATTAACGCCACCACCGTCGGCATCTTCTGGTCGAGGGCATCGTCGCTCTGCCCTTTCTTTAAGCGTTCCTTCATCGCAATCACATAGCCGTACTGGCTCAGTCCAATGGCCTTCATCAGCAGGCTCGAGTGATGGCCGCTCAAACCACTCTCATAAGCGCTCTGTTTCCATTGTCTCGATAGGGTCCAATAATACCGTGGAAGACCATACACAACGAAATGATTTACCGTCACGACCCCAAAGACCGCATCGAGGCCATGGACGGGCTTCAAGTCTACAGATCATTCCTAGAGCGCAGGGCCAGCTCCCTACCGCGCCTCATTCCGGTTCGTCGCTTACAAAGTACTATTTGAACTAGGAGCTAATTCTTCTCAGCATCATTTTCTCCTCGTCTCTCGAGCTCTCCTTTGTTCCACGCATCATATCCCCCACCTGATCGATTCGGCCGTATATCGCGACCACCAACAACTCCTCATACACCTATTACAGCCGGCCAACGAAGATCATCGCCGCAACAAATGCCGGAAAACCCAATGCCGGAATTTCGCTTTCCTGCCGCTCCCTCGCCTGCTCGAGAAGTACGCCCAAGTTTATCTAGACGATCAACAAACGAAAACATGCTCAGCCCCAGGAACGCTGTGGGCGATTCCAGTGGATTGTCAATGCGCCTCAAGGATAACGTTCCGACCATCAATGAGCAGCCTGCACCCGCGGCTCGCATTCTAGCAAGCAGCGGCGTCCTCGGAGGCACGCCGCGGAGTAGTGGAGAGTTTTACTCTGTCAGCAATAACTCGTCAGAAACTCTGGTATCGGAATACGTGACACAGCCAACTAATCGTGGACACGCACGCCCACTTCGGAGAAGCCTTGGTATGCCGGCCCCACAGTCGAGAGCGCCTGAATCTTTGATGATGGGGTATGCTCAGTTACACGGCTCTTTCTCGTTAGATGGGTCCCTTGTCAGTCTCAGCCAATTTGACCCAGTCAAAAAGAAAGCCATAGTTGGTCAAGGTGGCGGTGTCGTTGGTCTCGAGTCCAAGCGCGACAGCGGTCTTCTAGGGGGGTTCGGATGGGGTCGCATCAGCAGCTCTCTAGGCGATTTCTTAGGTGGAGGGGAGCTCAGCACAATCAAGGAGATGCGAGGGGTTGCGAACTCGAAATCTGTGCCTCTCTTGACTACACCGCAGTCCATTTTATTTGTTGATCTGCAGCTTGCACCAGGAGAGAGTCGAGTTTTCGAGTACTCTTTCCGACTACCCAAAGGTCTTCCTCCATCCCATCGTGGAAAGGCCGTCAAAATCACATATAGCTTGGTTATTGGCACGCAGAGGGCTGGAGGAACAAAGGAGCAGCAAGTGAAGTCTGTTGAAGTTCCTTTCCGCGTACTGGGAAGTGTTAACAGCCACGGTGAGATATTGGGACATGACCTGATGAACCCTTATATCCTATTACGGGACCAGGCCCAAGTGAAAAGTCCCTCGAGCAGTGATAGGGGATCAAAAACCAACGGCAATGGAGCCAAAGGGCAACAACCTGCCCTGAATGACTTTTTACTTTACGTGGAAGACCTGGTCCATCGACCACGAGATGAGAGTGGGAGTATTCTTCTTTCTCCGGCCGCTGGTAACTCTAGGCGACCATCGGCATTCGAGGAAGCCAGCAACGCACACGATGCTATTCATATGGCAATCATGAGAAGCAATATGACTTCTGGCGGGCAGCAGAGTCCGAACCGGTTCGAAATTGCACGTAATGGGCAAAAGGTTGGCGTAGTGATGCTCACGAGGCCTGCCTACCGACTAGGGGAAGTTGTGACGATGGCCATCGACTTTACAGACGCTGATATTCCGTGTTACGCCGTACACACTACACTGGAAACATCAGAGAAAGTAGACCCATCGTTGGCACTAAGATCAGAGTCGAGCATCCACCGAGTGACCCGGAAAGTTTATTCGTCTTCATCTGAAGCAACAATGTACTCACGGCGAGTCACCTTCAAGCCAACGATCCCCATCACTGCAACTCCTGAATTCGTTACCAGTGGTGTTAGTTTGGAATGGAAGATCCGTATTGAGTTTGTGGTGCCATCCACGGGAAGCGATTCCCCCATTGAGCACGAAAGACGAGCACCACATCCATTACTGGAGCAGATTTCACAAGATGAAAAGGGTGGGACGGTCCTGGTGGCAGTAGAAAATCTAATATGTGAGAGTTTTGAGATCGCCGTACCTCTACGTGTTTACGGCGCAGTTGGGACAGGACTAGAGCGGCTTGAGCGGGACGAGGCTTCTGAAGAAGGCCTTGCTGTATGATGAGAGTTGGACTAGCCATATATTTGGTGCTGGGTGTTGGATATTTACTACTATATGATCTGAAACAGCTCGGTTTGCACGGCAAGGAGCTTGTTGCAAATAGAATATTGGAGTTGTATGACAGATCAAAAAGAGCGGGAGCAGTGGTAATTGAAGAGATTAACTTGTTCTGGCGAGGAGCCATTGGCGTCAGGGATTCTGCGAAATGGATGTCCCCAAGGTTGTTTGTGTGCCTTGAAGCTGTGTTGCTAAATAATAGACCAACAGTCAACTGTGATGACGACGCGTTCGAGTCTCCAGGCGGTTGTTGAAACGGAATTGTGCACAGATGGATTCCCTCGTTCAAGAGCTAGGGCTCATAGGTTGACCAGCTCCCCATGGCTAATGCTATGACTCTAAACCGAGATAAGAACGAGTGAGACAGATCAGAATTAACTGGCACAAACATTAGAAGCCCAGAATAGCTGGAGGCAAGACTAAAGATGCAGGGCTGGTAGAACGGGACGGGGCTGGGTATATCCTCATTTCGCAAGGGACCGGGATTAGACAAGCGGGTGACGACTATAGACGAATAAGTAAGGCTGCTTCCCGGGGATGAAAATTTCTTAGTGGGATTTGCTTCTTTGGATTATTGTCGCAAAGATACGGAGTACAGAGGTGGCTCTCTGTTGTGTATGTGTGTGTTGTTGTTGTTATTGATAATGGGTCAGCTGGTTGGTAATAGTGGCTGCTGGCTCGACAACGAGATGGGGTATTGTGAGAAGACATAGAGCGAGAGAGAGATCATCATAGGGCTCAAATCGATTTTTCTTGTCACTTTGAAGGAAAGGGTCTTCAGTATACGGACGGAGTAGTAGCTGAGAAGTCACGATTATCGCGTAAACATAAGAGCTGGGAATATATCCAGGGGTTTAGCATCATTGTCACCAACAAAGGCTCTGGGTTCAATATTTACCACCGTCCTGGCCTGAAGTGATTGTGAGGTGACAGCCACTAACGGGAGAGCTAGACAGCAAGGATCAAGCCGCCAAGAACCAACGTGCTCAGACCACTGCCGATACCAAAGAACAGCCCGTGAGATAAACGTCAGGGACTTGGCTCTCATCAAAGCAACAAGGCCCCTGGACAACAAATCGACAAGGGTCCATGTAAACAAACCCAGCAGAACAACTGCTTAGGCGCCCACCGAGGACATGGAGTTTGGACTTTGTCTTTGATAGGTATGATTAGACTATGATATTGACGGGAAGGGAATGGCCTGGGGTTGGGTTGAATGAGAGTCATCAGCATTCCATCCCACCACAAGCTGATGCGAACCTTCTTTTTCTCTTCCCTTTCCACCTCACCAACCGCTTTCGTTGGGAGCTCGAATCCAATGTTGCTATTATTTTCAATCTTCTTTGTCGCTCACTACCTACTAATAAACTAACTTTGCCAGTCATTGTAAGTTGCTAAGTCGCTCCAAAGAGGTCGCTGTCCCGACCTCTCCGCTACAGCAACCTAACTGACGCCTCATCCACAGCCTTAGATATTTCCATCTCTTGCTTTCTGAATCTCGCTGCCATTAGCCCCCGCAGGCCCGCAGCAGCTCCCCGACTTACACCGCCCGCCATCCACTTTTGCAAACATCATCTTGCTTCTGCAGCTCTTTTGTTCGTGGGCAATGGGAATTGGCTGTTCATTCTTTAGTTCTACTGTTGCTTTTTTATCGTAAAGGAAACGATTTTGGTGTTCTCGTCGCTCTTTCAAGCCTCGGTGCTTGCACTTCTGATACTTGACCATTACACCATCTGAATCCACACTACCTACCTATAGGCAATCTTCTCGACGACGAACCCACCAAAAATACCATCATCAAGTGTCAATGGAGGAAACATGGCTGCGACACCTTCCAACGGTCGTTTAAAACTCACACCTTCCAACTCTCCCTTTCTAGCTCGCCCTTCTAGATCCTCCAGGTCGCCTATGCGCGGTCGTGCACACGATGCCTCGAAACTCTCCCTCCAGCGTGTCATTGGCACAACATGTTCTTCTCCGACAGGGTTCGATACGCTCCCATCTGTCTTTGCATACATAGCTGGAGGTGCTGTTGTGGTGGTGGATGTTAATGGCGATAATCACACTCAACGCTTCTACCGAGCCCGACCGACTGCTGTCCCACTCTATTCCGTAGCAACCTTTCAAAACACACCCACGACGCCCTCGGGAACACCAAAGGCCAACGACAGTCGGGGACGTGTAGGCCCGCGGTTCCCCAACTCACCACACACTTCGTCCGACTGGAATGAGTCTCCTAGCAATACCTGGACAAGTCGCGAGCGGATCAAGGCTGCAACATGCCTGGCGTTGAGCCGCGATGGAAAATATCTAGCTGTTGGCGAGACTGGTTACTCCCCACGAGTTCTGGTTTTTAGCTTACACGATACTTCTTCTGACAGCCCTCTTATATCGATCAGCGAGCATGCTTTTGGGGTCAACTGCGTTGCGTGGTCTGCAGATACACAGTATCTTGCGTCTCTAGGAGCCGCCAATGATGGATTTCTCTATATCTGGAAGGTCGACCCTCGAACAGGCGCGGCTAGACTTTACAAACAAAACCGATGCACGTCATATGTGAAAGACATGGTATGGATGGGCAATTCTCTCATTACATTTGGCGTCCGCCATGTCAAGATGTGGAAACCTGATGATGGCCCGACTATTTCGCCTACGAAGCAGAAGTTCTTTAGTGAACAGCCGGCCTCTACTCCACCCTCTCAAAGAACCCTACCAGGGCGTAACATCCTGCTAGGACCTCTCTTGGAGGATACCTTTACTTGCGCTGCTGTCGTCAAAAACTCCAGCCTCATCATTTGCTCGGAAACGGGTGGTGTATGTATCATGGCGGAGGATGACAGACAGATGAAATTGCAGAAGGTCCTTGGTTTGGACTTCTCCATCTCGACTATTGCTGTCAGGGACAATACTGCCTACGTTGGTGGTAGACATGGCCACTTTGCTGTGCTTGACATTCAAGCTGTTTTGGACGCTCAACCACCGTCCGCATGTATAAAAGAGACTACTTTCTGTCCTACAGGACAAGTCGCCCTGGGTTTTCTGGCACACAAGCTTGTCACCATTGATTCGGAGCAGTCCATTGACATCTGGGGCTCAGACCATGTGCTTGGCAAGAATACCAAGGCAATGGCCAGCATTCCTATTCCTGGTCATGGACAGTCTGTTACAGGCATACAGGTGCTAGAGCGGCCAAATGATCTGAACGCTTCGTTTCTGACATGGACAGTTTCTGGGAATGTTTCCTTTTGGACATTGGAAGGTCAAGTCCAAGCCTCGATTGATGTGCCAATTGGAATGACTGAACCAGAAAACGAACTAGACCCGGTCAATCAACTAACATGCGCCCGGGCAACGAATGATGGCAAACTTCTCATTTCCGCTGATAGAATGGGCGTCTTACGAATGACAGACATCGCCACTAAGGAACCCGTGTTAGACATCAAGGCACATACAGCTGATTGTCGATCCGTTAGTGTCTATGACAGGGATGGCAAATTTCTCATGGCGTCTTGTGGACGAGACAGAACTGCGCAGCTCTTCCACCGGACTGCAGGCGGCTCCATTGAGCATTTTCAGACACTGGAATTCGCTGCGAAGGTCGTGCAGGTTATGATTCCATCCGAAGACAAGGTGCTAACATGTTCATTTGACCGAACATTACAAATTTACGATATTATCACAAAAGAGGGCGATCCCGATTCTGTTGCCGCTATCCCTTCCAGAGTAATTTCCCTCCGAGCCTCACCTAGCTCAATGGTTTTAGGCATGGGCCAAAGAACCGTCTTCGTCTCTCTATTAGATCGGTCTATTTGCCAGTATGAACTCAACACGGGTCGTAAGATCTCTTGCTTCAAATGTCAAGACGAGACAAAAGGCGAGTCGGCTGTTCTTGACTCGCTCTGTTTTGGCCAATGGCCCCCCAAAGACCAAGACTTCATCCTCGGAACATCCAACACAGACAAGTCCATCCGACTATACGATGCCCAGACAGGTGGTTTCTTAGACCGGGAATGGGGTCACACTGAAGCGATCAACGGTGTTTGCCTTATCGAAAATGCTGATGGAAGCCGCAAGGTTGTGAGTGTCGCTTCGGATGGAACTATGATGATATGGGGTCTGGATTTAAACGATTCTCCGCCTAGGCCCACGAGTAGAGAACCGTCGCCCGCCAAGGACTCTGTATCAGGACGGCCACCACTTCGCAGGGTCTTGTCCAAGGCTGAATTAGCTGAATTCCAACGACCTTCGCCTACATCTGGTCGGAGGTCCCCGCCCCGAACACTACAGCGAAGGACTTCGCGGTTCAATCTGGCTGCTAGCGTCAGAACACCTACACAAGGGTTACCAACAAGCCCTAGTAGCACATTGGCAGAAGATACACCATCAAGACGGCCTTCTGCTGACCCGCGGAATAGTCCCCCTGTGTCTCCGAAGGGAAAGGTTACCAGACGACCTTCTCTTCCAACTTTAGGCACAAGCGCACGCAAAAAGACATCCTCGTCAAACTTGCGAGGCTTCGGTTCGTTGAATATGGCGACAGAGCAAACCTGCCGTCAGCTTAGATCATACAGGAAGAAACTTGCTTCCTCGGAGCCCATTAGCCAAGAAAATCTGACAGAGTTAGATCAGGAGTTGCGACTGACGGCAGCAGCTCTCGGTGACCGGGCTATTCGAAGCAGAGCCATGAACGAGACGGTTCTCAGTGGTCTTCTGGATCAATACTCAGAGAGGCTAGTCACGCTACTGGACGAAAAGCTGCGTCTCAGCTACCAGCCAAGATCTCCAACTGAAAAGGATGGAGACAGTCGAGACGGAGATAGCCCAGATGAAGAGACCAGGCGCAGTATTAACGGATCCTCAAGTTCGCTTTCTCCTTAAGGTTTTGTCCTTGCCTGTTTATGAAGGGCCGCTTTCTTTTATTCTTGTTATACTCGGATGGAGAGGGCAACGGCGTTAAATGGTGATGGATTTTATTGGATGGACGGTGGGGGATTAAGGCAAGCATCGAATGTATCTTGCTGCCAAGTTCCAATATGATACCATGGGTCTGGAGTTTTGCTGTTACTTTGTCAGGGATAAAATAATCCTTTATCATAGCCAAACCGGCACTTCTTGCCAACGCAATAGACGTCATAAGGCAACCAAATACTCTTCTCACAGTAACCAGCAAATTCAGATGAAACTTTCTTAAAGTTGATGTACTTAGTGACCAGAAACCATCTCGTTCTACATGATCGCTTGCCGCGCCTGTTGCGTGTTGGCTTTCAGGGGTATCACGTGCTTGGCCAGGCTTTAGCGTCAAAGCAGCTTGGACGAACTCAGCCCAATTTTTCTTCCCTGCATCATCGAAATCAACCATCAATCAACATTATCGGCGATTTAAATCACGTGATATTTCGACAGACGGATCGCCCAGACGAGCAAAAATTACTACACCATTGGTTCGACGATCGAGCGCGTTTCGCAACAAGAAGCCCACCGCACCCGATGAAAGGCCTAGAGGTCGCCATAGACGGTTCTGGAGTCACTGATTAAGGTTGCCTGTACGTGTTTGATTGATATAACCCCGGCCATGACGTAGCTGTACCTGTGTCGCGACAGTCGCCTAACTAGAGTACCATAGACCGTGGCGCCAGTCCATCTTCTTGCTCGACGTGAAGGCCCCTTGGATAGCTGGCGAGGTGGATCGCGGGGCATGACTCAACCAGCCTTCCATACGCCCCTCGAGTCGCTGCTATTATTCCAGTCGGTGATAGCCAAAGGATTCGACAATGGGGTCTTCGCGCGTGTCTCTGAGGAACTCATCAACAACGCGCTCATCAAGGAGGGGCCTACCTATGATCCCGCACGATTAGGACCCGATGCGCTTCAACATCTCTTTCTGCGACTCTTGGGGGATGAACTGAGGGGTGAGCATGAGAAGGCTGCGACCGACGATCCAACAGCATCACCGAACTCGCGAAAACGAAAGCTCGGGAGCCCACCTTTGCCAACACTGAAGGAGGTTTACGAACATGTTGACAAAATCCTACCGCTTATTGATCGCCTATATGCGCGGTATAAGGATAATACCGTCGCGCAAATTCGAGAGGATGAGCGCAACTTCGAGACTTCCCAAAAGGAAATTCAAGCAATGGAGCGATGTGAACGAGAACGACGTGCTAGAGTCGCGAGCCAGAATGGGACACCCGTACTTGCTGCTCGTGATCAGAAGTCTTCCGTTACGCATAATGGGTCGACATCCTCACCAGCTATAGCAACAAGCTCGGCGACACCAGTTCGAAGAGGCCCAATACAACAGACGCCTGTGATCCCACCCAAACCGCCTGTCTCCCACAGCACACAACCAACAGTTGCACCGCCTAGCCACATGCCCACTGGAACGGCATCGATCCGACCTTCGACCTCACCAACTCCGCCAAATTCTAAAGGGTCGGTGCTTCAGCCTCCAGCAGGTGTGCCTCAGACAACACCACGACCATTACAGGCGCCACAACCTCTTAAGCAGAGCCCTGCTCCTAGACCAGAGAACGGGGCTAAGCTGAAGGACGGTAATGCGGCTTCAGGAGCCGCTCTGAAGTGGGAGAAGCCTTATCAACCGCCACAAACAGCTACACCCCCTCCTCGGCACCTTCAATCACCCGTTGCCCAAGGACCAACGGCTCCTCCACAAGCGCAGCAACAACAGCATCTACAACAACAGCATCTACAACAACACCCACAGCAGGTCCCATCACAACAGCATTGGTACCCACAGCAAAGTGCCCAATTCTCTCCTAAACCTGGTGCTCAACCATTATCTCATCCTCAAATGCCCCAGCAGGCTCGGCCACATCCTGTTGCTCCTCAACCTCCCCAAGCACAAACTCAAGCTCAAACTCATCATCAACAACGCCCTCACCCTCCCCAGGTCGTTCAGCCACCACCGACACAGCCAGCTCCCCACACTCCTCGGGCTCAGCACGCTACGCCGACACAACATACACAACAAACCCAAAGAATCCAAACGCCTGCACCCGCACAGCAAACTCAGGCTCAGCAACCTTCGCAAACTCAGCCTGCGACCCATGCTCAGCCTCAGTCTTTGCCACAACAGCATCAACCGAAGCCACGGCCAAATTCAGTAAAACCAGGCCTGGCACCACCCCAGCATGCTGGTCAGCTAGCCCCTCCCTTACAGCCGGCACCTCCACGATCAGTTGCAGAGTCGCCCGGAGGCCAAACACTCCATCCCCGCCCGTCTTCCACGACGCCTGTGCCACATCCTCGCCCTATCCAGCCCCCCCAAGGACAGACTCAGCAGGTCCGACAGATTGCTGCAGGCCCCCCAGCTCCTCTTACAGCAAGTGCAGGCTCCGTTCCTCCTCCTCAGCAACGTTGGCCGCTTGGATATCAACCGCAACCTCAGCATGGCTCACCCGTCAGCTCTCCTGTGCCATCGGCATCCAAAGCTGATAAGACTCAATCATCGCAACACGCCAATCAACCTCCACGACCTGGCGTTTTGGGCCACATCATCCGCCAGGCTCTGAATACTCCAGTCAAGAAGCTTGGGGTGCCATCGGCACCGCACACGCCCATCTCAGCAACACCCACTCACGTTACTCACGGGTTTGGAACAAAATGGGCGCCGCATTCCACTCCGTCCACTCCAGGTCCTAGTCATATGAGCGTAGCACCTCAAAGTCCAGCCTTTGAGCCAGTCAGTCCTCCTCAAAAGCCTGCAACGTTGCCGAGCTCAGCTGGGTCAACACCAAGACCTTTAAGAAAGAAGGCGCCCAAAGCAGCTTCGAAAGTCGAACAGACCGTCTCTAAGTCTGCGCGCGACCGGTCTGCTAGAGCTGGGCAGAAGGCTCGTGCAGTTAGTTCCACACCTTCTCTCACTCGATCTAGGCGAAGCCAATCTATCCTCTCTCACACTGATGAGCTTCCGGATCAAACAAGTGAATCAGCACCCAAAATTAAGGATGAAGATGCTACCCCTCGGCCCACCGAAGACGCAGGCGATACTACCGCCGATGAGAGCGTCCCTGGTCGGCCTCAGATCATGACTCCTGGCAGTGTCTCTTCGCGCCTCCATAAACGAAAACGACAAATTACACCGGTTAACCCACCACCTGAGACAACTCAAGTTCTTTGGACGCGAGGCTTCACTAAAGTTTCGTCATCTGCTCTGGATCAGATTTCTAGCCACCGAGATGCGAACATGTTTGCCACCAGGCTCCGTGAGAAGGACGCGCCAAATTACCGCCAGATTGTGCTGCAGCCTCAAGATATAACGTCCATCCGGTCTGCTATCAAGCATGGGAATAAGGCGGCTGTTCAGGCTGCAGCCAGTCTTCCCGGCGGTGATCCTGGTACTGCGCACGTGTGGCTACCTATATCTGACGAGCTTGTTCCTCCAAAAGGCATTATCAACAGTGCCCAGCTTGAGCGCGAACTTGTCCATATGTTCTGCAATGCCATTATGTACAATGCTGACCCCGATCGCGGACCTGGGCCTGGCTTTATGAAACGCTCTCAGGACGAGGAGGAGGAAGAAATAGTGGGCTACCGCCTCGACGAGAATGGCGTTGTAAAAAATACCCGCAGCATGTTTGTTGAGGTTGAGAAGCTCTTAGGTGATCTACGAAGTGCAGAAAAAGAGCGTAGCGCGCCTCCGCCTTCTGCTGTTCGTCCAGCTAGCGTCGCTACACCCGCTGAGGAAACGGGCGACGACGAAGATGAGGGTGAACGTGAGACTGGAACAGCAAAAAGGCGTCGCATAGGAGCCAGGGGTTGATCGTCCTGACTTGCACTATTTTGAAAGGCCACCATGTCTTCCTTTTGAATGCCGGCTTCACGAACTGTAAAGGGAAGCAGCATGTAATTTTTATTATTATTGTGTACAGCGTCTAGAATAGCTAGCCCCTTGGTAATCACCAACCGAATCAGACTCATGTCACTTTGGCTGAGACCCTTTTCATGCACAATTCATTCCCTTGTGCTGGGCCGGTGACACGCCCGAGCACACTGCGGTAAACTCCCTGCGCTTTTGCCAATATTCATGTGTCATCATGCCATCATCAGGTCAAGACTGCTGGAATTATTCGAGCTTCGGAGCCCCTTGTGATGTGCTTGACCGATTACTGTGTGCACCCTTCTTGGAACTTACGTCATCATCGGCAGGTCTCTTGCGAGGCCAGTCGGGGCATATATCGATATTGTCCCTCGGAAACCACCACTCTAGAAACAGGAAAAAGAGGTAATCCACAACACAACAAAGACAGAAGAGCTTTCCAGCCCAGATACCACAACCATAGTAGCGCTTCAGACGATCTATAAGAGCAAAATTGCGTATGCGGCTACCGTAGCCTGATGTGTCAACACCGTAGAATTCGTCCTCAGGGATGGTGCCCGAAATGCCGTCATAAACGCGCTCCGTGCGCAGAGCGACATTTTGCCATGAGTACATCTTTTTGACTTGTTCGTGGAATTTCTCGGTGCGAATCTTTCCGGCACGCATCGCACTAATGGCTTTGCTTGTGGCGAGGACAATATCGTCTTCTTCTGGTTTGGCGAATGTCGTCATATGCGAGGGGAGGACTTCTGGGATGCCGCCAACCTGTGTACACACGACATAAAGCCCGCAGCTGGCGGCTTCAACGATGACAGTTCCGAAAGCCTCGGTCAGAGATGGGTGGAGGTAGATGTGGCCTCGAACCATAACATCTCTAACTTCTTCGTGACGGATGGGACCCAGCATCTCGACACGATCCTGGAGCACGTTTGTTTCGATCATTTGCTCGAGGTCGATAGCTTTAGGGCCAGAGCCTGCGATGATAAAGCGCGTGTTTGGATGGTTTTCCAACACACGAGGAATAGAGGCAATGAGGAGATCAGTACCTTTATTGTAGAACAAGCGCGAAATAACGACGATTGTGATGGTATCGCGAGGTCCGATACGCTGAGGTGGAGGATAGGCTGGTCCTTCTGAGCCAAACATCGTGGCTTGGGGAGATGGTGACGCTGGGACGTCCTTGGGACGGAAATTCTCTGCAACAACAGCGTTTGGTATCACAGATACCATGACTGGATCGAGTGATGCGCGGAGGACCGTGTTTTCCTTACTAAGACTCGTCAATAAACACTGGTATAGTTGGTTCAATGGATTGCTATCTTACCATGTATGGCTGACACATATGCTGTGATCAACATCACTCAAGGTAAACTTGAGGAGCTTGTTTGTGAGAATTGTTCCAGCGTCGGCAAAGCCAAAGAGTGAATGATCTGTGAAAACAGTACGTAACCCCATGGTACGAGCATGCAAGATAGCTTCATGGCATAGACTGCTGAGGCTGCCGTGGCCATGCACAATCTCGATGCGCTCGCGGATACAAATATTCCTGAAAATGGGGAAGAATGAAAAGACGGTTGGAAACGTTGCTGAACGGTAGATAACGAGGAAAGGAACGTGATAGACCTTGACGCCGTTTGTGAGGTACCGCACGCCCTTGCGATCGTCGTAGGCATGAGTTATGATGATGACTTTGTGGCCACGGTCGACAAGCTTCGTAGCGAGTTGGTAGATGTGAGATTCGATGCCTCCTGGTTGCGGGAAGAAGAAGTCGCTAACCATGGCGATATTGTACGTGCGGCGTGTCATGATGGCGGTTGAGGATGAAAAGGGGGATGCAGCATGACTGAATTTTTGGCTGAGTCTGTCCCAAGGTCAGCATTTGCTGAGGCTTATAACATCTGTGCTTAATTGAAGATTCTTGTGAATATTGGTTATTGTGAAGAGATATCTGTCGTGTCTCAACTTATACTCAAGCAACTATCTACCTTACTTACTAATACAGAGTAAGTTCACAATGCATGAGCGAGCTGAGCAGGGTGCGAGCATACCAGTGGAGTCTCTAGGTCACTGAGTACCAACTTCACGGTACTACGAGAGAAAGGGCACCTTGATCTCTATTGATTGAATAATATCAACGGTATTTTCAAGATGTTTTATATTCCATATGCCATAGATGGTAATGAAACGAAGATGTCGATTAAAAGAAGGTGAAACGAACTATTAGACAAGATATTACAACCACTGAAGCCACCTCTGCACGAGCTTGGGCTGTTCTCATAGAAACACAGGACTAACTTGTTTTGCTCAAGCGTTTCCTCTATTAACCCAATAAGCGGATCACTTTAGAATTTTAGCGGTGTATGACGGCAGAACCTCAAGAAGACCAGGAACTATCCAAAATTTTGGGAATTGAAACAACTTCGAGCCCCTCCATCGCGATTGAGTTTACACAGCATTTTCGAGGAAATGTACGCCAGATATATCCCTCCCTCGAAGGGTGGAAGCAGCTCGAGCGCTTCTCATCCTCGCTCATCGTCAAATACTACAAGCAGCACTGCTCCTACTCCCGCAACGAATGCCTTCGGCGTTTCGCGATACGTCCCTCCCAGCGCAAAGCCCATACCTCAATCCATGCACATAGAGACTCCTCAAGTTCAATACTTTGATGATGCACCACCCACAAATACCAAGCGCAAATTAGATACTTCGGAGGAGATCAAAGGAACACTAGGCCCGGATAGCAAGAAGCCCAAGACAGACGAGCCAACTACACAACAGGACGGAGAAGATGCGCCGAAAAAAAAGAAGAAGGTCAGAAGAGGCAAGCGAAGAACTGGAGCTGCCAATGACGAACGCGAAGATGACGGCATCAAGCCCGCGCAGGAGGCTCCCGAGGTCAAATTCAAGGAAGCAGACGCATCGCCCGAAGAGAGCCAGACTATGAACCAAGATTCTGTAAAGGACAAGGAAAAGCCGAAACGAAAAGTGAAGGAAAAGAAAGAGAAGAAGAACAAGAGGAATCTGAAGAATGAAGAGCAAGAATCAGAAGTTCCTCGCAGACCTGTTCCCGAGGACGAAAATCGCAGCGAGGATGTATTCATGACCGACGCGGTAGAACCCATTGAGAGTATCCCTGAACCTACCGAACCAGCAGCAGACGAGCAAGATAAAAGACGGAAGCGCAGGGAAAAGAAGAAGAAGGAGAAGGAAACCGAGCCAGCAGAGGAACAAGAAGGTGAACCAGAGACAAACCAGCGCCACAAGACGGTCATGAGCAAGCTGGAGAAGTCTCTTAAGCTTGCCAGTGAGCTGCCTGCGGACGAACAGGATAAGGAGGATCAGGGCGAATTACACGGCCTCGAACCTTTGCCTCAACCAGAGCCGATTAGCTCTCTGACGACCTCAAAGCCGAACTACAAAATTCTACCCTCTTGGCTTGAAGATCCTATTCGTGTCTCTCAAGACACACGCACACCTTTCGCTGAACTGGATATCATACCCAAGGCTTGTCGAGTGCTAGAGGAGAAAGGGTTCCGGGATGCCTTCGCTGTGCAAACTGCCGCAATCCCTCTCCTGCTGCCAACAAGTAAGCAACGCGGAGATGTACTTATATCTGCCGCGACCGGTTCTGGTAAGACACTGGCTTATGCACTGCCTGTTGTACGGGATATCAGTCAAGGATGCCTCACAAGGCTGCGTGCGCTAGTGGTGCTACCAACCCGCGAACTGGTTAAGCAAGCTCAAGAGACCTTTGAACTATGTGCTAGGGCATTCGATGGTGGTGACCGAAAGAGAGTGCGAGTGGGCATCTCTATTGGCAGTCAGTCGCTTGAGGCCGAGCAGAAAGTCTTTATGGATCAGGAGCTTCGATATGACCCTGATACATACAATAAGCTAAAAGAAGCGACACATCGTCGAAATCAGCTGAAGTTGGGCCTTTTAGCATCAGAAAATCTCCAAGATCTTGACATGGAGGACAGAGACCCTCGATTAAGCCACATGAACGGATATGTGGTTGATTATCTTTCCAAAATTGATGTTCTGATATGCACTCCCGGACGACTGGTTGAGCATATGGAGCAAACTAAGGGCTTTAACCTGGATTACGTTCGATGGCTAGTAGTTGATGAGGCGGATAAGCTACTTGCTCAGAGCTTCCAAGGCTGGCTTGACCTCGTTATGGAAAAGTTCCGCTTCAATAAGTTTACCGCACGAGACTTCCATGACATGGATTTTTCTGGTGTTCGTAAGGTCATTCTGAGTGCCACACTTACAAGAGATCTGAGTCTTCTCAACCAGTTGGGTTTGCAAAGACCACGACTGATTGTTCTGGAGAGCGATGGCGATATCCAGATTGCTGAGCATTCTCTGCCCGTATCGTTGAAAGAGCATGCAATTAGAGTGCACGACACTAATCTCAAGCCCCTCTACTTGCTTGATCTACTCCGCAGTCAGGACATGCTTATGGCAAGCCCTAACAAAGACGAAGAGGAGCCCAAGGCCGAGGAGGATGAAGACTCGACTACCAGCTCTGATTCAAGCTCCAGTTCCGACTCCGACTCCGACTCTGATGCTACTTCTGACACAAGCTCAGACACATCTTCTGACTCGGATTCTGACGCAGAGACCAATACCAAACCCAAGGTCTCGGGACACACACTCAAGTCTCATATCCCTATTGCTCTAATCTTCACAAAGTCCAATGAATCTGCACTTCGTTTGTCGCGACTTCTCGCCCTATTGGATCCCTCCTTGGCAGATCACATTGGCACACTCACATCAACTACACCAACACACATCCGTCGCAAGACTCTACGGGCCTTCTCTACTGCCTCGTCTCCCATTCGCCTCCTCATCGCCTCCGACCTTGTCGCTCGTGGTATTGATCTTCCCAACCTTGACCACGTAATCAACTACGACCTACCGCCTAGTGTAGCAGGCTATGTTCACCGAGTTGGTCGAACAGCTCGAGCTGGAAGGTCAGGATGTGCATGGACACTCGTCGGCGATGATGAGAGTGGTTGGTTCTGGGGCAAGATTGCCAAGGGCGCTGGAGTCAAGAGAGCTCAAAAGGTTGAGCGAACGAGGATTGAGGAAATCAATGAAAATAGAGTGGAAGAGTACGAGGCTGCTTTGGAGAAGCTGGGCAAGGAAGCAGGAAGGTAATCGATCATATACCACAGATACCGCTAGATACCAGCACTGCGGGTTGCCTTACGGCTTAAATATATGTCAGAATATGAACAGGTCTGGGATATCTAATTTTCGATACCCACTCAGACTTATTTCTCGTGATGAATCCGTTTCTATTCGCTTTGGCTGGTGATCTATTGCTGACTATCTAACTCAAGGGCTGATTATGAGCATATAGGCAGGCTTATATATGAGGACGCCACACACCCTCATCATGTTTGTCAACAAGCCAAAAGCCAGGCATGTACTCACTTGAACCATGTACTTCATTGTGGCCCCTCGAGTTTGGTTGTAATTTCATGTCGTCGACTTAATCCTCGCTCCAGTTGTTCCGTTCGATAACAGCCGATGGCACGACTCTGGGACCCGATTCATTCTCATGTACACTCCCATAACCCTGCAATGATCTCTCTGGACGCTCAGGGGTAGTCTCTTCTTCCTCGATGACATCCCTCTCCCTGTCGATCAGTAAAGGGCGGCGGCCATCGCGATGCTGTGCTGTCTGTCCACGGTCATGGTTTCGCCAGTTATTCAACCAGCTGTGATCTTTTTTGGCTAGGAGTAGCCCCAGTATCTGGACTTTATATCAGTATCTGAATCCTTACGAACCTGGAATTTTGGTTTCAACATACCTGGATCAGCCCGACGCCTAGGACTACAGAGAAGTCCCACAACGACAGTGTCTGTAAGGCTCCTGACCAAGGTCCACGACAGGGACTTCTTCTTCCGTATGTTTCAGCACAGCTGCTGGGCGCTGTATTTGGAAAAGGATAGGCTCGGTCTCGGATTGAGTTCAGCCCACAGCAGTCAAACGCATCCTGAATGCGTCGTATACTGTGTGCATCATGAGCACGAAACATATCCATCCACTTCTTATCGAGCATGCATCCCATCATTTCTGATGGCACTGCGCGCTCTAGAAGTAGCGTTGCCAGGATAGTGGTGATAAGCGCTTGAAGGACCTGGACAATCAGAGGAGCAAGCTTGGCTACGCCGCTAGAAGACGACTTGGTAGTACGGCGAATGCTAGGATAGAAAGCTGTATTAAGGAATCCCAGAATCGGGAGAATTACCGTAAGAATTGACAAGGCTGGCGAGATAGCGAGTGAGAGATTTGAACTGCGGACGTGGACGATTCTATACAAGAGTCAGACCTCACATACTAACGTGACGTGACTGAGGCTCACATTGCTATCACGAGCAGCACAAGGCTAAGCTGAGGAATTTGGTCAGTCATAGATTATCAAGAGCCCCGGTGTAGTCAATAACTGCCTTACAATCAAATATAGAACTGTGGGGTGAATCATGTTGTTGTTCCTCGCACTCGAGCAGCTAAATTCAAGTGGGAGAATAGAAATAAATATGAAATTGAAAAAAATAATTTAGAGAATTATGTTTCTTTAAACCGTTTGATCAATGACGAAGGCCTTCCCCGCCTTCATGCGGGAGGCCTACCGCGATAGACTGTTACCTAGTCTCTCTTATCTTACCTGTTAAGCCTGATTATGTTGTGTCACAAATCTTAGTCTTATTTAAATCAGTTGCATGTACAGACGGTGGTTGATTGATTGATTGCTTTGTCTTTCGCTGATACTGAAGGATGCTTTACCTATAGCTGAGGTAGCTTGTGTTACACAAAGAAATATATTTCAACACAGCGAGGGCCGTAGTATATACAATATTGCGAAACTGATAATTTTGTGTCCTCCTTACACTATCGCAAATGAAACAGGGTTCAGATTTTCGTTTTGCTCTGAGATGGGCATGACTGCCGAAGCGAATGTGAAATCTCGCGAGGTCGAGCACCTTGCGAAGGAAAGCAGCAATGTCATATAATATAGACAATAGAGATGTAAGACGAGACTGAATTCTTGGTTTCTTGTTATAAGGGAGCATTGAAAAGACACACACGAAATATGAAAAACATAAAAGAAAGGGGCCAACTGATAGAGATAGCTCATGACACAAGTCCAGATATCAGTAATATCCGCCATTATTTGGGAGACTAAGATCAATGCCATTTGGCATCATCGCTGCCTTGTAGTCGAACTGTTGGTATGCTGCATCGTCTCCCAGGGACGTGGCTGAGCTGTCACTGGCTTGATATGCGTCTGAGGAATCCGTGGACTCGTTCATATCGAGCGTTGCCGAATTATTCAGCAAAGCCCCGTCGTCTATGACCTGAAAGTCGAAAGGTTCCTCTCCCAAGTCTTCTGGGGCGAATGAATAATAGTCCAAGCAGGAGTAAAACCCGAAATCGTCAGCTGCCGTGGACGTCTCTTCTGGGCTGAGTCCAGGGAAAGGAAGCTTATCTGCAATTATGCGTGGCAGCTCTTGCAGACGTTCCATGACAGTCACCTTCATTTGAGGTTCCCAGTCGTTAAATGCATCTTCTACTACCATGGCGACTTGGTGTTGAATTGCTGGCTTTGCCTTGATCCAGTAGTCACGCCATTCCTCTGGGTTTTCGACCTTGACGGCTGACGCCCGAGTGATTGAGAGTGAGGGATCATAATCTTGGGACACGACTCAGTCTTTGTATATTTTAGGGTGTGTTTGGAATAGATCCTGTAACTTACAAGGTGAGGGAATGTCAGGGGAATCAGGCTTGACATCAAATAGAGCACAATACCACTCCCTCCACTTCTCAACAGGGTTCATCCTCACTCTTGTTTTGAGTTTCTTTGCTTGTTCCTCATCGTAGCCATCCAAAAGGTTTCGTTGAAGGCTGCTTGTCTCTTTTACTGGGCACGGCGTCGTCATCCGTTGATGGTTCTTAAGATCTTTCTCGTCGTCAAACCGGCGAAGGCATCGATTGCATTGATGTGGAGACAGACTGTGTCTTCGCTCGAGATGTTCCCTAGATATCAGTGTCAGTAATTTACCTTGGTAAGGGGTAAGTTTGACTTGACTCACTTTACTCGGCCGATTTCCAGCCAACCCGGACCACAGCATGTCCTCTCGGTGCCAAATCTCTTGGGGTCCCTTTGATGGTAAGGACAAGCAAACCGAGGGCGAGAGTCGTCCTTTGTGGTTTTTGTCCTCTTGTTGTCCTTCTTTCTACGGAACTTGTCGTCTCCTTCTTCCTCATTCTCACTCTCGTCTCTGCCAATTTGACCTTTGGATCTCTTTTGGCCAGCTGACTGTGGTATGTGTTTTCCTGCCTGGAAAGCACGCGAACTCTGTGATCTGGAAGTATGCTCACACTCTTCTTCGAGTGCTTCCAGTCTTCTTTCAACACATTCCGAGATTGCAGCCATCAAATTATCGACGATATTCTGCTTACGCCGTCTCAGTTCTTTGTTGATGCAGTAGTCCAGGTAGGCCGCCGACGGGTTCGTGGGCTCGACGTCGGATTGATTGGGATCGGCGGCTTGCACTTTAACACTGTGAGGAAAGGGCACGTTGAGAAGCCTTTCACACTTTTCTATGGCCTCGCGACGGATTCTTGCAGCGGGTGAATTGTCTAGACCGCTCCTTGAGTCGTGTTAGTGGCCTCATCATGAAGATGGACTTTGATATGACCATGACTTACTGAGCGCCAGGCGAACCTCGACGGCCCTGACCGCTCTCCTGGTCGTTGCTGGCCCGGGGCTTATTTGGTCCACCACTTGAAGGATTCTGAAAGCACGGTCAGTACATAGCCAACTTTTTGAAGCGAGAATGTGTGGTACTTGTTGAGAGTGGTGGCTCTGAGTGGGTTCGGGTGATGCGGAAGACCTCTTGTTTCTAGTTACAAAGAATTGTTCTTCCGAATCTTGCTGAGGCATATCCGATCGCTGGTAAACCAGACGACGGTGTTGAATTAAGGAGGAGAAGTTGAATTGATGGCAGAGTTTTGTGAACCGTTTCTTTCCAGCAAGGTATCGGTTTGTGAAGGCGTAGCGTTTATGTTGCAAGGAGAATTGACTTGCTTTGTCCACCACAGAGGGCATTATCAAAAGTTGGCTGAGTGATTCATTTGCATATTTAGTTCTAACTCAGTTGATGCGTTGACTTTGTTGTTGCAAACAAATAGTGTTCAGAAAGGGGATTGAGTGGAATTCTGCCTGTTATTCAAGAGAAAATGTCTCAAAACAATCTTCACTGAACAAAAACCTAGCGGGCACAAAGACGGGGAGTTTGAGGTTTAAATAGTTGGTGAGAGCCTCACGATAGTCCTTTCACATTCAATCTCCCGCAATTGCGAACTCCGCAAAGCCGGGTGTGGCTTCTCCGAGTGAGATCGCACACTGATAGGACTCATCCAGAGCTGAAATCATATTGGACGACAACATCCAGAAGCTTCGTGAATGGCCAGGAGGAGTGATCTCGCGGGCACCAGTGGGCTATTGAGTACGTCGACTTTGATGCAGGTAAGTAGAGTATGTATGTCATCTTACATGTATGACTTACTTGTCAACACGTCAAGCCAAATCAACGAATCGAAAGCCTCAATTTGGCGTCAGTTGTAAACAAGACGATGCCGTTTTGGGTTTCTTCAGCGCCTATCAATATGCTGCTGCAGGTGAGGCGACAGCATAATGGTTCGCAAACTCCCACAAAGCAATTCGAGTGGTTGTTCACGACGCGACCCCCGCGCTGAAATGCAGCTATCAAATGAATACTGCAGATAATAAAGCATGTCAGATGCACAGCGAAACGTTTGCTCTATTCGGGACACCGAATCTCGGATGGCTCGTACGGATGGCCTCGGGGAGTGAGTAAATACTCGGCAAGCTGAAAATCTACCTATCTCGAGAAGGTGTAGGGACATTCAAGAAGAAAACGCCCTATATGCTTTGCCACTTTTGTAGCGAGTATGCTGACCAGATATTGGTGGACGACATGCCGCAATGTATTAAAATATAGCCAGAAGACAGGAAGAAACCCAAGAATATCATTTTTGTGCCGCCAATATGTCTTTGAAAGCCTTGAAGTTGTCTATCGATTACCCTTGATATCTCTAGTCGTCTTCTCTATTTCTAGCTGTACATCATTACAATCACAACAGCGACACGTCCTTCTTTCGTATCACTTGAAACCCCTTCATCCATGGTTCATGCATCACTTCATGATAGTAGCCAGATTCACCCCAAGTTAAAGGATCATTAGAGTTTCCGACCAACATTCATCCATATAATGCCACCGCCCACGTTTCAACGCTTTATACATGTGGACTCTTTACCAAACTCGCCGCATCCATATCACAGAGACTTGCCATTCTTATCCTGCTTCCGTGCCACAATTGCATCCACGCGCTTGAAGGCAGGGAATCCCTCAAAGAAGCAGTTGCTAAGCCAAAGCCACCACTGTCCAGAGAATCTCTCAACGCCGTGCCTCTGGAGCTTCCTGTCGAAGAAGAAGCATTCAACAAGATGAATTCCGATGACGGGCCAAAAGATGGCGTTGACAAGCCAGCGGAAGAAGGTCGCGCCTCCAGGGAACCCTTCGCTCAGTAGCTCCCAGATGCGAGTGCCAGGCTGAACCCACGGCAGTGTCCCGGCGCAGAAGAAGTAGAAGAGAACTGAGCCTGTGACAAAAATCCCGAAACCCTCTGGGGGTGTGTAGGCTGTGATAATGACGTCGCTAAGACCCAGTCCTTCACGGGCTGTGTTGGCCATTTCGATGATGCGGTCCTTGACCTCGGCCCAGCTGGAGAGCGGAGGCGAGAAAGGGACAAAGTGGTCTTTTCCATCGTTTGACTTGATAGTCATGCCGTTGAGATCAACATCCTTGAGTACAGGTGAGGATGCGGCTGAGGCAGAGAGATAGGCATAATGACGGAGATAATAGGAGATTTCTCGTGTGTGATCCTTGTTCATGTGTGACACGATGCGGTTCTTGCGAGCATCGTCGGTAGGGGCCATTTTGTTTTGTTTGTGGAATTCAAATATTATAAATTCCTTGTTGGCTCACTGTAATCCTCGTTTAGGTGCAGCTGCGCTGAGTGTGCGAGGTAGATGGGATCGTGGAGTCGGTGTTGGTGGTTGAAGTTGAAAGTGGAGCCCAACTATTTGCCAAAACTCGGCTCTGAGGCCATAAAAGACAAGGATAGTTACATGTGAAGTAATTGAAAAAGATAGAATGTCTATAATAATAAAGCAAGTATGGTCATCGCAAAAGGATCTGGGTACCTAATAAGCAATCAAACTTTCCATTTGTTGTAATTGGCTGTCAATGCCTAAGTTATATCTTCTGCGCTCTAAGGTCTTTCTACTCCTAACATAGTATGAAACTGCAACTTTGTTTAGATATGTTTGAAAGAGTATTACTATTTTATTATTGAATTTTAAGCTCATTAGTCGTTAAGCAGCCTCTATATTCTCTCTTGCTGATCCCTTCTCCGCGTCCCATCCACTGTCGTGCACATGCCTAATCGTCCTCGTTCGAACCTGGATACCAATCATGCCCGTCAGTTGGGAGATCATAGAAAACCTCTGGCCTCCTTGAATTTCTGTTCTGACGTTTCCGTAAGTCTTATCTCCCAGATGCAAGTTCGACTCGACTGGCTTCTTCGGCCGTGCCCTTGGCAAGATCCCGAACAACCCCCTCTGGCATAAACTCGGTCTCGGCATCTTTGTATCGGTTGACGGTGTTTCCGGAATATTTGTCTCTTCTATTATCTGTGGCAGGCGGTTGGTCTCTTCCACATCCCTCGGAGGCACTGGTTCTGTGAAGGACTGCCATATAGGCAGGCATGCCCATATAATCAAGATGGAAATTTCGACGTCCATCCAAACGATTCGTTCGTGGTATTTCCAAACTGGCTGCATCTTCTCAAAGAAATTGATCAACAGGTGCAGTCGAAAACAGGACACAGCCAGACCGAATGCCCCCAACGTAATTGCGATGGCGTTTTGCAACCAAGATGTTGTGTTACTGGCAACTCGGCTGAATATCAGGTGAGAAAGCATAACAAGGAGCACCAGGTTTAGGAAGATGTCGATCGAGGAAGCCGCATATGCAAGTGAGTCCTGAGCCAAGCAACCTCCTGTTTCCTCATCTCTTCCACTTGGTTCCCAGCCTTCCCAGGCGAATGCTATTGGTGAACATCGAAATACTCTCAACAGTGCCAGAGCAATCGAAGAGAGGATGGTGAGCCCAAGGGTCGCGGCTATGGCCACTATGTATCTACCAGAAAACGATGAGCGCAGGCATACGAGAAGGATCGCGACTCTAAGTAGACACGAGCAGGCAAGCTCAAAAATGTCGGCCATGAAAACAAGCTAGGTACTTCAATGTTAACATCTCGCTACTCAAAAATGCTCTTTGCCAACAAACCTTCAATCCTTCTGTAATGTATTCCGGAACCGCATTCCATAAGATTATATCTCCTGTCACAGAGTAGGCTAAGGAGGCTGGTAAGCCCAAGCACAAATTCGCCCAGCAATGCGACTTACCAAAGTGAATCAGAGTTGCAAAGACAGTGAATAATAACTAAAAGCTTATTAGATTTGATCATCTATGGTATGGGGTACCAACTTACTCCACAGACTATCATTACATAGTCATCCAGGGAAAGACTCTCATATGTAATCCAGCTCAAGTACAGCCTAATCCAAGGAGAGATCCACGCTGGTATCTCTGCTACTAACAGAACATAGTGGTTATGCCGGTTGTCTTTCTGCCTGCTGTCACAGGCATTGGCATAGATCTTTGCTATGTCTGGAGCTTGTTAGTTCTATCCCTTTTGTATTTCAGAATGATTGGCACACCAAATCTTTCGAAATCACGGCATTTGTCTGCGAAGCAGTTGTCTAACTCCTGCTTGACATTTCCGTTGTTGCACATATCAACGGCTTCGAAACCCGAGTTATCATACTTCTCAAGACATGGCATCTTCAAGTCATTGTTAGTACAAGCGCAAAACCGCAACCAAACCTCGGACTCACAGTACAACGGGGCAAACTCTTGAAAAGTTCAGGTCTGTCAGCGCCAGACACTCCAGCAGCGAGTGCCAACGAGCAGATCGCCCAAGATGTGAGCTTCATACCCGTCCAGTAGCATTAGGGCTGGTGATGTCGAAGAAGTGAAGACAAACAGGGGAATGACAGGATGCTCAAATATTGCAAGACATGGGTTACCTCAACTATCATATACATAAACCCCCAGATCTACGTAGGCAAGGGGCTTCATCCAAGTCGGGTGGGCATGAAGACCGCATCGAGCTGTAACCAGACTAGCACTAGCCCTGTACGTTCTTACATCCCGGTTTTGATATGAAGCCCCTGTACATACAACATGGATGATGTACATCTAGCATTGAGGATCGTCTCAAAATAGCGGAAATGATCTTACACGGGCCGCTGGGAGGATTAGCTGCAATGCTATTTACATCGATTCCCTGATCTGTGACTTTATCGAGATTCAATTCGGATATTCCGGTCTGATTGTTGAGCTCACCTCCTCGCTCCCCTACTCCCGTAAGCAAGTGAAACCTGTGGTATATGCATTGACACCTCTCTACCCCGTGTCCTATCAGACTAATGCACGACATGGCAAACACGCGGCTTCAACAAGCCTCGATACATAGCATAAGTCTTAAATCAACCAACGGTTTTGAAGCCTCTTTCGAGATCGTGCAGTGCCGTTTGACAGCTTCGGGCGAAGCAAATTGGAGCAAAAACTGGGGTAGCGTTGTACCGCAATTGCTGTGTGCTTCAGGTGAAACGGCAGCTCCAGAATAATGCATTACAGACCGTGTGATCCTCTGTAGTCTCTAGCCAATGATCCAATGGGTGAGTATCCTAGACATTGTAGTGCTGCAAGTATGGTTTCGTGGAGATTCTTCTGAAAAGTCTCGGTTTGGGTGTGGCAACCTAGACTTTTGCCAACTGTTACGCCAAGAGTATGTCCTTCAGTGCGAATTGTCAAGTAAAAGGTGTTTCCAGAACGACTCTGACCTTCTGTTGACCGCCATATGCGAGTCAGTCTTCAGTTTCAGGTTGGAGGGCCATTCCACCCCGCGTTAGGTAGTTCGTTATGTTAGTTAGCATTGGATCCAATACGAGTGCCTTGTCTACTTGTCATTGAAGAGGTCCCTGCATCTGCACTCCGCTTATCAATGAGTGAGTCTTTAGTGCTCACGTAGACGTTTCAGGCATTCGATTTCCTGCAAGTCTCAACTTTGGGTGTTCGTTATATCGAATTTCCATTCCGATGTCTAAAGGATCCGGTTGTTGTCGCACTTTTTCCTGTGGTCTTCCTTGACAGTCTGCTCGTTCTGGCGACAAGGAAATAGCTTTGGTACGTCAAAGATGGATTGCAATAGGTTGACCAGCGTCATCTCAAATTATGAATGAATCTGATAGTAGATCCATCATGACGCAGACTAACCCTTCGGAACTCCGAGGAGCCTGAACGAGATAGGCAATACGTACAAGTTGAAGGAATCAAATACTGAGGCGCATAATCGTCTACTGCATCAACTGACATGGCAATTGTATCAATTGGCTATCCAACAACATGTCTCTCAGTTTCCTGACTGGTCATGGTAGCATTAGATAGACGGTCACCTGACCTCACAAACGACGCCTGCAAGGCCCATGCTTTCGTATCTCCGCTCGGCACAAGCAAAAACTCTTCTACCAATATTATCTGATCTGATTGATAACGGTGTCTTTTTTCACTTGCTGGTGGAGTGATTCCTCCTCCTCCTGCTTCGTAACTCCGAACCGCATCCGCATCGGCATTTGCACGACTCTGGATAAGCTCCGGTCATCGATTATGGCTTCCTCAGACCGAAGTGAGACCCCGGACTCGGACGGTGACCGAAAGCTTGGGTCCCGAGATGACTCGGGCCAGCCGCCCGCCCGCAAACGGCAGCGTGTCCGCCTCAGTTGTCTGGAGTGCCGACGCCGAAAGCTCTCGTGTGACCGAGGCTTCCCGTGCGAGCGTTGCATCAAGAGCGGCACTCCCGACCGTTGCAGCTATGAATCTCGTAACGGCGAGGTCGTGAATGCTTCCTCTGGAGTTCCCCCGCCGTTCGCCCAGCTAGACTCTCGCCGCTTCGTTGATCCCGCAACGGGTCTGTCCCCACGAGATCCCGAATTCGTACGCCAAGATCACGATCGAATTCGCCGATTGGAGCTTGAGCTAGTTCAGCTTAAGAACCAGATCTCTCGGTCTGGTGTGTCTTTTGATGGGAGCACCCTGGCTGGCACAACCACCTCTCCCCAGACGAAAGATGATGCCAACGGCAATACCAATGTCGAGGACCCTTCTGTCCGCGAAGTCCACGAGTCCATCGAAGCCACTAACATGTCGGGCGAGAAAGGAGAGCTTCGTTTCTTTCGTGGCAGGGGCTTTCGCACGCGATACTTTGGCCCACACAATGCCAGTATGGCCTTTGTTGAACTTACAGGTCTATGCCCTTTCATGAAGGAGACGGCCGATGAGTGGCTTCGTCCAGTCATTCTCCATGATCGTAAAGACCGTAAGAGACGACGCGAGGACCGTGAAAAGATATTCGAGGACTCCGATCCAGAATTAGAGGCTTTGCTGCCAACTAAGGAGGAGTCTGATGCGCTTATCAATGTTTATCTCGATCAGTTCGAACAGGTGCACCGCATTGTTCACATTCCTACGTTCAAGAAGGAATACGACGAGTACTGGGCACCCGGGTCTACCAAACGCTATGCTGCTTTCACGGCCCTTATCCTTGCAATGATGGCTGTTGCAAGCTGCGTTCATACTCACGAAAGCCTCAAGTTTATCGGCATGATGTCGAATGCTCGTCACTGGGCAGAACGATGGATCAAGGCATGTGATGAGTGGTCATCAAAGCAAAGCCAGAAGCACCGTCGCTTGATCCACTATCAAGTAGCATGCCTTTTGTATCTTGGGAAGCGAGTCAACACTATCAAGAAGAAGCGTTTCTGGACAGGCTCTGGTGCACTCATCCAGGACGGAATCGCTGTCGGCTTACATCGTGAGCCAAGCCACATGGCCGCAAAGATCACCGTTTTCCACCAAGAGATGCGTCGACGCATCTGGGCAACAGTTCAAGAATTCGACATGCAGGCCTCCTTTGACCATTGCCTGCCCACTCTGGTTAGCCAGCTTCACTACGACACCAATCCCCCTCGCAATCTAGACGATGATGATTTTGATGAGAGTACCACCGTACTCCCGCCATCGAAACCTGTTAAAGAATATACATTCTCTTCCTTCCAGCATCTGGCTCGTCAGAGCCTGCCTTTACGCCTGGAGCTCAGCCGTCTTCTTACTGGTCCATCGTCTGAAATAGACTATGACCAAGTAATTCGATACACCAATGATTTGACACAGGAGATTGATGCCCTCCCGTCATGGGATATGAACCTGGAAAATGTGAAGGGGAAAAAGAATCCTTTAATCGCATACACGTTGTTGCATGTTCAGTTAAGGCAGTATATCATCCCCTTGCATCAGCCATATCTCAAGCTTCGGAAGCAAAACTCAAAGTACCAGTACTCCGAAATCATATACTATAATGCAGCCCGAGACATTGTCTTATTACACGACAAGCTGTACGAACAAGGCGTCCGGAGTCTGAACTTTCTCAGAGAGGATGCGCTGACCACAGCCATCAACCTGTGTAGCGTCACAATGTTGCAGCCCAGAGGTTCCACCAACATGATTATGATAAACTCGCACCACACACTCAAGTTGATTGAGAAGTGCATTGCAATGAAGGAGGATCGTCTGTTAAGATGTGGCAACAATGAGCCATGGGGATATTCTATCATGTGTGCGGCGCTGGGGTTGCTTGAAGCTCACCTGGGAACCAAGGAGCCTGAAGTTGCCAAGTCAACATCAGCGGAACGCTTTGTCAACTTGCACTACCGTCTCCTTGCTAACCAGGAGCCCCCAGTCTCTGGGGAGCACCTTGCAGCTGCCATGAACGGAGTGCCGCCAGGCAACATGGGAACAGGGCCCACGCCTAATATACCGCTGCATGACCGGCCAAAGGTAATGAAGCTTGACTTCCATGGCAGGGCGTTTCCTAATATTGGTATCCAGTCGGTGACACCGTTCTCGTTTACGCCGACAATGCCTACGGCTCCGATCGACCCAAGTCAGGCCCCATGGATGATGGGAGGCGATCCCACTCAGCCCTTCAACCTGGATCCGAGTCTGGAGTTGTTGGGTATAAATCTCAACGAGATCTGGGGCGAGTCCTGGGAATTGGGCTGAACAGAATGAAAGTCCATGTTGGCTAATGTGTCGTAATAATAATAACTGGCGTGGATTCTTGGGCGTCGCAAGCCACGGACTGAGGGGGAGAGATTGGGCTAGCATCTATTTTGCTTCTCGAATTGTCTCATCTTTCAAGATACCAGGTCTCTTACTATGTCACGACAACACAAGAGCTCATGAACAGGTCTTGGCGTTACGTTGTCTGCCATTTTTTTGTGCCTTGAAGCAAGCTCCTCTCATTATATTTATCTTGTGGGTTTGAATACTGAATTCCTCATGACTGACGAAATTGCCCTCAGAATAATGTGCTAATGAAATGCAATATCACTTTGACAGCGATATTCAGATGATGTGCCGAATTTTAGGGAAGAGATACTTGCTGAGCCCTCGCAGATTTCACGGGTTTCAACATTCGATCTACTTCAATATTGACTCATATTGCTTTTTTTTTCCTCAGGAAAAAAAGTACAAAATATATTTATGGATGAAACATGTTCATATGAATACTTTTGCCAGGTGATGGGTACCTATATGAGGTACTCGTTAATTATTGCTTGTGTTAACGACGATCTAGATATATATAATGAAATTTATTGAGCGTGTACCGTACGGAGTACAAAGATGATAAAGAACTAACATTTTTGTTTTGACCGTGAGCTCATAAACCTCACATATTCAACTTATCCGCTGTTCTCCAGGGTAAGTACTCTAAGTCCGATCTTTAGTGCCGAACTTAAAACTTCAGTGACTATATTTGGCTGACTACCTCTCATTTGTCTCTTCGGCCCTAAGAAACCTCGGGGATAGTGTTCGGCATTTGAAGCTCCTCACTCATACAAAGACATTACACACATGTCCGCTATTACTGTCGCATAACCCGACATCGAATGTCGACCGCGATGCCGCGAAGAGAATCCTCGGGTGTATCTTCTGCTGGAAGTCCCCCAGCTCCCAAACGCCGCCGAAGGCGACCAGCTCGGTCTTGTGAGCAATGCCGGCGCCGCAAGATTCGGTGTAATCTAGGACAACCTTGTAACGGCTGTGTTCGGGCTCGGGCATCGATGCAATGTTCTTACCGTGACGGGAGCCCCGTTGTAGTGACTCGGAGTTCTGATGTCTGCACTGAGGTGCCGGCTGAACGGACTGAAAGACAGGGAGCCGATACAGAAACACAGCGAACCCGAGAAGCAGATCGACGCAGGCCAGTAAACCGACTACCACAACCTGAAAACAGTGATAGGACTGTGTCAAACTCACAAAGCTATCTTTCAAAAACTATTCCAGCCACTCAAACATCTACGCCAACCCAGTCATCAACCTCGATCCCTCCCTTTACACCCAGGCTGCGTCATGTTCCTGAAAAGACGAAGCTATTTGGTCAGACACATTGGCTTCACACTGCAGAAAAGGTAAATCTCATATATATCTGCTCAAGCTCTCATACTGATCTTCACTGCCTTAGTTTCCCGTTTCAGGTAATTTCCATCCCGTCGAGATTGAACCATCATGGGAGGATGCCAAATCCGATTTCTACGACGCCTTGAAAGAAGCCCGCATCCTACGTTTTGGTCTCAAGAAACAGAATTTTCCAACACTAGATCAACCCATAAAGGACCTCCGTGAGACTTTGCCCTCCAAGGTGGTTTGCGATGAGCTCATTGCTTGTTATCTCCGCACATTCGAACCCCTGTATCGCATCGTCTATATCCCCTCCTTTCAGAGAGAGTACGACCGGATATGGGCAGGCGAGGAAACACAACCTGTACCAGCTATATCTCTAGTCAGATTGACTTTGATTCTTGCCCTTGGGACTACCTTTGCCAATTTTGACAGGGAGGAAGAGATGAACCACTTGTGGCGACTTGCGCAGACATGGGTTCAGAATGCCCAGTGGTGGCTCACAGGTCCGAATGAAAAGACCACTTACAATCTCGATGGCCTGCAGATATTTTGTCTGCTAATCATCGCCCGCCAATCGACCTTTAATTGTCGCGGAGCAACGTCATGGCTGTCCTCGGGCTCGCTACTACGTGCCGCCATCACCATGGGCCTTCACCGAGATCCAAAGCTCTTTGCTGGCTTGACGCTCTTCCAAAGGGAGTTTCGAGCTCGACTATGGGCCACTGTGCTGGAGTTGGCCGTCCAGTCATGTCTAGATCTCGGCTTGCCACTGCAGCTTTCAGAACAAGACTTTGATGCTTCCATCCCATCTAACTACGATGACTCGGATCTAGAGTCAACTTCTCCAGGGGCACCAAAATCAATGGACAAATTCACAGACTCGTACCTGCAAATAATGCTGGCCAAATCTCTTCCTTTGAGAGTTGAAATCATAGGCCTACTGAACGACTTTCGACAAGAGAAAACATATGAAAAAGCGCTGGCTTTAGGATCACAGCTGCGCACGGCGTGCCGAGATGTTGCCGCCTTCTTCCATTCAACACAACATAATCCAATGAACATGAGAAGGGGATCAAACATTGAGGCAAATGAGTTCCATCGCAAGCTTCTCGACATACATCTTCGCCGGTTCGTTATGTTTCTTCATCGCGACTTCATGCTCCAAGCAAGGACCGACCCCCGGTTCTACCTTTCTCGCAAGGTGTGTGTTGAGTCTGCCCTGGTCATCGCTTCTGGGAGTAAAGGCGCCGACTTCAGCTTGCCGATGCAGGTATGGGACGACTTTTCTCGCTTGTCTTTCGTTGGACGTGGTCTTTTCAAGTGTGCATTGAGTTTTGATGCTATGCTCATCTTGGCCCTCGAGATCATTACTGAACTTCAAGACGAGTCGACACCAACGCACGATCCTGATATTCTCAGCGAGATGGCAAAAGCCACTCGTGCTCCTATGATCAACACCCTCGAAGAGATATATGTGCAACTTCGCTGCATGATCGTTCGGGGCAACCTCAGCCTCAAGAGAATACTCTTCTCGAATGCTCACTTGGCACATATTCGAGCACTGGAGGCGGGCAGGCCTGTGAAGCCAGCGGTACATGAGACTGTAACATCGACGCTCCGCGACTGCGTGGCAATGCTCAAAGATATTCAAGCAGTTACAACACCCCATGAATCAGTGATAACATCGGATAGCTTGAGTACCGACTTTCTTGGTACAGATATTTTCTCAAATGTGAGTGATGCTTCGTTTAGGGAGCAATTCTGTCTAACAATATGAGCTAGAGCAATCTTATTGAGTGGGACATATCCGACCTCCTCGGTTTCCCAACTGCAAGTAATAACGGCCAGGCTCAGTGGCCAGTCATGGACTAATATAAAACACAACACAAGACATACTAAACTCGTGTATATTGTCAGGGAACAACACCTGTGAGATTCGTTTTTCGTTACTCGTCATAATACCCATGATCATAAGTGCCCTGCATTGCCTGCGTGCTCACCCATTCTTCACTTGCTAAACCCCTCATAAATCTCATCTCCAATTCTTGGGGATCTTTGTGCCAATCACAAGCAAAGTCGCAGTCTGGCGTGCTGGATTCTCCAAAGTATTTGCATATGACAGCATGTCGGCACTTATCAGTGTCTTCGCAGTATTGAGCCAGCGCCTGCAAACTCTTGAGTCTGGCGATCTGATTCGTCTCAGCTTTGGCATCTGATCTGATCAATCTCGTGACGCGCTCCAGGTCTTCTCGGCTGTAGTAAAGAAAACAATAGCTTGCATTGCCATCCCGACCAGCACGGCCTGCTTCTTGGTAGTACCCTTCGAAAGACTTGGGAATACGCCAGTGGACAACAAAGCGTACGTTATTCTTGTCGATACCCATGCCGAAGGCGGTCGTGGCAACAATAATATCATACCCAGACTCGTTATTTATCCACCGGGCGAGTGTTTCTTCTTTGACTTCCTTGGTGAGCTTGGCATGAAAGGGCATGGCCCCGATGCCTTCTGAACGAAGTGAGGCTGCCAGGGACTCGCATTCATCCCGAGATATAGTGTATATAATCCCAGGAACACTTTCGACTCGTTCATTCACCTGATCGAGTTCTGCCTTTCTCTCGTCATGTTTACGACGGTCGTAAACAGCGTTGATCCACCGTAGAAAATCCTGTAGGCGGTTATCGTCTTCGTCCTTGGTGTACCGAATTTCGAGATGCAGGTTTTGACGTTGAGGGTTCATCAAAAACTCTCTCGTTCTTTCTGGAGTTTGATCGAGTTTCAAAATAGATAGTACGTCTTGGCGAACCTGCGGATTTGCCGTAGCAGTAAGACACATGATTGGGACATCTGGGAAAGTGTCTCGAAACCAAGATAGACGTTTAAAGTCTTTTCGAAAGTCATGACCCCATTCTGACACACAATGTGCTTCGTCAATGGCGATACGTGCAAGCTCCTTTTGCTTATAGACTAGCTGCAGCCTTTCACGAAACCGTGGGCCAGAACATAACTCAGGCGTGACATACAATAGCCTGATCCTTGGATGTCCGCTCTCAAGATCACGTTCAATGCGACGCCGATCGTCATAAGGAGTTATGCTGCTGTAAAAGTTGGCCTCGATACCGGAGGCTTTTAGGGTTTCGACTTGGTTGATCTGTGAATGTTAGATGTCGTAACGATAGTGGGCCAGAGTTTCTTGCCATTAAACTCAAGAGAGGGGAAACAACTATGGTAACTAGACTCGAAATTAGAGGAAGGAACATGTATAGTGGTCGAAAACACTCACTGCCTTGGTCGATGACTGCTGGTAGCTGAAAGCAAAGACTTTTGCCAAAGGACGTGGCTGCTTGGACGTAAACATCAAAGCCGTCGAGAGCAGCCTCGATGATTTCACGCTGGTGAGGCCTGGTAAATGTCAACGGGCAAAGCAAAAAGAAGCGGATAATTCGTATACGTACCTGAAATCTTCCTTGTGAAATTGGCGACGAAGAGTAAAGCCAATGTCTGTGCATGAGCTTGTTCTTTTCAAAGGTGGCATGACGCCGTTGACGGGTTTCGAAGAGAGTGATTGATTGTTACTGTTCTACTCTAGGACTGCGTGTCGAGCGAATCAATTCATGGCAACTAGATCGAAGCAAGGGTGAACCGCTTTCCCGGCGCTTGTTGATAAAGATTGACCCTTTTTTTACTGTTATGGTTTTAGTCTATCCCGTCTCAATGCAAGCTCTCTAACTTACAGAGTTACAATCTGCTGGAGCTTGTTTGGTGAGGATCTGTTTCTGCTTTTGGCGGTCAAATCGGCTGTGGTCCACCGGATCAGCACTGTCAACAAGCAGCCTTGCAACGTTGTTGCTTTTTCGAACGAAGGAAGTGACTGGCAGGGGTTCTAACCCAGTGGAAAATAGAAAGAATTGATATCCGGACTTGAGGTATATAGAGGTGGGAGTCAAGGTCACGTGGCGTGCTTTTGTATTGAGGACTGCATCACAAGTTCACAACACATATCCATCCATCCACCCATTCCATACCTTGCAACTTAGCGGGCGGCTGTTGAGATAAAACTCCTAGGGGCGCCATATATAAACTCAATTGCTACAGACAGTTTCCTGGCAGCACGAACACTTAGAAGGTGGCATAGCTTTATATGACGTAGATAAAAAGGCTTCTGCTCTTCACTGGCTAGACTGGTTCTTCTCGGGCGCATTCAGTGAATCTGTAATTATTCTGTACCTTGCATTCTGGCTGGGGCAGGGGCCTCATCCTCCGAGACAGCACAGCCAGACATCTTCAAAGTCCACCCTCCCTACGAAAGCAACCCCTGCCAAGGGATGAAAGAAAACTGAGGGCCTCTGATCTGAAGGACAAAAACACTAATGCAAGTTTAGTGTATCTTGACATATCTTCAGGCTAGTTAATTTTGGCGTCATTCTTATAACGTCAGAAACTTTATTTACCCCCGATGCCCTGAGAGATGTCCATCAATAATGGTGTTGGCTTCGCTGTTTCATACATAGGTCATCAATACTTAACTCCTCGTTTACTAACAGTGCTTCCTCGTCTTGTTTTGGTTTGTGTCATAGACCACAGTTCTCCGTACTGTCGGTGGGCTTCAGGGAGGAAGGGATGCGACCTAGTGCGTCTCTCTTTTGCAACAATTCTGCTGTTCTTGACAAACAGGATTCTTGGTTCTTGCTATTATGTATTTGTAAGTAGTGAGAAAAACATGGATTATGAGCTCCAGGGATTAAAATCCGGAGTCCTCACACCGAGGTTGGACTCGCTTATATTCAAAACTCGTACTGTGCGGCTGGCTCAGCCTGAATAGGTAATCAGGCATGCAATAACGTGCCTAGTATTTTTAGCGGCGAAGACTGGAAGAAAAAGAATTGTTTCTGGGGGTTGAGGTCTCGTGTTGTGAATAACAACAAGTTTTTGTTTTGTTTTTGTTTTTCTTTCACTTTTCATCATTCTTTAATTCAGGCTGATATTAATTAGATCGAGCTAATGCTTACTTGACTTGCCACAATGTGAATTCTTCAAGACTAAATCCAATTGCTCACAAGTCATTCATACAAGATGATGTAAAATAGGTACTGTTCCTGATATTTTCTACATCACACGTTAGATTTCAGCCTCCAGACCAGCCGCCCCGTACTGTGTTTCACTTTACGATGGGTCCAACTGTCCGTTGGCGCTGAAGCCCCACGATTGAACCGCCCCGTGAAGTGCTGACCAAAACACTTTCATGGGTTAGATTGTTACCCCTATCTGATGCGCTATCCCCTATTCAAGCATGAGACAAGCCTGACAAGGGACTGCCAGGGGCGGTTGGGGGAAGCTGGTACGCCCGAGAAAATACACAATCGAACTGCAACTTATTATCATCAATTGATATGTATCAATAGCCAGAGCAGACTTTCTATGTTTCTGTGTCCTTAACCAACATCTACGGCGGTATTTGGCCTTCCAATCTACTATACTTGAGTGGCACGTCAAGAAGGGACAGACATACCTAGTACCTACCTTAGTCGGTACCTACCTATCAAAGTTATAGCGGGGATCCCCATTACATCGGCTGCAGCATGTGCCTGAGCACCCTCCATTTATCAAGCTCTCCTTCACTTTCGACCTTCAGTTTGTTTGACTCTGTTTTGAGTTTTTGATATCCAGGACCAGTCCACACTCAAACTGCCAAGGGCTAGGGGAGATACAACGGGAGTCATCCCGGTTACTAGGTATTTTCACCACCCTTACCTTCCGTCCTCCATCCTGCCATGGTGTTTGCAAAACTTACTTACCAAACACGGAATCTCAGCCCGACCTCATCACCTCCCGAGTCTGCATCAGC
This sequence comes from Fusarium sp. NRRL 52700, assembly GCA_013396095.1. Lineage (NCBI taxonomy): Eukaryota > Fungi > Ascomycota > Sordariomycetes > Hypocreales > Nectriaceae > Fusarium > Fusarium sp. NRRL 52700. The sequence continues at coordinate 285,119 of JAAQRM010000301.1, forward strand.
TCATTACGGCCCTTCCCGCAGCATTCCTCTTCTTCAACCCTTCTCTCCAAGTCCTGTCTTTGGAGTATCTCCATCCAACGGGTTCTCGCCGATCGCTGCCATCGGCAATTCCCATTTGAGCCTCGACGACGTAGTGCGCTAGGTTTCAATTCCAACACTTGTTATCTCGACACAAACAGGCCAGAAACCTGAACAGCGCGCTGCCATTTTGGCTCCGATCGAATATATAAACATGACCTTTTCGATTTCGTCGTCGATACTGCCTTGATTGGCCTAAACGTTAAGAGATACCGATCGCAAGCTTGACTTGCACTGAGACAGACAAACCTCGGTTTGCGCCTACGCTTTGATCAAGAAACAATCGCCGACACAGCAACAGAGGTCTTCTGAAACCGTTCGTCCTTCAAGCATCGCCATATCGTCATAAAATTCCAACGGTTCCCCCCTCGATCCATTTCTCCACCAGCGCGCCTCCCCACGTTTCCTACTTGAGCCGCGCATTCCTCATATTTACCGTCCGCCATGGAACGGCCAGATCGACTCGCCGGTTCGTCCGTTGGTTCTGCATCGCAGGCTTCAGTCTCAAGAAGCTTACCCGAAAACCACATATCTGGACGACGTCCAGTCCCAAACTCAGCAGCCACGTCTAACGGACCGCCACCACCTCCTCCTATTCCTACCCTTCGCAGCGTTCCGTCCAGTTCCTCTCTTTCTGCCGCGGGCATGTCGGCAGCCCAGGTCATTAGTCTCGCGCGTGAGGCAATGCAAAATGCCATCGAAAGCGAGAGCCAAGCCGCTGAAGCGGGTGCCGTCAGCACAGGGCTCAGAACCGGAGTCACAATCGACCTCAGTCGCAAAGGGATCCAAAAACTACCAGATGAAGTCGTGGATATTGTCAAGGGTGATCTGGAGCGGTCCATTCCCATGGGATCATCTTCAGCAACGCGGTCGGATACTGATACCTATACGGTCTCCAGACTAGCACTGTCTCATAACCAACTGACAACTTTGCCCGCTCGCTTTTCTGAATGCACATCATTGCGATATCTCAACATTCGGGGCAATCAGATGAAGGAGTTTCCTATGCCTGTATGTCTCCTTCCTTAGCGGCAAAGTATTTTCTAACAGGCTGGCTAGCTGTGCGATTTGAAATCACTGGAGATCCTTGATCTTGGCCGAAACCAGCTTCGAAGTCTTCCTACAGATATTGTGAGACTCTCTTCATTGAAAGTCTTGTCTATTCCAAAGAACCAAATACGGGAGTTACCCCTATGTATTGCCGATATGGGGTCTTTGCAAGTGATCAAGTTTGAGGGCAATCCCATCAACTTTCCGCCGCGCGACGCAATACAAGTGCAAGCCGCAAGCCCCCCGCATGAAGGCATTCAGAAAGACAATGAAGTTACGGAGGTGGCGGTAACGCTACAAATCAAACGCTTTCTTAAGCAGCATGCTGTCAACGGCCGATCCGAGTCTGACAATACAGGTGACGAATCCAGCGAGGGCGCTGAAACTCCTCGCTTCCCATTGAAAAGGGTTGCAAGTGGGAGATTCCCTGTCAAAGTCAGTGGTGCTGATTTGCCTGATATTCGTTCTCCCAATCTTGGATCACGGGCGCCCCCGATACCATCGAGATCACATTATCGTGGACTTTCCCAACAAAATAGCGCTTTTCGACGACCCGGTGTCATGCCATTGACGATTGGAAATGTTAATGAACGTGTTCGTAGCAACTCAGAAAGCCTACTCAGGGCGGAACGGTCAGAGAGCCGCAACAGGCGCATGGGAATTGTCTCGAGAAAACCCTCTGACCTTGGTACGCTTGATGAGATGCAAGTGAATAATCGATTTAGTCATTATCGCGGCCTGAGTCACGGATCTGCCATGCAAGGTAACCAAGCAACGACGAAAAGCCCTGCGACACCAACAGAGCCATACTTGGCACGCCCAATCTACGTGAGACGTCTTTCTGTCCTCCCTGAACGGAGGCGAGAATCAAAAATCTATGATCCAGTCATTGAAGCTGCTAAGGGCATCCTGTACTCGGTCTTTCAGATCCATCCTATGATCCAGATGCTCATGGGCTTGACGAGTGATGGATCTGCTAAGCGATCTAGTCTTGAGATCGTGTTCTATAACACCAACTCCCATGTTGAGGAATTAGAGCAGGAAATACAGAAACACGAGAACGCCTTGGTTGACCTCGACGACCGCTCCCAAAGAGAGAACGAAAATGTCCATCGAGCCTGTCAAACTCTTGTCAGCGCATATGGCCACGTTTGTACACTTTTAGCCGATAACATCGATACTTTCGTGAACAACGGAGATGCTCGATATATTCGAACGCTTCTGATGTTACTCTACAATAGTATCATGGAACTACGTGTGACACTATCGTCCGTCAGTGCAGAAGATGGTCGTCGACAAGCAGCCTCCAAGGGGGATCAGATGGGTGAGCGTCCTCTCAGGGTGCATACACGTGAACCTTCCATTACCCCCACTGTTGGTAGGTCAGCAGGAGCTCGCAACCGCAATGGCACTCTGGTACACCATCCGATCAACTTGCGTGTTGCTACAGATGTACCTGTGCCTACACCCCTTTCTGCAGCTTACCTCAATGGCAATGGTCGAACCGCCACCATTGCGTCGGCCACTCCGCGATCAGGAGAATCTTTCTCCTCGATAGGTAGCCGCGGGATTTCTTCCGAGTTCACAGAAGAAGATCGGCAGTTTGAGAAGATATTCCTGTCCTTGCAAAGGTCGACTGATCTCGTTATGGGGACACTTCCCAGTTTCCAGGCCCAACTAACAGGTGGCTTGAGGAACGCCATGTATCAGAGGACCCCAGAAAGTGTAATTCAGCACTGGAAAGCCTTGATAACCATGTGCGGACATGTTGTTCAACAGACGGAAATTCTCAAGAACAGACTGTCACTAATCAAACTCAAGGAGCCTGGAGTTCGAACACAAGCGAGCTTTTGGAGCCTCTGTAGCAACTTCAGTCACTCCTGGGCGGATATGATCTATCAGATCAAGTACGGCCCCAACAGTGTTCCACTGCCTCCTGATACAAGGGCACGATTGCGACCGATTCAGCAGAGTATTAAGGAAACCAGCAATATCATCTCCAAGTCCCCTTGGCACTATCTTTTCAACCATTCCTCAGGCACACCGAACGGGCAGATGTACTACCCCCCTCGCGGCATGTCACCGACTCAAGTCCCGATCACACCACAGAGTGCTGCTTTGGGACCCGCCATGCAGGCAACAGTTCCCACGACGCCGCAAAGTGGTTCATTCGCAGCGGCATTCCACGGGAATGTCTTTGACCGTGCCGACGCTCTCATGGCCAACCCGGGGATATCTATGGGGCGCAATGGAGGGTTTGGAAAGGGTCATATGGGATTCAGCTCACTGTCTTCACTATCTTCAATGTCCTCAGACGAGGGAATACTTCCTTCTCATGGGCCACTTGGACCAGTACCACTCCGCCTGAACGGAGGCAAAGTTGCCTTTTAGATCAGAGTGCCGAGTCCTTCCTTGGATCTTGAAGTCAGCACTTGCTGTTCGGTAACTACAGTCGTTGCTGTTGTTTGCATAAGGCAGAAGGGGGTCATTTGGTTAAATCTAGAACTTGTTAAGGCTTTTTGAACCGGCGTATTGAGGGAAAATTTCGCCGGAAGCCATTCCTTTACCGCATAGCCTTGGCGTTTGGGGTTGCAGTTGCATTTGCATTTATTTGCCCAAAATCAGGTCGGTCGAATTATATTTGCATTTAATCTTTCACGTCGAGAGGGTTCGCAGCTTGTGTATGGGCAGCATGTTAAAACATTGTCTTTCTTGAAGGGGAGCAAAAATTGGGAACAGATGCCCGCCATGATGACCAACAAGGGTCTCTGAAGATAAATACATGTAAATGTTGCCGAGGTGCTACATATCAAGGATGGAAAAGGATATGGGTCAACGCAGAGAGATGGCACATTGTACACTAGCACACAACGAATCTGATGCTTCTGGTATTCATCTCAGAGATAACGAAACCTGCGTATGATGCTCCAGCCACGTCTGGTTACATACTCAAAATGCGAGAGGGACTGTCGGATTTTTATGAATGCTCGCGTATTATTAATCGTTACAACCAAAGAGATCTGTTGTAAGTTCGCCTCGGGTTCCATCTTAGAAAGGCGTCTATCATGCTGCCACACCTCAAAGTCAGATCCCATGATCTCGGCCGTCAGCCGCGACGAGACCAAGTGTAACTCGACCCCACCAACATGCAGTGTAAGAATGAGCAACGTGAAACGGCGACGCTACATCTCTCATTTCATCTTTGAACCAATTATTGCAAAGTGCATCAAATATTCCACGGGCATCTAGCGCACCATGTCAACAGCAGCTGCTTCTTCGGCTACTCATCATCAGCCCAGCACTTCAGCCGCGGCCACTGGCTCTTCGTCTTCTTCGTCTTCTTCATTATCTCCTCGCCCGCCGACATCTCCTCCTCCCACGATCGCTTCTCCATCAGTCGCTCATGCCCATGCTCACGCTCAAGTCCCCTCGGCAGTGCAGCAGACGTCGCCGCCTCCTCCGCAACTACAGCCCACACTTCCCTCGGCCGAGACACAGCGCCATGTAGCGGAAGCACGTCGCGCTGTCGTCGCAACGCTGGAGAACATGATGGACTCTGAGCTGCAATGGCGCGCATCCACGTTGCATTCCAACGCTGCGGCGCTGAGCAAGCAGGCGCAGGATGTGCAGCGTGCGACTGAAGGACTGCGTCGCGAAAACGTGAAGCTTGCGCGGGAGGCAGATGCTGCGGCGCGGAGGATAAAGGAGCTCGGCAACGTGCAGAACTGGGCTGAGGTGCTGGAGCGTGACTTTCTCGTCCTGGAGGAGACTGTCAGACTCGCGAACTCGGATCGTAGTTGTAGCTGCAGCGAGTGTGGAAGCTATACTGGGAGCGAGAGTGACGGTGGTGATGTGGACGAGGACCAGCGGGCCATGAAGCTTGACGAAGAAGAGAGGGGCAAAGGTGTTGAAGGGCGCAAGACGCTCGATGTTGAGATGGATATCGATACGGAGAACCATGCGCCGGGTACGTTTTCTGATGCTAGTAGGAGCTTGACGGAGGCAGACTCCAGCATGGGAAGGGGGGCTAAGGGATCAGATACGGCTTCTATGTCAACCATTTCACGATGAGATGAAAGATTGCTGAGTGAGTGATGAGCTAGGACCATTCTGAGTATATAAAAGGAATGGGGAACTGGCTTCCACGGTATATGATTTTATAAGAACCATTCGTTATTGAGCATTACTATAGCATGATAGTCTAATACTGAGTATCCACCAGATCTACTCCGATCCAAACCGCCTTTTGATATCTATAGTATAGCTAGCCTATGAAAGCCTCTATATTGATGCATCTCCTGATCTATGCCTACCTAATGGCTGTTTGTTCTCAGATAAGACCGGGGAAGATGACGTATCTCTTCTTCTTGTACTTGTCGCCGAACTCTTTGCGATAGGCGCGCTCCTTACCCTTAGCCCAACTAATCATCTGTGCAGCACCAATAGAGATAAAGAAAGCGACGGTCCAGTCACGGCTGACAAGGATAACTCCGACCCAGGCAAGCACCTCATACAAATAGTTGGGGCAAGTGACAATGCCGAAACCATAACCAACGGGGATCTTGCGTTCAGTGCCACCAGTAGAACGCAGACTCGAGAGATATTGGTGAACAAGGGCATTCATGAGCTCGCTAAAGCAATAGAGAGCAACGCCAACGGCATCAATGGCAGGAATGTCGGCCTTGGCTGCAACGGAGTTGGGGTGGTAAATGGAGTAGGCACAGAGAACACCAGAGACAGCCCAGTAGAAGAAGCTGTTCTTGAAGATGTTGGTCCAGGGCATTGTGTTGGCAGAGAACTTGTGGACAAATAGTGTCTCATACTCGCGCTTGAAGAAGTGCAGCATGATCATGGCAAAAGTGATCCATTGGGTTCGAGACATGTCGCCGTCTCCATTGCGGTAGATGTAGGGACGGGCAGCGACAGCGAGGGCGTGGAAGATGATGGGTCCGAAGTACTCGACGACGAAGACGGTTCTCCAAGCGATTTGATATCCTGTGATAAGAGTTAGAACGTGCTCGCTCAAAGTCTTTGGCCAGTTTCGACGCACCCATGTCCTTTACGAGAACCTCGCCAGTGGAAACTACGGCGGGCTCATCGACGAGGCGAGCCTTGCGGTTCTTGAGAGTCTTTTTCGTGGTAGGATCATAGATTCCGATGCGATTGAAGTCTCCGAGCTTGGTTTCCTTGGCAATCAAGACCTTGAGTCCTTCAACAGTGGTATCAGGACCGACCTCAATCGACTCGGGAAGGTTCTTGATCGGTTGCCTGGGGGCTAGAGAATGTTAACTTGGTTCCAAGAGGAACGAGGCTGAGTGTAGACAGTAAAATACAATACATACAGCGATTGGTGAGCGTGATAGACCGAAGAGAAGCCATCGTGTCTGTATCGTTGACTCAAAGTGGAACAACTTGGGGTTGGAAAAGGGGAGGGGAACAAGATCCTATCGAAGGATGCTATGGATGGTGTTGAGAACACACAGGAAATAGTATTGGACGAGATTAGATAGATAGGTACGTACCGTTCCACAGTCGGGGACCTCGGCCTGATTTTGGTGGGGTGTCATGGAGGCTCCTTCCCGCTGTTGAACCCCCTGGGGCTAAACTTTGTTGAGAAGAAGTGTCAGCGCATGATTGGTACATAAGGCACCTAACCAAAGAAGAGCCCATGCACAAGGTGGTTGTCAGCTTGTGACAATTGAGACAGCTGACTATTAAAATACTCAGGTAATTTTAGTATGAATTGGAAGGGCTTTAGATTGGTCATTTTTGTCGCTTAGGGTAAAAGTCTTGAACATTCTTGCCTACAATATGGAGTAGATGACTTTGCTTTTGAGCTTAAAATATCTGATGATGACTTTACTTTATCAAGTCTATATACCAGGCATACCTACCTTACACTTTCAAGTTTTATATACTATTCATATCAAGCCATTGGATACTACCTATGGATAGAGTCAGAGACATACGGAACACCCAGGAGTATGTATAATCGCGATGTTGGTCGAGTGATAACTGTTAATCTTCTTGTTTTTCTTGTAAATAATGAAAGGAGTAGTGGTTTTCCTATACTATAGCTATAATATATTAAATCTATCCTCATCATTGGACATATCTTTTATTATAAAGCCAAGTCTGCCCTCACCTATGTAGCTTGGTATTATTATTATAGACAATATTGAGTATCATGGAGTCTCAGGAGTAGCATTATTCATGAAATACATCGTACTATGAGCTTTCCTGGACAAGAGATAGCGTAAGCTAGTATCAAAATCATCTGATCTTTGGACACCTACAAGAGCCAGAGAATCTCTCACTGTGCCTATGTTCTGGCGTTGACAGGTCTGACAACTGCCAGCAGCATCAGCCACATGAGCCTCACCACCACCTCATCCATGATCTCGAATACCTTGAGTAAAATATATTCACTCTTTGTTTTCTTCCAACTCTCAAATCTCAAGCCAAACTATTTCAAATTAGCATCTCTTAGTCACCGCGATTTGTTTGCTATCTTATTAGCACCTAGTTATCCGGCAGCTGGCGATCAGCTGCCGCGCATTCACGTATTAACCTCACGCATGCCCTCTTGGCGCTTGAGCATTTCTTTATTCCACCCTTCACTTCGACCCTTTTTTCCCCTTCTCTTATACTCACAGGCTGCCCGAAACAGTTTCTTTTTACCACAAACTACTATCACCGTCGTGTCGAAGAGAGGCATCTAGTACCTTCTATGAAAAGTCTCCCATAACCATTACTGTTTGCTCAAAGTCTAGGCATTATATCATATTTCATAGGCAAGCATACTCAGAAGAAAACAAGGACAACTTTAACTGACCGATGCCTTTCTTTCAGATCTATAGCTTACGCTCACCTGATAACAAGCGAATAACTCGAAACAAGCCGACAAACTTGCTTGTCATAGCCCATCTTTTGACTCTGTTGTCAAACTGAATTATTCACCAACGCATTCGATTTGTTAGACATTCATCGCTTTTCAAAGCCTGCACATATGCATCGTAAGGCGCTACCATGAATCCCTGTGCGCCAACATTTATCCCGGTCGAACCTTCGGAAGATGAGTTCTCTTCTGGTGAAGATGGGTCTTCAACACCGTCCTCCATGGAAGCAAGACATCCAGATCAGGATGTGCGCTCACCTCGAGCACGGCCCCGAGGTAGAACAATTCCCACCATTACCATCGACCCCGAAGGATACGAGTCCATGTTCCCTGCTCTTCAGTCTGTGAATAAGGTTGACCCTCTCAAGATTCGGAGTCCGAAAATGAAAAAGAAACAACGGACCAGGCGCCGTAGGTCTGGAGGCAAAGACGACCGGGCCCCGTCTTCAAGCTCGGCCAATGATGAACGGTTGAGCATAGCGCATCAGTTCTCACAGTCCTCTGATGATGAGGAAAAGAGTAGCAAAGAGCCTCCCCTGGAATATCTGAAACCGACAGTCTACACTCCGAGGAAGTCACTTGAATTCCTCAAACCAGATGTTTATACACCTCCAGCCTCATCTCATAACTCTTCCAGTCGTCCTAAAACCAGGGCGAGCATGCGGCCGGCTGATGCCAGAGCGAGAGCCAGGTCTCCTAGGCGGGCATGGAGGCCCCCAACTCCACATCCAGATGGTAGACCGCGAGGCTCCAGATTACGACGTACACCTACTCCAAACCAGAGAGTTACGTCGTCGGCTGGGTATCCAGTGCCTCTGATTTTCCCAAATCCCACTTACAACCACTTTCCATCAGAACCTCCCCATCCAATGATGCATCCTCCGTTCAACTATGCGCCACGCATGGTGCCATACTCGCCTCTACCATGGCCTCTTGCCCCAGTCCCGTGGTCGGCCCATTTGGCTCAACCAGAGGTGATGATGGACTATCCGGCTGACTATGATAGTCATTATGAACAAATGGATTGGCCTTCATTTGAGGGAGAGAGTGGGATGTATTATGCGCCGCTGCCGCCAACAAACCTGCCGCCACAGTATTTCGTTTATTATCAGCCAGAGTCACATATGCGACCACAAATGCAGCCCCATAGTCAATACCGAATGCATTTACAGCCTCCAGAAAGGTCTAGGTTGTATCCGACTTCCCAGGGCAGTGATTCACAAAGTGAGCCGAGGAGTCAGCCCACAGGAAGCCAGCATAACAAAAAAGCCAGTACCTCTAGTTCCACCAAGGCAAGCAACTCTAGCTCCGGTGCAGCTACTGATGTATCTGATACTACAACCCCTTTAAGAACTCAATTCGATCTGATCAAGGACCAAAGTGGAGGGGCACAGCTGAGGTCAAAACACAACAAGTATCCTGATATTTAGATGACTTCAGTGCCTGTTGGTAAAGACCGTCAACTTCTCGGTGCTGTTTGCAGTGACGACTCGACGCAAGAAGAAGTCAAGAAAGAACTTCGCAAGGCGGCTGACTATAGTAAGATCAAAGGATTCATCCCAACTCGGCAGGCACAAAATTCACACGATTCTCCTCGCGTTGTGAGAGGTGCGAAGATCAGCCTCAAGCCAGAGACTACACCCCGAGAGGATAACAAGACTCGAGAGGCTCATAAACTAGTCGATCCGCTCCAGAATGCACCCAGAGGGCCTTCTTCAGCGCGCCAACTTCCTCAGACGTTCAGTTCTACCTTGAAACAGAGTTTCAATTTGAATGGGTCTGAGTCAGGTTCATGGTCTCAATCCAAAAGATGGACAAGCTTTGCTACAAAGGAGCGGCAGGCGTTTCAGAAGATGATGGCAAATCTGCGCTACATGAGCGCCGACCAGTCTCCATTTGTTCCTCAAAGCCCAGTAGAGCTGACAGCTTTTAAGGCAAATTTGGCAGAATCAAAAACGAGGAAGCTCGATCAAGAGGTTAAGCAACGCCTGGCTAGGACGAATGCCGGCGTTGATGAAGGCGTGGCAAGTCAAGTCAAACCTGCTGTGAAGCTCCTCCATGGGAAGAAATTTGATGATTGTCTTTCCCCCGTGTTCGCGGCTAGCAATTGCTTCAGCACATCAGGGAACCAACCGCCGTATGATGCTGGATGGCCAACCCTCGCCGAGCTCAAGGAAGAGGGAGACAAACGCTCCAGTCGACAGGGCCGGTGCCTGCCTCTCCCAAGGCTGGATTTTGTTTCTCGCGCATTATCTTCGGAGATGTCTGAGGCTTGCAGCTCTGACGGAGCAGTCCGTAACGACAAAAGAACTGCTCAAGTTGGTTCCCATTATCTTTGTCCTGTGACGCCAGAAGAGCCCTCTATTGCCGCGCCGAACGAGCTGCAATTAGACGAAGCCCCTTTCATTCCCGCTACACTTCTTCAATTCATAAATGCGACCGAAGACGACGCGAAATGGGCGGAAGAGGACAAGAAGAAGACGATAAGACAGGAGCATGAGGAGAAGGCCGAGGGAAAAGAAGCAAGAGAGTGAAAAGAGGGAAGATTCAAAGTAGATACCAGCAGAAAGCTGGAAGGGCCACTCATGGCATGGGTTCGGCATCATTTTTATTCGTAAATGATTGGATGTGCCAGCGCCGACGATAAGCTTGGAGGCGCTTTGGACAGACTTTTGAGATTTTGGGGCCAGCAGTTCTAGGAAGATGTTGACGATCGTTGCTATGAAAAACGAGGGAATTCAGAGATTGACTGCAACAGATAGAAACTAAATAAAATGTGAAATATAAAACAAAAGGGACCTGACACTGGCTATATGATAGTACAGGGTGCTCAGTGAACAGAACACTCAAGACACTTTTCCAGTTCATGGCGATTTTCGCGATGGTGAGTTGGGTGTTATACTATTGGTCACTAGTTTACAGGGGTCTATACCTACCCAGGTAGTGGAACATCTATCTTCCTACTTGTGCTGGTATCACGTGTTGTTCTAGCCGAATCAGTTTTGGCAAGCCCTAACCTCCCGCACTTGCCAAATCCTCCACCCACGCTTCCGTAGCCTAAATCCTCGTTCAGCCAAAAAGTTCTTCACGACCATCCGCCAATTCGATTGCCTGGTGAGCGCCAACATCATCAGGTAAGTTGTCACACGACAAGAACCAAGGGAAGAGACGAATTCATTCAATACGCTGCGCTGCTCGATGATTCCCCATCTCGAAGAACCCGCCGATTGAGTTGCCCGCTCTCTGTTCTCTCTGTCTCCCGTCAAACAAAGACACTGGCTAACCACTTCGTCTTTTCTTGTCTCTTACAGAAACCGCAATCATGGGTATCTCGCGTGACTCTCGACACAAGCGCTCCGCCTCCGGTGCCAAGCGCGCCTACTACCGTGCGTAATAATTCCGAAAGCCCGTATGATCCTTTTGGACATACGTTCTGACCTTTGACAACAGGGAAGAAGCGCGCTTTCGAGGCTGGTCGCCAGGGTGCCAACACCCGTATTGGCCCCAAGCGCGTTCACACCGTCCGAACCCGAGGTGGTAACCACAAGTACCGTGCCCTCCGTCTCGACTCCGGCAACTTTGCCTGGGGCTCCGAGGGTCTGACCCGCAAGACCCGTGTCATTGCCGTCGCCTACCACCCTTCCAACAACGAGCTTGTCCGAACCAACACCCTCACCAAGAGCGCCGTCGTCCAGGTTGATGCCGCTCCCTTCCGACAGTGGTACGAGGCCCACTACGGCCAGGCCATCGGCCGAAGACGTCAGAAGGCTCAGGCCGCCAAGGAGGGCAAGACCGAGGAGGAGGTGAAGAAGTCCAACGCCGTTGAGAAGAAGCAGGCTGCCCGTCTGTCAGCCCGCGGCAAGGTCGAGAGCGCCATCGAGAAGCAGTTCGAGGCTGGTCGACTTTACGCCGTCGTTTCCAGCCGACCCGGTCAGTCTGGCCGTGTTGACGGTTACATCCTGGAGGGTGAGGAGCTCGCTTTCTACCAGCGTAAGCTCCACAAGTAAACTTGTCAAAAAAAAGCCACATAAAGAATCAAATGTCGGCCCCTGGTATGGTGTTCAAGGATTTCTCGCTGTCTTGATAGTTAGGACAAGATGAGCTTAACATAACGCATCGGAATGGGTCCTTAGGGAATGAAAATTTTTCTTGCGCTGAATTTACTTCATGATCAAGGTTTCTGTATTTGCACAACGTGACTCGATGTTCTGTCTAGTGGGTTGGAGTGCCGGATCTAAAAGGTGATTCATTCATTCTATATGGGAGGCATAATCATAGGAGTTGACTTATAATCCCGTCTATACATACATGCCCTTGCAGGCCACAGAATGCTGGGTATACTTTAGCATATTGCACCACTGTCAATGCTGTACAACAGCTCTCATAGTAAATCGTAGCAAAATACGGGGATCGACGCCGCTATTGTCTTATTCCCTATCTACTGTCATTACAAATGCCTTATCCGACATTTTCAGCGAGTTACTAAGCCAACATGGCCAACTGCAGTAAGCTAAAAGTGGAATCGGGTAAACAAGAATACTTTGTACATGAAGTTTGGTTCAGGACTAAATAACCAGAACAAGTTCACGGGACTTCTTCCGGGTTTCTCATGCAAACTGACGCTTCAAGTCAGTCCATTTACGATTCAAGGTCTCGTGCTGAGAGTTGATCTAGAATCATCCGTCAGTAAGTCAACGTCAAAGAAACATGAGTGAGCAATGGGACGAACTCACCTCTGCATAGCGCAGCTTTGTCTGGACCAACTCTTCTTCCAACTCGGACAACTCCTTTTCGAGTCTTTGATTCTCCTCATGAACATGCATGTTGCGTTTCATCAGATCGTCCCGCTCAAGTTTCCAAGTCTCCTCTATTTCCATGGGTTGCTTCTCGATGACGATCTTTAGCTCCCGGACTTGACCCCTCATGCTGTCATTCTCATCTTTAAGTTCCTGGTTTTCAACCTTTGTGTGCACGAGCTCTGTGGCCAGATCTGCTTGCTCTCGATCGCATACCTCAACCCTCTCCTCCAGTTTCCGGACTTGAATGGAGAGATTATGATTCGATGTGCGGAGCTCCAAGAGTTCGTTCTCACGATCCTTCTCGGCCTTGGTTTTCTCTTCCCATTCTGTGCTATAAGATTTCAGCATTTCTGGTGTAATTTTGACTTCGCAGGCATCTTTTACGAGCTGGTCTGCACGATACACCTCCTTATCGATGCTAGAACTCGAGCTTCCAAAGAAACCATTTTCAAGAAGACTGCCATGGCTAGGGTCCTTATCAATATAGACGTCGAACAGTTTGTCCTTAAGGTATGTGGTGAGTTGCTGCATGTCAGATAATCCCAGGAGAATGCTGGCATTCTTCTGCATTAGGACAATTCCGAAGCGTAGAATTGCTGACAAGCCCTCGGAGAAGATCAGGTCGTAAATGCGGAGGACTAATTGAAGAGGGAACCGGTAGGCAAAAAGCGTCAAGAACCATTGCGTGGCGTAGAGGTGAGGAGATATTCCTCGCCGGTGGAGATGGCAGTACAATGCTGGCTCGAAGTCTTCCAAAAGCCGCTCGAACTGATAAAGATGCATATGCAGTCCCGGCATATCCTGGATGAACAAATCTCGCAGCTTGTAGTGATTCATTAGTCGAACAAGGAGACAGAAAGCTTCCTGCTCAGGCATCTAGAGAGCATGTGAGCATATTGCAAAAGCCGTGCGAGTCAGACTTACGTTGAATAGTAAGGGCATGATGAGAAAATTCATACCCTGGGCGTAGCCAACACCTTCGTCAAAAAGGGCATATGCCTTGCAGACACCAAACAGGCCCTCTTGAAGCCCAGCAGCAGCCGCATACTTAGAATAACTGGTTCGAGCACCAAGATCCCGGCGTATTGTCTTTTCCAGTTTCTGTAGTGTCGCCGCGTCCTCCTTGTCCTTCCGCTTCCGCTCAGCCGCTGCGGCAGCTTGGGCTTTCAAAACAGCCTCCGCGCTCTTCTCGTTTGGAGATGGCGTGCCATTTGTTCCTGAGTGGTCCGAATTGATGGAAGAGGCTGATGATGTGACGGCGTCCCCGCTATGAACGCTGAGGTTTCCGTTGCTCAGCGAACTAGCAGTCGTACTATTACTGTGACGGTCTTTGCTCTTGTCTGTACCGCGGGCCACCAGATCTTTGTATACTAATTCCAAGTCATCGTTCTTGCTATCAGCCAACACCTGCCAGACAACGCCACGGATTGCACTGGGGATGCCGGTTGCAATAGCTTTGTTCAGTTCCTCGGCACTAGTTCGAGCGACAGCAGCTGGCCCCTCGTATACGACAGATTGCCACAAGTCCCAATCGACTTTTTCTTCTGAAATGGCCGAAGGTCCTGCGTTGACTCCCGCGACTGTGCCAGGGGCCAGCCCAGGAATAGGCTGAGGAACAGGCGACGACGGAGGCTTCTCCTGCGGTTGGCCTTCATCGCCTGGCAAAGTGAGGCCAAGAGCTCCGTCATATTTACTACTGTCACCTTCGGCCACTGCACGAGCAGCCTCTTCTTGTTGTCGGAGTTGCTTGAATCTGTCTTTCAGGGTGACGCGTTGGGCAGGGTCACCGGGTAGTGAGTCTCCATCCCTTTCCTCCTCTAGTCGACTTAACATCATTTCAGGGTTGCTTGATAGTGTTGCAATCGAACCAGCTGTGTTCCTTCGGCCAGCAGGGGGGGGTGGAAGCGGAGGTTCTCTCTCTTTGCTAGAGCTTCGAGAAAGCCAAGAGAAAGGACTTGTTAGCTTTCGACTAGGTGGTGGCGGAGGCTGGGGCACTGGTGGGGTGGGCGCAAGTGTAGCTGTTGATGGCACAGGGCTTTTGGAAGTGTCAGCGGCGGGTGACCACGGCATGGAAGGAAGAGAGATGCTGTTCAGAGATATCGTCTTGCTGTTTGGTTTCGGTGGAAGATCTTTTGGCACTACAAAGATCAGTATTATGCGCAGTGTTAAAGGTAAAGAGAATGTGCATACCTGGAGATGGAGGCGTATCGTCGTCAAGACTGACGTTGTCCAGATTTGAAGTATTGGAAATTCGTGTGGAAGCTATTGATGGTTTGCGTCGTGACTGCTTTCCTTTGACACTGCCTGCCTCGGATCCAGTGACTTTATGCTGAGTGACGTTTGTGTCTAGAGTATCCTCTTGGGGATGCGATCCTTCAGACCGCCAATCGGTTTGCTCCTCCACTTCGCTGTCACGGCGTTTAGCCTGTGAAATATTTCGTTTGGTAAGGGACCTTGCAGGGGACTGCGTTACAGCATCTTCGAATTTATCATCAGCGTCAGATGCCTAAAGAAATTAATTAGCATTGAAGCGAGATAAGGGATGGTATCTGTCGTGTGACTGGCACCGCAGTAGTCGAGGGAGGAATGTGGGATAAACCTACAGACATAGTGTCGTCAGACTCCGTGCCAGACGAGTGTCTTTTGACATTGGTGTCGTTTTGCGACAGCTGCTCTTGTTGATTTCCCTTTGGCTTGTCAGTTGACTCTTGTGATTTTTCTTCGTGCTTGTCTTCGTGTTTCGCTTCAGTGCTGTCTTCAGCTCTATCTTCATGTTGCTCTGCTATCCTGTCTTCGTCCTTTTTGTGCATATCTAGATCTTCTTGTTTGTCCGCCGTTGTGGCTGTTGTTTCTTTCTCGTCGTGTGCTTCTGGTCCATCTTGCTTCTCGGACACTTCGTGGGTATTCTGCTGCTGCTGCTCATGCTTTTCAGGCTCGGTATCGGTGTGATGTTGGGCTACCGGCGAGGTGGCATCTTGCGGTTGCGACATGGTTGAAGATGAGTGTTGATGTTTCAAAGTAACGGTGTGTTGTTCTCGTCGATGATGAAGGAACGGTTAGGTGGCCTCGGCCATGAATCAAAGCCGATAAAGAAGCAATTAATGCAGATTGTATCGGGGAAATTGGGAACGAGAGACTAGGTAGGTAGGTACTGCGTCCGGCGGCAGAATGAATGGAAGAATGCCAGAAGCCAGCTGTTGATAGAAATCCGATCCAAGGGGGGGTGTTCCTGTCTGCCCCCTTACTACCTACGTTGACAGTGGAACTGGAACTAGAATTGGAAGCTCGCAAGCGACAGTGAGGCGCTGATGGAGTTCGCCAAAAATAAATCGGGGCGGCCCTGTAACAGGAGTTCGGGCGAGGCGTGTGGCTGGCTGCCACTGAGAAATTGATGAACCAGCCCGGTGGACCCTGGGAGATGGATTTAGTTGAGAGGTGACCAGCAGAGCTTGAGAATGGAGCTATTTTAGGAGACGCCCTGATTGTCGATTCAGCTACATAGCAGAAAACGTCAGACAAAAGAGTCTGGAATGAAGATTATCCCTTCATTATGCGGCCGTTTTGATTAGAGTGTTCTATGGCTGGCTTCGTTTGGAATTCAAATCGCATCATTTCGACTTGAGGTTTTACCTCGAGTAGGTACTAACCTAGGTAGTTATCCTCAGATAGTCATGCTGCACTCGTCTTCAGAGTTGTGTAGAATAACTACTGCCTGTCGTATCTGTGCAAGAATCTCTGCTTGAAATCATCATGGAGAGGGCCTTTAGTCTTTGGTCTATTTTCTGTACACGGCCAACTCAGTCTTAGAACACATAACACGATTGGCGGTGCGAGTTCGTCTATCGAACAACATAGGTCCTCTGGCAATTTCGTGATAAGGGTTTTGTGGCATTTTATTGCAGCTGGGTTGGTCAAACAATATCTCACTTGACTGTCAGAGGGGTCAATCAAAATCATGCTTCTGTATTCAGCATAATTTTAGTCTTCAGAGCCTACAGGTAGGTACCTAGGTAGGTAGGTATCATTCAAGCTCCTGTCATTCTTTAACAGCATCCGCGATCTCATTCTCATACCCTGCCAGCGTTTCCTACCATCCGATATCTTCCATGTCACATCATAGGTACCTTACCTAAGGTACCTATGCTAGCTACGTAGTTGTATATGGTTAACTTCAACTGACGCCACGATTGTAACCCTCGGTATTGGATGTCACTACCCCTCCCTCAATACAGGTAGCCTTTGGATTTTATCCTTATCTTTTACACTGCAATGGCGTCAGAGTCTAGTCTGGATGCCTGCCTAATGCTGTAGTTACGTTCCATTCTCGATTTCACCTTGATGTCATAGGTAGTTTAGAAAATAAGCACATTAGGTTTATGCACACCTAGTCGAAATAGGCACTCGGGGGTACAACAAGACGGGTCAAATGTTAGACTAAGCCAGAAGCTTGGGCTTGGGGGGCAAGAAGACATCGGGCCTTGATAGGGGGTGTCAAAATAAACTTACCTAGCCAAGGTACGCAAAGCCGAGCAAAAATATAACCTGAACTTATGAAGAGTCTAGCGAGTTACCTAAGTCTTTTTGTCATTCAGGATCGGGTCCCGAGTTTTATTTCCTCTCGTAACTTATGGTAGGCATAGGACTGGCTAATAATATCAAGCCAATAATTTGTTTCACGAGTCCTTTTCTGGCTTAGAATCACTTGGGCCTAGTAGTATCCAATGGTGGCCTGAGAGTGCCTATTTCAAGGCCGAATTCCCAAGCTAATAAGTCTGAGGCAGTATCCGTATACTAAAACTTTGAATCCAGCTGTTGGGGGAGGCTTGTCATTACAGATGCATACATAGTGGATGTCAATATGGAGATTGCGGAATTGCCTTGACGATTTGGCAGGTTTCCTTTTGCTAAAAAAGACTTGTCGATTATTTCATTTGGTAATTTTTTATTGCTACCTACTGTAATACCTACTGTAGGTAGGTAGCCAAATAATATCGATATCCATCTTCAGGTCTTCCTCACTTGATAACGGCGTGCTTAACGATGAGTTTGGGGATGTGGATCCCGACAGATCAGTAGCAGGCTGGCTGGCATGTGAGGTTGTGTATCGTCACACACATGGTGAGCGCATAAAAAACACGTACAGAGTGGGCAACTCACACGTAGTGTAAGTTATCTAGTGGTTGAGCGATGGAAGAACGAAAACAACGTATAACAAGCCATGGATCTCGCTCTGAGGATACACACCATAGATATGCTCACAAAATCTACCTGACACATACCTAATTCAAGTATTGCCTGCTGTTCGTAGGAGAAGGTCTAGAAATCAGCAATAAACACAGACCTAATGCCTATTGCTGCCTTTGACGCGAAATGTACCAGAGACAGCTACCCTAGGTCCCTGGGTATAATTCAATGTCTGCCGTCCACAAGCCTCGTCATGGGATCTAGACAATTGGGTAAATTAGAGAAGTGTGATCTGCCAAAGTATAGAGTGTAAATTTTGGTTAAAAAACACTTATCAGTGTATTTATTGCCGATTATGTTAACGAATAGACATCAGAAAGCCCCGAGATCAAGGCTCAGAGCAGAGCCAGGGCTAGCCAACTATTGCAACAACTTGTTACTATAGCGTTGCAAAAGCAGGCATTGTTTAGCCAAGCATCGAGGGTACCTATCAGGACGACGGCGACGGAAATAAAATGCAATTAAGATGCTTAATTCTCTTAAGTGCAGTGAGTAGGTAGGCTTAAACATTGCACAAGAAGCTTCTCAGCACCTGCTACTACTTATTAACTCACGTATTATTAATATAAGAAACATATTTAAAAGTTAAATAGCAAAGTCAAGCCAACAGGAACAATTATAGGTAATAAGAAATGTACAGAATGCGAGTTGTTTGCAAAAACAAACGTCTGCCTGTGGATCCTTAATTAATACATACCTGGTAGTAAGTTGTTTGTTTCTCTGGATATGAGGGGAACTCCAAGCCGAAGAGATAATCCGATCCTTGAATTCGGGAATTTCTGTACCCTGCAGTGGAAGGTTGGCCTCGGGGGTACCTCCACCCCACTGTACATAGCTTCTGGCACCTATTACGCAAAGGCCCACTTGCACTTCTCAACCTGACGATTTGCAATAACTATACCTTTTCCCCATCCTACACCTTCTCTCCGCACCATCATAAACCACAACTTTCATACCTATACGAGATATTTCTCATTACCACATCGGCTGGTAAAAGCAGGAGATATACGTCGTCTTTGTAAGCAAGGCGGTACGATTTAGCTGCGGATTAAAGCTATTCTAGGACGACCTGCACTCGGCCTCGGACTGCTTTCCAAGCTTCATCGACCATCTATCTACCTTCCACAAGTACTTTGTCAGGCGAACGCGCTTTTGCTCACAATCCGACTATCACGTAACAACCACTAAACGGCCTCTGATTGCGAATACGCCATTTCTTTCCGAAGGAGACGGTTTATCTGGATCACAGCTTGGAGCTTTTTCGACTTCAGCCTCACGAAAATCGAAAACTTTACCACCGCACAAACTGCGGATAGAGGATATTTTGTAACTGAAAACGCCCGATCGAAAAGAGCTCGCGAACATATTCCCTTTTTTTTTCCCGAGCGGGTTGATAGCCCGGGTGTAGTGGAGGGGGCGATTCTTCAGTTTCCTGCGGCTCAGCCGCCTTACCTTCACCATGGGGAAGATCACTAAGCCCATGCAACCAAAGCACAAGGATACTTTGGTCAGTGACAAAATGAAATAGCCCGGAAGATGCATAGCTAACATGATTTGTAGTCCCCTTGGCTCAAGAGCTACGTCGAAACCACCTCAACAACGCCACTACCGCTCTTACCACAAAAGCTGGAAAGCTTTCCATCTCGATGGCCCTTCGGACGCGGCGATCTTTACCACTGGATTCCTCTCCTGAACCGCTTTGATAGCATCTTAGAGCACTTCTGTGCTACATATAAGCTGAATGAGGGCCCCCAGACTCGTGACTTTGGTTGCGATGTACTGCTCAACCAAGATCAGGAATCGACCTTTGGTAGCGAGCGGCGGTGGTCAATGGAGGAGCTAACAAGTTTGGGATTTTCATCAAATGGAGACCAACAACTAGTGGAGGTGGTCCTGCGCTATACGCGAATGCTACTGGAGCACTGCGGTAACCGAAGTATCTATGCCAGCAGCGCCCATCTTAACGACCTTCTTAACACCACGTCTCTTAGCGTACTGATTGTAACACTCGAAGTCGGTTCAGAACTGGCACAACGGTACCAAGCCTCGGTCAAGCGTATAGCAAACCCTTCCAGGCAGATCAGCGCAGCTTTGTTGGCAAACCACTACAACATCGATCTCGACAGAGTTCAACAGCTTGCTCTACCTTTTGTGAAGACACCGATCGTCAGTTTATCTGATCCTGTAACAACTCACACACCTGGCTCGGCCAAAGGAAAAGAACGAGCGCAGGGAGGAGGCCCCAAGTCAGCCAACTCCATAAATGCGAATGATCTAGTTGCCCTTGCGGCCTCAGATGACAAACGGTGGCATGGCTGGGGAGATGTCAAGGTAGCATATTATCCCCAGAACACCCATCAAGACTCTACCAGCAATGATGCTGAGCGTGCGTCGCTTCCATCCACCCCAACACCCCTGCGTCGTAGTTCTACCATGACGTCCCAGCATCACACTCCGAAAGGTCGGGGTAATTTCGATGAATCTTCTCCAATTGCCCCCCGAACGCCTGGTGTTTCAGACGAAACAGCATCTTCTGGACCAAAGTTCTACGAAATACCACAGTCCGTCATTGCATCGATTTCCGTCTATGAGTTGGTGTCACGCACTCCTGCGGATCTTCCACCCGCTTCGAAATACGAGGTGTTCCACAGGATCAGAGCCTCCAAAGCTCTTATGGATTCAAGGGAATCGCGGCAAAAGTTGCTTGCTGTCCGCCTCTTAGCAATCAACAATCTTGCATACATTCATAACGAAGCCAATCTTCTAGAGAAAGTTCTCCGCCAAGATGCAGACGAGACCAGAAGATTCCAGTTAGTGTACCAGCTTGCTGAGCTCATCCATCCTACAGCACACGGGAACGTTGACGTACCCCTGTGGCTTCAAGCTGTGGCCCTCGCCCTCCTGGAAGCCGTCTCGAATTTCCAAGCCAGGTGTCAAGATGTTCTGTCTGCTCTGAATGCCAATGTCAACCATGGAATACTACTCTACGTTATCAGGAAAGCAGTTGCAGGAATGAAGGAAGATGACGAAAGTGACAAAGGAAACCAAGTCACGCAAATGGATGAGT
The DNA here is from genome assembly GCA_013396095.1 of Fusarium sp. NRRL 52700. NCBI lineage: Eukaryota > Fungi > Ascomycota > Sordariomycetes > Hypocreales > Nectriaceae > Fusarium > Fusarium sp. NRRL 52700. The sequence continues at coordinate 306,255 of JAAQRM010000301.1, forward strand.
GGCGTAACAACCTCTTTTCACTCACTCTCCATCTATCCATGACCACTCGCGTTGGAAGCGAGATGGTATCTGCAGGATTGATGGATATCTTGGTTGAGATTCTGAATATCAGGTCAAGTGTCGCGCAACGAAATCATTCCATGGTCCTTGCGTTTTTAGACGGATTGATATGGAGCTATCAGAATGCCTTCACTGCCTTCTTCAACGCCAAAGGACTCGATGCAGTGTCTCAATTGGTGGTTGATACCGTCAGGGAGGCACAGACTCTGCACAAAGCAGGCCAAGGCATTACGAAGGATCAACAGTCAGGACAGGTGGATTATGAGATTCCATACTATCAGCAGCAGACTCTCAAGTGGTTGCTTAAGTTTGTCCACCACATTATGTCTAATTCATACAGCTACGGTGGTAACACTGACCGGCTGCTCCGCAATCTCGCCGATAAGACTGATCTCCTGGAGAGCTTGCGGGACATCATTGGAGACAAGAAGAGTTTCGGTTCAGTCGTCTGGACGAATTCAGTCACCATCTTGAGCGATTTCATCAACAATGACCCCACAAGCTTTGCGGCTATTTCTGAGTCTGGTATGATCAAGACGTACTTGGAAGCTGTTACTGCCAGACCGCTTCCTGGTGACGTATTATCCGAGCAAAAACCTAGCGACAAGGAAGAAGATGATGACGAATCCAGCTCTGCAAATGAGACTGTCACTGCGATAGTTGCAAACGACTCACGACCGCATCCCCCTCCCGACGACTCTATCCGGGAATTATCTCGCGAAACGTTGGCAGCAGGAATCTTACCTTCCAGTGATGTCATTACTGTTGTACCACAAGTCCTTAACTCGATTTCGCTCAACAACGCTGGCATGAAGCTGGTAGCAGCATCGCGTGCTTTGGACAGCTTTCTCGAGATATTCGAAAGTGCTGCCCATGTAAGATGTATGGAACTCGATGGCGATCTCGCCACCAATGTCGGAGGGAGCTTTGACGAACTTGCTCGTCATCACCCGGCCTTACGTTTGGCTATTTCTAATGCTGTTATCGATATGGTTGCTCGCGTGCGTTATCTCGGCATCGAGAAGGCCAGGACCGCTGGGTGGGGTGCTCGGATGTTGTTGATTGACGATGAGGGCAAGACTGTATCTGTGGACGAGAATGGCAACCTCATTCGACCGATTGCATCTCCTGACCAAAGTCAAGGGCTTGAGACTTCTGGAGACATGGATGTCAATATGTCCGATGTGCCCTCCAACGACACGGATTCTGAAGGCCAGAAAGATGATAGCCCGGATTCACCCACCCGCTCGATCACTCCCTATATCTATGCATTAGGTTACTTCTTAAGCTCTTACATATCAAATCAGGGCTTGAGGACCAGTTTCGTGGAGGCAGGCGGACTAGAGCTTTTGCTCGATATTTGCGAATCCCCAAGTCTGCCCACCAACTTTGGCGACACCGTTGCTTCGAGGATTCTAAATCAGGTCGTCTCTCAAGTCGTCGAGTCCTTCCCCATACGTGGCCTCCCTTCTTTGATCAGACGAGCTCAAGTGGCTATTGACACTTTGCAGCCTCTGTCTGATAAGACGGAAGCCTTGCCACCATACTTTGCACCTTTCCTTGCCTCTGACCTCAAAACGACACACGATGAAGCTGTCAAAAACGGTACCAAGATGATCAAGGCATTGTCAAATGCGCAGACGTTTATCAAAATCATTTCCGATTGCTTCGCTACATCGAGATCGAATACTTTACAATTCTATCCAGTCAATGTTTACGATTACTACCTCAAACTCGTCAACTCTGTTGGTCCCTTGTTGCGTGGAGTTCTAACTGAAGAGGCGGGAGAGCTCAATGTTGTCCCCCAACATTGGTCTTTTAGACGCCAAACATCCGCCGAGGGATTTACTAGCGCACACCTCTCAGAAAGCGATGTGGATGACAGCACTTCATTGCCGGATATGCTAAGCAGCACGGCTCAATTTCAGGCGAAAGATGCTTCAGATGACCCCAAGCCGAGCCGTCCTACAGATGAGGAGCAAGCCAGCCCCCGTTTCCAAAACTATGAAACGTTGCGACATCTGCTGCATCCTATGATACCAACAACATTTCCTCTCTTCCAAACGCTCGGCAAGTGTCTTTTGCCACGACGGGAACGAGATCCTCGTGACCTCTATCACCGGCCTCGGCACTTGGAAATTGCCCGAGCACTTGCAAATGCAGTACTGGGCCAGTTGAGGCCATCTGTTGCCAACCCAACACCCACATCCAAGGACTTCCACTTCTGGATTATCATGTTACATACTATCAATGAGATGCTCATCGATCAGCCTTCTCCTCGACCAAACGATCGATCAAGCGTCCAGATCATCATGCCTGTTCTTCTGGCCTTCAAAGAAGAGGGAGGAATGGATGTACTGAATTCAATGTTAAAGATATTTGCCCGGGCAGTTCGTGAAGGCCCAGATGCTGCGACAGACGAGACTTCCAGATCTAAGGTTGCTGCATTTGGATTGAAGAAAGTCCTCGACTTGGATTCGATGTTGGTAAATTCGAAACAACTTTCTGACGCCCAAAACGCATTTACTCTGCAGCCTCGAAGTGGAGACAGGTCGTCAAACTCGACTTATATCTGTCAACAACTTGTAGTAGAGTTCAGGGCAGCCATTCTCCCTGAGATCATCGAGCTTTGGGACTCTTCCTTTGTCGAAAGAGTACCCCATCAAACTGTGACGCGGTTAATCGATATTCTCAGGGTCATTTCTGTTGCGGATGGCGAGCCCTCATCATCCACGAGAGATAAGCCGCCTTTCCACCTTTTTAGATACACGGATGTCCGCTTCGACTGGCGTTCCCATCGCGGCACGATTGAAGAGCTGGTTGCGAAGGGGTATGATGTTGATCTGGTCCACGAGGCAGTGTACAGAGCGAATGGAAACCCTAACCTCGCAGACCACTACTGCTCAGCTCACAAAGCTGGACTTGCCGGCGCGCGCAACCCAATCCCTTCTGCAGACTCGGACACATCAGCGTTGCAACAGACTCCACAGGAGCCCTCGGGTGTTAGTGAGACAGAGGGTGCTACCACAGGCGGAGCAGTGGAAGCAGACCGTATGTCCTTAGATGGACCTCCGGAAATTGATACCCCCGATCTTGCAGACAGATTTAATGGGGAAACATTGGGGGCCATCATCGACACCCCTCAAGATGTGGATGAGATTCATGAAGGCACGAGCTTGCCGGCAGAAACACCGGGATCTGCTGCAGAGGAGTCAAAAAGCAACGAAACCCCCCCACTTGCGACGAAAGAAGAGGTCGACAAGTTCCGGGCGAAGTTGCGAGGAAACATGATAGATAGATGCCTCGATGTTGTTCGCGCACATCCTGAAACAGCGATCGAGGTGTCTGAGCTCATCCGGAACGTGGTTTTGAAACAACAGCCTGGTGATACCGAAGACGAAATCGGTCAGACCTTGACTTTGGCGTTGTCATCGCTTGCCCAAGACGAGGAGGAAGAAAAGCAACGTACTGGGAAATGCATCGCTGCTTATGCCCATCTACTCGCTTTACTCCTTCAGGATGACCGCTTCCTTGATAACAGTGCTGAGAACCTAAGGGAACATATCAACGAGTATATTGGATTCCTGAAAGTCTCTCCTACGAGCTCTACTGAAGGGATGCCACCGTGGATACCATATGTGCTACTGGTTGTTGAGACTCTCCTTCGTCATGATGAGCGTCCTGTTGCTGCGCAGTGGAAAGCACCGAGATCCCTGGACGAACCTGTGTCTGACCCCGTCATTCAGATGCGAACTCCGATTGTTGGTGATCATGAGCGTACACAAATCCTAGAATCTTTGCTTGAGATGCTCCCACGGATAGGAAAGGAAGAAACACTCGCCATTGCAGCACTCAGAGTTCTGGTTATACTTACACGCAGTCGACGACTAGCGAAGTTGGTCGGGGATAAGAAGAACTTACAGCGGTTGTTTCTTATGGCAAAGCAACTGTCGGGCTCTGGTTCCGAGAGATTCAAACAAACCAAGCTCACTGCTCATATCATGACTGTTCTTCGTCATATCGTGGAGGACGAGGAGACCATCAAACAAATCATGCGCGCAGAGATCAAGATCGGCCTCATGAACCTACAACGAACACAGCGGGGGCACACTGATGTTACTAATTACTTGCGTGCAATGTCGCCAATTGCGCTTCGCGCACCAGACCTTTTCGTTGAGATTTCCAACGAGATGCTACGCTTCCCCCGGTGGACCCCCCCTTCAGGCGACAACCCTCGGTCACAAAATCTTGAGTTGAAACAAGAAGTCATCCAGTCGACTTCCGACACAAGCGGTGATGATACCAACAATGTTGTTGACGACATCAAGCAGTCCACGGAACCTGCAGACAAGGAGATGATCGATGCACCAAAACCCCATGAAAGCAAACGACCGGTCGTTGAGAATCCTGATGGTGTTATACATTTCCTTCTTTGCGAGTTGCTCAATTATCGTGAAGTCGAAGATAAAGAAGTACAGGCTACTGAAAATGATCCAAAGATTGATCCTGCTTCTGGCTCGGAAGATGCAACGTCTTCTTCCAAAGACAACGCTGCCGACGGGAAGGACAAGAAGCCACCAAAACCTGTTTTCAAAACTGACGAGCATCCAATCTTTGTCTACCGATGCTTCTTGCTCAACTGTCTTGCTGAACTCCTGCAAAGCTATAACAGGACAAAGATGGAATTCATTAACTTCAAGCGCAATGCGCCGTTGACTACAAGTACACCAATCAAGCCTCGGTCGTCGGTCCTTAATTATTTGATTTACGATCTATTGTGTCAGGGCAATCTGAGTGGAACAGCCGATAGTATCGCGGCCAAGAAGAAGGCCGCTACTTCAGCACAAACCCAAAAGGTTCTGGTCGCCTTGGTTGCCAAGACAAGCGAGAAGGCCATTGATCGCGGAAAGGACAAATTTTCGTACGACGACGAGCCTGATCTTCTGTTTGCCCGCAAATTTGTTCTTGACACAATGTTGAAGGCCTATGAGAGAGCACCTTTGTCCGATGAACCTTTAGAAACTCGCTATTCACGCATGCAATGCTTGGCCGAACTCATGAATTACATGGTTGGCGAAAGGGACAAGGACCCAGGTGCGGCTTCTCGAGGCTCCGACAACGTTCAAGCTCGGTCGCACGCTCAGCTACGGAGATTGATGTATGAGAAGGGTTATCTTGATAAACTCACGTCCTCTATTGCCGAAATCAACCTCAACTATCCGGGCGTCAAACGAGCCATCAAGTATATCTTGCGTGTCTTGCGTGTTCTCACAGAGACAGCCAAGGAGCTAAGCCATTCCAATATCTTGCCTTCTGATTCTTTGTCAGACACTGCAGATGATGACCTCGGTTCAACCTCTTCGCTCTCAGACCTTGGCGATGATCGAGAAGAAACCCCTGATCTGTATCGCAATTCTACCCTTGGTATGCTGGAGCCTCGTGGTGAGGACGACGACTCCGATGAAGATGAAGAGGACGAAGACGACGAGGACATGTACGGGGACGAGTATGACGATGAAATGGATTATGGAGATGACGATATTTCGGACGAAGAAGATAATATCAGTGACGATGACGAAGAACTCGGCGAAATGGGCGAAATTGAAGGTCTTCATGGCGAGCCGGGCGTCGTCGAGGTCATCATGGATGAGGACGAAGAGGATGAAAGTGATGATGACGATGATGACGTGGAATCCGCTGACATGGAAGACGTTGAAGATCAGGTCGAGATCGTTGATGAAGAGGGTAACCCTCTAGACGACGATGGTAACTCGGAATGGGAGAGCGCGAGCCATGATGATGAAGATGACGAGGATCAGGAAGAGGATGACCTAGAGTTCGATGCAGATGTTCACGGTGAACATATGCCCATGGAACCAGGCGATATCCTCAATGGCATGGCTCGAGCGATCATTGGTGATGGTGACGTGTATGATCCAGACATGATGGATGGATTGGAAGATCATTATCTTGACGATGGTCACGACGAAGATGAAGACGAGGATGACGAGGATGAAATGGAAGATGACGAATACCTCTATGATGACGACTATCCATTGGACGACCAGCCTCAACCCATGCCGGCTCTTGGATGGGACGGGCTTGGTGCCGAAGAGGATGATCGTTACCGGCAGATGTTCATGGTAGACAACCCAGGTCGCCGACGCTTTATTCCTTCCCGTACCACCGACTCGCGTAGCCCTTTCCCTCCCGGCTTCATTGTTGGCTCTCATAGGGACGCCGTTGGTGGCGATTTTCGGAGCTTCTTTTCACGCAGCCATCGCCCTGGGGCAGGCCAATCTAACCCTGATGATGGCACCAACCCACTCCTCAGACGTGGCGACCAAAACAGAGAAGCATCTCAACGTCCCACCATCAATCACACTATCGGTTTGCGAGTTCCTGAAGCGATCTTTGGCTCAGGTGGACGACATATCGAGGGAACCATGGGCTTCCTCGGTGAGCTGATGGAGTTCCTCCCTATCATGGGGCGCAACGGACAGCCTGCCTTCCATCTGCAGATTACTGGTCCGCATGGGCACCGCGAGTCCCGAGAACTTGGCGCCGTACGAACCTCTCGTACTGAACAGAGACGCGAAGGATCGGCTCAGGATCCATTACAAGCTGTGTCGTTTGCTATAGAAGGCACGATGGATCGATATCAGGAGGAAGCCAGGATGGTCTTTGGGACCGGCAATATAGCAGAAACCGCCAAGCTCCAGAACATCATCGTGGCTAAGCTTACACCCGCCGCAATGGAGTCAGAAAAGAAGCTAAAAGCCGAAGAAGCTGAACAACAGAAGCGCGAAGAAGATCGGAAGAAGCGGGAAGAAGAGGAGCGCCTGGCACGTGAAGCTAAAGAGGCTCAAGAGAAGGCGGAGAGAGAAAAGCAAGAGGCAGAGGCTCGAGAGGCTGCTGAACGTGCCGCTTCTGAAGCAGCCGCTAATCAGGACGTGTCCACTGAAGGGCAAGGCGATGGAGGCGCGATGGAAGGCGTCGAGACGACTGACCAAAGCCAAACGGAACGTTCGGAGGCTACAGACCAAACCGCTGACGGTGGTGGTCCTCGTGTTATGACTACAATTAGAGGCGAAGAAGTCGACGTTACCGAACTCGGTATTGATCCTGATTATATCGCAGCTCTTCCGGAGGAGTTTCGCGAGGAGGTCATTGCACAGGCAATCAGTACCAGAAGGTCCGAGGCACGTGAAGAGACAAATGGGAACCCGACCGAAGCTTTCCAAGAATTTCTAGATGCTCTTCCTGAGGAACTACGACACGAAATAGCTCAACAAGAGCGACAAGAGCAACGCCGCCGGGCTCGTGAAGAAACGAATCGCCAAGCGTCCGCCAACACTGGCCAGGCTGTCATTCAAGAAATGGATACTGCCAGTATCCTCCTCACTTTCCCGCCTGATCTACGACAACAGGTTCTTATGGACCAAGGCGAAGAGATCATGGATCGACTGACACCAGAAATGGCGGCCCAGGCCCGAGCTTTGTCTCACCACAACAACGGCCATTCCGTCATCACAGGCCGCAGCCCTCAAGCTAACACAAGCCGCCAGCCTGGGCCACCTAACCCCCAAGAAGGAGCAAAAGTACAACGCCGAACGGTAGTTCAGATGCTCGACAAGGCTGGTGTCGCTACGCTCCTTCGTCTGATGTTCATTACGCAGCAGGGTTCCATAAGGAACCACCTATTCAACGTATTTGCCGATGTCTGCGAGAATAAGCAAACTCGACTCGAGGTGATTAGCACTCTCCTTCAGATCTTGCAGGACGGTAGCACAGACATGGGAGCCGTCGAGCGCAGTTTCGGCCAGTTGTCCTTAAAGGCACGACGACCGAAGGATAAGGAGAAGGACTCCGAGCAGAAAACCCCGCAGGCACTCAAGAGAAGTCTGACTGGTCTACCCGCCGCAAACAGTACGCAAACAAATTCCGAAACTTCGCCTCTCTTGATTGTTCAGCAGTGCCTAGATCTGCTAGTGGAGTTATCATCAAAGAACCTTCATATTCCCGGGCTTTTCCTGACAGAGCACGAAGCCGTTGGCTCAACTCTCAAGCGCTCCCTGAGCCGTAAGGGCAAAGGCAAGGACTCCAAGTCCCATAAGTATGCCATCAACTCTTTGTTATCACTCCTTGACCGCGACCTCGTCATGGAAAGCTCTGTCGTTATGACCCATCTGGCTGATTTGCTAAATCGGGTCACATTGCCTCTTCAAAATCTTGAACGTCGTCGTAAGGAAGCCGAGGACGAACTGAAAGCCATTGATTCAACCCCGGTGGGAGAGATACCCAAAACTGAAGATCCTGTGGAGCAGGCTTCGAAGGCGGAACCAACCGAAACGAGCAACGTTACGCAGTCCAGCACCGATGCCAAAGAGGAAATTGTCACTGATATTGATGCCAAGAAGCAAGAGAAGAAAGAAGCAGTCCAGAAGAAACTCCGGCAACTTCAGCCGCCTATCGTCCCCGCTCAGAACCTGACATTAGCCGTAAGGATCTTTGTGGCTCGAGAGTGCAGCTCCAAGACTTTCCAAAACACCATCTCGACTATCAAGAACCTTTCAGCCATTCCAGGGGCTAAGGCAACATTTGGTCAGGAGCTTGTTCACCAGGCCCGGCTTCTTAGTGAAAACATCGTCGCTGACCTGGACGACCTTTTGCCACATATTGAAAAGGCATCTTCAGGCACTGAGATCCAAGGTGTTGCTCTTGCCAAATTCTCGCCAGGAGCATCCGAGCAAAACAAGCTCCTTCGTGTTTTGACAGCATTAGATCATTTGTTCGACAACAAGAAAAAGGGCGAGGAGGCCGAGTCCAGCAAGGACAAGGATGAGAGACACGATCTAGTCACATCTCTCTACCACAACTCGACCTTTTCGGCCATGTGGGAGAAGTTGAGTGCTTGCCTGAGTGCCATTCGTCAGCGCGAAAACATGCTCAATGTGGCTACAATCCTGCTACCACTGATTGAATCTCTCATGGTGGTCTGCAAGAATACAACCACCAACGATGATCCCTCACAGCAGAAAGAAATGGTCCTCTCGAGCCCGGCACCCGAGTCTCGTACGGCCAGCCTCTTCTTTAGCTTCACCGAGGATCATCGACGTATCCTTAACGAGCTTGTCAGGAGCAATCCCAAGCTCATGTCGGGCACCTTCGCACTCCTCGTGAAGAACCCCAAGGTGCTGGAATTTGACAACAAGCGCAACTACTTTAACCGCAGCGTCCATTCCCGATCTGGTAGCAACCAGAGCCGACCCTCCTATCCCACTTTGCAACTTTCCGTCCGTCGTGAACAGGTTTTCCATGACTCGTTCAAGTCCTTATACTTCAAGTCTGGGGATGAGATGAAATTTGGAAAGCTCAACATTCGTTTCCATGGCGAGGAAGGCGTTGACGCCGGTGGAGTGACTCGGGAGTGGTTCCAAGTACTCTCTCGGCAGATGTTTGATCCAAACTATGTGCTCTTCACACCGGTATCCTCAGATCGGACGACCTTCCACCCGAACAAGCTCAGCGGCATCAACGATGAGCATCTTATGTTCTTCAAATTCATCGGTCGCATCATCGGCAAAGCATTATACGAGGGTCGCGTTCTTGACTGTTACTTTAGCCGTGCTGTATACAAGCGAATCCTCGGCAAGTCTGTGTCGGTCAAGGACATGGAATCATTCGACCCCGACTACTACAAGTCTTTGTGCTGGATGCTGGAAAACGACATCACAGACATCATCACCGAAACTTTCTCGGTCGAAAACGATGAGTTCGGCGCTACCACCGTCGTTGACCTCGTCCCTAATGGTCGAGAGATTGCCGTCACCGAGGAGAATAAACATGACTATGTCCGTCTTGTTGTCGAACACAAGTTGCTATCTTCCGTCAAGGAGCAGATGGCCCATTTCCTTCAAGGTAAGCATTTCAATCAATAATAACTTGATTCAATCACTGATTTTCAACAGGCTTCCATGACATTATCCCTGCCGAACTGATATCCATATTCAACGAACAGGAGCTGGAGCTTTTGATTTCTGGCTTACCCGATATTGATATCGATGACTGGAAGAGCAACACAGAGTATCACAACTACACACCATCTTCGCAACAAATCCAATGGTTTTGGCGAGCTTTGCGGTCTTTTGATAAGGAAGAGCGCGCCAAATTGTTGCAGTTCGTCACAGGAACTAGCAAGGTTCCACTCAATGGCTTCAAGGAGCTTGAAGGCATGAACGGTGTTAACCGATTCAACATCCACCGTGACTATGGCAACAAAGACAGATTGCCTTCTTCGCATACCTGTTTTAACCGTAAGTAGAGCCATCAGGTTTCCCTTCGTGCATTGACTAACATGGGAAATTACAGAGCTTGACCTTCCAGAGTATGAGAGCTACGACCATTTGCGTTCTCAGATCATGAAGGCCATCACAGCAGGCAGCGAATATTTTGGCTTCGCGTGATCGTCAATCTTTGCATTGCAGGCGCGTAAGGGGAAAGGGATCATAGATGGGGACACCAATGGAAAAGAGAGTTGTTGATGTTTACTACGGTACCGGCATTGTGTTTTATCAGCCTGGCCTCGAGATTTCATAATCTTGAGCACTGGATGTGGCATCCTCGTCCGGGCTTCACCTTGGGAGAAGTGCAGGTCTCCTATGGGGCCTTGGAATGCGGAGAGCGCACAGAAAGTAGGCGATAGGCGAAGTTTCATGTATATCAATCAAAGTTTAATAGGTGATCACTCGGAAAGCAACTCATGATGTGTGCTGTATTTGGTTTCTCTATATGGCTTGAGCTTTGTGCATGTTCGTGATTCACCTCATGATTTCCAGTTATTCCAGCTAAGAACGACATGGAATTGGGGCTAAAGTATCAACAAGCCAGGATTAAAGAACATGCAGTGAGGAAAGGCATAGTATAGACATAGACGCAGGCGGAGAAAGCCCACGGGCGCGAGTTACGAGTGCATTAATGCATGTTCATATTTTCGAACTGTCTCTAACGCAGTCATGGCTGGCTTAAAATAAGCCCTATAGAGATTCCTCACTCCCAATGCATGCAAATCACAAGACCAAGGTATGATTCCACTTTTTTTTCATTAAACGCCAGAACCCTACTTGCGCATAGAGCTTGCTCGTCGCTTACGGGCATCGGCCTTGTTAGCCTTGGCCTCAGCAACACGCTTGGCAAGAATCTGGGCGTACTCGTTCTGCAAATGGTGTTAGATGCTGATGACATGTTTGCTGATCGTGTGAGTGACTTACGGCCTCGTCCTTGACCTTCTCGGCCTGGCGGCGCTTGAGGGCAGCGCGGTGACGCTTGTGCTGGAGGCGTTGAGGGGTGACGAGTCTCTGGATGCGGGGAGCCTTGGTGTAAGGAGACTTGCCCTCACCCTTGGGCTGAACCTCTCGTCGGATAACGTACTTGCGGACCTGTGTAACGTGTAAGCATTATTCAACTTCCAATTCTTGTGGTTATGATTGTTCAACTCGCTACCCCTTGACCTCTTACTTGACAAAGAAGATCAAGGGGTCCTCTCACACTCTATCCGGTCTGCCAACTCCTCCACTGCAGCTCCGGGTAGGCGATGATCGAGTATGGGCGTAGGGAGAGACATACATCGTCATCCTTGGTGAGGCCGAAGAACTTGCGGATCTTGGTGGCGCGCTTGGGACCGAGGCGCTTGGGGTGGACGACGTCGGTGAGACCGGGGATGTCAGCATCACCCTGCTTGACAATGCTGAGGGCGAGGACAGAGAGATCCATGCCGACGATGCAGCCACGGACAGACTTTCGCTTGCGCTCACCGGTGCGTCGGGGTCGGTAGCAAGAGTGACCCTCGGAAAGGAGGAGGCGGACACGGGTAGGGTGCATAACACCCTGCTTCATGGGGAAACCCTGCTTGTCGTTTCCACCAGTGATGCGGAAGATGTAGCCCTTGAACTCATCGCCGATGGAGTCACCAGGAACCTCAGCGCCCATCTACCAAAAGAAAAGAGTCAGCATTTTGTCGGTCGGTTTGTTGTCGACGAGCCGAGCGGTCGTAGGCAAAGGGCAAGAGAGTTTCGACGTACGCGCTTCTCCATGAAGACACGGAGCTTGCGCTCATCCTCAATATCGATGAGCTTCTGGCTGCCATTGGCAGGGTAGCTGATGTTCAACTGTAAAAGAAAAATGTCAGCAAATATCTTGTTTGAGATCTTCAATCGAGCAGCAACACACGCAGAGAGGCCGTTGACAGGAATGATTAATCCATTTCCAATAACAAAAGACTCTCCCTCACGCTCGTATCGCTCGATTGTTGATTGCTTCTTGTCGTACCTTCATTTTGCCAGTTGTGGTGGGTGCAAGTTTACTTGACCTGGCCTGCTGTGAAGTTAGTAGAGGATGATGAGGTTCGAAATTTTCCGAATTCGAAAATTGTGGAAGGCAAGTGCGACTCGCTAGGGCTACTTAGGCACGGGCAGCCAATAAACGCAGGATTCAACCTTCCGGTAAAGGAAAATTTGATATTCCGGGCACCACTAGATACCTACCTGAGGTATAGCGACGGTTCAACACAGTGTATACATCCATATCTTACTGTATCGAACTTGGGTCTAGACTCAAGGTGTCAGTGGAAGCTTTCCATCTCAGCTGGTGAGATTTGATACTGATACCTGTGCCCAATTGTTGGAACGATATAAACAGTCTGAAACACCGTCTCTCTCACATTCTCTCGTCATGTCCTCGGCCAAGCTACATCCTCCAAGCAACAAGGCACCATCCTCAAGTCCTCTGCCTCAAGTCCTGCAGACTCCTTCAGGCCTAGCTCTCCTGGAACTCCAAGGAACCATCAATCTACCCCAAGACACCAATGGAGATGCATTAGGCGGCGTCCAAGTCGGAAGAATTGACTTCCCAGATTTCGTGATCGGTACTGAAGGCTCAGCATGGATGAAGCGGGTTCACCTCTATGTTGGCCAGCATCAACGTCTCACTGGTGAGATCAAAAAGCTTCCAAAAGCAATGGCCGTGGTGCGAAAGAGAGAGAATAAGGTGATATCTGGCTCAGGCGGGGAAACACTAGAGCAGGGCGAAAATCTCGAGGTGGTTGAGATTGTCAAGTACAAGCTCATGTTTCCAAACCGGCCAGAGCCTGTCGGAACAGCCAATGCGACCTGATGACCTTATGTCTTCTAGGAGGTGAACGAAACAGGCTATATCCTACAACGAATGCTCGGCGAGACTTCCGCGCCGTATTTCAAGTCAACACTCGAATCTCATATCACTTGATCCGAGGGAAAAGCTCAACCAGCCGTCGACTTCTGTTACTGATATTGGACTTTATCCTTCATCACCCTACTGTATCCAGCCAAGGTCCTCTAGCCCTCTAGCACTCGATGAATCTCAACCGTCCAGTATCATCATTGCTTCTACCCTGAGGCAATCTGCAAAGGCCTTGTCCTTCCTAGCCCGTCCTTTCCGTAGTAGTCCATGGGATATACACCTTCACCCCAATCTTGTCGCTCGCCCAATGCAACAAGTGCCTCATATGGTGTTAACAACGGCCGCGGGAATGCATAGCCCCAATCAATACTCAATCGAGGGCAAGCAACTTGTACCCAGCACTCGACATCCGACATGAGTGCCAATTTGCCCGGAAAGATCTCACTCAGTAGCAAGTGCACGATAGGAATGCCTCGTGCGTTGAGCTCTTTCTCGATGAGGCTCAATGTATGCGGGTTGCCCTGGCGGCCAAGAGCGCCGAGAATCAGGCCCCATTTGCGTGCCGTTCGAGCGCTATGGATGGCTATTCGACGGAGAGATTGCATTTCCTGGTGGCCGTACGCCTCCCGCGTGAGCTTTCGAGAGTAAGGGTCGTATCGGTACGCTGGAATAGAAGGGTTGTGAATCATGATACTTTCAAGGTGGAAACGGCCATCACCCAGGTACAGGATCAGATCGATATTGTCGTCTTCTTTCAGACGAGGAGAAGTGCAGCCCAGAATTTCGCCCTTACTCAACGGTGCGATCTGGGGAACAAGAACACGGAAGCCACCGCGCTCGAGACTGCTTTTGACGCCATGGATAGTAGCGTTAAACTGAATAGTGCCGACAACAGCTATTGTTTTGCCACTGGCAAAGTTGCGCTCAAGGGATGCTAGGAGATGTGTCGCATCAATGCTGATGTCTACAAAGACGTATAGAGTTTTGATCGTGGTCACGTCGACGGGGATGAGGCAACTGTGGGCATAGTGCACCAGCAGGTCACAACCAAGAGCCCTTGCGGTGTAATCATCGATACAGCAAGCGCCATAAGTCACATCGCCCATAATGAGTGTCTCGACACCAGGGCAGAACTGTGTCAAGATATCTGATATAGTAGTGGCAAAGAGTAAAAGGCCCTCGGGCATCTGTAACGCGACTCTCTTGGCGTTTGATGTTTGAATGCGGTGGATCGTCTTGGGGATCTCAAAGTTGTAGTTAGCAGGCAATAACGCAATGGCAGCCTTTAGATCAGTGTTCTCAAGAATTTCCTTGGGAACTTGATTTAGAAGCCGGGGGGCCCTTCGAGGTTTGGCAGCTACAATAAACAGCATGAGTATATTTTCTTCATCCGTTCCAGCATTGCGTTTCATGTTATAGGACAGTGTTTTTACGTACTCTGAACAGCACCGCTCTCCCCTGATGCTGCTGATTCCCCAAGCTTTGCTGCGGCCTCAACTGCTGCTCTCCGTCCTATGAATCTCTTCTTTGGTTGCTTCAGTGGCGTTGCTGTCTCTGGCTCATTTTGGACAGCGGGGGATTGACTCGCCTGAGCAAGCTGAGCTTCTTCGATATCGGCTGCCGTGCCCAGGTCTGTTTGTCTTCTATCTTCCTCCATATTGTGCTCGTGTGAAAATGAAGATGGTATGCTCTCCACGACGAAATTATCTCCCAATAAATTGAGGGTTCTCTTACATGGCCTGTTCAATCTGAAGTAAGTACAAACCAAAAAATGGAAAAATTATGTGGCATGTGCGAAACTTGTATTTTTGACACTGTAGATCCACTCTCTTTGAAACCCGATTTCATTGGTTGTGTGAATCTAAAGAGATGCCGTAACAACAAGCCCAAGATTTTACTGTTGTATGTTCTCGTCACCACAGCAAGCTATGCTCCTCTTGGCTCAGATAATCGATCGTAAGACATCAGGATAAGGTTGAGGATTGGTTGAATTGCATTGGCTCGCCCCCGATCTTCGCCCATATACCTACTCTTGCTCTGCTCTACAGCCTCCCTCAACAACAGCGTGAAAACAATCAGCTTAAAACATTTCTCTCTCAGCTCTCCCATCGGCCTTGTGCACGCGCTCATTATACTATCTATCAAAATGCCGACAAGTCGTTCCCTCATGCGTCAATAAGGTTCTCCTCCGTCTGCTGCTGGCTTCGGGCCTCAGTATCTGCTCGAGCCTTACCCTTGGCTTTGGACTCCTTGGCAGCTCGCTGGTAGAACTCGTTGAGTACCTTGGCGGGGATACGGTTGAGCAACTCCTTAGGGTAGATACGCAGAAGGCTCCATGCAAGGTCCAGAGACTCATAAATAGATCGAGACTCGTACTGTCCCTGGCTGATGAACTGACGCTCAAACTTTTCCAAGAACTCGAGGGACAGCTTGTCCTCGGCAGACAAAGCCTCCTCACCAACGACAGCCTTCATGGCTGCGGCATCACGACCAATAGCGTACTTGGCGTACAGTTGATTGGAAACATCACCGTGGTCCTTTCGAGTCATGCCCTCACCAATGGCAGACTTCATCAGACGGGACAGCGAAGGCAAAACATTGATGGGCGGGTAGATTCCACGATTGTCCAGAGCTCGGTCAATGAACACCTGACCCTCGGTAATGTAACCTGTCAGATCAGGGATGGGGTGGGTGATATCGTCGTTAGGCATGGTCAGAATGGGAATTTGAGTAATAGAACCATTGCGGCCCTCAACACGACCGGCTCGTTCGTAGATGGTGGACAAATCAGTGTACATGTAACCAGGGTATCCGCGACGACCGGGAACTTCTTCTCGAGCGGCTGAAACTTCTCGGAGGGCATCACAGTAAGCAGAAAGATCGGTAAGGATGACCAAAACGTGCTTCTCGAGTTGGTAGGCGTAATATTCGGCAGTGGTAAGAGCAAGTCGAGGAGTAATGATACGTTCGATGCTGGACAGGAATTAGTACGCATATTGTCGTTGTGGATATGGGTTTGCAGCTCACGTAGGATCGTTGGCGAGGTTCAGGAAGAGTGTAACACGCTCCAGACTGCCATTTTCCTCAAAGTCGCGGGTGAAGAAACGGGCAGTTTCCAAGTTAACACCCATAGCACCGAAGACGATCGAGAAATTCTCCTCGTGGCCGTCATGAACACCCTTGTTAGTGATACCCTGCTTCTGGACTAGGCCAGCTTGTCGGCAAATCTGGGCAGCGATTTCGTTGTGAGGGAGACCGGAGGCGGAAAAAATGGGAATCTTTTGTCCTCGGGCAATCGAGTTCATGGTGTCGATGGCAGAGATACCTGTGGAGATCATCTCCTCGGGATATTCCTATATCACGAGTCAGATGGTATTTACCGTGCAGCGTTCAAGGGCAACCTTACACGAGAATAAGGGTTGATAGGAGAACCGTTGATGTCAAGATAATCTTCAGCCAACACCTTGGGACCCTTATCAATAGCTCGACCGGAACCATCAAAGATACGACCAAGCATGTCTTCAGATACACCGATTTTCAGACTCTGGCCTGTAAACTGAACCTTGGTCTGTGGTCGTCTTAGCATGATGTTCTGCCAATAGAGCTCGCAATGCCACTTACCTTCTTCACATCGATGCCGGAAGTACCCTCGAAGACCTATACAATCGTCAATCGCCCATATCATATCGCATCGTATCCATAAAGAAGTACCTGGACGACAGCTCGATCACCTAGCAAACCAAATCAGCATATTCCGCGTCATTACCTCAGAGAAGCCAGTAGCTACACTAACCTCGAGCTTCCAAGACTTGACCAGAGCGCTCAGTGCCATCGGGAAGAGTGAGTGTCACGATCTCATTATATCGCGGGAATTTAACCTGTTTCGTTGTCAGCCCGTAAGTTCCAAACCGGTTCGATTTGGCAGATGACGACGGCGTACGTTATCGAGGATGACGAGGGGACCGTTGACGCCGCCAACAGTGTTGTATCGAATTCTGGGAATGACCGAGTACGATGAGGACTCGCGGGGGTCCGCCATAATGGGCGATGGATCGGTAGTCGGACGGTTGAAGGAAGGGATAAAAGAGAATATAGGAGCCGATCGCGAAGCTTGGAGGTGAAGTCGGGAGAAGGTCTCAAGAGGTTGGAGGAGGTTGAGCTTGCTTCATCCAAGTGGGGCCTTTCCAGCTGCGCCAGCCCAAAGGCGACGCACGGCCGATAACCTTTCACCTCAGACCTCCACATGGGAGCGTTTCTACGACATCGGTGACATCACATGACATTCGCAGAGCTAAGCAATTCAAGCCTGTCAGCTCAATGGAAGGAAACCAAGAATTTGCATTGATTTCTGAATGACTAAGTAGGTAGGTAGATAATTATCTGGTCTTTTCTTACTATCTCAACGCAACGCAGCAGTCTTTTTAACTTTCCTTTGCGTTTTGCATAGCTCGAGTCCGAGCTCCAAGAACTGCTTTGCCTACAGTGCTGCCATTTTCCTTACCCAGCTCCTTTGTGATCCAGTCTCCAATGTCACACATGGCATCCAGATTAATGCCGGTGTCCATACCCAGAGTCTCCATAAAGTAAACCATGTTTTCCGTTGAAACGTTACCGGTCGCACCAGGGCTGTAAGGACAGCCTCCTAGACCACCAACACTACTATCGAACGTCCGAATGCCGTGCTCTAGGGATACAGCTGTGTTCACTAAAGCTTGGCCGTACGTATCGTGGAAGTGCATAGCAATATCCTCGGTTCGAATACCAGCTGCAGACATGCACTGGAGGAGAGCCCCCGTTCGAGGTGCTGTACCCATACCTGTAGTGTCTCCGAGTGAGATCTCATCTGCTCCAGCCTCCAGGAGGTCTGTAGCTATTTCGGCCACTTTGTGAGGATCAACGTCGAACCCTTCGAATGGGCATCCCAAGACAACAGAAATGTAGGCGCGCACTCTAAGACCGATAGCTTTGGAATCCCTAATCACCTCCTTAAAGCGTTCGAGCGATGTCTTGATATCGCAATTGAGGTTCTTCTGCGTGAAGCTCTCGGTGGCAGCAGCAAAGACTGCGATTTCAACAGCTGGCTTGGTGGCGGCCTCGGCTCCGGCTGCTGGCTCCAGTTGGGTTGAAAACTTTCCGCTGTTCGCACTGAGGACATCGGCGGCAGATTGAAGGCCCTTGCCATTGGGTGCTAGGAAGGAGTACGATATTGGGCCAGGAGAAGAAACCTTTCCGTCGAGGATATGCTGCAATATTTCGCTCGAGTTGCTCATCTATCGTAAAAGCGTCAGGTTGCTGAGTGAACGTCGGATTAGCAAGAACACTACCTGAGGTACCCATTTTGGAGCAACAAAGGATCCAGCTTCAATTGTAGAAACTCCAGTTCGGGCCAATCGTTCAATAAGTTCAATCTTGGTCTCCAACGAGATTGCCTTCTTCTCATTCTGCAGGCCGTCCCGAGGCCCAACCTCGACGAGCCGAACCCGGTTATCATATGACTGATTGCTGGCCGTCGCAAGGCCTCTATGCCAGCGGATTTGCTGCGAGCGGCGACATGCTCTGCAGACGCTAGGCCGCAAGAGACTCATGCTTTGAAATTTTCGTGAGCAGGTGATACAGGATTCGATGTACGTTCGATTGAAATGCGCCCAAGTAGAAGGTAGCTAAGTGCCGAGCTTGACGAGAGGTCTAAGTATTGGACATAATCCGCGTATTATCGGCCCCCCAAAACATGGGCCGAGCTTCGGGCTTCGGTACAGTGTACCCTCAGGGAGCAAGAAAACACCGGACCTTAATAGAAGGCGTCAAAATAAACGTAGCAAAGAGTCCCTAAACTTAGGCTAGGTTTACCTAAATATTTTTGTTGCTTAGGGTTAAGGCCTTGTGTTTTCTTTCCTCCCCAGTTCTACAGTACCGGTACAGTTGCAGTCAAAGGGCCGGGGGCGGCTTTCTAAACCCGTTGTTCCCCGCATTGTTTATTACTGACATTCGCGGACTCCAAGAGCTGGCGGATGATTTGGCTGTAAGGAGAGGTATCTGGCATTATTACAACTACAATACTCGCAACTACAGTACTGCCTCACATAATGCCAACGGCTCGGACATGGAAGCTGCAGAGAGGCAACCAATCCATTAACAGATTTTGGTCCCTTTTGACATTAAAATTCGGTTTGGCTTGACCTTTGTGAAAATAAGAAAATACACCTCTTTATCGTTGACAGGCTAAAACTGGGTAGAAGTCGGTATTCCAGTAATCGCATCCGTGACCGCTTAGTACTCAGCATCGAGCTCCTCCTCACCCATGGAGTCGGTGGCGACCTCCTCGTAATCGCGCTCCAGGGCAGCAAGATCCTCACGAGCCTCAGAGAACTCGCCTTCCTCCATACCTTCACCCACGTACCAATGGACGAAGGCACGCTTGGAGTGCATGAGATCGAACTTGAGAGAAAGTGAAGACCATGCCTCAGCGATGGCGGTAGTATTGGAGAGCATGCAGCTGTTTCAGCGTTAGTTCTTTTACTCCATTCACTAAATATCAGGGAATTGACTTACACAGCGCGGCTGACCTTGGCGAGGTCGCCGTTAGGCACATTCTCGGGGGCCTGGTAGCAGATACCAAGCTTGAAACCGGTGGGGCACCAATCGACGAACTGGATAGTTCGCTTGGTCTTCAGTGTAGCAACAGCAGCATGGGCGTCGTTGGGAACGACATCACCACGGTACAGCAAGCAGGTAGCCATGTACTTGCCGTGACGGGGGTCACACTTGACCATCTGGTTGTTAGGCTCGAAGCAAGACATTGTCATCTCTTGGACTGAGTTGGCTTCGTGGGCAGCCTTAGCAGCGGAGATAACTGGGGCGTAGGCGACCAGAGGGAAGTGGATTCTGGGGTAAGGAACCAGGTTGGTCTGGAATTCGTTCAAGTCGACATTCAGGGATCCATCGAATCGCAAAGAGGCAGTAATAGAAGAGACGACTATATATTGTTAGTCAACTGGTAACTGCATGGCCCAACAGCTGTCACATACCCTGAGCAATGAGACGGTTGAGGTTCTCGTAGTTAGGGCGCTCGAGGCCGAGGTTTCGGCGGCAGATATCGTAAATGGCCTCATTGTCGACCATGAAAGAGCAATCGGAGTGCTCAAGGGTGGTGTGTGTGGTAAGGATAGAGTTATATGGCTCGACAACGGATGTAGCAGTCTGGGGCGCGGGATAAACACAGAACTCCAGCTTGCTCTTCTTGCCGTAGTCGACCGACAGGCGCTCCATCAGGAGAGCGCCGAAACCAGAACCAGTACCACCACCGAAAGAGTGGAACACGAGGAAGCCCTGGAGACCAACACAGTTGTCGGCAACACGGCGAATCTTGTCGAGGACGCCATCGATAAGCTCCTTTCCAACGGTGTAGTGACCACGGGCGTAGTTGTTTGAGGCATCTTCCTTGCCAGTGATCATCATCTCAGGGTGGAAAAGGTTGCGGTAGGCACCGGTGCGGACCTCGTCGACGACATTGGGCTCCAAATCACAGTAGATGGCGCGGGGGACATACTTGCCCTGACCTAGAAATGTGTTAGAACAGTACGACCGTGAAGTCCCAGATTAAGCCATACCAGTCTCGGAGAAGAAAGTGCTGAAACCCTGATCGGGGTCTTGGGACTTTCGCTCCTCTGTGAGGTAACCATCGGGCTAGAGTTGGTCAGTATTGGGTCATGGGGTTTGTTGACAAATTTAGGGGTTGTTGTGTGTACCTGGATACCGTGCTCGAGGCAGTAAAGCTAGGATAACAA
Organism: Fusarium sp. NRRL 52700; assembly: GCA_013396095.1. Lineage (NCBI taxonomy): Eukaryota > Fungi > Ascomycota > Sordariomycetes > Hypocreales > Nectriaceae > Fusarium > Fusarium sp. NRRL 52700. The sequence goes on from JAAQRM010000301.1 coordinate 327,314, forward strand.
TCAGTACGAAGCAACATAAACAAAGTCTTGACAAACTCACCTCCCAGCAGGAGTTGGCGATTTGGCAACCAGCCTGACCAACTAGAATATCTTAGTTAGCATCGCAACAAAGCGGACGGAGATGCGGTGAAAGCCCAACGCCAAAGGGAGGAATAGCTTACCGTTGATGCTAATGACCTCACGCATGTTTGCTGACGATAGTGTTTACAAGTATGAGATGGAGGAAGTCGATGCAATGCAAGAGCAGCGAAGAGGGATCACGAGAAAAGAGGAGGACAAAAAAAGGACAGGCCAGACAAGGCTTTTACAACGGGAAGAGAGGAGACAACCTAAGGCGAGGGCGAATGTTTGGTTTGGTGGTGATAAGTTAGCGGAGTGGAGTGGGCTGGATGGGAGAAACTAGGTGAGGTGGGGGAAATTTGGCAGACAGGGGAGCCTTTGCTGCCCTCCACTGGGATTGGATTGGACCTTCTATGGATTTGTTGATTTGATTTGATTTCGAGGCGTGCCTGGGCTGAAAAGGGGCAAGCGCGTCCTGCAACGCCCTGTTGGCGTTTTCCGCTGCCGGCGCCTGTTGGCCAGCTGCCAGGGCCCAGGGGTTGCCAAAAGGGCCCTCTGGCCATCTACCACCACTCCGTCGATTCTGTCGGTTCTTCGCTTCACCGCTCCATCAAAATTAGCAGCTATAAGGAATTATTATGTCCAGCATCACTGAATCCTCGTGTAGAGAGAGAGGCTGGGCTGGGAGTGAACCTCACGGACCAGGCTGCCAACGCCAGCACACTCAAGTTAAGATATTGGTGTCTCTCTTGGACGATTATCCAATGGATCCATATTTACCGCTGTCGAACGACATCTCATCTCGGGCTGTTGAGGCGTTCATTTCGCCTGTGTTAATTATAATTGACCTCATATCAATACCAGGTGTCTGAACTTTGAACAGCCTCTAATTAATCATTCAACTTCAACAAAAGAAAAATATCATTAACAATTCAATCACTCCTTTTCGTGTTTTCTGTCCTTTTATCGTACAAAATTATTCTATTTCGTCACTGAAAGATAGTTTGGGGAAGCCATCCTGGTCGGGCACCATGTTTATTTGTTTACACCCCTGTTGCCATCTCCAGTACGTGCCCAGAACCACAACGCCCTTATCGTTCGCCCTGTACGGAGTGCTCAGTCTATCAGTACCGGTGGCTTAGGTACATGTTGCTATTACAAGACATGGTTAATAAGGGGCAATTCCATTGCGTTTGGAAGTATCCAAGGTAAGCCGGTTGTTGTGGTGCTTACGCAGGTGTCACTTGACAAGCTCACAACTGCCGTTCGTTGTCACCACGAGGATCGAGCTCGGTCGATGATCTTCATTAAGGAAGCTTTGATGATCAGCAGTACGCACGGCCGCATCTCAACATTATTTCTCCTCTATCTACCAATATGAACTTGCGAATTAAATAGAATGACAGATCGTACCATGGCAGATTACTATGTGAATATTGCTATTTCTTACTGACGAAGGGGAAATCTATATTAATTCCATTGGTCAAACTGCACCATTGATGGATAGGTTATGCGGGGCAATCGGTCGGCATTGCACGTGACGCTTTTAGATCAACATCTCATGCTTTTGTTCCTAGCTAAACATGTTAGTACCTACCTGGAATCAGGACTGACACACTTCAAGGCCAACAGTTAGAGTGTAAAAACAGGTCTACCCGTCACCAATATGCTGTCTCTCGGGAGGGCTCAAGTAATATACGCCCTAGGCGGCCTGCTGTGTTTTCTTAGCATGGCCATCGCCAATGTTGAAAAGATAATATTCACAGCTCCTGCATCACTCCCTATTCCTCAACAGAAGCCTTCACTGGGTGATCTCATACTACCGACCCTTACACCAGACGCCCCAAATATCCGAACTCATATCAACCGCATGTTTCCTTCTGAGCCAAAGGATTACGTTTCCGGCGTTGCAACGTGGGTGCTTCTTGATAAACTAAGCCGAGGCCAGCGGTATGAGTTTCGTGTATGTTGGGCTGCGATTGTAAGTCAACATGAGATTTACGTAGAGAAGGCAAGCTAACTCATGTGCGCCGCCAGCAACCCACTGTGTTTGACTTGGCTGTATACGAGTTGGACACCGTGTGGCAGACACCAGAGCTGATTCAATCACTTGCCAACTACTCATTTTCTCGCCATGACCAAGTAGCCGTGCCAACAAATGAGTCTACTCAAACTGAAGGCCAGGAGCGCGAGGCTTCTGTTCTTCTGATCCAGATTAAGTCATCTGCTGACTACTTTACAAACGACGCGGCTCTTATGAAGGATCCTTCACCTGTACACGTAGATCTCATCCTCGACCCCTATCTTTATGGTCTCATCCCCCGTTCTCTTGTCCCAGCAGCGGGTTATCTTGTACTTGTCGGCGCGGTGGCTTGGCTTGTGTCCAGATCTATCGTCTCCAAGTTACAGACAATTGCAGTCACAACCGATGGCGTAAACAAGAAACAAAATTGATAAACGGAGGTGTTGGCACCATCGGGCTCTCGACTCTAGATGCTAAAAAGGGGGCTTGGTGGAATGCGTTCTACTATGTACGTTAATCATATTGCTCGTAACTTCTCCAACTTCATGCCACTCTCCCTAGTCCTCTCAAGAGCTTCGATATCTATACTCATTTAAGCACACATCTTCATCGAAAAACACTTTCATATCAAGCATCCAAGTGTCGGATGTGATAGGAGAGCTATAAATTTCTTCGGCTTGGAATATTCTTGCGATCTGATACCAAAACGATAAGGTGGTCGATGACTCATAGGAGTGGCATAAATACTGCGGTTGTTCTGTGCAGGTTCATCGCAGTCTCAGTAAGCTCCTCCATACTGAGGGTGGGAACCATGAGGCACAGGAGGAGCGCCACTGTTAAATTGTGACTGCGCACCGTAAGGCTGCTGGTTCTCCTGGCCTGCGTTGTAGGAGGGGTTATATCCTCCCGGGGGGCCTCCCGGTGGTGGAGGAGGAAAGTTCTGATTGCCTGAGTTTGGCGGTGCACTATAGCCCTGTGACTGCTGAGCATGTTGATCAGGCGGGCCGCCAAAGTGGCCGCCGTGCGCTTGAATATCAGGATAACCTGTACCAGAGGACGGCTGATGTGGCTGTTGTCCAGGGGGTGGAGGAAAGTATTGTTGTCCCTGTTGTGTATTTTGTCCATGCTGGGGAGGGCCTCCTGACGGAGGAGGAGGGAAAGAGTTGTTCGAAGAACCATGGGGGCTCCCACCGAAAGAAGGGTTACCTCCGTACTGCTGGTGACTTCCATAAGGGCCATTCTGACCGGGCTGTTGCTGATGCGCTGTGTATTGTTGGCCTGGCTCAGAATGTTGCTGACCACCATACTGCTGGTTTCCGCCTGGCTGTTGCTGATGCGGGTTGAAAGGCTGATGAGAACTTGGCTGCTGCTGCGATCCGTATGTCTGATTCTGACCAGCTTGGTGTTGAGAACCGTAATGTTGGTTCGAGCCATGCTGTTGATGCTGGTTCGGGGTTGGAGAGCCATAGGAATGCGCACCGGCTACGGGGGGCGCTGAAGCCGCTGAAGGAGCTGGGCCCGTGGGATTGTAGGTTGGGGCATCGCCCGAGTACGTTCCACCAGCACCCTGCTGCTGTTGCGGCTGTTGCCCTGAACTATAGCCAAAGTTGGAGTTTTGTCCCTATCGCCTGGTTAGTCTTGCACGAACGGCGCACGCTGCTGTTGTGAACATACACTGCTGCTGTGTTTACCGCCAAACATAGTTGCGACACCACCCATGAGCTGCCCGGCAAGGCCCCCCTGATTATGGCTTGAGCTCTGGTTGGAATTACCATGGTAATTTTGGGGGGCAGGAGGCTTCTCCTGACTAGCCGAGTGCATAAAGCTCGACGCCAGTTGCCCAACGAGCTTTCCTGCGCCTGAGGGCTTGTTTCCCCCATTGCTGCCGCCACTGCCACCGTGGCTACCGCCGAGGAACTGGCTTGCGAGACCGCCAAGATTGCCCAATGCCGCCGCTGCCACTACCACCATGACCAGAGTTCTTTCCGCCAAGCAAAGCGTTCATAGCCATGCTCTGACAGGCTGTTAGCATAGTTCAACACTATCGAGAAATGCCAAGACGACATACTCCAAGACCCCGTTCACCAGAGGGACCATCTACACCTCGAGTGCCGTCCGGCATAATTGGTTCCATGGTGCCATCTGCATGGCGCACAGTTTGCGATCCATCAGGATGCGTGATGAGTTCCGAACGCTTGGGAGCACCGTAAGGATGTTCGCCCTGGGGAGCTGGGGTATTTCCGGTTTTGGCTGGTTCAGTAGGAACCTCCCACTGCGAAACACCGGTCGATAGCTGTACATAATAATATTTCTTGCTTGTACCGTCCCATTGAGCAATCCAACCCGCGGGTAGCGGTGGAGGAGCAAACGTGGGGCCTTCGGCCTGAGGAGAGGCAGGGCCCGTCATGATCGAAGTACGGTATAGGGAGGTAAGGATATTGTATGTAGTGGTCGAGGCGGGGAGATGTCGCAAATGGAGGGGTCGCAGATAAGGTAGACGAAGGATGAATAATTTGTCGCGTGGCGGGAGTGGAGGGAGGAGTGGTTGAAGACGGAAGTCCGTCACTGAGCGAGAAGGGCCGCAGTCATGAAGAGTGTAAAATACAAGAGGCGGGAACAAGACAAGAGACGAGGTGAGGTTTAGATGGTGTCGCCTTTAAACTAACCCTGTGGAGGTCGATGAAGCAGGCTTGGCTTGACTGGGATAGGGGAGGAAAGAAAACTCACGACCTTGATCTTTAGTGACAAAAAGACTTGGGTAACTTGGGATGAATTCAGTATATCCTTACCAATTTTGGGGCATCTTTTGCTGAGTTTATTTTTGACAACCCTGTATATAGGTCTGAGTTTTCTTGTCCCCCGAGTCTGGGCTAAGCTGGAGGAGGGGCTCCAGGCTCTCTTTTGCCCCCCCCAAGATTGATTGATGGGAAGGGATCCTCAGCGAGGGGAAAAGCCCACTTTGGGCGGTTGTTACCTTGCCTTACCTTTGTAATAGGTACCTGCCCAGCGGCTAAAGGTAGATCAGGCGTCTACAGAAGTGAGTATCAAACTAAACCAGCTCACGGATCCCAACAACCAGGACAACAGTTTTGTATGATAGGTAGCCAGGTCCATAACTTCTACCAACTACCGGCTTCTAGATGTATGCACTCCTGAACTCTCAATAGCTTCATCTGACTCCACTAGGCTTCTGACGAGACCAAGCACAGCCCCGCCAGCAGTCCAGGTTAGGCTTGGATTAGACAAAAACTTATCCTCAATGATTACTGTATATATACTGTCTGATAAGGCCAATCTTAGTGCTGACGAATGTCTAACGATATAGCTAACCAATCATAACCTTTCAAACAAGTTCGTATCACACTGTGCATGTGGCTGTTTTTGGGATCATGCTGGATTAGTGGTATCCTTCACCAACCTACGTACTCATCACAGCCCCTCCTCTCGCAACACAACACACCAGAAGTGGGCTCTAACCTCCAAATGATCGTTGATGTTTACGTGTCATAGGCGGCCTCTTTCCATCCGACCAAGTCAGTACAAACACACACACACACACACACACACACACACATACATTGACCGACCCAGGCTCGGCTAGGGTAGTAAAGCATTACTGTTCTATCATCGTTGCTCTCCACACTTACATAGTATATCCCTGTCCGACAAGTCTGAGTAGGACGACTCCAAGTACTTGACAAAGAATGCATCAAGCTGTGTGCATTAATGATTGCCCTACCGGGTCTTTCATGCGGTGAACCATATTGCACAATTCATAGTCACGTCGAAATAAGTGTTTCGAAAGATCAATGAGTCTGATTCCTATTCCAGTTATTGTACGTGAATATAAAAACTCCCGAATCCTTCCATCTACTGTTTCAGAACGTCAAGCAAGGTACATGCTGTTCTATTTTGCTCTCCTTCCTCCTGACATTCCAAACTGCAGCTCAGCTCTACTTCGAGATAGCCTAGACCTGGCGACCTCGAATGGCGAGTCGGCGACCGAAACCAAAGGCCATAGCCGAGCTCTTAGTGCCAGAGCAGGTTGTACCAGCGGCCATAGATTGAACAACAGACCAGCGGCCGGAAGCGCAACGCTGGTACTTGGTTCCACCAATGCAGTTCCAGGCGCCCTCATCACTGCATGCAGCACCAGCGGTCTCTTCAGAACCGGAGCCAGAGCTACCCTCACCTGCACCTGCACCAGGGGCAGTAGGGGTAGTGGGAGCAGGCTCAGGGCTACCAACACTGGTAGGGACAGGCTGACCGCCAGTTCCAGGAGCGGGTTTGGTCATGGTCAAGAGAGTGCTGGTTGCGGCGGGAGCTGAAGGAGCAGGAGCACCAGTAGCCTCAGCAGGCTGAGAGACAGTGACGAAAACACCACCAGGACTATGAATTTGTGAGTCAGGAGCATTACCAATAGAAGAGGGAGAGGGTACATACGCTGAAGGGGCGCTGGCAGCTGGAGCTGATGGCTGAGCGGCAGGGGCTGAAGGTTGAGCAGCAGGTTGAGTCTGAGTAGGGACAGCACTTGGAGCAGCACCGTTGTTGCCGCCAGCGGAGCCGTCAGCGGGAGTGCTAGGAGCAGCACCACTGTTACCATCCCCGGAGCCAGAACCGGAGCCGGAACCACTATCAGATCCTGCCTTACCGCAAGTACCCTTGGGGCCAGCAGTCTTCTGGGAGTCGTTGGTCACATCGGGACCAGGGTCGGGAAATTCAAGATCGGACGACTCCTCGGTGGTGCAGCCGTTTCCGACGTTAGCAACGAACATCTCAGGACGGTTGCTCATGGCCTCTGCTCGCTTTCCAGAGCCGCCACCAATAGTGACTGCAGCGCAATTCATGTACATCTCACGATTACCGATCTGGTTGAACCACGACCAGGCGAAGATAGCCTCGCCGGATGGAGCGTCACTGGGAACCTTGAAGTCGAAGGTGGTGGTACCAGCACCAGGACAGTTGCCGATGTATGAGTGGATGACCTTCCAAGACTTTCCCTTGTCGTAGGAAAGGGAAGCCTGGCAACTACCACCACCGTGGTTAGCACCGCCGGTGATGCTCATGTTGTAGGAACCGCCGGCTGCCCAGTCTGCGACCGAGGCGCCCTCCTTAGTACCAAAGAGGGAGTGGTAGCCCTTGCAAGGAAAGTTGGCGCCGCTTGCATCGAGAGGGGCGGTCATGCTGTAGTCGACATCGCTACCAGCGTTGGGGTTGGATTTTGACTTGAAGGGGGGAGGGTAAATCATCTCCATATGTGCCTGGGCTAGACCAGCCAGACCGAGGCATGCAGCGACATATGGGAAATGCATTTTGTCGCAGTTAAAAAGATGTTGTTAAAATGAAAGTTGTGTGTGAGGGTATCTCGAAAAGAAGTTGATGTTGACAGGATTGTGTTGTTGTCGAGTGTTGCTCAGTTAGAGTAAATCCTTGTGATGAGTCTTGCAGGACGAAAGATTCTGAAAGGATTGAAGCGTTTTTTATATGGGAGCCTGGCTTGTGCTTTGAGATTTTTCGGGCTTTTCGTTGTTCAAGTGAACTTATAATGAATGGTGAACCACGGGTGCTGGTTCTGTTGCAGTCGTTATTGTTCGGTGGTCGAACAGTGAATCTAAGGATTGTGGGTAATGGAACAACAGCGTTGGCAAAGTAAGGAAAGTGATGAGGGACAATAAGATCCCAGCACGAGCAAGGTGAAGAATAGGTTGTTGTGACTGTATGGAAGAGAGGAAACAACAGTGACTGTGCACTAGAAGTGACGAGCAGTGGCGGGCACAGATGGGTTAAGCGATCTTGTTTTCTCGAACAGGTCGACGGCGTTGGACGGGAGGTTCCAGGTGACACAGGGGCCGAGTTCTTGTACGTTGTTCAGTCGGTGAGTTGGTGAAAGCTGTCGTTCAGAAGAAGATTCCAGTGCCTGTTACAAACAGGATGGATAGGAGTAGAAGAAGTGAATAAGAAAGTTTCTTGATTGTGAGGGAATGTATCCAGCCCGTCAAGGGAGTGTCAAGAAGAAGAAGAAGAAGAAGAAGAAGAAGTGAAGAAGAAAGAAGCCAAAAAGGGACCGTCTAGAGATAGAATCCTGAGCGTTGCTGCAGATGAACAGAAAGAAAGCGGATTTTGGAGGTTGGGGAGGTCCTCTTATGTAGTACTCGGTACGATCATAACCACTTTCCTTTAGTTACCCACCAGGTCTGGCAGGTCAGAATGTTTCAGTCGTTTCGTTTCGGCTGCCTCTAAGCCAAGACACAGCACAGCTCAGAGTCAATAACCGGACGGACCCATGACAGTAGTTGACAACTAATCCTGTCCTGAATCGCAGCGCGGCAAAGGTCCAGCGAATTAGTCGCTCTCGTTGTTCGTCTTTGGCCCCCTTGCAGACTCGCAGAGCCAGGGCCTCCAACTCCACAGAGCATGAACACACCCAACTACACAGCCCGGAAGTAAGTTACATCAAGAGGCGGGAGGGTCCCTTAGGATCGACGTTATTCCCTTGACTCACCAGGGACAATTTTCGGGGAGCGAAGCGACTGGCGGTGGAAGCGTCTCGACTGTGGGCGTCTATGTCGCATGTGTCTGGAGACCCCATTGGGAGCCGGCGCCTAATGGCAATCAGAGGATTCTGCTACATACCAGGGCACCTACCTACCTGCCTCTTCAATACTTAGGTAGTCACGTCATGGTCCTTCTGATACCCAATACCCATAAATCATTTCTTCTTCTTTCTATCGCTGTCGTTACCATTGTTCTCTGTCTGTGTACCTACATACACCGGAGAAAGTGTCGATGTTGAAAAGAAAAGTGGCACCCCTGGGACAGAGGCGCCGGGCCAAGGACTTGAAACCGATCTCTTCCCCACATGCCCTTGCTCTTGCAAGCACAGACTCGTAGATTATCATGCTATATATCAATAGAAAGTCTCCAACTAAGCCTCTTGAGCGTTTAGACAGACATCTACTGGACAAGGGACGAGCGACACCTGATACACGAGTTGTTGGTTTAGCCCTTTTCTTTCTTTCTCTGCTATTTCTCTATGAATTCATCATGTGCTTAATTAAACGTCTGCTTTTCATCTCGTAACACAAACCAAACCTCGTCTTCAACAACGGCACTCTTGCATGTGCTGCCTGCTTCGTAGATCTCTTATGCCGTGTTTGCCTGCCATGCGCCGGGCTACATGATGTGAGACCTGACGCGGCCCGTTTGTTGCTCGCCTTTGTTGCCACCCAAATATTGGTCTGTTTATACTCACATTCCCTGTCGTTTCGTTGTTTCGATCCTTCTTTATGCCCATCTTCGCCGAAATACCCGTCTCGCCTTCAGATGGAACGAATGTCATCCTTTCAACACATCTATGTGGACTAGAGGCATACTCTGTCACGGGTGTAAGTCATCAAATCACAGGGATTGGCTCATCTTTCACTTTGGTTAAAGGCCCGAGTTCCGCACTTCTTTTTTCGTCAAAGGGCAAACAAGGATCAAAGGATGAAGCAAGCCTAGGTGACGGTGTAGGGTTGCCCTAGCCAATCATTTCTTGAACCATACCCTGTCGCTTTGAAGGCCACCCGCGGCCTAGAAATGCATTGATTGGGCTGGTACCTGAGTGAAACGCGCTATCTGCAATGGCTTCAGGGGAGCCAGATCGAGCAACGATAATGCTTTCACCTGAGATGAAATTCGCCTTTCTTCTAACTGAAGCAAAAAAAGATAGAACCATGCATCCAAGATTTACGATTGTTAATAGGATCAAGTTGCCACTAACGACTTGCCTCTTAGGGATACTTGTGATAAATTTATGAGTAAATACACGTAACAGAACCATCTAAACATGTCAAAGGTTATAAATCCGAAACTTGGGTTATCGCGATTCGAGCAGGTCAAGTCGAATCTGATATGACTTCACGTGAAATTCTGCAATAGCGACGGCCCCTTTCATCTCCAATCTTGATAGTCAGTTCCAAGAGTCCACAACCATGTACATATCTTTGGGTAGAGCACGTGAGACATTATTCGAAATGCCGAATACGCTTGGCCTACGCAACAGCCTGAGATACTGAATGAAAAGTGAGTTCAATGTACCACATAACAATTTATTTATCATGCCGTGTGACAAGGAGTATTGAAAGAACAAGAACGGTGTAGCCCTCCTCGAATTGGTTCAGTATCATGAATATTCTATTGCGTTACCTGTCCAAGGTAAATAGAGTCTAGCCATCGTCAAGCATTTCAATGTTCTGCATTTACCTTGTATACCTACCTACCTAGTTTATCATCCGCCGTAGATATTGTTGATACTGGTGGATGCTCTTCTTGCCAGCCCATCACATCACATCGTCACATGAATATGCGCTGTACTCACACAAATTGCGGGGTTTTGACTCGGAAACCCGACATTGAACCATGGGCCATCCATGATCATTCCCAGCGATTCGAGTCTTGTCTTGTCAACCAGGTAGAACCGAATCACCGATGTGTTATTCCCCTGGCAAGGCAGGGTCTCTTGCTGATGATCGTCTACTGGGGGGCCTGCATTTCCAAGCCTTCAACGGCTGAATTGACAGTTAAAATAAAATTCCCTGACGCCTAAACCGTGCTTGAGACAGGGGAGGATGGAAATGCAACGTTGCGGTCACTGGTCATTGGCCATAGCGTTTGGAATAATCAAGATGAACTCTAAATAGAGGGCGGAAATAAAGAGAAGGAAGCTCAAGAAAACCTGACAGGTACTCACTCTAGTGACCGAGCTATCCATTTGATGAGCCATTTCCACGTCTGGGCGAGATAGATCGGGGGGCCACTATCATACTAATTCTATCACAGGTATTGCTGTAATTAGGCTATAAACCGGACATAAATTTAGGATTCAAGGCTTTGCACTCTCAGGCCCATACAAAGTCAATTGCGAGATGGTAACGTTAAAACTATCGGCCGTTATCCGCGTTAGATCAGTATTATTATCTCAATAGGTAGCATTTAATCTGTCTTGCTTTTTCCTCTCCTCGCCGTTGGCCGGAATACTCAGCCATGTTCTTTGCCGCCTCCCCTGTTTTAACATACCCCTCCTGTGTTTGAAAAGTCGCCAGGATGACGAATGGCGTGAGTTCCTACTAGCCCAGCCGCGCGTGTATGCATGTGAGAACTGTAATATCATGCCCGTCGATGAACTGTAAGCATGGTAGGTAGCCGAGGTACTGGAGGTGCTGACCTCACCCTCTACTGCCTCTTACCTACTGCTCAAATCGAGCAGCAAGGCAGCCTCAATCTAGGGGCGCGAGGTAACAGCCAGAACGCCTCGCTTCTCACCCCGGAGATGCAGCTCATCACGTATTGTCCCTCTTGGCGAAATAGCTACCGAAGCTCCTAGCTTCGCCGGCTTACGAAGCCGCCTCAAACTCTAATAAGCGCCGGCGCACTGAGCAGCAAGATGATAATGACAGCGTTGATATCCCAACGGGACAACCGCGCTCTCTTCCACCCGCGCTCTCTTCCACCCGCGCTCATAAAGCTCCTCATGATCGCTTTCGCCACCGAGTCGACGACCTAGCGGACTCGCCTCAGATGCAGATCATCATTCATGCGATGTATTTTACTGTAGCGCACTATTTAGATGAAAGAAGACATTCTGCCGCTAGAGTAGCCGGCAGATAGGATTGGTGAGGAGATAGGTCACTATGACTGCCATGAAAATGTTGTCCATGGAGAGTTCGCCAGTACCTAATATTACAGCGTTCAACGAGGCATGCTTTGTGTATATTTTCCGACTTAAGTATACCTATAGGTAGACACGTAAGAAGTGGCGATGCTGCTCGAGTATGGTTAACTGTCGCTTCGCTAAGGTATGTTGAACTATTGATTACCTTAAGATCATCATTGATCCGGAGGAAGGCGAAAGCCAGCTAATGAATCGGCCCTCCTCTTACTTAAGTTCCTCTACGTAATGGAAGCACTGGGCTGATTAAGAGGAAAGGCGGCGAGTGTTTTAACATCTTTCTGCTTGGTTGATTCGGATCGATCACCATGGGTTGGAACACCAGCCTAACATTGATAGACGTCTACTAAACACTCCCTTGTAATGGAATTATATAGCGTCGTTCCCATTAGTCATTTATATAAGGGATGAGGGGAATACTCGCTACAGAACCAACATTCTTCATCAAGGAGATAAGTCCAAGAATACTTCATCGGGATAGTTGAAATCCACAACTCGTCAGCCAGGAACACTGCCTGCAAGGTCTGTCGGACTTACATTCTTTCCGTCTATCAACAGCTTGAGGACCATTCAATACACTTCCATCAAACCCAGAAGTCATCTCAACACCGACTGCAGCGGGCACCAAGAAAAGGTACAGTTAGCGGAGGTTCGGCTTCTAGTACCATGGTGCGGTGTCTGAATTGAGGAGTCGTATTGAAGCTGCCAAGGGCCGCGTCTGGTCGACTTTCTCGAATGTCTAGGACGATACTCATCTTTGAGAGTCGTGATTGTGATGTGGCGTTGGAGTGTTCGTATATACCTATACTAGCTGACGTGACACCCAAGTTGGATAAAGTAGTAGTGGAGCGGTTATTGGTGCTGGTTCCGAGAGCAAGTCTTCCCTTCACATCAAATATTGTTAGACTAAGCCAAAACTCGGAGAACCTTGCTATGGCAAGGTCTTCCTGTGGTATAAGACTGACTAACAAATATATGGCATCACTACTTAGACTGTCTCGCATTCAGAAGCTAACATCTACTCCTTTCCGGCCGCCAATCATTCGAGCTGACTTTCATGGCCCGAACACTCGAGAACGGCCGGGTTCTGAGCAGAGACGACGACGTCAGCATACCGGTAGCGCAAGGCCAAGAGATCGTGCAATACTTCGGCTTCTTTGACGAGGAGAGACTCATCTTCACGGCAGGTGAGGATGGCCAAATCAAGGCTTGGCGTAGCTGAGGAATGATAAACCAGATGATCCTTTGCTTCTAGCTCGTCTTTGTGGACCGTCTCGCGCCGTAAAGTACCTTGGTTCTCGCCAGCATGTATCATGCCGTTATGCGTTGCCTCCAGCCTCTCCTCCTCGCCCTATTTGAAACCTTAACCTCATCCTTATTTAACCTATACTTCGCCTACTTCTCCAACTCTTTCCTACTGATCTTAGCTAACGCTTTTTCCTGCTTAGAAGCTTTAAACTGTGGCTTAAATCAAGCTTGTATTCTAATCTATAGAGTGGCGTTGAATACGATTGCATTACTATCTTTATGCATATCGACAGCATTAGGGTTATTGGCAATAGTAAGGAACATCTCGCGTAGGTTTTGTAATTAGAACGCTCCCAAGGTGTCAGCTGTTGGGATTATTCTTTTTAGTATTCGAGTGGTGAGATGGCTTTGGAGATTGCAGAGACTTGAATCGAGATTTATCGTGTACGGTAAGTGGACAGTAAAATCATGTCGAACAACAGCGTCAGCCGCGTACTTTCCTAAATCCTAAACAAGAACCAGTTACATTACATCTAATAGTGGCCAACTCCATGTACTTTTGATTTTGAGAGAGGTCTAGACTATCTATTGTTCAAAAAACACCTACACAAGGGGTTTCAGTGAAGAATTTATCCCCTTTGACCAAAAGCTGCATCGGCCAATGGGATAACAAGCCGTCTATACAGCTGAGACGTAGTTGCAATTCAAACAATCAAGCTGGAACCTGTCGTTTTACGGAAAAATTGCTTATAATTGCATGCCCATGTTGACTAACTCAAGTTAGATACTGTGGGTGTGTCATAGAAGAGGGAGAGGAAGGACGTACCGTAGACAGCCTTGACCTGGGTGTATGCAGACAAAACGTAGGATCCAAGCGTAGGATCCAAGCTCACGGCCAATACCAGACTGCTTGTAACCTCCAAAGGGAACACCATAGTGGGTGTCCTGAGAGCTGTTGATCTGAATATAAAAGTCAGCGGTGATCTTGGTGGTCTCTGAAAGCATGCATGTCTTACCCAAACGGTTCCAGCCTGAACGCCCGAGGCGACACGGTTAGCCTTGCGGAGGTTTTCAGTGAAGACTGCAGCACCCAGGCCGTAACTGGTATCGTTGGCACTCTTAATCGCATCGGCCTCTGTTGATAAAGGCGCAATGACGACGCAAAGCCCAAAGATCTCCTCACGAGCAATCTTCATGTTTGGCTTGACATCACGGAAGACAGTGGGCTGGATGTAGAAACCCTTGTCTCCAGAACGGGCACCGCTAGTCACGAGACCGGCTGCTTCTGACTTTCCTGACTCAATAAGTGACAGGATCTTCTCGTATTGTGCCTTGGAAACTTGAGGGTCGTGTGTGGTGTTCTAGTCGAAAGGATCACCGATAACTGTGGCAGACTTAACTCACTCGTGGAAAGCCTCGAGGAACTTCTCGTGGATGGTATCTTGCACAAAGACACGGGAGGAGGCTGGGCAGATTTGTCCCATGTTACCTAAACCTAGTCAGATCATGCATTGCCGAACAGGGTCGGAATCTTTGACGTACCCATGATGCCACCGTGGGACCACTTGACCGCTTACTCGAAATCGGCATCGTCGAAGACAATGAGAGGGCTCTTACCCCGGTCTCGAGAGTGACGTTCTTGAGGTACTCGGAAGCCTTCTTCATTATAGCCTTTCCGGTGATTGTTGAGCCAGTGAAGGCAATCTTCTCAATACCAGGATGGGAAGTAACAGCAGATCTAGCCTCAGCTCCATAACCACCATTTGCCCCGGATATAGTTAATCTATATGGATTATTAGACTTAGTAGCTGGTATAATATTGTAATGATATCAAAAGGGTCCTGAGCCTCGTCATAAATATCATTAAAACCTGTAAACTCTCCAACGCCCGGCCGCATTTCTTCCAACCCATCATCCCTTTTCTATGTATCCACCCCCCATACTTATTGCACTTCTTGGTTTAGTCTATTCTTAAGATAGTTTGATTGAGTGCGTTCTACCATATCCAGCCATAGAATTTACGAACACCTTGAACCATGGCGTTCTGCCTACTTCATGGGCAGCAGTTGGCCTTGTAATCGCCCTTATAGAACAAAAACCAACTACTCTCCCTCTTCAGCTCGAAGCGCATCATCCTTCTTCCTGAGTTCGAGAAAGTCCAGCCGTATCAAGGCCTTCCCATCAAGAACGCTCCCAAATGGCCTTACTGTTGGAAGCCCGATGTCTTTGGAATGACTATGGGCCTGAAGAAGCTGGAACCCAACAACTAACCGACCTTTGCCTCTAGATGGGAAACAGAGCACAGACAAAAACCGGAATGGATGAATGGCGAGATGCGTGACGGATTTCTCCAGGCCCTTCCTGGTGCCGACGATTCTTGCGCAGAAATCCTGCAAGTTGTTGTGGCTTACATCCCATCAAGAGTCCTTTCGAGCGTCTTCCGATGGAGCTTGTCGGGCTACTCGCCATGGACGACTTATACATTCTTCATAAGGTAGACATGGGCTTCGATAATTTATATTTGCTACTTCAATCAGAACATGGCACGCAACTTCTCGCTGACTGCTCCCTTCTTCTGTTTAGACAGGGGGCCTTGTCTTCACTGTCCGAACTCATCTCTTAAAGATGATCCTGAGACCCTGGACACGCTGTGGGATGCCACTCGTAACTTCTCTGAGAAGACCAGTACCTACAAAGTCAAGCATCTGTGGAATATTGTCTTCGAACCTTTCTGCCAGGAGGTCCTGGAAAGAGAGACCCCTGCTTGCTCCGTTGAGCAGGGTGATGTCGAAGCACTCCCACGACAGCCACCGAAGCAGACATGCCCTGCTGGGTTTAGCTAGGCATTATACTTGAGTATTTGAACCGAAAAAGTGCGCTCAAGGACGGTTCAGATAGCTTGTTTATTTATGTGGTCGTTCAAAAATTCGTTATTGATCATTGTTGAAAAGAGAAAACACTTCCTATATCAATATGAGATCCATGTTCTCGTCCCGCATAAATTCCCTCCACCTCCACCAGTCTTTTGGGATTGTCCCCGCTTCGCATCTTTCACATCGCTCGGATGTCAAATTAGGGTTGCATTGGCAACGTGTTCGGTCGGTACCGTTCACTGTCAATTCGTCCTGCTTCTTCCACCATTTCTGTAAGAAGTTGACCACATCATGTATGTGTCCAAGCCCACAGTACCGGCTGTATGCTTGCACCTTGTCCAACACCAGCTGACAGTCTGCTTCACGAACTACACTCACTCCACAAATGAAGAGCGGGAAAAGTGAACAAGTCACGGCACTATCATCCTCTAAAATGTGTTCAATGAGTGTGAGAAGCTGTGTGATACAATCCCAAGCTCTTCCTTGGTTGGGAGGGCTCGTTGGATAGACTGTGAAATGCAACATCAGTGAAGCGGCTAAGCGATAGCACTGCGCGACAAGACTTTGCTGACTGGTGGAATATTCAAGTGAGATATCATGTAGTGCTTTCTCGATCGTCAAAGCTTCCATGAGCTGATTCGGCTTCAGTGCGCGCATTACCAACTGATCAGATGCACTCGGCAAGATAGTATTGACCTGTGACCTTGGCTGCACACTTGTTAGGTTCTCATCTACGGCCGAACTGTGAGCTTCAGTTGATTGACGCAGGACAATTATTCGTTCGATGATTGCTAACAGTCCGTCGTTGACCCCAATCCACAGTGCCCTAAGGAGTGGCTTGTTACCAAAACACTTGGGGAGAATCTCTGCGGCACCAGAGACGCCAAATGCATTTATCATATCTGCGCTCACAGACATGCAGGATCGTTCAGTAGATGTGACTGTTGCGAGAATGTCGTGAAAGTAGAACCACTCCAGGAGTGTCTGACTGGAATCGCTGAGAGCACCAGGCGATGCGCTGGGCCGCTGAGCAAATTTGCGGCGTACGAGATCACGGTTGGCGTCGAGGTGAATTCTCCAGTTTGCCTCATCGCCCCCTTCGCAAGTGCTCCATTGACATAGAAGCATGGTCGCCGCGATAGCGTAATCAATTTGTGATACTTCGGACTCCTGCTCACCCTGGTCCGAATTATTCTGTTGGATCACACAAAACAGGTTTCTAGCATGCCGTGTTAGGGCATAACTATAGTGTTTCCATTTGGTCTTTTCTAGTTGACGACGCTCTCCTGCGTCATCAACCTCCGTCTGTCGCGAAAGGGCCCTAGACAGATGACTCGCGGAGAGGCTGAGGATCAAGCTCAACAGGCCCCAGTCTTGCATGTCTTGCAAGGCCATAGGCAGGACGACATTATTGATGGCGTTGAGCTCGGTGGAAGGCGCAGATATTAAGATTTTGGAGAAAGTCCCAATGAAGTAGTGAAGGAGGCGTCTCTCTAATGGAGTTTGAACACCGAAAACTAGAGATGGCAGGACAATGTTGCCGAGCAAGTCGGATGGACTAGTCCGTTCGTGGTTGCAAACATCGAGCCGTCCATAGGAGGAGTCCATCGGAGGGACGTACTCATCATTAGAGTTACTCGTGGTAGCTTGAAATTGTAATGGTGATGAGTTGCTGACTGCTTCAACAGCAGCATCTGGACTACCGAAGGAGTTGGATGAGTCGTCTTGCACAGCTACATCCGGCTGTCTGTCCGGACATCGTCTTAAAGACATATTCTGCTGTACTTGGGCATCGGGCTCAGAACTGGCAAGCCCAGAGTAAGCTTGCGACTCAACTAATGCTCCTTCTGTGGTCGAGTCGGTGGATTTCCTCGTCCTGGTGCTATCACGCCTTGAATCACTCCCTGTTTTGGAGGACCAAACCCTGGCTGGCTGATAGCCCTCGCAGTCCAGACGATTCCGAGTGCAGTTCCAGCATGCTGGCTTTCCTTCATCACATTTCTTATGGCGCCTACGGCACGTATAGCATCCGGTTTTAGTGCGAACAATGTCCTTGCGGGCCGTCCGCATAACGAATGACAGGATGGCTGGACTAGATTACGGTGACACTACGCGGCTCAATACTATAGAGTAAGGTAGAAGCCGAATGAGGCCTCGATGAATGCAAAAGCACGCAAGGTCTCAGAAGCAGGAATAGTCCAGCTAGCGATACGATGATATGTCTGGGGGCTGAGATGTTGCATGGAAGGGGGAAGCGAGGAAGTCGTTGATGCTACAGGGGACAGGGATCAAGTTCGGGGGAAGGCCATGACTGATTTGGGCACGTGATATGTGACCGAAACGTCAGTACCTACCTAAAGTAGCTTGTCACATGGTTCACTGCTAGACTGCCCAATACATACTCCGTACATGATGCTCATTCTGGCTGTTCAAGTGACGCGAAGTATTGCGACTACTAAGTTAGAAAGACGACAGTTATAAGACCCGAAGGATCAGTAAATGGATTGATTTATAGGGCATTGCAAACACCCAGAGCCCAGGCAAAGCCAGAAGAACGTCATCCCCTTGTGCCCATGTTGGACGGTAAGACAAAATGATGATGAAAGACTACACACATGATGGCGACTATTCATTCATCAGCTTCTGTTATGAGGTGTCTGAGTCAAAATTTGCACTTAGCAGTGAAGACAATCACCACAAGGTGAATACCACAGAGGTTCTAGGGTTCGGAACGGAGATCTTCCCACCGAAACATGGCCATACTCGAGATGGAAACGTCGGCCATTAAGGGGAATACTACAGGAATGGATGACTTGAGAAGGAAGGCTTGGAGCTGCTGCTGTGTGGGTGTATATGCGCATGTATAGATATATATATGGATGAACGGTTACCTACTTACCTACCTAGGTATCTAAGGGATGCCAAAAAAGAGGAGATAACAAGCCAGGAAACCGGCCGCGAGCGCAACCAACTGTTCCGGGCACGCATTCCCTTGTGATATATGTCAAGTTTGAACTTCATGGCTTACGAGACCAGACTTCAGCTGATTAGCTCAAGGTAGTTGTCTCTAAGCCTACAGCTGGGTAGAGCAAGTCATCCCGGCCTAAAATTTGTAGTACTTGGTCCTGATTCGAGAACTGGGCGACAGGATGTGAACACAAGCCACCCTAAGATGGTACCTGTCTCTGTTTCTTGTTCATTAACGGTGACGCCAACTGACCAAAATTAACATCTTCACTTCATCCCCATGGGGAAGTGGGTCTCCATCTTAACGTTATTATCCAGGGAAAGGAGACCGTGCTCGGCGTGGTAAACGATAACAAAAAGAAGTGAACAACCCCGGAACATTTGCCGTCACCATCGCATCGCTTATCTCTCCATAGTTTTGGCTCATGTATCTGTTTATCGTAGCCCTTGCAAGGAGTCAGTTCCAGAAGCTTACAATTATAGCTTATCATGAATCTGTTCAATCCCAAGCTTCGCGGAAAGCGGGCTTACTGCGCGGCGTCTTCTGTGCTAACTTTCCGACGTTGATTCCATTTTATCTAGATAGATAGAGTTGTGCATGGAATGTTGATTACAGCTCAGACAAGTCGACCTTTTGTGTCAATTTGGCACACGGTGAGCTTTGAACCCTTCCTTTCCTCTCCTTTGACTTGACATGGTAGCTCGTCGAGTGCTCACCTACCTTGATCCAATCCTAGTGTCTTCATACTTTTGCATGACCTTATCGCACAAGCCATCAATCAATTAATCAACAAGTTGTGTCCTATCCGAGTTGACAACGTCCTTATCTTGCGCCGAGTCTAGCCATTGCGAAAAGTTCTCATCATGGCCAACAACACAGACCTCAAGATATTCTACACCGGAGTAACTGGTAAAGACTGGAGACTCTTGCTCACTTACATAGCCTTTTGACATATCTCTTATCTAGGGTACCTTGGAGGCGATGCTTGGGCATTGTTGATTGAGAAGCATCGGGAGTGGGAGGCCAGGTCGGCTCTACTCGTTCGTAACGAGGAGCGTGGCAAAGTCGTTCAGGCAAAGTATCCAGGTGCCCGCCTGGTAGTCGGTGACTTGAGCGACTCGACCCTTTTCGAAACCGAAGCAGCAAATGCCGACATCGTTGTTCACTGTGCAAGCATCGAGGACCCTCACTCGTCTCAGGCTCTCAGCAATGGGTTGGTCAAGCGACGTCGTGATGGTCCCGCATACTGGATCGCTCTCTCTGGAAGCGATAATATCACTTGGAGGACCATCGAGGAGAATTCTTACGGTACTTCTTACGATCATGTGTACGATGACGTGGATCATGTTTCCGAAGTCACTTTGTTGCCAGATCAAGCCCCGCATCGCGATGACGAAAAGATCCAACAGCAATGCATCATCCAAAACCCTTCCGTCAAACTAGCGATTGTCTGCCCATCTTACGTCTATGGTGTCGGCGAGGGATGCGGCAACCGACGCAGCATTCAATTACCAGAGCTTGCCAAGTACACCATCGAAAACGGCTATGCCTTCAAAGTAGGCCAAGGGCTCTGCCGATGGCCCAACGTTCACGTACTAGACCATAGCAAAATAGTGCTATCCCTCATTTAGGATGCCATGCAAGGCGGATCTCGTGCTACCTGGGGGAAAGACGGCTACTATTTCACGGAAAATGGCAAGCATGTGTGGGGAGACATCGCCCAGTTGGTAGCTGAGGAGACCAAGAAGCAAGGTCTTGTAGACAATGCAAGCGTCAAGTCTTTCTCTACCGAGGAGATTGACACTCAGCAGCTCGATTTTGTGTCTGCCTTCTATGGAACAGACTCGAGATGCAAAGCTATGAGGGCTCGCCAGGTCCTTGGATGGAGGCCTCAGCAGAACAGTCTTGAGGCTGAGATCGCTAGAGCTGTTACTATTGAAGGAAAGAGCCTAGAGAATTAAGTTGAAATATAGTAGCTTCAATGATGATAACCGAATTACAACTCTCTCTGCGCTCAGATGAACCAGGGGTCAAGCCGAGGCTCGCTCGTGATAAGCCCCTTGTTGAGAGGATGCTGCATGCAAAAGTCTATAGAACATGAAAGCTAGCAGATCTGATTCCAATATGAACAAGCCTTTCTTGGCAGGCCTCAAAAACGACAGCTAGGCTTAAGCAGACTGATATGCTTGAGCAACCAATGATGCTCAAGGCAACCTGAGCCTATCGTTTTGAGGGCATAAAGATCACGTACCTTCATAGGGCCAAGGGGTCTTCACATCGTCACCGGAATTTATCTAGTCAAAACACGACAACCTCATTGAAAGGGGATTCACAATAACCTCAGGGGCCTAGCTTCAGTGGTCGCGGTCACATGAACCATGAGCAGATGCATAGACGCCCATATCATGGTGCTCGATTTAGGATGACCGGCGCTATGATACAGTACCTACCTAGTGTTTTGGTACTAAGGCATACACACGTTCTGGTTCTGCACGATCTAGACAGATACATGAGGAGGGGTGGGGAGAGGCGGGGCGGCGAGAAAGAGCGCTCGGAGCGCGCAGAGAGCGTGGCCCCTCGCGGGATCTTGGTGCGGCACGTCTTAGGTTGGCCTCGACAGCTACTTTATCAAGTCAGCCGAGGACGCTACCATGTCCAACTCCATCCTGACAGGGGCATTGTGAGTGATATGGCGGCGATCTCATGTGGCTTGGGCAGTTATCGGAGATCGGGGATCGACATTGTCGCCTGCAAGCTTCCATCACATACAGTCCGGGCATGTCCTAAAGTGTGAAGAGATGGATATCTATCTGCGGACTAGTCACTCCATGATCTCCTTGTTGCTGAAATACAGTACGTCTTTAACGTAGTAAGGGTAGATTTGAGCACGGCCACTGGGTAGATGAGTGCCTCCCGTAGTCCCTGAGAACGGCGCTGATGGTGACCCAAGGTTTGAGAAGCGATTTGATGAGATGTTTGATACCGGCATCACAATGGCCCCTTGCTACGCATATGTCGTCGACTATCTTTTCGCTCATCAGAATATTTTATAAGTATACAGCCTGTAGTCATTGCCTGTTGTTCTCACAATTGCGTTTTGGTACAGACCATACAGTAGACCTACAATCTTTGCTGCCTACCTACCTACCTAGTGAGCCCTTTGACGCGATTCCCGAGCTGAGCGTCAGACACTTATACACGATTAGATAATGGAAACGTAGGGGCCAATCTTATCGGAATCCAGTTACACTGCTCATATGTGGGACTAACTTAAGCAATGCAACCTCATCAAGACTGGTCACGTATTAATACCTGTCGTTTCTTAAAAACTTGGATGAAGCAGCTTGCCATGTTCTTCATGCAACATTGGCATTGATCCCAGATAATCTGCACACGATATTCACCATGTCGCTTCAAGTATGTCTAATCCTCTCAATCAACATAACATGGGCTATTTGTTGCCATTCGAGGGCGTTCGAATGAGCTTCTTCACTGACACTATACGTGATATAGCTCCAAGACTCGAGCCTACTCTTTTCTGGCAGCCTCGTGCACGGCGAGGCTGTCCAAGGCCAGGCGAAACAAACATTTGAGATCACAGGTGGGTAAACCAACTCTGATTGTTTCCAACAAGTTCATGTGCCATGAAAGACTCCTTTTTCATATCAAGGAAAAAAATCCGAAGCTACTAACATGTGGATATATATGTGTATCACATACCATTGCTCATAGGACTAACATCTATAGTCTGGAGAGTCTATGAGCAGTCGGGAATGCACTTGATTAACATGTCAAAACTAAGCGGATCAAATCTGTTTGGTCGAGTCCATGCTCTCTTCAAGTCTGATACGAAGTCACTTCATGCTAGTGTAAAAGAAATGATTCAGGCAATTGTCTTGTTCTTTCAACATCCGTAGTATTTACAACTTATACTCTCGAGGGCAAGGGCAAGCGATTCCACTAAATTTTGTATCAAATGGGAACTCGAACTAGCGATAGGCTGAGGATAAGACAATAGAAAGACCTCAAAGGTCTTACAAAAGAGTGTGAACACCCGCCCGGCCCCCTAATCGCGCTATAAGGGGGCAGAACACCCCTGAGGAAGACCCGAAAGTTTCTTAAGGAGCGTAGTGGAATCCTGGGACACCCTCGAGAATGGTGCCCTTCTCATCGGCGTCCTTGTTCTTCTTCTTGAAGTAGTAGTCCATGCCCGCGGTGAGCACAATGTAAAGAGCCTGGAACGCGATGGTGGTACCCATGCCTGGCAGGTATCGAGGAGTGTCCTGGACACGGAAGATAGTGGAGCCAGTGATACCACCGATCGCACCGGCTGTAATCATGGCGGCAGAGATGATACCCTTATTAGCTGGGTCGGCAGCGTTGTTCGCACCGTAAGCCAGGGTGACTTGGACGCTGGCTTGAATACCCCAGACACCAAGGAAAACGCCAAAGTAGCGAACATAAGGGGCATGCACAAAGAGGATGATGAAGAGGCCGGCGATGCCGATTGCTGCTTGCATGACCAGGAAGCTAGGAATTTGTCAACATTTGCTCGTCCTTCTGATAAGTATGGAAAGGGGGGGGGGGGGGCTTACATCCAGCGGAACTAGAGACCCAGCCGCTGAGGATGGACATGATGATACAGAAAATCTGGGATCGCTCGATTAGCTGGATCTCAGAATCAAGATGAAAAAAGGGACAAGGAGGGACGCGACATACGTATGGAGGGGAGAACAGGAGCTGGGCTTTGGTGTAGCTAAAGCCAAGAGGCTCGCGGAGGATGAGTGGCAGGAAGTAGACCAAGGAGAAAATGCTGGATGCTACAACATAGTATTGGAGACAGCTTAAAATTCAGTGTCAGTATCGAATCGAGAAGAGGCTTGATCGCAGCAAGTGAAAGGAGCGGATGAACTTCCTAAACTGCGATCTTCCGTCCTTGAGCAGCTTGACTTGCACTTCCAGTTCAAGTGTTTTTAATCCCTCCCAGCATTGTCATCTGCCATACGCCTGATTGCGATGTGTCGTTCACGCTCGGTGAGTCAAGTCGACTTCTCAGGGACTGCACGAAGATGTTAGTCTTGATGGGACGTGGTTGATGATGAGACACGTCATGGAACAAAACTCACATTCTGCAAGCAGAAAAGGTCCAGCAACGCCAGCGATGAAGATCCATCCCCAACCATTGCTGAACATGCCGTTTCGAGATATTGGTGCGGTCTAGCAGGGACAAGCAGAAGACAAAGGACAAGTACGGAATGGTACGCCAGTCGATTTTGCGCCTGATCTTTCGTTAGGTCTATGTCTGGTGGTATAGATTCGCGTGGGATCTGTTCTTACACCAGCTTACGCTCTTCTTCAGGAGTCCAGTCCACGAGCACCTCAGGGGTCTTGTTGAAGTCGGGGTCACAAGCCTCGGACTCAATGCGCGCGATGCCTTGATTCTTTTGATCTGCCACCTTGTCGTCCGACATCTTGAGCGGATTGAGAGTCGACAAGGTTTTGGGAAACGAAAGAAGGAGAAAGGATTTGTCTCAGATTCTTGCTTCTTTACTTGAGAAAGAGAGAGGGGACTGAGGATCTAAGGACGAGACTTGGTATCTTGTCGAAGGAGGATCAACGTTTAAATGAGTGCGTGTATGTGTTGGTATGGTTTACCCCAACGGGGTGCATCAAAAGACACGAGCAGCGCCAAAGTTCACCTCAAGCGTCCGGATAAGCTAGTGGAGAGACTCCCCCGATATCTTAGCCTTATCATCCAGGTGAGTGGAGTGACTAGACGATAGATGATACTACATATCAAGTGTCCAGCCTGACGAGGCTAGCATGGCGACCGTATCTTGGCTTACAGAGGGCTCGGTAAACGCCACGCACACACGGTCCCGAAATGGTGGTTTGATAGGTCACCCCCCAGCAGGAAGCTAGTGAAGCTTGTCAGCCTCATGGCAATCCGGGGAATGCGGGGGATGCGACGGACCCAATTAGCGGGATCCTGTAGCGGCGCCGGCCATTATTGCCGGACCATGGGCTTGGGAAGCATGCAGGTCGCATTAAGCGTGGTTAACGCCCTAGCCGGAGCAACATGACTGGTCGGGTCATGTTGTGAGTTGAACTGAACGTCCAGCATTGTTCGGGGTTGGACGATAAGGAAGCTCGGGATCGCGGCAAAGTCTTAGCGTGCTGCGTTCTTATAAACACTCGGTCAGATTACTGGGAAGTGGGTATTGGACATGACCTGTCGACGCCGTATCAGACGCTAAATCAACTGCCCTTATCTTCATTGCTCTTATAAGATTCGTGAAGCCTCATCATCCGCATGCAAGGCAGTAGCCATGAGCGTCGATAGCACAAGCAGCAAGCCTAAATGGCAACAGATTTGCGAGGCGAGTTATGATATGTCTTTCCGTTGAGTTAGTTGAGCGACATACTCATCGATCACGTACAGGAGAAGCAGCAGCGTTTGAAAAAGGCAATCCCTGAGGCCTGGAGGTTCTACCCCAATGGAGCAAGGCACGTCTTTGTCGGTCCCATTAGAAGAGGCATGACCCAGTGGCCCAGAAGTTGCGAGAGAGTAATCAGATCGAGGACTACTGGAAAGCAGTTGTGGCAAGAGATCAGTTCCGCGTAGACTATGCTAGACGCTGGAACGACTCGGCCAAGCTGATTGCGAGTGGACGAAAGCTGGACGCTATCATCTTACCTACGGCGACGTCTGTCTCGTTCCCTCATGACTTCAACTGGTAAGAAAACCAGGCCTCTATTCCTCAGTGACTAATCACATTTCTATCAGATGGTCTGGGTACACACACATTTGGAGCCTGCTAGATTACCTTACTTCTGTAGTAGGCGTGACGCATGCAGACTCCAAGGTAGATCCATGGGATTACCAGCCCGACCGCAACAACGAGCGGGACGTAGCCAACTGGGAGATTTGTATGTTTGAACCGGCCCACCACTAGGATCAGCTGGACTGTGTTTTACTAACAGGGCCATAGACAAAGATCCATCGCTGTACGATGGCTGCCCTGTTGTGATTAGTATCTCGGGAAGAACAGGCGAGGACGAGAAGACGCTGAAGATGACTATGGTCGTTGACGACCTTTTGAAAAAGGCTGGCCACGGCCTGAAGAAATGAATGACACGAGTAGCTGGAACATCTACGTCTTTAGTAGCCGATAGATGATATTCAAAGTTGAGAAAGAGCTCCATGGCATTGAATTGAGAAATGTACGGTTCTGTTGGGGCATCTAAGCTGTCCAAGCCGCACACACACAGTGGATTGGTGGGGTAGATAGATAATAAATCAGTTGCTGCACCATTCCCATGAGGAGGGCGAATCCCTAGGGGTGCAGGGGGGGGCTCTCGGCTCGACTTTTTCAATAAAGTCCGTCTTTTGATTAATAACTACAATCACTTGACTGAAGCAAGTATTCATGTGGGTAGGTACTTTACTTGTCAGTACATTATCTCACTAGACCTTATTGGTCCTGATGGGCAGGGTCACAGTCAAGTCCCACAGGTAACTATTATATATAGCCTAGTCCCTCTCATCCACCTCCTTGCTATAGTTGGTAAAGAGCCATTGCTTTCCAACATACATTATTATTCCTCGCCCGACTCTTTGTATTTCATCCTAAAATGTACACAGGCAACACTCTCAAAGCTCCCTTGACCTTGCACAAGATGGCCACACAGAACAAGCCACTCAGGATAGCCATTCTGCAAAACGACACCAAGAGCGAAGGGTACGGCAATGATTTCATGAACTCATTCTTGACTTATATTCACGGTGTCAAGCCCGACATTGAGATTTCCATATTTGATCCCATCGAGAAGCAGGAATACCCTGATCTCGACAACGACAAGTACGATGCCATCATTCTCAGCGGTGGAACCACTGAACATGACTCGAGTATTCCATGGGTCGATAAGATGCAAAGATTTGTCCGTGATACTGTAACTGCCCGTCCCGATCAGACTCTGATTGGAATCTGCTGGGGACATCAGGCGATACACAAGGCACTAGGGGGTGTTGTGAGGACGATTCCTACGGGACCATTTGTAAGTTGAAAAAGAATCATATACATATAAAATAGAAGAGGAAAGTAAGGTGATTCTCATCGTTTTCTCCAGGTTCAAGTAGGTCATGAGCTCACGCCAGTGGGCAAAGAATTCTTCCCCAATACCACCAATGAAGGCATTCTAGCGATCAACACAATGCACCATACCGAGGTTTTAGAACCTGCGCCAGGGTTCCAAGTCCTCCTCGCGAGAAACGAGGCATGCCTCTCTGCGAACAAGAATATCCTCACCATTCAAGCCCATCCAGAAATTGGTCCGGTTTTTGCAGAGGAGCTAGTCAGGCAGCATTTTGAGAAAGACTTGGCCGACGGTGTCATGGATGAATGGCTGCGCAAGTTGAATGGTATCTTGGACAACGGTCTGGTTTGGCAAAGGATTGTGCAGTGGATTGAGACCCAGCGAATCGTGGCTGATGGCCATGGTTCTGGCGCATCCATTTTCAGAGTCTTGCATAAGTAGCAGAGAGATTTTCAATTAAATTCATGTCCTAAAGATGAGCTTCCAGTGAGATATAGGACAAAATGTGGTCTGAGTGTATTTGCTATAGCTTTGCCGATTGAATTCTTATGATACTTTCTGGGTATCCAAGAAGAAGAAGAAGAAGTTGAATTCTTCGTGCTCTTAACTCGCTGCCTCGTGTCTGAATGCTTCACTTACGGTAGAACCATACCTTAAGCGCTAGGAACTGAGTATGAGTATGAAGCGGCTGATGTATTGAGTCTAAAATCGAATCTACGCTTGCCGAGTCAATCCACCAGAAAGCTTTCGGATTCATCATGCAATGCCTCGTCCATAATCGTAGGGCTTGTTGAGTTGTAGAGAGTGTCTATATACTGAATGGCGTCTCTTGCAACCCCGCCGTGGATGTGGCCAAGGGTATCCAATGCCTGGATGCACTGAAGAAAGTGTACCTCAGATACCGGGGCGATACTGGCCACATTCTCCGTTTTCCTGACGAGGTAGGATGTCAGCACTGTGAGGATTTCAAGAGGGAGAAATTTGACCACTCGGCAGCTGTGAAGATAGGCGACTCTTTGCAAGATGCGTAGACAGCTTAAAGTAGTGCAATCTGGTTCCCTACGGCATGGCTGAGGGGGCCAGCCATGCTTCCCTGGGTGCCTCGGCGATATTTTCAGGATAATCAGGGAAGCCGGGGATGATGCATCACGCTATCACCCTTCGAGATGGTTCGGCGATAAAAGAGTGGTCGATCTACTTTCTGTTCTTGGTCTAAGTCCCGATAGCCCGGGTCGGGACCCCGCATATGCCAGATCCCCGCCACCACCCCTGGACTCCTAGGTTACCATATATGGAAACACTGCATAGCGCGCACAGCGCGCTTACAGCGTTCGATCAACGCACTAATATAGTAGTATATCTATCGTTTGACAGCGTTACCTCATTCGGCGCAATGGTTAAGATACCAACAATTCAAGCTTCAAAAGCCGCTTATATCGACGACACTGGTCATTCGTTTATTGCAGTGCCAACACTCTGCTGTGCTTCGTGCTTTCAGTCCGACTCAAACTTCGTCCATGAACACATGCTCTCTTCACTGAGTCCGCCTTAACACAGCCATGTTCACATTTCAGGCTCTTCTCGACACAACCGTCCCTCATGCTTATTATGCTCTAGGGGCGGTCCTGGTTACCGCTCTACTGGCGACTATCGTAAGATCTTTGCTTGCCCAGTCTTTCAAAAGAGCCCCAGCAAACACAGCTGCTCCTGCAAAGCCCTTTGTCCGACCAACAGCTGCGCCAACAGACTACACTGCTGATTCTTTGCCTGATCCGATCCTATACCGGCCTTTCCGCCATGGCCCCAATTTCATCACAATGGGCATCAGAAGGCTCGACTGGGATCGTTGGATTGAGATGGACAAGTACTACCCGTGCTATCATGACATCAAAGCAGCCGAGCTCAAGAAGGATTTCGAGGCACATATCAAGTTCGTCGATACGCCTGAGATGCACCTTGCATGCTTCGAAGTGTACGATGAGGTCATGGGATATCTAACCGAAAGGTATCCCGACATCTTCACAACTGCAGATGGCTTCCTTTGCAACGCCGTGACTGGCGAGAAGTTTGCCCATCCCCCGAGTATGTCCTTGGCCCTTTTGCCCCTCTCCCCCGGTTTCCTTTCTTTTCTGGACAACGGCTTGCTCACATATTCCTGTAGCTGATCCCCATACAGCAATGGCAAATGCGGCTCTATGCATTCAGGAAGATCTCATCATCATGGCAAAGGAAGACGGTAGGTTTTTCTTAATCTGCTCTTGCGATGTGCAGGTAGTTTTTCTTTTACTTTTTTTTTTTTGTTAACATACGAGTCTCCAGACGGACAATATCATCTTGATGGCGCTGCTGTTTGTCTACCCGGCTTTTGGCGGTTGAGGGAGAAGTATCGCATGTCCTTGGATACGCTACATATCGAGGCAGGCGTACCGCATTACCAGGAGAAGCTGCAGAAGTCTATGAATCGCTACTTCGATAAAATAGGCCCAGAGCAGACCATTACACGGAACAACGTACGTTATCCATAATTTCTTCGACTGATGAAGCTCCCATGTACTTGACTAACTCGTTATCTCCGCCCCTATGTAGTATTTCATTCAGCTAGATGATGGTCTTCACTGGTCTCATAGGATGGGCCCTCAGAACGGAAACGACCCAGCTTGTAAGTCCAATCCAACACTTTCCTCCGGACCCCTTGAGCATTGAGCTGACCAGCTTTGACAAGCCTGGGCCAAGGCCAATGACAAAGGTATCACGATCGAGGACCTTCACTTCCGATCTGAGCGCCAGACTCTGCGCCGTCTTCCAAGATCAGGTGTTCTTCTCTTCACTGTCCGCACTTATTTTGAGCCCATCTGCAAGATCGCTCAGGAGCCACACGTCCCAGGAAGATTGGCTGAGGCAATCCGCAGCTGGGACGACACAGTGGCATACTACAAGGGTAAATCTCACTGGGACAAGATCTTGCTGCCTTATCTCGATGAGCAGCACAAGAAACAGGAGTCTGCCGGTCTTCTGACTGAGGTTCCCGAGGGAGAGTTTCCACTGTAGAAAGGATTCATTCCATACAATGGGGCGGGGTTTGAGTGCGGAGTACTCCGTAATGATCACCCCAGTCGACATATCGCACTGACTCCCTCTACACAAACAAAGTTTAGATTACTAGCCGGACTCTGTACCTTTATGTGAGTTTATACCTTGGTCAGCGAAGCTGCTCCATTTACCATACTTCAAATCTGTCTTTGACATGATGGATCTTATTAGTGAAGTCAAGGGTGTCCATATTACGTAGAGCATCGTCAACGCCTGAGCCCTATCTGTGACCTGACATAGCCTACAAATCACAAGAGCGCTACAACGCGCGAGCCCCAAAGCCTCTGTAACTCTCATGGCTGGAGTCACATGGCATGATTCCTTCTGTTTCGAGGTGGCTCTTTAAAAAAGAACGCATAAACATTCATTGCTCCGTCACAGAACACAAGGAGCAGCTGTCACGACTCATGAACCCATAGAATATGAATATCTACACCTGAATTGGGGACATGTACATATTCAAAACAACAAAGAGAAATTCTAGTATACAATTGAAGCAAATGGTCTCGAAGACTTGGACTTCACTCTCAAATCAAAGCTTGAACAAAGGCCCAGTCCGTACGACTTGGCTCACCAAACTGCACTGTGCAGTGGAGATGCTGTTGACTGAGATCTCAGGATGCACCGGGCCCATGGAAGTCTGTGAAGAAAACAGAAATGTTAGCAGCTGTATGATGTGCCATGCCATGTGAGCTCTATGGGAATAGGGGGCAGCGGGAACTTACTCTTGCGGCCATAAGTATAGTAGAAAATAACACCCAGACCGGCAAAACCTGCAAGGACGACGGATGCGTAATTCATGGTTACTTCGGTGACTGGCAGCGAAGTTGGCATACTGAAGAGCACAAGCTCAAAGGAGATCCATAAGATAGCCACGACGTTTGCCACGGGGCCCAGCCATGGGCCTGCGTTCCACGGCGCCACTGAGACCTCGCGTCGTCCGTTGAAGATGCTTGCTGCAATAGGAATGATGTAGCCTAGGGCCAGGGCCACTACACCAACCGACACAAATGCTGTGAAAGCGCTTGAGCTTCCAAGATTGATCAGACCAAGCAGCATCTCCACCACAGTGACAAGAACCAGTGCAACGAAGGGCTGCCTGTGATACATGGAGGACCAGAGAGACCAGAATGGAACGGCTTTGTCGCGGGAAAAAGGCAAAGGTGCAACGAGACGCTGTGATGGTGATGCTGATGGAGCAGAACAGCGTGACACCAAAGACGAATGCCATGATGATGACAGCTCCCGCACGTGTACCCATGACAGTGTGGAGGATGAAAGGTAGGGCCTGACCGTAGGGCGCAGCGAGGACATCCTCGATAGGAGGCAGTGTGAAGCAGATGGGAAGGAGGAAGAACAATGCTGCAAGTCCTCCAATGGGGATGACATACATCAAAGCCTGGGGAACTTCTTTCTCTGGGTGACGGCATTCTTCCGCCATGGATGTGATCATGCCGATGGCCGGAAAGGTGTAAGCGGGGGGTAATAGTCCAATAAAGAAGCTGAAGCCCGTGGGATATCCAGAGAGCGATCCGTCATAGTGACTCAAAGCATAAGGATCATTATGCCGTCCAGCTTTTGCGGTGACGGACAAGGCAATAGCAATAGCGACGACCGTGACCAAGGTAGTTGTTGCTGCAGCAGTGTCCACCATAGGCAAGAACTTGTCCGACAGGAAGCAGATGGCAAAGGTCAGAAGACAGATGCAGTAGAAGATGAGGAGCAACTGCCACTCAGTAGCTGTCCAATCGGGAATGTAGATGGCGACAGTTCCAGCAATGAGCGAGGCGAAGCCGAAGTTGACTGAGAGTGCGATGATCCAGTTTCCAATGAGCCAGACCCAGCCGTTCAAGTACGAGTACATGACAGCCCTTCTGCGGGAGCTCAAACTGGCGGAACCCCCGGAAGCAAGCTGGAATGTCCAGTAATACGGACCGGCGGACGTCGGGTATCGAGAGGCCAGTTCTGCCAAAGATAGCGCAACGGCGCCGTCAAGGACCAAGACGACAAGCAGACCGACGAACAGAGAGAGCTGACCGCCACCGATGATGCCAACGAGCAGAGGTCCGCCGAGGCCATATGGCACAGCAGCAATAGCCAAGGTCATGAAGAGGATAGTCGTGAATGATCGCGTTCGCTGGAAGGATGCCACATAACCAAGCTCACTGAGGCGCATGTCCTCGACGCTCGCGCGGCGATTGGGTGACGTTGACTGAGACTCGTCTGCCTTTTCATTCTTTTACTTCATGGCTATAGAAGCCACTGACGGGTTATCAGGCATTCTATATAGCTCGGCGTGTGAAGTGTTGTTATGTGTTGGGTGGCTTGTCGTCAAGAGGGTATATATATATATATATGACCAAAGAACAGTCAATCGTAGGTAGGTGTACAATAAAAACGAACAATATAAACAGGAGTATTGAATGATTGGGAAAAGAGTAAGATGGATTATCAATGGTGTTTCGTATTGATATGCGTATGGGCTATCTATATAAACCCCATAAATCGGGGCAATCGGATGGCTAGCTCGAGTGTATGTCCGTGTGGACAGGCGACTTGTAAGTGACATGGCTCTCCTCCTCACGCTCGAGCTTGTTGACTATCTACCTTAGATTTGGCGAGTATGGTTTAGCGAGCATCAAGATGAGCAGCTGAGGAGTTGGAGACTCCAGATTCCAGGTGGAGCCCGCTGCAAAGACTAGCATCATTGCATCTTCCCCACGGTGGCACTCAGGGATGCCCGGAACGATGACCAGGCCAACCCGATATGGCCTAAAGATTGGCCAAACCCCTCACCCGCCGCCGACGACACCACTGTACAGTTAGTCAAACGGGCCTTGGCCAGCCCAATGTGCCTGCACCGCTCCAGTGGGCTCGGTAGCGCGGATATCTCATCTCGCGATGGATCTGACTTGTACTTTTTTCTTCTTCTTCTCTCTGGGGCCCTCTTGGGGGAAGATAGGGGTCTGAAGGAACAACAAGTTCCAGAGCGACAAGGGAGATTTGGGAAATTCACAATCGGCGTTGTTGCTCAAGCTAAGGAGGTTCTTCCCCCATTCTCAATGACGGTCTCATCTTTTGGGATCACCGCCTCGAACCAGTCCAGAGTACGCAGGCACGCGCTCATCGTTAATGAGGCCCTGCACACGAATGAAGGTTCTCATTAGCAATGAATACTAGAGCAAAAGCTGCCAAGGAGGCTGTCATCAACATGTAGACTGGATGTATGAGCAGCCGTTTTGAGCCGCTGTGAGCTGAATGCTGGTCATTGGAATGACTGATGACTCGGGCTAGGTTGTTTGTTGGAGAAGAAAATCGCCGAAATCATCTTGGGGAATTAAATGCTTAAGCACAAAGGAACATCCAGGTGTCTGTACCTGATAAAGGCAAATATGGGTGTGAAGCAAACGGCTTTGATGAACTACCTGCGCTTTCTTGCCTCGAGGACTTGTCCAATCCTAGCAAGGTAAAAGACCCTGACTTCCCTTTACCAGTCCACCGCTGAACATGCCCTCCAGCTACATGCTTCCAATCCGCTCCTCATATGACTGCCTCGACCTGCCTCCGTGCCAGGATAATCGGAAAACTGAGCCTTGGACATGGTGGGGGTCTAAGGCGGAGGGAGGAGAGGAGGAGAACTGATAAGAGAGAGTTTGCAAAATACCAGAATTCATCTCGACTGCAAGCTTCAACATCGGCCATGTATTATACCCTCTGTGCTTGATGTCCAGGGAACAGGTAGCGCTTGTTTATGTCACCGTGAAAGCTTAGCAACTCTCTCGCGAGAGATAGAAGATGCTTCTCGGCAGTAGTCTACTAACTTAGATACCTTAGGTAGGGCAGATCGGAATGTGTTGACAACTCTCCACGCTGGGGACCTTGATACGCGATCAAGTCTTCCAACCCTCCCCCACATTCGTCGTTCAGAACCGCGCAATGCGCGCTTTCCGAGGCCCCACATATCAGACATGCTTCTTGATAACGGGGGTTTATCAAATTGCTCAAAACAGCTAGCTCAAAGTCTCCAATCTTCTCCACCAAGCTGAGAGAGAGGTGAAGGCTAGAGAGTTTCTAGGCCGCCATCTCGTACTAGTCGCGTGCCACATGACGGGAAGGCCCGCAACCAGACTAGCCAGGCTTGGTTAGACTACAACGCTGAGTTATGATGGGTGAAATTGGAATCGAGGGCTGACCCCAGAAAGGCCTCCCAACCGCGAAGGGTGAGTGTGAAGGAGAGAGAGCTGGATAGTAAAGCCGGTACGGAGTAATGGAGATGGGGTGTCACGAAGTCCACTATTCTACAACTTCGTTAATCAGTGCCGTTTATCTATCTCTCGTTGTACCCAGTCTCAAAGTTTCAACATCTAGGCTCGGCTCGCATGGCTTCAAGTTAACTCATCATCTGCTATCAGCCATAGAGATAGACGCTTCGACATCGAATAATGCTCTAAGCTCAATGGAGAAATTCTGTCGGCCAAAACTATACAAGGCTATCTTAAAATCCTGACATGGACGGCTCGTCTTTTCGTAAGGTATTCATTTGTGCCTACTAAACTAGCTGGCTTCCCCAAGCAGCCTCTACGGAGTAGCCGACGGTGTCGATCTCAACGGGGTTTCAACCGTGGTAGCGTATGACCTTAAAGCTCTCTCCCAGCTATCTGTCCCCTCTGTTGCTATCTTCCGGAAACCGGCCATTGCGTGT
Source organism: Fusarium sp. NRRL 52700 (assembly GCA_013396095.1). Classification (NCBI taxonomy): domain Eukaryota; kingdom Fungi; phylum Ascomycota; class Sordariomycetes; order Hypocreales; family Nectriaceae; genus Fusarium; species Fusarium sp. NRRL 52700. Next base: position 362,084 of record JAAQRM010000301.1, read on the forward strand.
GGGAACGAACGAGCAAAGACGCAGGCCAAGATTATGGTACTCAACGGAGGAGGAACAAGTACAGGAGGAGAAGAGCATCATCAGGAAAATTTGGGCACGAATGTAATTTGACCTTCTATTACCTCTCACTGTTGGTCTCAATGCACCCATTGAAGGATGTCGGATGCAAAGGCTCTAGAGCTAGACAAGACAGTCTATATTGAGAGAGTAGCGGGAATTTAACCCCTTTACGGAGCAAGATTATGTGCAGTAGTGATGAGCGGGCACCGTATAAGCTCTCGTATTCCCTGTCTCAAGGCCTATTCTTATGAACGAGGGACCGGATGAGGGAAATTGGAAACAAGGGCAGATTCATCAGAGTTGTTGTTTTGGCCTGTATCCTTTGCATCGTATTTGCATCGTACTTATGCCTAAATGCGATGGCATAAGGCATGTATAAGTAGAGAAGAGAACAGCGTTTGGCCCATCAGCTAACACAGCATACAGTCAGGCTGAAAGATATCTCCTCGGTGTAGAGCAAGGTACTTGCTGGTGATAGCGGTGGGAGGCCACCAATAAGGCACTCAGCTCAGGGTTTGAACACCCACTTGATAACTTCTGCTCAAGCTTACGGGGGGCAATCTTCGGCAAGGTCTACTACGTTTATTCATTCTGTTATTTAGAACGGGGCTATCTTTTTGCTAAAAAGGAATAGAACAAGATGTTAGGTTTTGCTAAAGTACCGTCCCAATGGGATGTCATCGAATGATAATACTCTAGTTAGTAACTACTAAGGTATGTGTCATGTGGCGTCGGACAAGTCCCCAGGCCTGAGCTCTTCTCCTCATTCGGAAACCTGTGCCCCGAGTCACCAATGACACGAGCGCGCGCGCCTCTTCCCGAGCCAAAACTACTCCAAACTTGGATCTATCCTGCAGGAAGTTGATTGAATTTGCCGACAACTGAACTCCAACTTATGTATAAGTTAATGACCTAGAACGGTCAGTCACAAGCGCAGGCAGGGCGGACTGTGTGCGAGTGCCTTCTTCCAACCATTGCGGCATCCACCCGCGCATTCTACTGCCAAGCAGACAATCAATCGCGAACCTCACGGCGTCATGTCTGAAAGTCTCATCATCAAAAAGACTACTTGTCCCAATTACCGCAAGCGAAAGGTATGCAAACTTCTTTTTCCTTAACGATACGGCTCACTGGGCCACTTCCAGCCGGGGCATTACGAGAGCAGCCTCAAAGAGCCATGGTGGACTTGTATCAAAAGGCCAAGGCCCGATTCTTCTATGGCGACAACCGTATGTCGCTTGCTTCCGTCATATCCGCATTGCTGCTGCAGTGGTGGTCACCTACTGGACCTGAACAGTTCTCGCTTGGCAACAGTGGCTTCTGGCTAGCACACCAACTCGGCCTACACAGAGAGCCCTCTGAAGGAGCACACCGTGGACTGCGACGACGCATCTGGTGGACCATAGTGGTACGTTAAACTCAAGCAGTACCCGCTAAACTTCTTTGGCCGCTACACGATCATCTCTCTCATTGTTCTCTCTCTGGACTCCGCCGGTTTTGGCACATGCTGACGGACCCAGACCCGAGACATATTGATATCAATTGGCGTAGGCAGACCACGAATGATCAATCTCGAGGATAGCAACGTCTCTCCGCCCACACCTGCCGATTTTCAGGAGGAAAGCGAAGGAGCAGATGTCTTCATAGCAAACGTTAAGATTTGCTGCATCATGGGGGACTTGGCTGAACGTCGGAGAAGGTCTCAATTCACACCTCCACATCAACAGGCCACACAAAACGCTTTTCGCCAATGGCTTCATGGTTTACCTCCCAGGTTGAGGCTTTTTACCTTGGATTCCGAAGCGAAAATACCAAATATATATAATCTGGAGTCCCGACAGCTCCATGTCGTTTTCTTCGTCACCCTGATCATCCTTACGAATGCTGATAATCCTCTTGCGGCCTCGGTCACGTCACTGATTGCCTCTTCTTTTATTGCATCTATGTTTGCGGAGATGCAAGAGGCTGGCGATCTACAACGCCTGGGTCCCATCTTCGCGTTCCATAGCCTTGCGGCGGCACTTCCCCTACTGTCGGCCCAAAGGCTTCCTTCGGTGTCCAGCTGTGCGGCAGCTGACTTTGACAAGATATACAGCGCTCTTCAAGAACTGGCTGAGAAATGGGGTTCAGCTCGAGGACCTCTCGAACCCCTTATGACAGCGAAGCAAAGGACACGCGTTGCGGCCGAATCTAGTGACCTACTTGAATCTATCTTGCCACCTTCACGGGACCTGTTTTCGGAATTTGGTAGCAGCACGTGTTCGCTATGGTGATTGTTACAAGGAGACGCGACCCATTCGCATGAATTCGGTACCAATGCCGATGATATGAGGGCAGGCGACTATTTCCGAGTGCTGCAGGGTACAGGAGAAGAAGAAGCCAGGACATCAGCCAGTAGGCAGCAAGACTTGTCGATGCCGGACGACACTACCTGGTCTGCAATGTCTGAAGCCGAGGATATGCATCACTTGCGAGCACCCTGGGAGTTGGTTCCTCCCCAAACCTCGTGGTTAGATGATGATTGGATGTTGCAACTCGCAAACACGTAGGTAGTCAAGGTTTAGCTTCTTGAAGCTGAAAGACAAGACATCGAACTCGGATAGCCCGAGAGGACACGCTTCACATCAAGAAGGCTGCTGGCTTCTAGGCATCCATCTGTGATGGACTTGCATGAGAACCGACCTTTTACAAAAAGTCCTGGCACGAAACCAGCCCAGAGATGGATAGACTGCGTGTGTGTACGATATTGTGACAACCAGAAATTGGTCTGCTCAATGTCTAATAATGCGAGGTGGCGAAGAGGAGAGAAGACTGACTCGATACTCGAGGTTGGAAGAAGAGGGTTTTCTGAAATCTTGGCTGCCCTGAAACCCTTTTTGACGATGAAATTCACGCATGTGTTGGAAGGATAAAGTGAGAGACGATGGACTTATATCCACATGAAAATCGATTTCGCTTCAGATGGAGAGAAAGAGAGACGGCCTTGGCAATGAAACCTACTCGGAAATCTATGAGAAACAAGTTGAAGGATTAGTCGACACAGATCGCCCCGAAGATGAAAAGGCATGTATTACCTTGACGTATTCATGCGTCTTTGTTGAGCCACCAGCACTATCCGGTACGGCAGAGACCCCTGCTTTTCTCTATGGCCTCTTGATGATGAAGTTATCACAAGGTTTGTAGCCCCCAAGCCTTTCCCCTGACCCCCCATTTTGCTCGAGGTGCGATTAAAGACGCGGCCAAGAGGTGTGGAGCCGCCCCCCGTGGGTCCGCCGTGGAGGTGAAAGACCGAACGCCGCCTCCGGTTCATCTCGCCTCGGTGATCATATCGTCTTCCTCCTCGGCGCTTTTTACGAAGTAATGGAGCGAGGTCGGCGGAGCAAGCCGTATTTCCTCTTGCCTCAGACTGGCTTACAAGATGCATAACCTGAAGAACTTATTGCCCTCCACCGCGCGATCGTCTTGACCTCTTTCTTCTTCTCCTCCTTCTCATCATCTCTTGTGCAAAGCGCGAATGGTGCTCATCCAGTCACGGTATTATCCCTACATTACACCACAACATATCAACACAGGCTGTCACATTCATTCAACTAACAATCAGTCGCCATGTCATTGTTCAGCTGTCAAAGGAGACTTATCGCCAAGGCCGTCACGGAGCCATCAACATCGCTCTTCCGATGTGCTTCCACGCGTGGACCGTTTCAATGGCAGGACCCATTGAACATGCAGGAGGTCCTGACCGACGAGGAGCGGTCGATTCAAGAGACAGCCCGCAGCTATTGCCAGGACAGACTTTAGCCAAGGATTCTCGATGTTCATCGCTTGGAGAACTACGACCGCAAGATTCTCGAGGAGATGGGAGAGCTGGGTCTCCTAGATCCTACCATTGACGGATATGGGTGCGCAGGAGTCAGCAGCGTCGCAGCTGGCCTCATTACCCGTGAGGTCGAGAAGGTCGATTCAGGCTACTGATCTGGTATGTTAGTTCAGAGCTCCCTCGTGATGGGGCCCATTGAAAAACATGGATCCCAAGAGCAAAAGTACCGCTGGCTTGAGAAGCTGGCACGTGGCAAGCTTGTTGGCTGCTTTGGCCTTACTGAGCCTAACTTCGGTTCCGATCCTGGCTCTCTGGAAACCACTGCCGTTCCCCATCCCACCAAGAAGGACGCATATATCCTTAACGGCGTCAAGACTTGGATCACAAACTCGCCCATCGCCGATATCCTCCTAGTTTGGGCTAAGCTCGATGGCACTATCCGCGGATTTGTTATTGAGCGCGACTAGTGTGCTCCTGGAACCCTGGAGATGCCTGCTATTAAGGATAAGAACGTTCTTCGTGCTTCTATTACTGGTATGATCCAGATGGACGGTTGCGTTGTTCTCGCCGCCAATATGCTTCCTAACGTTACTGGTCTTAAGGGCCCCTTTAGCTGCCTTAACTTAGCTCGCTATGGTATCGCATGGGGGACTATTGGTGCCCTTGAAGATTGTCTTGACTGCGTAAGGACCTATGCTGTCGAACGTAAGCAGTTTAATAAGCCCCTCGCCTAATCCCAGCTTATCTAGAAGAAGCTTGCCGTCGCTTTGATAGACGCCGCTTTCGGTCTCCAGGCTGCCCTACAGGTTGGTTGCCTGAAAGATAAGGGTCTTGTGGCCCCTGAGATGATTTTAATGATCAAGAGGCAGAACTGTGACTGTGCTCTGTCTGGTGCTTGCACTCTGCAGGAGGTTTCTGGTGGCAACGCTGCAAGCGGTGAGTACCACATTGGACGTCACGTTACTAAGCTTTTCGTTACACAGACATACGAGGGACAAAGCGATGTTCACGCGCTTATCCTCGGACGTTCAATTACTGGCCTGCAGGCCTTTTTTTGAGCACGGCGCTTGGCAGCTCCTCTGTAAAAGTCAATAGTCAATTAGTTAGTTAAATGTCTGTCTTGATACTCGGAAACCCTAATCGAATTTTCAGTTTTAACTGGTGTCACTATGAGATCTACCACAGTGACACTCCTGATTCTCAGAGTCCCAGTCCTCTCTGCCTTGGGCTCTGCTCGTTCTCAAGGACGGATGAAATAGAGCCCAGTGCTTCGGAAAAGTCGTAGAGTGAATGCATCATCCATCTTGATGCTTAGAAACACGATCGAGCCATCAGTTTTTGTCACCACAATTACATTTACTAACAATAGCATCCTCAATCTCTCGTGTCCCAACTCCCCCCTTACTCTAGGCAGACTAAGAAAAAGCAATTCTTCACGGTTATGCAATATTAATTTCGATGCTAAATAACCAAGACTTTTGTATCTAGCATTCTCAAGTCAAGTCAAGTCCGAGACAGAGCAACAGCTTTCTGCACAGCTTCGGAAAAGTCACTCATGGAATGGGTAGGAAGGCCACTTCCCTCGAGCTAATCGACGAGAGTTAGCATCTTGTCTCTTCTTTTTCTCTGTTCTTTTGTGTGTGCGTGTGCCGAGTATAGTTGGAATCGACTTACAATTTTGCGACCCTCCACAAAGTCCGTACCTTGGAGCCTGACCACGACAGGAATCCTGGACTTGCTCATCTCCTTGAGCGCATCGATAAGTGCCTCTGCAATGACGGGTCCACGGATAATGCCTTGTGATACGGAGTTTTCTTTTAGTAGAAGTTCCAGAGTCAAGCAACTCAACCGAGTCAACAAACACTCACCGCCATAAATGTTGATGAAGAGAACCTTTACGCACTCGTCGCCCAGTACCAGCCGGAGCGCATTGACCATGGTGTCCTTAGTAGCCTTGCCTCCCGCATCAAGGAAGTTGGCACAGGTTCCGCCGTAGTAAGCGATGGCGTCTATTATAGCCATGGCAAGGCCCGCGCCTAGACTTTGTTGACGAAAAGACCTCGTTCTGAGGTCTGCTTCGTGCGGAGGCGGCGGCCGAGCATGCTTTCAGCGAGCTCCTGGGCATTGAGGGAGCTAATCGTCAGCACTTAGATACACTCTCGCGGTACACTTTGAGGATTTGGATCTGGCCTACGAGTTCACTTTGTGTACCCCTCCCTCAAGACCGTTGTCGAACGTGCCTTTACCACGGCCCCCGGCTAAGATCTGAGCCTTCAAAACTCCAGAGCCACCTAGACAGACAGCAACTTAGTACAGGGAGATCCATACCACTTTTGTGGTGGATTGCGATTCATCATTCACCTAAGTAGTCTGTTGCGCTTGTGACCTGTTGCGGTATTGTGGCAACTCGACCACGGGGCACGTTGACCCCATTATGGTGTTTCCTGCTTAGTTAATCGCCGTATCGTGTCAGATAGACAGATGTACCTCGGAGAGGATCGATTGAGCGGCATGTTCTTGTATACTGAAGGCTCTTACACCGTGGGGCTTGCTTGACCTCGTTGCTGCCCTCAACGAGACTACGCGTGTCATCTACCAAGGGTTTACAGGGAAAACTGTGGATGAAACTCTTCTCTATCTACCTGAGGTGCCCTCCTTGTTAAGCAACCCTTCCCTTAGGCAACCAACAATGCAAGAGATGCCATCGCGCATGGAACAAACATTGTAGGCGGAGTGTCGCCTAAGAAAGGGGGCACGACTAACCTCGATCTACCTGTATTCGCCAATGTTCGTGAGGTAAGGTGTTTTGTCCTTCACTGCAAGCGACGATGGTCATGGACGAGACAAGCGACTGACTGACCTTATTCTTTGTGGCAATCTAGGCAGCCCAAGCGGTTCGGCCTGATGCGAGTCTGGTTCACGTCCCTGCCATGTTCGCCGCAGACGCCATAGAAGAGGCCATTGAAGCCGAGATCCCTCTCATTGTCGCCATTGCCGAACACATTCCTGTCCATGATATGCTCCGGGTCCACGAGATACTGAGAACGCAGAGCAAATCACGACTCGTAGGCCCAAACACACCAGGAATTCTGGCTCCTGGCAAATGCCGCATTGGTATTATTCCCGCCGACCAGTGTGCTCCAGGCCGGGTTGGTATCATCTCCCGAAGCGGCACCATGATCTACGAAGCAATTGGCGCAACCTTGAGAGCCGGGCAAGATCAAAGCCTTGTCGTTGGTCTGGGAGGCGACTCCATGCCGGGTACCACTATGAAAGAAGCTCTCGAGGTGCTGCTACATGATTCAGCCACAGAGTCAATTGTTCTTATTGGAGAAATCGGAGGTTCGGCTGAGGTAGACGCAGCTGAGCTGCTCAAGAGCTTCCGCGCTGAGAACGACATGTTCAAGCCTGTCATCAGCATCATCTCAGGACGAACTGCTCCCCCTGGGCGCGCCATGGGTCACGCGGGGGCTCTGCTGGCAGCTGGGGAGCTTGGGGCAGATGCAAAGGCGAAAGTCCTGCAGGACTCTGGTGCTCGTGTTTGAATCATCTTGGGTTGTTAGAGAATGAGCTTCGAGCTATTCTCTCATGGCTAATTTGACTTTATTACTTGTTGTATTGCATATCGACTCTTGGTTCAAAAACAAGCGTTCATCTTAGTATGTGTCAAAGTCTGTGAATGATCGTTCCTGTGTACATAATCCAGGGGGTTGAGGGAATAGGGACGTCCAAGGTGTAAATCTTTGCGGCAAATGGTTGCGTATCGGCTTTATGAACGGTAGTCATTGCTCCGTACCTTGGTTGAAAACATTCTTGGACAAGAAAACAGAGTAGACAACACCCCAAAGACTACGATTTCACCTGATTCACCCGGCTCCAAACCCACCCGCTACTGTATCCAGTCGATTCAAGGGGGGCTGCGGGAAGACCTTTGAGGAATATGTGCGGAGGTCTCTCTCCAGTATGGCACCTTACGCTACCAAGTAGCAAGCTATCAGTATCTCGGGCCCTCCTTGATACTGTATGTACAGTGATGACGGAGGATCTGGTAGCTTGCACCTGCGGATGGTGGTTTGTGTGTGCAGCAAATCGCCGAGGCGAAATGGTTCAACATCACTGGATCCCCCTCGCGTTTAGCTGGTACTGTGACTCTATAGCAACATAGACAGTTGAATAAGTAGGTTAGATCTAGACCCGCAACGACACTGGGACGTATTTCCTCGGGCCGGGCTTTGGATTGACGATGATGCGTTGCCGAGAAGAAGTAAGCTATTCAGTCTCTTCCGGCAGCTTTGTCGCCTTGCCTGGCTCATCATTCGTGCGTCGAAAAACAAAACTAAGCGATATCAGGACTGTCTAAAGGAGAACAGCTTAAACAGGGTATAAACAGAGCATCATTTATGATTCTATGTAAAGAAAGAGATTGTAATGTCGGTAAAGATGTTCTCATCAAACTTTGACAACTGTTTCTTGCTGAAACCCTTCGCACAGCGCCCATGATGAATCAGCTGTTCAAGGAACACCATAGTTAGAACCGTCTATGGACCAAGTCGCATGAAGCTTGGTGTCCATCCCTTAAAAGCCCAGCTGACGCCGTCTTGTCTCCAAGCTTGAGTCAAGATACTTCCAATGGAAGCGCGGTTGGTCGAGATCATTACTCGCGTCTTGACAACATCCACTGGAGAGCACACTGTGGTTGCCGTGAGTCGTGCCATGGTAGAAGCAATCAAATGAGTTCCTATTCCATCCCTCATGCTGAGATGCTCAAGGCAGCCAGCTTTGAAGATGTCGTATGAGCCGATCTGAGAAGCTGTCATGAGTGCCCCATGACCAACGTTGGACCCAAGACCCCTGAACATGCCAGAAAGACCTTCTTCTCTGATAATTAAAACCAAACCATGGAAAACGCTTGCATAGCCACGTCTATGCCCAGGCGGTAAGGCAGCGTCTGTCTGCAAGCGAGCCTTGACAAGATCGAGCGGGTAGGTGAAAAGTGCCGCACCTCCAGCTGCTGCCCCCGCTAGCCAGAAAGGTTGTTCCGTGCGACTGGCTGTCGCCGATGTTGCTCCTTGTCTTGGCTCGTGCTTGTAAAGCGCTTCAAATGGCACGTTCTTTCTTGTCGAAGAGGGGGGAGGTTGTTGTTTTGGCTCGTTCATCATGAGCCGTAGCCTTTGAGATCTGATCAAGCAGACATGTGGCAGAAGCTCACGAATGGAACTAGGTCGGATGGTGACAATTTTTCGTGGAAATCATGAGAACGTGAGAATAGAGGGTTCTCAAGTCCTTGGTGTAAAATTTCAACCCATGTTTCCAAGGTAATGGCTAGAGCCGGCTGCTAGAAATCGCCGCGGCGATTCGGACCTCATCTTCTTAGGCCTGGTCTAGGGCGACCCGCGTTGCTAGGATTGATGAATTCTGAAATGCTTTGTGTTTGCAAGATAAACTCTGCTTCTAGGTAGTATACGACAGGCCCCTTGATACGTTGATGCTGTCCTGCGAGCGGCGCATCATTCCATGTGCCTAGGTGCCTTCGCAACTGGAGTGAGATGAAGAAGAGAAGTATGAAATGCTACACACTCATGGCGAGGTGATCATTGTTGTGTGTATTGCCTGCCTCTTCATTGACTATTGAGCCGGTTCTCTTCCTCTCATCATTCCCAGTGCTAAGTATAGCTAGTATAGGTAGCATGGCATTGCAAATGAGAGGCATGGGTCATGAGCCCTCATATAGTGAGTGCCCGGATACCTTCTATCCGAGGTGCGTCATACCCTTCGCATCTCGCATGAGTTGAATAGCAAACTCAGCTCTACCATGTTCGTTGCAGAAGACACCGAATCTCACATCCTAATTTCGTTGGCGTGTCAGTTGAGCCTTAATTATCACAGCTGGCTGTAGGGAACTCACCTTGTAGTTTGGTCCGCTGCTAGAACCAGCACGGCACGACGACTCAATGTAGTTAACGGTGTGAAAAGAGGAAAAAGTAGTGACCATGAAGCTCGTTCAGTCGTAGCCTCTTGCCGCTGGCCTTTCCTACTCAACGTAGTCGTTTCCCCGTAGCTGACGATCAGTACCGAATCTCCTTGGCCGCTTGGTATTCACCAGAGTGATGCTCGAGATCAGGTAGTCGCGTGCTGGTTGAGTCCGCCAAATAGAATAGCAGCCATGAGGTGCAGTCGGTTTGAGCAAGTAAGGCCTGGGATGAGATCAAGAACCAGCGACCTCGGCCTCATATATACGCATCGTCTGAACGCCCAGCGTCATTACGGACCGGAATACTCAGTCCGAGACCTACGCACCCACTACAAATGCAGTTGTTAATGCCCGCCTTGGTGGGTAAATATACAGTCACTATTGCACACATTTTCAAGCTGCTTGTACAGGTGAAACCAACAAGGATATAGTCCTTGTCTCATTTTACCATATGGCTACTTGTGCTGTGTTGTAGATGGTGTGACACTGGTTGATGGGCGAATGTCTTTGCGTCGCTTCGCTTGATCTTGTCCTCGACCACTCGACCCCTTTCCTCACAACCATGCCACTCTGATTCCTTAACTGCCCCGCTTGTCGCTACCCTTAGCAAATACTGTCAAAGATTTCAAGGCCTAAACTATGCAGCAACCACCGAATCACTCTCAATGGTGGCATTGCAGTTAGCTCTGGGTTTTGTCACCGGATTTGCAACACGCCATCCCACAACTCAACGTCCGCTCACACCTGGGCGATAAAAAACCACCCTTAGGTCTCACCTACCACCGCCCAGGTCGCCTCAGGTTTCGAGGGTTGCCAGTCCAGATGTTTGGTGTTGGCGTCCCCCGTACCCAATTTTACTAGGCTACCGGCCTAGCCTGTTCAACTACGCTTCCTCGATCCTTGTCCGCTCGAGGAAGTACTGAGAACAGAGACTGACATTCCGACGCCCCATTTGTCCATTGTCGCCAATGTACAACCAAACAGCATTGCCAACCCCATTACCATCCAATCAACGTGATAGCGGATGGACAATATCAATGTCGTTTTATCTCTTCCACAGCTGACACCATCCACCGAGCTGCACCGTCCATCAACCCAATGACCTATTTGCTAGCCCAAATACTTAGGCCATCCGAGGCCTAGGTCCCCTCTCATCTGAGCTCTGTCATTCCTATATTGAAGCTCGTATGCAATGTTTAACACACCGTGGTCTTGATAGAGCTCAGACTCCGAGATAAGTGCGTCGGAGTCAATCTCGGCGAGACTACCGCCCAGAAAAGCCATGATAAGTGCTGCACTTTATTTTATGTGAAGGCGAAGAGGAAACTCAGTACTGAGTTTAGATTTTATTTAGCTTCCTCTGAAGCCTCTGAAGGTCGAGGGTGGCTGGTGGCTGGCACTGCGTGGTTGGCCTGGGGCGTCTGGTGCGTTCCTTGGCCGCCATATCCTTTGCTATAGTTGTTGCCGCCTCGGTGCTGCCCGCCATACTGGTGGCCCTGCTGTGGACTTGTGCCAAAGTGTTGAGGCACAGGGCTACTATATCCGCCCCTCACTACACTGGCGTTAGCCGCTTGTTAACTCTCTGCATGGCGAGGTATGTCAGTATGACTTACTTGGACCGCCTTGCTGGCCTGGGTTAAAAACAGGCTGGTTGTACTGCACGTTGGGGCTCATTCCATACATGGGCTGGCCTTGTTGTGACCCTTGATGCGCCATCATCGGCGCTGCGGGACGGCCAGGGCTGGGATAGCCATTAACACCAGGAACTGGCTGAGGTCCAGAGGGGGGCATGAATTGTGGGTGTCCTCCAGGATACATCATCTGCGGGCCAGGAACCATTCCTTGAGGTCCAGGTACAAACTGTTGCGGCATCATCATCGGGCCACCCATCTGACCCTGCTGGGGAGTCATGTATTGATGATTAGAGAAATTACGGAACTGATTCATCTGAGGCGTGCCGGGTCCCATGAACACTGCCTGGTTATACGGTACTTGCGGAGAATTGTAGGCTACAGGCACGTTGCCGAGGCGGGGTGAAGCAAAAGACTGAGCTGAGTTTGAGTGCATCATGCGGTGATCGTCGTTACCATATGGCGGATGGGGAACATGCCCGTGCTGAGGTGTATGCATCTGCATAGGAGGCATATGAGGCGAGCCCCTAGGAGCCATGTTCGCACCCTGCTGGAGGTGGAATGGTAGTTGATGCTGGTGTGGAATCTGAGGGACAACATGTTGAGGGTTCGGGGTAGCCAACGCAGGACCGCCAAATGGTTGGCGTTCGAAGTATTCCTTGTAAGTCAAATGCATCGTTGACTCAGGCTTCTCATTGTCTTGGAGCTGCCGCCAGGTAGGTAGTGTATCGAAGGATGGACGCAGGCCGGCGTTTTCGTCCCAGTTTCTCCCTTGAGGGGGTGTCAAGGTCTGGATATGAGACAGTATATAACATTTCTTGACATCAATAGCCTTTGTCTTACGGCGGATGAGCTGATCATTGGAAACACCACTGTTTGCTGAGGCATCGACATTGTTAGCAGCAGATCGAGGACTCGAGGCTGCACTGGCGTGGCTATTGGGGTTGAAGGCAGCCGCGAACGGGCTGGGCCTAAATTCGTGGCTATTCGGGTTCAGCTTTGCACCCATATGGCTGGGGTTGCCGCTGAGGCGTCGGTTATAGCCAGCTTCGACACCGCTAGCTGGCCCTGTTGGGGGAGCACGGGTTTCCTGACTAGGAGTGTGTCCCTGGTGGGCTGCAGGAGGCTGAGAGTATTTTTGTTGTTCAACATTGCGTAATCGCTGAGCCAGAGTGCCGGTTTGTTGTTGCTGAGGCACATGGGGACGGTTGTTTCGATACTGCTGCCCATGATAGGGCTGTTGAGCATACTGTTGGCGAGCACCAGGATGGCGAGGTTGTCCACCGGCTGCAGGTGAAGGCTGAGCACCGGCAGGACCACGGGCTGCTCGGGTGTCACTGGGAGGAGCAGATGCACCAGCTGCGGCACCTTGACCAGACGTTTTAGCCTGGGAGTCCTTCGATGGAGCAACCTTCTCCTTGGTCACGGCAGTAGCCTTGGCCTTGGCCACCTCTTCGGCATTTTTGATAGCCTTAGCCTGGATTTCTTGTTGCTTGAGGGGGTCTTTGGCTATGATGGAAACTAAATCTGTAGGGACCGGGGTTGAGAGTTTGAAAGAGTTGGCAAACTTCTTTAACTCTGTCAACTTGACCTCTTTGTCCTGCTTGGCTTTGTTGCTTCTAGCCTTCTCGGCGTTCTGTCGTTGCTGGCTAGCAAATGTCTTGAATTCCTTCAACACATCGTGTTCAACTGTGGAGGTAGCACTGGGAGCAGGAGCGGCCTGACTTCCAGGAGCTGGGGCAGCTTTGGCGGTGTCGCTTGACTTGGTCTCGGGCCCTTTTCCATTAGCAGGCTTTAAGTCGTTGATCGAGGGCTCTGTGACCTTGACTTCTGTCGGGACTTTCTGCGCATCGGTTTTCGGCATTGATCCGTTCTTGATAGCGTCGGAGGACTGAACTTTGGACTCTTCAGGGGTTGGCGGAGTCTGTTTCTTGGGCGGTGCTTTGATCTGCGAAGAAATGATTGCAGGGTCAATAGGGGCACCTTTGACACTGGATTGAGCGGCGGGTGCCCGCTTGGCGGGTGGAGTGTACTTGTTCTCACGCCCTGCAGACAGAGGCGGGAAGTCGTGACGTCGAACACCGCTGTATCTGTAGGAGAATTATGGTTAGCCATACGAAGAAATGGTTGGGAAAGGGATAGCTACTTGTCCTCTTCATCACCCCCATCATCCCCGCCGACGTAGTCCATGATACGTTCCTCAGCCACGTGAGCAGTGGTGGGCGCGCTTCGTTCAATTTCGCGGGCCTTCCTGTCTGCTGCAGCTATCCTCTCTCTGTATTCTGGGTGGTTCTTGTCAATAGCGGTAGTGTAGAAGTTCTCATTGTAGTTGGTCTTCAATCCGAAGAGCCTCTCATTCTCGGCGAACTGATCCCAATTACCGCTACCGCTAGACTTCTCAAGACTGCCATTGAACGTATCGTTCGAATCGGGGACCCAAGGTTGAAGAACTCGTTCGTTACCGAATCGATTTTTGGAGATGGCAGTGTCGGTTCGGAATGCAGCTCGGCCTCCTATATCACCCAGGATTAGATATTTCTTACTCGAAATGACTGCACAACGAACCATTCTGTTTGCCCCCAGACCCCCCACCAGCCATTCCATCCTTCTTCGGAACGGGCATATTCAGGAACGCTCCAGTCGTTATGTGAATTCTTAAAAGAGTGTCAAGTTTGACAAAACTCGGCCACCATTCATGTAACCAGAAAGAAGCTCAAGAGACGATGTGGGGTGCTTGTGGATGTTTCGTTTGGGATCGCAGAAGGACAAGAAGTGACTTCGTGATTCTGAATAGACGCAGATATTAGCCTTCCAAGCGCTATAAAGTATCTATGCTCAAGCGCAAATGGCAGGGGGAAAAGACATCCGCAGTATATCATTAGAGGCCAAGCCCTGATAATATGACGTGACGACAGTGGATTACACGAAGGTCGTGGGGTTTCGGGATGCTCGATAAGGGGAAACACCAAATCGACTGGGGAGAGGGGGAGAGATTCGGTATAATGCAACGACTTACCTGCGATAGCTTGAGGAGATCGATGCAATAGTCGGGCGATACAATGACTACCTTGTGGAGCTGGGCTGAGTCTGCGTGGCCAAGGCCAAAGCTATAGTAAAGTTGCGAAACGCTCACTTCTGACTCAATGCTGCGAATGTTAGTAACTGTATGCATGCATTCATATGTAGAGCCGCTTCTGATCCACTAGATAGAATTCCGGTGAGCGTTGTGTGCTTGGGAGTCTAAAAAGACAAAGAGAGAGAGAATAGTAGGGAGGCCAAGTCGAGAAATTGTGTGAGGAGAAGCGAAAAGGCGGCTCCAACGAAAACGCTGTCAGGAAAACGGGCGAAGAAAGTTCAAGACGAGGGGGTTCGAGTGGTTTTACCTCGCGGGGGTCTATAGCGACGGGGAGGAAAACCCAGATGCAATGATCTAGAGCGTCGTCCAGCTCGCGTACCGTTAAGATTGCCTTGCAATGGGCAATAAGAGCATGGAGCGGATGCGGAAAAGGAGGGTTTGAGTTGTGGTTGGAAGGGAGAGTCGAGACGAAGAGGGACGAGGAGTTGGTGGTAGTCGAATTGGTGGTTGAGGCTTGGGCACTGAACCTTTACTCCGAGAGGTAGCTACGAACCTACCCTTACAGGTACCTACTAACCTAGGGTAAGAGACAGAACAACACAGTGATGGAAGTGGAGGCCACAGTGACAGTAAGGCGAGAGGGCCGAAGGTCCTCTGTTGCTATCTTATTCTGGCGGACAAATTTGTTCAGGGACAGACGACTGGGTCCCCTGCTTAGCCTCCAACTGTCGTGAGTGTCGTGTGTCTGAATGCCTGTACCTCTGGAGTACCTAAGTATGTACAGTTAAAAATACTGTGGGTCGCCCTCGAAAGTTGTGTCTTGGAGTGGTTTCTTTAGAGGTACCTTCAGCTTTCACACATCCTTTTGATAATAACTTAGGTTATTCCTTATCCATGGGTGCTTTGTTAGAGGTATGATCCATCGTGTCTCATAGCAACCGTCAACTTCAACAATTGGGAACAAATCACAATATGCACAGCCGCCCGCAGTTGCAGTGAGATAAAGAGGCAGTCTAGAACTTACCCCGGTTCCATTTTCTTCTTTCTGCCCAGCAGTTGTGAATGTGCTTCTCCTACGTTGTACAGACAGAGGAAGTATGAAAGAATGCTTACACGCTTGTTACTATAAAAGTGGGCGTTGCTGGGGATGCAGTGGGGATACGGTACAGTGCGCATAACCCCATGGGTCTTGAATCTTCAGCGCTTCGAGGTTACAGTGACATTCAGCTTCTGTTAAGGTATCGTCAAAAAACATGCAAAGCCCCAATGCATAGCCAAACACAAGACGAGATGGGCTATATTGGTGTAGGCGCAGTGTTTGTGGTACAACTTGTGTACCCACGAATACGATGCTGACTGCAAGTTTGGGGCAACCACTGGTTTTCAAACGTATGAGTGGATGTAACCTGACCGGTTCTGGCTTCGCCGAGTAGCATACGAATGTTTTCAACGACAGGACGCCTGACGATAACTAGACTTGAGTCTGGTGCCTTCAACACTGCGGCCGTTACGGGTTGACTGGAAAGGCTGTCGATGAGCCCTCACAACTTTTGATCAAACCGTACGCCGGCAAAAGTAACCCTTTAAAAATGCTACCTCTGAATGCAAAACAGCAGATCAAACTCGATCTGTCTTTGCGAGAGATAAGCGTCACAAAGCTCATGTAACATAAAATTGATGGTGGAGAACAAGGGGGCCTAAAATGGATCAAAGGATTTCTACTACAAATATTCACAAAGAGGTCAGCCTCTCCCATATGACTTCTAAACTGTTGGTACAAGTTCTTTTCTCTCTTGGACCTCCATTTATACTCGCAGACCAATCTCCTCAGCGTAGGGCAGCACGAACAGATCACCGACAGTTGAAACGGTGGCCTTGCCCTCAAGAAGAGTCTTGGCAGCCTGTAAAAGAAAGGGTTAGTCTTGCAGAAATATTTGACAAAAGTCGAGGTAAGTTCTTACAGTTTTAATGGATTCAGCAGAGACACCATCAATAGATTTGGCAATGGCAGCAGAGTCGTAAGGCTTGCCGCTGTTGACGATGCCAGAGCCAGCGAGTGCGATGCTGGGTTGGCGGAGCTGGTTCTGGTTCAGAAGGTTAAACTTGGCGTAGGCAACGGCCTTCTTGACATCCTCCTGGCTCGCTTGGCCATCTGCTATGCTCTTGAGCACCTTGACAGTCTCCTCAGCACCCTTGCGGACAGAGGCAGCGGGACCGCTGAGCTGAACAGCAAGAAGGCCAGCATCGGAATAGGTTAGGTTGGAAGTGTTGACAGCAAGACCAGAGGTGCCAGCAGTGGCCTTGGCCAGGAGGCTAAAGCCAGGAGCCCACTTGATGGTAGACTGACCACCGAGGAGAGCAGCCAGCACAGCGTGCTCAGGCTTGGTGGAGTCGTAACCGGAGCCGGGGAAAGCAATAACAATAGAATTGCCAGCACTGGAGCTTGTTCGCTGCTCACCACCAAAATACTTGGTGGCGTCTGTCTTGAGAGTTTGGCCACTTCGAGGGGCAGAAGGCACGTCCTTGAAGAACTGGCCAACCCACTTGGAGAGAGAATCGGGAGAGGCACCGTCGGCAATGAGAGCAATGTTGGGCTTAGCGTAAGCAACGTCGGCGTAGCTAGCAATGTACTCCTCATTCAAGTACTTCTGGTAAGGAGTTGATGAGCTGGGGAGGAGGGAGGAGCCGAGACCAGTGTGGAAAGCGATAGCGTGGGCGTTGTCGAGAGCAGTGGCGGCGACGTCGGCGTTGAGGGCAGCCTGCTTGGCGTGGAGAACACGCTCGACATCCTCGTGAAACTCGTGAGCTAGCAATCCTCATTAGTATGGCGCAGATGCATATGTAGTGTACGGTTGAATGTTTGCTCACTGGTATACTTGGTCAGGGAGATGACCTCAGCGAGGAGCTCAGTGAAGTAAGGTAGATCCTCGCGGAGAAAGCTAGCTTCGACAACAACAGCCTCCCTGGAATGAGAGGAAGCCAATTGACCACCAAGAAGCTCAGACTCGCGAGTAATGCGAAGAGCAGATCGTCGCTGGGTGTTCTGCATAGAGCCAGCAAATTAGCTCAAGTCCTTGATTTCCACTCGATGCAATCGTCTCTCACCTTGAAGGCAAATTCGGCAAGGCCAACAGAAAGGCCAGGAAGAGGTTGGTAGCGAGTACCGGCCTTGGCCACAACAGCGAGCGTAGTAGTAGGACCGTGAGCATCCCGCGAGGCAACCTTGAGGCCAGTCACATCCGAGGTCTCGTATGATCCGGTCGAAGCAGCGGCGGCGTAGGTTCGTCGCTGGACGCGGCAGGCCTGGCGGGCAGCCTGCTGCGCAGTTCGCGCAAGGGACGATCTCGAGATCATATTCGCGGGTGATGGCGTAGGCAATTGGCGATCCTTCGGCCGTCTGGGTGAAGCAATTGATCTCCAAGAGAAGTGCCTCGTCGAAAAGGTCCCGTCTAATTTTCGGGCTACGGGGACGAGAGAAAATGTCACGTGATTGTACCGGTCAGCCAGATTTCCATCCGCGGCATTGGCTCATCAGTGCGACTTCAGCGACATTTGAACTGGCTTTAGCGCTAGGGAAAGAATGAATAGTGCCTTACTCCATAGTACTTAGCATTGAAGTTTTGAACCCCACCCATTGTGAGAACAGGCCTACCAGCTGCTGACTTACATCAATCAGAGTTGCAGGCAAAAATTAACTTAACGATCGATCCATTAGCATTTGCGCCGGAGGAAAAAAAAAAGCATCCCAGCCTTCTTGCTCTCTTGTTTTCTCTACCACCCTCTAACCTTACAGCTAGGATTACTGATAACGAAACTCTCGGTTTATTCTTTCTCAGGCTCTCGATTCTTCTTTTATGGTTTTTTGTCAATCAATGACGTTCCGGTAGCAAGTGTGGAAGCTCTAGAGATAGTGAGAGGATCTCTAGGAGCAAGCAATGCTCGTTGTGAGTCGAAGCAACTCGATCACCACTCAAGACGAACCAGCTGACAGCCCACTCACGGCAGACAAAACACGCTGCTGAGCTTTGTGCTCTCCTAGTTAATGATCTCCACGGCGAACTCCCTTCGGTACGTAATGTTTTATGCCGTAGTTGTCTGGATACAAGTGAAGTTGTGGGGCTGACTTGCTCGTCGCAAACAGCGAATCTTAAATGCACTACTCACAAAAGGCCGTTCAACCATTGCGCAGCTGGCCCAACACACGTCTCTCACGCCGCGATACTTACGAAATGGCATCGCTGTTTTGATACAGCAAAACCTTCTTTACCACCACACAGACGCTAATACCGACATCACGTACTACCAGGCCGATGCTGATGCCTGCTACAACCTTGTACGATCAGGGAAGATTCTAGATGTGATTGAGAATCAATATGGCATCGCGGAGCGGGAACTCGCCCAGACTCTGATGCAACTGGGTCATGCCCGAATCGCGGATCTTTCTCAGGCTTTCGGGTCGAGGGCGCCCAAGCTCAATGGACATACCAACGGTGAACATAAAGCCCACGATGGCCTCATCGAATCCGAAAGTCACCTGAACTCTGTCCTTGTTCGCCTGATTCGAGCAGAAATCGTCGAGACTGTTCGGCCCGAAAGTTTCCGGAACCCCAAGGATGTCTACCGTGAGATCGAAGACGAAGTCACCAAACCTCGACCGGGCGAAAAGGTCACCAAAGGAAAGATCGAGGCTCAACGCGAGGTTATTGAACGCTCTAGAACATATAGAGACCAGCCCAAGACTTTGAAGCGTCAGCTTGACATGAGCGGAGGTCCCAAGCCAAAGAGACGGAAACTTGTTAATGGAGCAACTCAAAATGGTCATGGATACGATGCTCCAAAATTAAATGTAAGAACGCCCAATTCTTTACAAGTTGATTGGGTGACTGACATTCAACAGCCCAATGTGGTTATCAAGATAAACTATGAAAGATGCTTGGTAGAGCTGCGGAACCAGAGACTTGCAGAACTCGCAACAGAAATGCTTGGGGAAGTCACTGGTGAAGTTTATCGCACAGTGCTCGATCTTTTGACTTCAGATTCTCCGAGGTGCCAGTCCGACCCTCTACTCGATGAAGTGACTCCTGGGCAACAACCAACGGTGACAACTATCGACATATTTGAGCACCTGGACGAAAGTATCAACGTCCAAAATGGGATCGGCAAAACTCCAAGAGATAAAATTGACTCACAGAGTGCTGAACGGATCAGGGAAACAGCGCCGGACTCAGATGACGATTCTGACGATTCAGATGCTGGTCCTCCTGGTCGAAGAAAGACGTTTGACGTTGACGATGAAGTTGATGAATGGGCTGACGACAACCATGATGGTACAGCTAATGGGGAACAAGAAAACAGAGTAAGGTTTGAAGATGCTACGAATGGAAACGATACCCGAATCTCCCAGATGCGACGTCATCTTCTTCTCCTCGCAGAAAGCAAGTATCCGTTCATCCGTCACTGTGGGATGTACGGCCGCGGACAATGGACAGTGGACTTTGCTCGCCTTGTAGGCAAGCTGCGGGAAATCGAACTGGACGCTATTATTGAGCAATCCCACGGCCGCCATGGTCTACGCTTGACCCGCATTCTCCGAGAGAAGGGCAAGCTTGACGAGAAGATGCTTCCAGCCGCCGCACTCATGAAGAAGGGTGACGTGCAAGGCAAAATGCTGGCGATGCAGATGGCAGGTATAGTGGATGTTCAAGAAGTGCCTAAGGATAGCAGTCGACTTGCCAATCGAACGCTCTTCTTCTGGTACTTTGACAAGGAGCGAACCCAAACGCAGGCACTGGATGACATTTACAAGGCTATGCTCCGGTGCCTTCAAACCTTGGAGGTGGAGCGCCACAAGGAACGAAATATTCTTTCGTTTGTTGAGAGGAAGGACGTGCAGGGCAAAGAAGAGGAGGTCATGACCACAGAGCATTACAACAAATACAACAGGCATCTGGGAGTGCAGGACAAGCTTCTCGGTCAAGTCATGAGGTTAGATGAGTTGGTATCTGTGCTTCGTGATTATTGAGGAGTAGAAGGAGACGCCAAGGCATATATGTATTTCTCCCAGCTCAAACCTCGCTTGCAATTGGCGGTTGGCGTGGGTATTAGGTACTGACATTGGGTAAGGTTTTGGCCTCATATCATCTCTGCATCCATATTTTAAAAAGCAACTACGAAAACAACGCATTTACTTGCCTTTTTTTCACGTTTCTCCCTCCTGCTCTGTAGTTTCTTGATCTTTCCATTTGTTGTTAGTGAAGGTAGGACTTAGTGTTGTAGGTATGATGGCCACCAGCAAGCACGCATGTCCACACGGTCCGATAGATATCGCTAACTTGTAGAATGGTCTGTCTAAATAATACTTTGTATGTTACTCACTGGAAAACTTGATTTTAGTTCTTAAAGTGTAAGAAGACCGGTACTTCAAGTTCGAAATCATACTGCTTCGGCATTCTCTTTTTTTTTACTTCCAGAGTCGAGACTATGACTTGAAGGTTCGAACATGGAGCTCTCGGCGCCCATGGAATGACAGTATCCGGCTATTATGGCGTCCCTTCCGCGATGGGTGTGAACCTCGTCGAGTGTTCCTGGTTCATCAGATCAAGACGGAACTATCGCGGCTATAGGGTACCGTGATTACTTGTTAGTGGCTTGTATAATAAACTGTGGCTCGTGCTTGTAGAGGGTCGAGATTCAAGAGTGGGGCTCTCAACACACAAGAGAGAAAAAATCCAATGGAACCCGTAGACGGATAGGTAAGGTAGGTAACAGCTCCATGATTCTCCGACGTCGGTACATACAACCGTAAATACGCCAGGTGATTTGCAGGGGCCAGGGGAATCCCAGGAACTAAAAAGAGATAAGTGCATTGGGCGACAGGAAAAATTTCCCCAGCAGCCAGCTCTTGAGTCTTATACCCGAACTCTTGCGCTTGCGACAAGCTCACGATTCTGTTTTTCAAACTTCGTGAAACCTCTTGGGAACTACTGTAAAAGCAGCGTCTTGATCTGATATATACTAGGCACTTTGTCTCATCAAGATGTCTCCTCCCGTCGCTACTGGTCGCGAGAAGGAATCCGGCCTGGCTCGTGTCCTCGGCTCCGGTACGTTTTGCTCTAATTGAAACAGGCGACCATGCTATTGCTTTACGATTTCCAGCAATCTTTATCTCTAGTTCGAGCTGACAACATCTTGACAGGTTCCGCTGGTATTGCTGAGCTGGCCGTCTTTCATCCTGTACGGAACCCCACCTCTTTCGAGCACAACCAGGTGCGACAAATATTGGAGTTGTTCACTAACCCCTCCACAAGGTCGACACCATTGCGAAGCGGTTGATGAGCAACCAGACTCGTGTAGGCAACCTAACTCTCTTGATGCATGCAATTGGGCAAGATATTGACAGTTTGGGCTTGTAGATATCCAGCGCCAGCGAGCTGAACAAGGTCATCTTCAAGGACAAGGCTACCGCTCCCTTCGGCCGAAAATTCGTTTCTCTCTTCCCTGGGCTGGGATACGCCGCCGGTTACAAGGTCCTCCAGCGTGTGTATAAGTATGGTGGCCAGCCTGTTGCCCGCGATTATCTCTCCAAGCACTATGGAGCAGACTTTGAGAACGCCTTCGGCAAGAAGACCGGAAAAGCAATCATGCACTCTACTGCTGGAAGGTAGGACATGAAGACCTCTGTTCCTCGAGAAGCTTAAACTGATGCGCCCCACAGTCTGATCGGTATTGGTGAGATTGTTCTCCTACCTCTTGACGTCCTCAAGATCAAGCGTCAGACAAACCCCGAGGCTTTCCGTGGCCGTGGCGTCCTCAAGATCGTTGCCGATGAGGGTTTTGGCCTGTACCGTGGTTGGGGCTGGACTGCTGCCCGTAACGCCCCTGGATCTTTCGCTGTATGTGTGACTTTCTGCTCCTTGACTTGATTCACAAGACTAACTTGATGTAGCTATTTGGTGGATCTGCTTTTGCCAAGGAGTATATTTTCCATCTTGAGGATTACAACAAGGCCAGCTGGTTCCAGAACTTTATTGCTTCTATTGCTGGCGCTTCCGCTTCTCTCGTTGTCTCTGCTCCCCTTGACGTTATCAAGACCCGTATCCAGAACCGAAACTTCGACAACCCTGAGAGTGGCTTCCGAATTCTGTCCAATATGGCCAAGAATGAGGGCCCCGGAGCTTTCTTCAAGGGACTTGTCCCCAAGGTACGTTCACAAGCATAGAAAGTGATAGCCGTCTTTCTGCGGCCCGCCAGCTCCCGATCAACTCCCGTCCCCACTCTAGAACCTCTAGACGCTAACTTATACCGCCCTGCAGCTGCTCATGACTGGTCCCAAGCTGGTCTTCTCGTTCTGGCTTGCCCAGACTTTGATTCCTGCCTTTGACATTGCATTCAAGAAGTAGAGATAAGATTATGGAATATTTGAATTCGTGTTAAAGATAGATATACGAATCCAGATAGGAACTATCTGGACGCTGATGACGAAGAAGGCTTCAATGGGAGTTTAGACGGATCAGGTTATTAGGTTTGCTACGATAGACACGCCGTTGCGCCGATATGAGAGGATCGGCTTCGCTTGGAAGCCAGGTAATCTGTTAGTCGAGCAGTCGAGCGAAAGGCACTCAACTCTGTATAATAAAAGCGATTTGGTTTGATACATGTCGTCTGTTCTAACGATATACTAATCGGGACGGGAGGCTCCTGTGGACGACAAGAGAGTCTAAGGCCAAGCTTGATCCTAGGCGACAAAACCATCTAGCTCAAGTAGGTAAGCCAGCCTGAGTTCGAAGTACCTAATCTTGAATGATTTCGTTCGACCACTGTCTTGTAAGGTCTGAAGTTTTCTTTGGAGCTTGGGTTGCTCCGTATACATTATTGAAAGGCGTAATGTGATGGTAACTGGACTTGCTTACCCTCAACGTCACCTAACTGCCAGGGCATCAGAGCGGTAGGCACAGTTGCTTTGTTTAGATTTGCTCGATACATCCGCGAGCAAGGCCATGATCCCTGTTGAATTCCACAATGATGTATTTCATAGGCCCCTCTTCACAGGGCCCTCAATTCGTGGTGTGATCTGCTCTGTTGTGAGCTTATGATTTGCCAATATCAACCGGGGGTACGGTACAACGACAGCCTAACGTCCAGTTAGTTGTCAGTGCGGGAGGTTGCTGGGCAACCACCCGGGCCCGAAACAAAAAATAAACCAGGTTGCGGTTACCGCAACGGACTTCCAAAGATTGAGTTATAGCTTCTCCCAACACCATCTGAATTAAACAATGCAACCAACTTTGATGCTCTAACTCCATTTCCCTCAATTCTATCATACTCTTGCATCTGATACCCTCTTCAATTGTTTGTTATACTACCTGCTTTCTTGCTTGTTAGTTGCAACAGATATATTCAGATACTTACACCGCATTCCTCAATCCCCACCGACTTTGTTTGCTCTCTTGCAAATAGCGTGGCTGCAGTGCCGTCCGCATTCTTGACATTGAGACCAATACACCTCTCACATACCATTGCTTGTTTCCAAGGAACCAGGACAGACATGTCTTCTTCGGAGCGAGACAGTTTTTACGACGGGGACTTTCAGCTGAGACATCAACAGTCGGCTTCTTCAGATCCCAACTTTCGAGCACTTGTTCCAATGTAAGTTTTTTTTTGTATATGCCCTCATGCGTCTCTTGCGCCGACTAACTGGGAACAGGTGGGACAGCTCTGACCCCGAACGCTGCCCCCCTCCGCTGCCTCTCAATCCGGGGTCGCCATTAACTTCACGGGTGGGAACTTCGAGCGCTATCGCATCTGCTCACGCTGCACTTAACGAGCGAGCGAGAGAAAGCACCATGGTTCCTACCAAGAGGATAGAATCCCCAACAAAGGGTCATCGCCGGCTCCAGTCTTCAGTCCGTGATATCAGCATGATGATCGAGGGTGCTAGTGGCCACAGCTCGCCATCGCGATCACCAGAGCGTCAACAACGCCCAGAGACGCCCTCTCGGTCGCGGGATGTTGATAATCGGCCAAACGAAAAGGACTCTGTAGTGTCGAGCACCACACCAGTACCTGGACCCAGCTTGACGCCGATTCTACGTCCTGCAGTTCGACGACCTCCTCCTCAAAGCATCCTAGGCGAAAACACACCGCCGCAATCGTCCACCATGCTTGCTCTTCAACACATGACCTCATCCACACCTGCCAAAGAACCGGAGAACCCTCTTACGGATATCACAAATGGCTCATTAACCTTGTCAAAAGGTCCACAGAACCTAGAAGCGCTGTCTGATCAAATTCTCAGCCTGACTAGCATTGCGACAGGACTTCAGAAGGAGATGTCTCAATTGAGCCGTCGAAGCAGGGACAATGCTACGGATCTCCTTAGCCTCAAGGAGGCTACAAATTCGAGAGATGAAGATATCCGCAGAAGCCTCAGAGAGCTTTTGGGAAGTCACGGAAATGGCAACGATGGCCACAATAGGCTCCCTCCAGCTCGCGACCCCTTTGGAGGATATTACCTAGACAACAAGCCACACAATCTCTCTCCACCAAGCACCAGGGGTTTTCATCTCCCCAGAATTCCCTCTCCCAAGAGCTTTGGCGACTCAATTGAGCGAGGGTCCATTAGCACACCCTCTCTTGCTGGCTCCGAGGCGCCTCCCTCCGTCATTCTTTTGGAGCGAATCATTCGGGAGATGGGCACCAAGGAAGGGCAGGAGTCTCTACTCGGCCGCTTACAGGAAGTTTCCAACAAACTGTCTGGCATGGCCACATCCCAGAAGCTGGACGAAGTCATTGAACAGGTGAAGGCGCAGTCCGAGCAGGCCATTATTCTCGGAAACTCTCTGGGCAGTCCTCATGCGAGCAGGTCTCGTAACCTCAGTTTTGAGTCAGAAAACAGTCGAAGCGATACCACGCCGGGCCAAGCAAGGAGCGCCGTTTCCCAGCGTGTTGAGCACATTATGAGGAATGAGGCTCGACGAAACTCGGAGCCATCAGCTCGTGGCGCCGAAATTTTGAATGACGACCTCATAAGCATCATTCGTTCTGTCAAAGACAGTGTGTCTCAAGGTGGAGGGCTTACTGCCGAAGTCAAGGCTCTTGTCCGCGAACTAAGAGGCGAGGTCCTGGGCATGGGCCGTGAGATTGGCCGACGGCTCGAGCAACAAGCATCTCGAAGAGGTGTTGAAGATCATGATACTCCGAGCAAAGATGAAGTCGCTCGCGTTATCGACGAGGGGCTTGAGCAAATGAAGGATCAGCTGAATCATGTCCTCCGCGAGCATAGGCGTCAGTCAGCTGCTTCAGTCAATACACAGAAAAGTGCCGTCGACTACCAAGAGATATACAATGCCATGAGAGCGGCCATCCAAGACAACGAGGCAACCAAGAGTAACTTACCCGACTTGAGCCGAGAAGATGTGATCGAAGCTGTCAGAGATGCCTGGGAGAACTATAAGCCTGAGATCGAAGTGCAGCAGCTCGGACTTGAGAGGGACGAAGTCTTGGCTTGTCTGAAGCAAGGCCTTCAGGAATATGCGCCCCGCGATGACCATCCTCCCGCTGTGACTCGGGACGAGGTTTTCACTGCTGTTGTAGATGGTCTGAAGCACTTTGTTCCTCCTCAGGTTGATCAGCCCGCCACTCTTTCCAGGGAGGAAATCATTGACGCAGTTCGTGACTGCCTGGAGGAGTTTGAATTCCCTGTCGCCCCAGGTGCTGGAAACGACATCACTCACGAGGACGTCGTACACGCCGTTAGGGAAGGCCTCCAGGACCTCGATGTCCACTCCAGCCGGGCTCTGGTACCCGCTTCAGCCAGCAATGATGAAGTTGCTGATCGCCTCCGGGAGATCATGGAATTTCTGCGACATGAGTTCAAGACATTGTCCGAAGAGACTAAAGAGACTGTTGCGGCCAATGGACGTGAGACTGAGCAGGTACGGGATGTGACCAAGGACGGGTTTGAGAACCTTCGACAAGCTATGGAGAGTTATGTTGATCGTGCCACTGGCGCTGCTAGTCAGGAAGAGTTTATGGATGACCTTTTGAAGTCTCTGGAAGATTTCAAGGATGAGATGGCAGGTATTGTCTCAACCACTAACCAGGAATCTCGTGAGCAGCTCCAGACTGAGCTCGAGGGTCTCCGCGAAATCGTCAACTCATCTATGGTGCCTGCATTGCCACCTCAGACCAACAACACAGAGGTTCTGGAAGCTTTGAACACCGGCTTTAACAATTTGCGGCAAGAGGTTTTGCGACCACGCGCCGAGACAACTGAGATCCTTGACGCACTCAATGATGGCCTCAACGACCTCCGGGCAGGTATGGACCGTGTCACGAACAAGCCTACCGACTTGACTGCCAATGACGAGATTCTTGAAGCACTCAAGACTGGACTCGACTCTGTCAGAGCTGATATTGAATCTATTCGCGACAGCAGTAATGACCGCGCCGTTGCCACGCTGGAGTCTACACCTCCTGCCAACGATGAAGTCCTTGAAGCACTGAGATCAGGACTCAGTGGCGTACGAGCTGATATCGAAGCACTTCGAGATAGTCAGACAGAGAAGGCCGTCGCTGTGGTTGAGCCAAAGGAGAACGACGAGGTCCTCGAGGCCTTGAAGAATGGCCTCGATGCCCTCCGTGTTGACATCGAAGCTATTCGCCTAAGCAACTCTGAAAAGCCCGCTGCACCCGTCGACAACACCACCAACGACGAGGTGATTGAGGCTCTCAAGAACGGGCTTGACTCTCTCCGGGTTGATATTGAAGCCGTTCGTGAGAGCAGCGAAAAGGCTATCGCACCGGTGGACAACTCATCCAGCACAGAGTTCATCGAAGCTTTAAAGAACGGACTTGAGTCACTGAAAGCTGATATTGAATTATCTCGTGACAACAGCGATCGTGCTGCACTCGGAGATGACACCTCAAACGATGAGGTCATAGTTACTCTGAAGAATGGTCTTGATTCCCTCCATGTCGAGATCGCAGCTCTTGCAGCCCAGGAGAAGCCTGATACTCCCATAGAGAACACTTCAAACGATGAAGTTATCGTCACTTTGAAAAATGGTCTTGACTCACTTCATGCCGAAATAGTAGCAATTGCTACTGCCCAAAAGGAGGCAGCCGCCCCAGTCGACAACACCACCAATGATGAAGTCATCGAGGCCCTTAAGAATGGCCTTGATTCTCTACGAACCGACATCGAAGGACTCCAAGAAAGTAACCAGAAAGCTCTAGCCCCAGTTCCAGATACCAAGCCAAACGATGAGGTTCTGGATGCTCTCAGGACAGGACTAGAGTCTCTCCGTTCTGATATCGAAACTCTTCGAGAAAGCAACAATGAACGAGCCATTGCGCCTGCAGAATCAGCCACCGACGAGAAGATTCTTGAGGCTCTCAAGACCGGTCTTGAATCTGTTCGTTCCGACATTGAGGCCTTGCGGGATAGCAACAGTGAGCGGGCCCTTGCCGCAGTGTCAACTGACAAGACAGAGGATGACGGATCTTCGGAAAAGGTCAAATCGGATGACATCAAGAACCTCGAGGTGCTGATCGCAGGACTTGCCATCAAGATTGACTCTGTCAAGTCTGAGAACGAGGGTGTTCAGAAAGATGATTTGTCTCGTATGGAGGATTTACTTCGCACAGTTCAGGACAGCGTTGACGAGATCGCCTCCCGGGAGACGCTCACAAGATCGGCTTCGATAAAGAAGAAGAAGGGGGATGGAGAAGAAGAGACCGCTCGTGCTATTGTGGGCGACGGCGATGAGCCTGCGTCAAAGGAGGATATGCAAGCCATTGAGACTATTCTGCGCAACACTAAAGGTCAACTGGACGATCTGATTGATGGCGAGCAAGCCGTTCGAAAGGATCACATCGACAATGTGGAGGCATTGCTTCTTGAGACTCGGGAGACTATGGGGTCCCTTACCAGTCAATTGGAGACGGTCTCCCGCAAAGAGGAGGTCACGGCCTTGGAAACTCTTCTTGGTCAAGTCTCAACTGGACTTGATGAGATGAAGGAACACGCCACGAGAGAGAGTGAAAATCCCGACAAGGTCACCAAGGCTGATGTCGAGGCCGTTGAAGCCTTGGCTCTTGAAGTCAAGACAGCTCTCGAATCTTTTACCAGCACCGACCTCGCTCTCCTCGCGCGCAAGGAGGACATTGCCAGTCTGGAGGCTCTTCTTGCCAAGAAAGAAGATCTTACTGGCTTAGAGTCTATTGTCAAAGACTTTCAGGACAAGTTGGATACCACAGTTGACGCTCAGACCAAAGCGATCGCAGTCCGTGATGAGGAGAGCACCTCCGTTGGCGAGCGCGTCACCGAGGTCAAAACCTTCCTTGAGGAACTGCAGGGAACCATCAATGTCAAGCTTGAAGAGGGCGCAACTGGTGTGGAGAGCATTAGTAAGCTCCTTGAGAATGTTGGCGAGAAGATCAACAAGAACGAGAACGTCCACCAGGACCTCAAGGATATGCTTGACACCATCAAAACTGAATTCGAGGACTCGAAGGCTGTTGTGTCTGGCGTCAAGGTCGAGTCTAACGAGAAACTTCAAGAGGCAACCGAGACTCTAAGCACCAAGATCGACGAGAAAATTGGTGAGCTGATTGCCAAATATGAGACTCTTCAGACTACCCTTGATGACAGAAGCAAGGTCAGCGAGGCCCGGGATGAGGCTATGGAGGCAGCCGTTGTAAGCTCTAAATCCGTCACAGACGAGCTCAAGCTTCTTATTGATACTCTGGGCTCTACCGTCACCGATTCGCTGGAGAAGATGGAGGAGGCTTCTAAGACTGTCTTCACCAAGGTGGAGGAGCTCGTGGCCCGCAGTGAAGAGACTCACACCGAGGATAAGGCCGAGCATCAGCAAACTCGCGACCAGATCACTGAGGCCTTGACGGCTGTTGAGAGCTTGAAAGAAGAGGTCAGCGAGTCTCATCCCAAGATTCTCGAATCTGTCAAGGATCTACTTCTACTTGTTGGTGAACACTACGAGCACTCCAAGTCTTCGACGACCGAAATACAGGATAAGATTGTCGAGCACAAGTCTCCTGAAGAGCTCATGACCCTCCTGACACTTCTCACTGATGACAAGTTTCATAACACCCATGTTCATGAGAAGTTGGATAAGCTGATCGAACAGATCTACAATGACTCGGAAGTCAAGGAACGCCTCGACAAAATCATCGAGGAAAAGTACAACGATATAGAGGTTCGCGAGAAACTAGACAAGATCATTGAGTCTAAGTACGATGATTCTGAAGTGCATCAGAAGCTCGCTACTCTCATCGACTCTAAGTATGATGATTCGGAGATTCGGGACAAGCTGGAGAAGATCATCGAATCCAAGTATGACGACGCCGAAGTGCGGGCTAAGCTCGACAAGATCATCGAAGAAAAATATGACGACGCTCCAATCAAGGAAATCCTTGGCATGCTTGTTGAGCAAAAGTACGATGATACGCCCATCCGCGAGAAGCTTGATCTGATCATGGACTCCAAGTACGATGATACTTTGGTCCGCGAGAAGCTTGATCTGGTTCTGGATGGCCGATATGACGACGCTGTCGTACAAGAGAAGCTCGACAAGTTGGTTGACCACAGCGCCGTGGCCGATCATGCCTTCAGTCGCCTTGATACGCTGGATAAGGTCCATGCCTCAGTGGTCCAGACAGCTGCTGATATTTCCGAGTTTCTCTCGGCGCAGAAGCAGCGCATTGAACAGGCCCACGAAGACCATACCAAGACTCTCCAAGAGACCATGGCGTCTGTGGAACGCAAGCTCGCGGAGAAGGATCACGTTGAAGCAGCCGTTGCAAGTCTCCGAGATGAGGAGGAGAGGCTTCGACAGAGTGTTATGACGTTGAGAACAGAACAGGAGAGTCTGATACGCCAGAAGACACGTTTGACTGGTGATGTCTCTTCCCTCGAGACGGCCCTTCACATGCGTAAAGAGGAACTCTACGACATGGAATCTCGTGCTGAGAACCTGGAGCGCCGGATCCTCGAGGGTGTTATGGACCATTCTCGAGTCCTTCTCATGGCAAAGGCCAATAGGAACGGTGGCGATGCTATGAGCCGCAAACGTGTTAGAAAGCCTGTCAACGAAGAGGAGTCTCCGGAAGCAGGTGCACATGGCCGCAAGTCTATGGTGGGCATGGCACTGAATGCCAAACGCAATTTGGCTGCTCCAGTACAGAACGGAGCAGGTCGCAGAATCGTTTCGCTCAGCCAGATCAACAACAATGTAGCTTCTGGAGGTGTCAAGCGCAGCCAGAGCGTACGAACCCCCTTGGGCGG
The DNA here is from genome assembly GCA_013396095.1 of Fusarium sp. NRRL 52700. Taxonomy (NCBI): domain Eukaryota; kingdom Fungi; phylum Ascomycota; class Sordariomycetes; order Hypocreales; family Nectriaceae; genus Fusarium; species Fusarium sp. NRRL 52700. Next base: position 392,945 of record JAAQRM010000301.1, read on the forward strand.
CGGTAAAACATACCGCAAGCGAAGCTGGGGTGGTAATCTCGACAAAGGCCTCGCTGACAATGACAAAGAGAATACTGTCAATGAGACTGTCGAGGAGGTCGATGAGGCAGATGTCAAGTCAGCAACAGTGCCAGAAGCGACAGAAGCACCCACAGATGAGACAATAGTCATTGAACCGACACCCAATGATGAGGAAGCGAATGGTGGCGAGGATGGTGACAGCGACAACGAAACCTTGAGAAGAAGCAGTCGAGGCACCGTAGTGACGAACAGCACGGATATGTATACGGATGGTGACGAGTATAGTGAGTACAGTTACACCGAAAGCGAGTGGACAGAGAGCAATGTTGGGACTGATGCAGGATCAGTGCAAGGCAACGAGGTAGTGGTCTATGGGAATTAACGCGGAGGAGTAATCACGACAAGCTTGATTTAGCTGGCATACCATACCATTCATGTTTATTTTGAGATGGAAACGAGACAAAGGAGACTTGAGTTTGGTGTGATGTTTATTTGGCAAGGGCATTATTGATTGTATGACGAGCGAGCGTTCAGGATTGGCTTGGGTTTTGAACGGATTGGAGACTCTTCCCCCTTTTCCTTGGTATTCGCAATCTGCTTATAGGTCGGTTTTGACGAGAATGATGTTTTCTTGACACCTTTAATAATAAAAGAATGTACGAATCAATAACATTGCTGAGACTGTGCTTATGGCTTACAGAGAGTAGAGCAAACCGAGGTCCCCCACTGAATTGTCTTATCTTATCAGCAACCCCCTCCAGCAAACGCGCTTAGCTTAATATGTACGTATGTAGCATAAACATGTACTTTGTGGACCAAGATTCGACAACGAACATAATTCTCGACGTGTCTTCCTGCACCGTCAATCAATCGCAATCATCGCCATGGATCAAACCCAAGCAGGGGGTCTCCTTGACCCTCCTGAGCTGACACCACTCGAGCAAGAGGTTCTAGACGAGTACGAACGCTTGGCCGACAACATGAACAAAGTGCGTCTGCCTCGTCATGCTGCGATCTGAAAGACCGACACAGACTGATATCTTTCCCAGCTCGCCACTGTCCTCGAACATCTTGCCTCGAACCCCAGTACAGAAATCCTTGACGGCCTTCGTGAGCTCGAGCGCAAGACGAGTCTCGCCTTTACTCTTCTCAAAGCCAGTGTTTACAGCATAGTCTTGCAGCAGGAGATTGACTGGGGTGACGGATCGACAGCGCAATGAATCAAAGAAGAACGAGAAGGCAGCTTTGTGGTGGAAGAGACAAGGATTGATACCCAACCAAATATGATGCGCGAAACGATACTTTATTTCACATTGCAATACGACAGACATTTGATATCAAGTGACGATACATCAACTATACCATTTTTACCACGCCGAGGGCATCAAAGAATGACTTCTCTATTACAGGCTACAGATACACGTTTTTTTGTCTTTGGTGATACAGGTGGTTTGCGTGAGAGTGGGTTTAATATACAGCTCCTCCATAGTAGACCTTGCGCACATCCACCAGCTTCTTGCCCCGGCCGATGGCGATCTGCTCGGGATCGGGCTGGTTGGTCAGCGCTTGGTACGCCGCCTTGACAGAGTTCATGGGGTTCTTGGATCGGGGCATGCGAGCAGCGATGTCGTGGATGCCGGCGGCGCGGCACATCTCGAAGATACGGTGAGGGCAGCGAAGTCCGAAACCTGGGAGGGAGGAGGTTAGCTAGCATGATCGCGCGGTTGCCGGCGATGAGTGGATACATACCGGGAGGACGGGCCATCAGCTCAACTACAGTGCCTGAGATCTTGGCAGACACATTGCCATAGATAGTACGGTTCTCATATCGTCGGACGGGTTTCATGTTGCGGATAGCCAACATCTGAGCTGTCTCCTCAGCCACACCAGCCTCAGTAGACTTTGCCATTCCAAGTCCCAGACGGCCATTGCCGTTACCAGCGATGGCAACCACAGAGGTACTGCGGACCTTACCCAGACGAGTTTGATTGGAGACCCAGCGAGTCACAAGGCCTTTGGTCAGCAGCGAGCGAATGTCCTTGAGACTCATGCCTGTCAGGCGCTTGATCTCTTGATACTTGCCCGAGTCATCTTGGCCCTGATCCTCGGGGTCTACGGCGTGCTTGTACAAGCCTTTGACACCAGGGACCTTGCCGAGATCAGGTGCCTCAGCCGTGTAAGTCCGATCAACACCGGCGGGGCCATCCTGAATGAGCTCAATGTTCGAGGGCTCGACCTCACCCTGACTGCTAAAACCAACAATCTTGTCCAGCTCGGCCTCCCATGCCTCGTCGACAGCCTCATCCAACTTCTCAGCCTGGGAACGAGTCATGAACTCGGGACCCTTATCGTTTGCAGTGGGCTCAGGGCCGTCCTCGGCGATAATATAACGTTTGATCAGCTCAGGGTCTTTTTCAATGTCCTTGAGCTCATCCTCAGTGAGGTCTATCAAGTCTTCTCCCTGGCTCTCCTTCACACGCCGCAATGCTCGGACCATGGCTCGGGTAAGTTGGTCGCTTGTCTTCTTGTCAGTGATCTTCATCATTTTTTGTCCGTAATTGTCGATCCATTCGCTCTTGTCAGGCCATTGTACCTCTCTCGGGGTGCCTTCGATCTCCGGCTTGATATCGTAGCGGGGGTCCAGCACGGTATAATCCTCGATGTATGTTGGCTTGTAGGGATCGTCACGTAACCGACCCTGAATGATCATGTCTTCGGGGCTGACGGCTTTCTCGCCCAACTCGATAGCCTCGAGTTGCTCTGGTGTGTAAGAGGCCTTGAGGTTCTCGAGATCCTGTTTGGACAGGTCGGCAAACTTGTCCTGCTTGTACTTGTCCATGCCCGCCGTAAATTCGCCCGACTCCTTGATCAGACCTAGCTCCTGGGCCTTGACATTTCGAAACCGAGACTTTCGCTTCGACCTGGGTGGTGTGCTGTGGAATTGACTACATGGTACGAGAGGGACGGTGACTGAAGCGGTTCGTGATGAGGCGATGCACCTGCCGAGAAGGTTGCGCGCCGGACGTGCGACGCTCATGGTCGGCATGAGTTTGAGGCGTATTGATTCGACGAGGACCAGCGGCAATGGAGGAGGAGGAGGAGGTTGGTTTTATTGGCGTTGCTCTCTCTCGCTCTCTCTCATATCTCTCACACGAGCTAGAGATTTTTTGGGACCCAAGAAATGGAGGTTCACAATTGACATGATCCCCATGCGGTTAGCGGTTGATGGGCAGCAAAAGCCAATCAAATCACGACTTTCATCAACTTTACAAACCGACCCTGGAACTTCCATTCTCCGTCCATAATCACGTGCTCCAGAGCAATGCTTGTCTAAATCAACCTCATCCATCTTCGGAATGTTCCTTGAAGCCACTGAACGGTCTCAACCACTAACATGAGTGACGCCATTACTCAATGACTGTGATTGAACGGTTTCTTCTTCTATTTAGGTACTAGCCGCTTGCTCTATCGTACTCTCACAACTGTACCGTCAGCCATAACCAATCATGAGCCACCTTGACATCAGTCGACTTTTGTTACAAGGTGAAACGTCTCAGTAACACCCCTGGGAGCCAAGCGACTGTTAGGGGTCTTCCACCGTTGTCACCACCCACTGTGGACCATTTACCACATTTGCTTCGCGTCCCGTCTGTCACGTTGACTCTTTTTCTCTTCCCATAGCTATTTCGATCTCTGTACGTCTTTATTCTATTCCATTCAAAGAACATATTACCTTCCATTCCTACTCTGTACGTGACTGGCGCACTGTACGGCCTAATTAAATTTGAAAAAAATCCGGCATTCCTTTATCAAAAAAACCTCCTAATACAACGACAACGACAACTTCATCCTCACCATACATACATACATATCTTGCCCTTCACGATGGGTCAATTCGACTGGTTCTCCTCTATCGGCGCTACAGACGAAGCTGTTGCTGTCCTCAACGACCAACCCATTATTTTCACCATTCTCTTGGTGGTCCTTGTGGCTGTCATTCTGCAAATCGTCCTTCTCTGGTACATTCACTATGCAACCATGAAGCCCGAGCAGCGCAAAGCAAAACAGGACAAGAAGGATAAGAAGAAAGCGGGCAAGGCAGCAAAACCAAGCAAATAAACACCATCTGTTCCTTCAGCAATTATCAACGGCAATATTTGTCCTGGCCATGACACTCATTTGCAATCTCACCGACTTAACATTCACCATTCTATCTGCCTCTCGATTTCTATAGAACAGGCAAATGTAATGCTACGCTTGCCTCTCCCATACGCTATCTATAATATAACAATCTTTCTTAGAGCATTGCCAAATTCCTTTTCAGTTTCCGAGTGACACGTTCTCATCACCAGATGTTAGTCTAAGTTACACTGGTTGTCGCAGATCAGCCAGTGGTCCAGACTTGGGAAGCTTGCTGGATCAACTATTGTGTCTTGGGTTGTTGCGAAGTCAACATCCTGCCTCATCCAAGCTTGCTCAAGTGGCATCTCATTCATAAATTCCATTGTGTCAAACCCAGTTCCAAGCCGACCAGTTTCACCAAGCCAAGGCTCTGGCCAACCTCCATAAGTTGGGCTGTTGGTAGCATCGCTCCATAGATCTTGATCCGTCTCGGGAACTTCAGAATTCAAATCAGTTTTTGCTTTGTGATGCTCCTCATCTTTCGCAACGTCGAGGCAACCATCCATAATATCCCAGCTTATATCCATCATTGCAGTGCTCTGGCTTTCTGGAAGCACGCATTCGCCTGGTATCGGCACCTTTTCATCTGTCGCTCCAATTGACGGCTGTATTCCAGGAACAACAAACCCTTGGCCCAAAATGCGGTACTTTCGAGTCGGGATCATGGTTCTTTTTAACGTTCTCCGATTTGTTAATGGAGGTATATTGACGTGTTGAAGAAGTACCTCCCAGGCCTTTCTCTCCAGTATGTCTACAGGGTGTTTTTTTGCACCATGCGGGTGAGAAGAAGCCTTGTAGCCCGATGCTAGATCAGCCACTTGCTGTCTGAGCACTGGGGATTCGGCATGCTGCATACTGGCTAAGGATGTGGCAATGACGGGTAGTAGTTCGGCGCGGTCTGATATACTCTGCTTCCTTCATCAGCGACTGAAATAGAGAAGTGCTGAGACTCATACCTTGAGATAAGGTATATTAAATACTCCCGGCGCAAGCTTGGTGAGGCAGTAACTGAGTCCGCAGCCCCAGACTTGATAGCCCCTGTACGACCTCTCTGGAGCCAGCATTAACTGCTCGAAGAGGATTTCCATTACGGATGATGACTGTAGGTTTTTCAATACTTGAATTTCCTCAATGGTGTTCTCCCGGGAGAGGGTTTGCGATGCATTCCCGCTCTCTTCTTTGCATGGGGAGTTGAGACTGAACATGAAGCTGTCAATAGCTTGTTGGTCGGCCAGCTCCAGAGTGCTTAGCAAATTGCTCTCGATATAGTCTTTGACCCTATCCTTCGGCTTACCCTTCTTCTTCCTTCGCTTGCTCGTCTTTAAACGTTTTCGAGGTTGTTCTTCTTCTTCTTGAGACACATTGCGCACATCGAACGACAACGTTAGCTTTCGAAAGGCAGTGGTATAGGCGGAAACTGGAGCAACAAGAGCCGATGAGAGATCCGGGTGCTGGAGCGAGAAAGACAGAAGTCCAGGTAGCTGGACTGGACATGATCGGTTAGGCTCTAGATGAACGCCCAGGCGACCCCAAACCTGATCAAGTCAGTTATAACTCACCCGGAAGCTCCATGGCAAAGCCAACATACCTCGCAACCGCCGACTGCTTCTGCTATGGCATTGAGATGGAAAGTCTCAAGGACTGGATGTCCATTTATTGTTATAGAAACCTCAAGGCAACAAGCACCGGACCGAGCAATCCAAAGATGAGAATCTTCCACTGCCGAGGAGAGATCTCTGATCGTTGCAATATGCCGTGCGCCATCAGGGGCATCAATATTTATCGATGCTGAAGCTGACAGTTCGACATTTGCCTGGTTTGCGATCACACGAATAGTCGGGAGTCGCAACGCGCACGACATTGTTATTCCATACTTAACCAGGCAATGGGAGGGCAGATGATGCCTATGAAATATCGCGCGGTGTTGTTGGTGGAAAATGATCCCGAGAATTGCTGCACTTGTGGTCAAGGAAGGAGCTTGTAGTCCATCCCAACCTACCTACCCAATTTGAGAAGCACTCGACGGGACAGTGGAAAGAAGAAGCGATCTGATAACTTCCATTCTCTACCTACTAAGGCAGGTACTCGAGATAGGCACATTCAGTTCACGGCAATCATCCAAAATACTATAGGCAGTTGAGAGATATTGAAAGATATCGTAGCCAAGTCGCTAATCGTTAGGGTGTTTTCAAAATATGAGTCCCTACTACTAAGGTAAGTCAACCACATAAATCCTAGGTGTGTACATCATTATCTGGCTATGTTCAGTCCAGGCCAATAGGCACGCAAAGTCTATAAAATGCCCGCAATGTTTGCATCCACAAGTATAGTGCTCCGTAAACTCCGTGCAATCAATTGATAGATTACTTTGCAAACCATGGGAACTTCTTCTTAGGCGGCTCAGCGAAATTCCCTGAGCCACTTTCGACTTGCACACTTCGCTGATAAATGTCCTGTATGACCCTGTTAGTTTGTGTCCTTGAGGGATCATGCAGCTGAATTCTTACCTCTTCATCCGTTGGCATGCGACAACCCAGAATCAGCTCTCTCGCAGTGTCGTGCTTGGTTAGATTTGGGTATGATGTGCTCTGGCTCTTCATGATTGGCAACAAGACCTCTCCCAGAACTTCAAACTTCTTCCAATTGATGCGATCTCCATCCGTGCCGACAAATGTTCTGCTTCCCTCCTCCGCAGACACCAAGTCTCTTCGATGAAGGGGAATGAAAGGAATCCGGGGGAGCGAAGAATTTTCCCAGGCTAGGCGGTAGGCAAAATGACTCTTCTGAGTTCCCATCAATATACCCAACCGCGCAAACCGCTTTTGGACTTCTGCTGGTACTAGTGTTCTCGTCTGATTCAATCGATGAATGGCAGTTCCGTTCACACCTGCTAGAATGGCTGCCAGCCCATTGTAGTTGTTGAGTTGCCGCAGCTTAAGTGAAATATTCATGAACTTTTCTAATATTAGCGCTCGATGCTTGGCTTTGTCCCGCAACAGAATCATGTTGGCAACCCATTTGGCAACATGGTTGAAATGGTTGATCATTCGATTCACATTCCGTAAACTCTTGCAACGCTCCTTTTGGGACGCCGATAGGCTGACATGGCGAACGAAATCGCGTATTCGGATTGAGGAAAACATGATCCAATCGATTCTGGTCAGCTCGTCCGCAACATCATCATCGGGGATATCCATAAATATATGGTAGCGGAATTTGTTCATCGGTAAGTTGTCTGTAGGTTCCAGGTTGCCCGCAGCTCTTTCGTAATCCTCAAACGTATGGAAATGTACTTGGCTCGAGACACTGCTGCTTCTGTCCGCAAGAGAGACCTCTGAGCTTCCAGATGGTCTTGCTTCCATGTCCGACTCCACCGTCAACACACTCACACCCGATGACAGCTCGTTCATGTCCTTTGACAAGATCTCACTTGCGAGCTTGTCGCTAGTCTCGTCCGAGTTTGCCCAGCCTGTATCGTCGTCTTCCACGACATTGAATTGGAGGTGTCGTCGCATATGCTGTGCTGCGATCGAGAAAATCGGTTCTGTACTCAGATACCTGATAAACTCCTCCAAGTTTCGTCTAGTTTGAGGACGGGCGAAGTCGCCAGGGTAAAGGGACACCCATTTCGCGACCACCTCAATAATTCGGAGCTGTGTGGCTGTCTTGGAAAGGTAGTGCGCTGTCTTATCGTCTCTCACTTTGTCCAGTCGTGTTAAAATCGCAGTAAATAGCTCACCAGGAGCTGCAAACTTGCGATAAAGACAAAGAAAAACATCAGAGAAGTTGTTGTCGACTCTTGTCAAGCGAGGGGCAAGAAGCCGATCAACTAGCTCATCAAATGTTACCCCTGCCATCTTCGCTTGCTTATCTAGCGTGTTGTCGTCATTTCTTTGAAGTATCGGGATGTCATCAGAGTATCGGTAGGATTCTGCATCAGACTCATCCACATCCAAGAACGAATCGGTACTGGGTCTATCGAGTCGAATGCCAGGAGTCCTCAGCATATTATTGAGTGTTTGCGCTTGGCCCACTTCTCCTGCCTCGGGATTCGAGCTGGCTATATGACCTTGCCTGGGGCTACGAGATGACTGCGCTCGGTAATTTTCATTAATTGGTGGATTGGAGAAACCCTTGAGTAAAGAGAAATCGGAGCTTGCTCGACTATGTTTGCTATGTTGGCTAATGGGGCGCCCGGTGCCAGCGTCAGGAGCTTCCAGATTCGCAGCAGACTGAGCTCGCCTACGCGAGAACGTTTCGCCATTTTCTTCTAGACCATAGTTAGCAAGGGTCTGCCGGTAATGTCTTCCTAGTGCACTTGCCTCTTCGATGGGCTATTGCGGCTCTCAAGATGGTGTGGAGGCACGTTTTGGCAACATCAGTATCATTTGAGGAGATCTTGTAGGTTGAAACACAAGATTTGAAGAGTTTATGATTCGCAATGGCTTCGGCGTTGACCTGCCATTCAGCTTCAGGGGTTTCACATTTGCAGGCCACCAGACTAGCGGGCAAGCCAGAGTTCGTGAGAGCCGCTAGAATGAAACATTTAGTATAGCCTCAACGATTCAAATGGATGGATTTCGTACCCAAAGTCTGAGGTAGTTCACGCACGGATTCATGATTCGTGACATCATACAATATAAGAGCAGCATCGACGCGGGGGACGATATGCCCATTGATCTGTTTTGGCCACTGGATCGGCTGCGTGGGGTTCAATTCGAAATACTCCAGGTCCAGCTCGAGTAGAGTTACGGCGTGAGAGTTGTTGTCAACCAGCATACGGACGCTGGAAGCATTCGAGATGGGTGGGCGAGAGAGGCCTAAGACCCGCTGGACAAAGGATGATTTGCCGACGCCGGTGGAACCGATGACGGCAATGTTGAAACTTTCCATAGTCGGTGATGCTTGGGACTGTATAGCGTCAAGCTGTGGTCAGCCGTCTGTCGCAAAACTGCCTCTACCATCCAAACACCGGATGACCGTTTGTTGAGCAACGCTGCCCCGCGATAGCTAGGGTGGGGCCGCATGTGATGGAACATGGTTACATACCCAGTACGAAGAGGGTGTAGCGGTCAAAGATTCTCGTCGTGGAGGCGGCCAGTATTGGCTTGGTTCGCTATCATCGCTGTCGGGCTTCGCTTTCTTTCCGCCGCCGCTTTTGCGTTTGGCTTGCTTGGCCGCTTTGCCGGAGTTGTGCCCCTTTGTGTCGTGAAAAAGATGCTCGTGGTCCTCGTCTTCTAGCGATTGGTAGACCGAACTTCCATCAGATTGATCCTCGTCCTCGGAGACTGCAGCAGCTTGAACGGCTGGGTCGTAGGTCTGAAAAAAGGGGTCGTCAATAATTGAACCGACTGAGTCTCGATGGCCGTTGGCCGGGGCTGAAGGATCGGAGTCGCTTTCGATGTCGGGGTCTATGGACGCCTGGCCTGGAGCGGCAATGCCTGAAGTTGGGTGAGCATTGTGTGAGTCAACATGATTGGGTTGCATTGTCGCAACTTCAGCGACTAGGCTGAGTGGTAGAGATAAACATGGACGGGATAGACTCGATGCCAGCAGGCGCAAATGGCAGATGGAGGGACCAAATCCTTGCGGGGATGGAAGAACTCGTGGAGCTTGCTTGACTAAGGCAAGGTAGCTACAGCAGGGGTTCAAACCCGTAGTAGACTGTGTGTTTGAAAGAATGGAGAAGGGATGAAAACACTTGAGGTCTGAGTAACGAGAGACAAGAAGGCACTAAATGAAGAGCGAAAAGCTAGAAAACAAGGGAGGGAGATGGATTTACCGTACCTTAGTGACTGGGAAGGCTTGCAGTGTACTGTGTTGTACAGTACCGTGCTTGGGAAACCAACGGAATGAACTGGTTCGAGGGTGACCTAGTGAGAGGGACGGATGCGCAGATACCGCGAAAACAAGCACTGCGTGCGTCGTTTGGGTGACAGCCAGCGAGACAAATTGAATGGGTATCTTGAATTAGTATAAAGCACTGAATGGTCAGAACAACAAAGATTGGAGTCCTATCGGCTCTCGTCTCGAGGTACACGCCGGGTCACTGCCTATTCTGAGGCAATACCCAATACAGGCACACACCAAGACACAGAGTTGAGACACCCAACTCGGAGTACTCGAAACCTATTCGAAACCCATCGTGTTAGTCCAATTCGACCAACCTTAAGCCGTACAACAAAAACCAAGAGCGTTTACACAACGGGACAATGCATGGCATTCCGTCCGCAAGCGGAAGAACTACCTAATACTGTGCAACCAGAAGGGGCCCAACTGCAGTACTGCAATTGAATACTACTGACCGAGGCCCAATCTGAATTGGATATATCTTTGTGCAAATCTGAGGAGAAGGACCTCGAACAGATAGATGCCAGGAGAGAGGAGGAGAGGATGCGCTACGACGCGCTGAAGCGGACCCGGCGTCGTGGGTTGGAGAGTGCCAGAGTGGATGCGTGTGCGTACAGAGAGGTAGGCTGCAGACGCCTCTGACTCGGAACGGAAGAGAGCCACGAGGGGGGGGGATTCCTAAGGAACGCGTGCCTAGGAACGGACAAAGAGTATCCTCAATCTTGACACCGTCAAGTTGGACTGCGTGAAATGTCGAATCTGGCACGAAGAGGGGAGAGAGCTGGAACCGAGCCTGTGGCTCGGAACAGGGAACGTTTTAGGAGCGGTTGGGCAGGCTATTTCCAGTTAAGGAAACTGGGTTCAAAGCGTTATGCAGGACTTGGGCAAAACTAATAATTAAGTCACTCATTTCTCGGCGTTGTTCTGAGGACTGATTTTTAAATTGAGTGTTGGAGATCAACGGTAATAGCAGCCATCCCTAACGATATAACAGGCCAAAAAGAATGCGGCACGGTATCGGCATCGGCGCGGCACGAAACGGTTCCTGGAACGCAAGCAAAGAAAGGGTCTTTGTCCTTGACTGAGACAGTCAGCAACTGCATAACCTCAAACCCAATTGTCCAAGACTGACTGGCCTTCCAAGCTTCTTGGTTCTCACGCATTCTTATTGCACATCTCCCAGGATCCAATCCCGCGTTCTGTGTTAGCGCTTTGCTGCCCATTGGCCAGTGCACCAAGGACCAACAGGGACTTACCTGGCACTTGATCAGTCTAGACAATCATAAGACTAACGTTTAGTTGATATACATAGTACCAAGGAGTACCAGTTCCTGGTTGATAACCACTTCAGCCAGCCATGATCAAGAAGTAGGGCTGGTAGTGGATCCTGGTACATCGCACCCATCAGATTGATTCTGTCTTACACATGGTCTTCGTATCCAGGACATCCAATAGCGACTGTTTAGACCTCACTCGCTCATCCTCAGTGTCCCTAGATTGGCGCCTTCCATTGGAAACCACAAGATTCCAGCTCTTTATAGACGGGCCTCATGGATGCCATGCAATATACTTTCATCTGAGGCAACGGGCGTTATAATACGAGGCCGTGGAAACACCTGGTCCATTCGGTCTTTGTCATTTGTCATCTTCACTGTCTTTCATATTCCTTCGTAATTGGATGCATGGATTGTTCATACATAGTACCCTATGAGCTTGAACTCTCTAAAAGGATAGAGTCATATATGAGGAAGCTTTATCATTTTTATCAATCCTTCAGCTTCAGTATTCGCTCCTGGAGAGGCATTCGGTAGTAGAGCATAACTCCAAAACTCACGCCAGTTAACCTAGACACAATCAGATGTTTGTTGGTACTGTAAATTGAGATCTGGAAGCGTATGATCATACTGTACAGAATTTATAAGACGATGTATCGTCGCACCGAGCTCTCATATAGGTATGATCCACGACTTGGCTGCTTGTTACTAACGATTGTCAAGACACGTCTTCTGTTGTTGTGACGGAATAAAAACAAAGGCAGATCAGTCCGGTTTCCGAACAGGCACTTTCCAGAGAGCATAATAACTGACGTATCTGAAGACGTTGGCTGTTATTAGCGCTTGTCCGTATCCGTATCGTAATAATGTTCGCTCACTGGCTTTGGGGACACGATTCATGAGTCAACACCAACGAATAAACCTTTGGTGGTTCGCAACTAACAGAGACTCGACTTTACAATCTGGCTGGTATTATTATCCGGCCAACCACCTAGGTACGATAGTTGGCTGATACAGAAATACATCATTTTTGTGTCTAGTTCCTCGAAATGGAGCGAATTGTCAACATATGCTTCACTTACCAGAACTTTTTACTGAACTAGTCAAGTACACATGACTGCGAGAGCATAAGTCGGATCTTGCTCCGCCAACAAGGGGAAAGGAACGACTATATAAGATATAACAGTTTGACGACAGGTTGTTCAAAGTACTTTTAGAGTCAGATTTGCAACTCGGCAACGGCGAAAACCGACAGAAGGTTTACGGCACTTGCAAGTCCGCCAAAAGAACCCTTCACCAAGGATGCTTTGGGCTCTTGCAAATACCCCGAGAGACGTTGTCCTAGTCATTGTAAGTCGGAGCCGCCTTGGCACATTCCTGTGCCCAAAAGCGGGAGCTCTCAACTCGGAAAACGCACGAGCCGTCCTACGAGTCCTGTCAATGGATCGCACCCGCAAAGTGTAGCGCCGCCGTCTGCCAAGTTGGGGAATCCAAAGTGAGGTCCCAGTTCTCCCAGTGAATTGTAAGTATGTCCATGCTAGATGATGAGGCCTGTCCAGGAACAAAGTATGCATATGGCGATCTGCATATCGTCGGGATAAATCAATGCCGGATCTGTGTCTTCGAGAGAAGAAACATTGACATTGACATGTTTGATCCTTTGGAACCGACCTTTTAGAGAGGCACTCGTCGATATTGAGTGTCCACTGTCTTGGCTGAGTGGTACTCAATCTCTGTTGGTTCGACTCAGCGTCCGTGTAGTTCTGGCCCCTCTGACTGGAATTCCATCCACGTCAACACCATTCCCCAGCTGCAGCAATGTGCAGAGGACATCTTCGGCCACTTCGAGAACCACGGTATGTCGTCGTGTCAACTCCCAAGAGAATTGACATGTCTAGTCTTTGGTAACCTCCACATGTCCGTGACATTGGCTCTGTCACGAGACCCAATGACTGCTTCAATGTCTTACCCAAAACCCCGAATGACGTTGGATCAACCCATGTAGCTGGATCCTCCAAGAATCTACCAGACGTTCTGTTTGTGTGGGCTATTTCTAAAAGCAGCCATATTCGGGAAATAGGGTTTTTGTGGAATACTAGATTGGAGAAGTTGTCCCCTTTCGGCGATCAGGAACGCAGGCGACATTAGCTGATCATAACAAAGGGACCAAATTAAGCTCCGGTCAGACCAGTCCACTCAGCCCGCCGTCGAGTTGCGAGCCAGTTACGCCACTTGGGCGCTCCTGATGGATAGATGCCCACTCATCGCGGACGGCTTCATAGTTTTCCTCAGTGGGCCAGGCCTGGAGTCCAGTGCGTTTGACATGTTTTGCCAAGGAACTGTAGCCATGACGACGTTTACATTTAGTTGTAGCCAGAGACATTTATCTTGCCGACATCCCCAACACCCATCAAGTACGCCCAAAGACTAGTTCAAGTTTTCTTATATAGTCAAAGAATCGTACAACGAAGGCTTGTCTGTCGATATATCATTACCTAGTGGCCAGCAACCCTGCAGCCGTCATAGTGGCATTCAATCCCCTAGGATCCCATCCCATTCCTCCAAGCCCGTCACCAAGCTTGCCCAGCATGACTACAACAATGCTGTACACGACGGGCATTTCAATGGAGGAGCCAAGCCATCGGTTTTCGCCCACGACAGTGGCTCCTGGGAAACCCAGACATCGACCTAAAGCCTTACAGATCCAGCCATTAGACCCCAGCGAATTGAGCGCGAAGTTAAACGATATTTCAGTCGAGCAAGAAGGCCTGCCTCGTCGTCCAATCCACAAAGAGGATTCACTCCGACCCCCATTATCTGCAACAAGTATGGGTGCCCCTTCTCCCCGGACTATTCAGGCAACACATGCATCGCCATCGATTTCAACACCCGTTTCATCAAGAGTCCTCAGGAAAGAGAAGACTGATGTTAAACTCAGTTCGCCTATGTCTGCAAAGCCACCACGTCGTGGCAGCTTCTTTGACGCATTCCGCTTCAGAAGCTCGAACTACACCGATGAAATGCAAAAGCAGACAGAGGAGGATGTTCAAAAGCCTGCTCGTTACAAGCATGTTCCTCAGGTGGCAGCGCAACAGTTTGCTCGCACTACAACAGTCGAGCCCCTCGCTCAGAAAGCTTCACCCAAAGGAATGAGACCTGCTCCCGGCCCCCACTCTATGTACAATGGCACTATATCGCTGCAAGAGTACAACAGGCAGTATAGAAGAGCACAGAGTCTCTGCAGCGGAGGACCAACTAGCGCCAACAACGTTGCGAGGATGGGAGGCACTGAGCTAGATAAAATGTCAGCCCAACGCAAGAGACAAACCACCCGTAATTCCATGCTCTGGAATGTCAATGGACCTGAATTATCACGAAGAATGAGCACTGGTAACATGCAGCCTATTCCTCAAGCCCGACAAGATTCGATAGGGACGGGTGTCGGAGGCTTTCAAGGGAACGTCGCATCATCTGCGAGACGTGGATCCGCAAGCTCGTCAGGGTTCTCCGATGCATCATCACCCTTTGTACGCGAGTCTGTCCCAGTAACCCCTTTTAAACAAGAGTTTGGTATCAACACTTCGCCTAACCGTCGAGGGTCTGAGACCAGTGCGGCCACTTCTGGTTCACGGAGAGGTAGTTTTGTGAACATCCCCAACCCTCAGCACGCTGCTGAGATACACAGGGTGGACTGGTCTCAGAGTGACCAGCCAGCCAAGGTCCCACGAGATTCGAAGTGGGGAGGCCTCAAACATCGAAAGACTAGTTTGAGCCAGCAGAAGCCCAACGCTGAGGACCAGGGCTCCAATTTTACCAAGACAAGCTCACAGTCATCTGTTTCTCCAAAACCGCCCAAGCCTGGGTTCTTCAAGCGATTCATGCATTAGCGAGGGAAAAAATGCCGAATAACAAGGGTAATTCGACGGCCGGATGATATATATGGAGGAGCGAAGACAACTCACCAATGATAATTGTAACATAATGACTGAATACTAAAAATGAAGGAAAATCTTAATATACCACCTCGGCATTCAAGCATATTCGATGTCATGTGAGATATGATTAGAACCAAGGAGGACACCTAACGCTTTTCTTGCGCCATCAGGCGCTCGATAAGTTTTGTATCCTCTTGTGCCATTTTCTGTCGAATGATATTGTCGACGTCCGCCTGTGCATTCTCGGTGTTCATCAAGTGAAGGATAAGTTCAGAATACTCGCGTATAGCGTCACCCTGCTCCCCGTCTGCGCGACGAGCCTTGCGCAAAGCCTCTTTTCCGTTCTGAATACCAATGTCATGGTTCCAAGCTTCTTGCTTTGGTGGCAGACCCTTGAGGAGGGAGGCGGGGATGGCAGGCTTGGCCTCAGGAGGTGGAAGCGTAGCAGCATCTATTTTGCGGAGCTGGTCGGGAAGGCCTGGATATTTGCGAAAGAGAAGGCGAAGCTTCTCTGAGCTTTCGAGAGCCTGAAAGGGATTCGAGGGATCGGGGAGCTGAGGTAGTGATGTTGCTTGCGACTCAGGGAGTGCCGACTGAGGTGCCGCTGGTGCTGGCTCGGGATCAGGAGGGTGATTTTCGCGATGGATCTTGTTGCAAGCAACCGAACAGCTTTGATAATGGTCAGCCACTGACTGGGCTACCAACTGAGATGTGAAGACTTACTATGGAAGGCGACATCTTGGACATTTGTATTTTGGGGGATTCACTCCACATACACCACAAAGTGAAGGGTTTGGTTTCGTTGTCGCATTATCGCCATCTTTTGCTTCAGCTTGTGTAGTTGGCGTAGCAGTATCTTCTAGGTGTTGGACTGGTGGATCATTTATTCGCTGAGGTTCTGACATTGTGATATCTTATGCGACCAAGTTGATATAATGATACGGTACTTAAGTTTAGGTGAAAGGAAGCTAATGTGATGGAACCCAAGGTAAGGTTAGGTGAAGTAGATAAGTAAATACTGTACGGTGCACGAAAGGGAAAAAAGGTACAAAAAAGTTTCAGCTCCAATGGAAGGGGTCTATCGCCCCGCGTCATTACCCGCTTGACATTTGGACCCCAGCAATTAATTACAAGCAAAAAGGAAAAGAAGGGAGAAAAAAAATCTACGTAGAAATGCTGGTCCGTGCACTTCCATCGGGACTTTAAACTTGCCCTTGCATCATAGGTAGCTCACGCATTACTAATGCTCTGACCTATCACGGCTAGGTGAGTGAGTTAAAGAAGCACCCAAGTTGGACCGGCGAAAAGTTGCTATCTAGCATGCCTGTCTTCTATTTCTCAATTAAAAATACCATCTTTTGAACCTTGAACTCTGATTAGAATCGAACCGGTAGCATCCTTTCTTCGACATATTCTATCCTCAGAGCCTACGTCATGGCAACTTCAAGAGCCGTGTCACGGACATTGGCCGCTGTCGCTCGGCCCGTCGCAGAGACATCCTGCCGAGGAATTCAGCGATGGACTCGTTCAATCAGCACCGTCCGATCACAACTTTCTGTCGGTTCTTATACTACACGGCCCCTTGCACAGCGACAGCGCAATGTTCCAAATACCATACCAAGCCTCGCCGGTCTCGGTAGCGGGTTCCGAACCATCTTCATTCAGACGGAGAACACCCCGAACCCAGATGCCCTCAAGTTTCTACCGAATCATCGAGTTGTGCCCGAGGAGCTTTCTACGCCTTTCATCGAGTATCTCAACCCCCGAGCAACCATTTCTCCGCCGTATCCTTCTCCACTCGCTGCCAAGCTTATGAATATCGATGGAGTTACGTCGGTGTTCTACGGCGCCGATTTCATTACTGTTACGAAGGCGGCAGATGCCAATTGGGCACACATTCGGCCGGAGATCTTTGCCCTCATCACAGAAGCCATCACTGCAGGTGAGAAGATAGTCACTGTCTCCGAACCCCGGGAAGGAGAGGCCGCCGAGGAGGAGGAGGATAGCCTTGCGTACAACGAAGACGACAGCGAGGTTGTTGGCATGATCAAGGAGCTTCTTGAGACACGAATTCGACCAGCTATCCAGGAGGATGGCGGCGACATAGATTTTCGGGGGTTCGATGACGAGGGTTATGTGCATCTCCGACTACGAGGTGCTTGTCGTACGTGCGATTCCAGCACTGTCACCCTCAAGAATGGAATTGAGGGGATGTTGATGCATTATGTAAGTTTCCCATTATGACTTACGCCGTGCTGTCCTGGCCTAACGTAACTTTCAGATTGAGGAGGTCAAAGGTGTTAAGCAAGTGATGGACCAAGAGGAGGAAATTGCTTTGCAGGAGTTCGAAAAGTTTGAGGAAAAGCTCAGGCAGCAAAAGGGCACCGCCAGCTCGGCAGCATAGAATGGCTAAAATAAGGATTTGCCTTGTATGTATAATATCTTGGTGGCAATTCGATGATACCCACGAAATCTATCCCCTCGCCTATCTCACCATTGTAAAGTTGTAAAGCGCTGGGGGAATGCCTCTAATCACAATTCGGCATTTGGACCAAGACTCGTTGTGATTGGAAATGCGCATGTACGGCATATCGGCCCTGTGGCCTATTTTTGAGAGCGGAGTTGCTCTGCGCAGTATCGGATCTAGCTGAGGACTAATCCCAACTGAAAATAGAGCATTGTATAACCCAATTGAACAAGCCAGGGATAGTCGCATCACGAGAATGCCGCTGCTACCGTGCTATGCCCATTACTGCAGGAGCTCTCGAGATGGACGACAGGATTTCCAGAAAAGGGCGGATTAGTCGCCGTCTCGTTGCTTGAAGAAAAAGGGTTGGTGGAAACAGAGATCAGAGATCAGCCTAAAGCTGACGCTTTGGGGACATTGTTGCGAGAGGAATGATACCTTCACAATGCCAGCAGTGTTTGGAGGTCGTGCTGCCTGCGTGCGCTTTGACGAACACTGGCTGGTAGGGAACTGGGTTGCTTCGTATACGATCCATATATCACAAGACGGCCACCTTTTCTGTATTGGGAGACTCGTGGTTGACAAAGCGAACGGGTATGCCGTATGTGCACTGGACAGCGAGTATCTGACTTTGACATAGTGCGATGTTTCGAAGAGTCTATAGACTATAAGTGCTCCGGGATGTTCCAAAGGAATATCATCCGTACGTCGTTGGGGTATTGGCGGGGTTTGAAATTGCCGTCAACTTGAGTGTTATACGCGGATGTAAATGCAGATGCGGGCGCGTTGATCTCACCAATTACCTCCTTGCTTGTCTTTCTTTGTACGGTCAACAATGCATGGATATCAATTGAACGCAACCTTCCAGGAAAGACGGGTTTGAGAAGTTGGCAGCTGACTTTACGAGATTTCAGATGTTCTTATGGCTTTGAACTTGTCGAAAAAAAGATCCGCAAAGAGCTGTAGGGGACCCCAGCAGCGATACACCATCCCCCACAAACATTGACTACCTATACCTGGTCCCCCAAGACTTTGGCTAGTTTGGGTCTTCGGGTCTTTGAGAAACGCACGCTAGATGGTATAGATCCGAAGAAAAAGCGTCGCGGAATGCTCGAGTACACTGCAATTGGCCCGGTTGGCGCGATCTGGGAGCTCTCGGGCAGGGTTTATTTTCGGCGTAACACTCACTGTCTTGATAAAGTAACGTTGGGTAAGATGATAAACAACGAGAATTGGATATTGAATTTGGACCCGCCGACAGCTCCAACTGCTGGATTAGCCGTACCAGTCAAGAGCCGCCCTGAATATCCTTGGCTCCGCCGGCAGAATGAATGTCACAAGTCGATGTCGACGAGATTCTGCGTTCCGGTTGTGGATGAACATGCAGGGCCGGAGAGCCGCCGGCATCATTGTCATGATGCAGTCAGGTACCTAATAGCAAAAGAAAGCCCTGCAGGAATATGCCGGGAGCCCTTCAAAATGGCCATGTACTTGTAGGTATCTCCCGTTCTTTGCTCTGGCCTCCAAGTACAATCAAGCCCACCGGATATCTATCCAGAAGAAGCTTGTCAAGCGACCGGCAAAAGCTGGAGAACGAATTCAACCGCGAATTGAACTTAGCTGAAGAGAAGCCACTTTGCACTAGAAGCCCGTTGCGGTGGGATGGCGGCTTGGGATTCTCAGATCCTGTTTCTGTGATTGGCGCGGGAGTCGAGATGCAGTGGTTGATACAGCCTCCACCCAGGGAAACCCCACAATCCCCTCATACTAAGGTGAGCGAAGTGCGAGAGCTGTTGGCGTATCCGGATCTCGAGGCCCAGCGTTATTGTTTCAACGTGGGGAATCAGTTTTGCCTTGGTACCAGGCAACCAAACATATACCGGGCGATAGCAGAGCGCATGACCCCAAATTTTTCTCCGTGGGAGAAATGGATATGATTTAAAAAGGACCCTTTGCGCCTCGGTCTGGACGGGTTTGTTACCTCGACTTGTGTCTTCTTTAAGCCTTTCTTGAACTCAAACGTCTTACAGCACCGATATCAGACTCCAGTCGCACGAAGTAACACACACACACACACACACACACATCGCCCACCATGAGCCCTTCAGCAGTCGAAGGAAATGGGGTCGCAGACGTCAAGACGACTCTCAAGCCCAACATTGGCGTTTACACCAACCCTAACCATGATCTCTGGGTAACGGCTGCTGAACCCTCTGCTGAAGCCGTCAAGTCCGGCTCTGACCTGAAGCATGGCGAGGTCAGTGTTGCTATCCGCAGCACTGGTATCTGCGGGTAAGTTACCATCAATCATGTTCCGACCCCGCCTCACCTAGAGCAACCGCTGACCGGGGTATAGTTCCGATGTTCACTTCTGGCATGCTGGTTGCATCGGTCCTATGATCGTAGAGGGCGACCACATCCTGGGCCATGAGTCGGCCGGCGAGGTCATCGCCGTGCACCCTTCTGTCAGCCATCTCAAGGTTGGCGACCGGGTCGCTGTCGAGCCAAACATCCCCTGCGGTACCTGCGAGCCCTGCCTTACTGGCCGATACAATGGTTGTGAGAGCGTCCTGTTCCTGTCAACACCACCTGTTCCTGGCATGTTGCGCCGATATATCAACCACCCGGCTGTCTGGTGTCATAAGATTGGAAATATGTCGTTTGAGAATGGCGCTCTCCTCGAGCCCCTCAGTGTTGCCCTTGCTGGCATGCAGAGGGCCCAGGTCGCACTGGGAGACCCCGTCCTGATTTGCGGTGCTGGACCTATCGGGCTGATCACCCTTCAGTGCTGTGCCGCCGCAGGTGCTTGTCCTATCGTCATCACGGACATTTCAGAGAGCCGGTTGGCATTTGCTAAGGAGCTATGCCCTCGCGTGATTACACACAAGGTCGAGCGACAGTCAGCTGAGGACTCCGCCAAAGCAATTGTTAAGAGCTTTGGAGGTATCGAGCCCAGTGTTGCTCTGGAGTGCACCGGTGTCGAAAGCAGTATTGCCGCTGCCGTCTGGTCAGTGAAATTTGGCGGCAAGGTCTTTATCATTGGCGTCGGAAAGAACGAGATTAACATCCCCTTCATGCGCGCAAGTGTACGAGAAGTCGACATTCAGCTACAGTACCGCTATTGCAACACCTGGCCCAGAGCTATCCGCTTGGTTGAGAGCAACGTAGTCGACCTCTCAAAGCTCGTTACTCACAAGTTCAAGCTTGAGGATGCCATCAAGGCGTTTGAGACGTCGGCAGATGCCAACAGCGGGGCCATCAAGGTCATGATCCAGAGCCTGGATTGAAGACGGCAATAATGATGAATATAAATTTTGGTGCTCGGCGTATGTTTTTGATTTCTAGGCGCGGGTCCGTTAGAAGACCATACAAATAGCCAGTATTTCGGATATAGACATGAGAATAAGAAATTTGGTGAAGAACTTTTGGCGAAGAACTGGTGATAACTAAGGTTTGAAATGAATTCAGATAAACCAGATGCTGGATGAGGAGATGTCGGATACGCCATCTGTAAGCTTGAATTCGAGATAAGTAAATCAACGAATTTGACAGTTGTCCTCAAGCAGTTACCTTGCGAAAATATAGCAATAGAGATATGTATATAAACATTTCAATGGCGTTTTGCCAGCTTGTAAGGATACATAGGCCATCCAGCGGCAGCGCGGCTAGCAAGTCCGAAAACGGTCTAGTGTCTGGAGCCGTCGGCTACAACCACCATCCAGCGAGTTCTTCCGAGCTTTTTTTCTCCCTCAGACGACCTCACTCAAGATCAAGACCCAGCTTCGACTCCATCAATTGACCACCCGCCGCCGGTCTTTTTACCCCACGGAGCTCCGATATCGAATCTACGAGGCATCTCGCACTCTTTTGCTGCCTAAACCGTCACCATGTCTTCTCTCGCTCGTCCCATGCTCCGTTCGCCCGCTCTCCGCGTCGCCGCACGACGCTTCGAGAGCACCGCCACCCAGAAGGCCACCGAGAACGCAAAGCAGGCTGCCTCCAAAGCCACCGAGAATGCTAAGCTGGCTGCATCGAGGGCCCAGGAAGGTCTGTCGCGTGTCACAACGGCTGCTGGCCCTGCTATTGCTGGTTACGCCAAGGGCGTTGCCAGCACTCTGGGCAAGGTTGGCGGACGAACGGGCAAGGTCATCGGCTTCATTGAACGTACGTTAATCGTTACAAAAGTCACATCCGGCCATTGAATGCTGACATTGTAATGCAGGACAAGTCCCATTCGTCGTTTACTACTCCAAGGTCGCCCTCGAGCTCGGCAAGTTCGTCTTCCAGAACCAGAAGATGAGCCCTCCGTGAGTTCACACAATTCCTACTTATGGCGGGGCATGGACTAATTTGTCTCTCGCAGCAACCTGGCCACCTTCCAAAATACATACCAGAGCATTATCAAGTCCATCCAGAACCGTACCATCATCCAGTCTTCTCAGAACGCCATCCAGCAGGTACGGAATATCGGCCCTGCTCAGCTCGCCGCTGGCGGTGTTGTCGCAGCTGAGGTCCTCGGCTTTTTCACCGTTGGTGAGATTATTGGACGGTTCAAGCTTGTTGGCTACCGTGGCGAGGCCTCTTCCCACCACTAAATGTGTCTCTGGTAGTAAGGAGCAGGAGTTGTAAAGATCGATGAGTGCCGGACGAAGTGATAACAAATAAAGGATGAATGGGCTTTAGACTTGGTTCTCCCCGGCCGAGGACACCTGAAAAGGGCTGGTTGGAGACCGTTTGTTTGGGGGGAGTTGAAAACTGGGAGACTTGGGAATACCGGTCTCACCGGACCTGTGATGTTTGTCCTCTGAGCACTTTTCTTTTGTAGAACTGTACATCAACCAGCCTCTGGCGGGCTGCCCCCTTCGTGGACAGCTTTCAACAATGATATCTAATAACTGCATGAGCCTTTTTGTGATAGATTAAATGGTCCTTAATTACAGTTGTCCCGGTAGCTCATACAACTTATCATGATGTCTGATCACCTGGCAGTGTTTGACAAAATGCCTCAAGGCTGTCTGCCACAGTCTGATGTTACTGACTCACTCTCAAGACTCTTGATGTGGTTACCTAGGTGGTCTATGTCTACGATTGATATTTTCTGGAGTGAGCCATTGTTTATCCTCCGCCTACAGACTTTCATTTTTATTTTCGAGAGAGTAAGTTGGTTCATGGAGTTGTCTGTAAATAAGAATCACTTTAGTTTTACAACCAAGAGCAATGACTCAATTGGTGAGTCCCAGGATTGGGGTGTAAGTTGAGAAATGAGTCAGTATGACCACAGTTGAGCTCGTGTAAGGTCTTCTTAGTATGTGGTCCATATACTGACAATGCTTCGGAAGACTGGAGATGTCTTTCGATACGTTCCTTGTTCCCTACACAAAAGGAGGCTGCAATTGAACGGATTCGCACGAACAAACGCAGCCTTACTCAACCCTACGATACACAAGCTCACAACTTTCAAGTTCATTAATTGTACGTTATACATGAGTGTATGTAGGGTAAACATCCATGGAATGGCCAATATGTAGCACGATACACTTTGAACGTATTCATATTTCTGTATGAGATTTTGGGGTTATTATGAGTGAGCTCTGCAAAGCTCCCAGATCGATTTGCCAGATGATACCTGCAAATACAAATTTCCTCAACCTCTGGGGCAAGCTAATATCCCATGATAGCTGAACTGAGAACTCACTGCGGCAAGTCTCGCGAAGGATGTGCTCAATCCTCATCTACCATATCAACTTCTTTGTCATAACTTGGCGAACCTCGGACTTGTCCACCACCTTCTGCTTCTGGAAATGAGGACAAATACGGGGTGCATAAGCCCTTTCTTCCGACGTTACCTCCTCAACACAGAAGAAATCAATCAGGCGTCTAATAGACGACAGAATGACGGACCCCAAGAACAGACGTGGGAGTACAGCCGCGCGCGAAAATGAGATATGGAATTCCTACACGGAACGCAGGGCGATGCGGTTGAGTATTCCGTATGGTCCGGACCCTGGCCAATGTCGAAGGCCCGTCCCGACATGCGCGGACCTAGAATATTATGGAGTCCGATATTCGCCCTTGGCAACAACAGCGTTATTACCAGCGCCGCTGCCGCATCAGGTAGAAGAACCCATGCCAGCGAAAGCGAGTGCAGAGAATGTGGCCATTGGCAGATGATTGTGACCAGGTGACCATTATCTAGCGGTCAGATAAATTTGAGAAGATCGACAGCCTCGTTCAGGATGGTGGACTGCTTGATGTGATCAAGACCCCGCTGTTGGTGATACAATTGAGAATCCTTGCCTGTTGGTGACTGTTGGTACCATGCTGCCATTGAGGTAAGGCGTCTCTTCAATTTCAAGGGACCCCCGGATATGGGAAGCGAGAAGTACTGCAGCATTGGAAAATCGTGGTACCATTTATGGATCGTCAGGATGCAGTTGCGCGCAAAAGCGCTGGCGCCGGCGCTTGAAACCCTGCCAGTTCACCAGGCCGATTTGGATTTGAGACCATGTCATCCCCCAAATCGACGGACCGATGGCTTCACCACGCTCCTCAGCGTAATGTGCTTCGAACAATGTGTATCAGTATCGCCAAGGCTGTTCGTATTCCTTGCGTTGTGCGGTGAAAACCCCTCCGCTTGAAAGAGAATTTGGCGTTACTGTTGAGGTCCGGGCTTCCTAGCCGTCCAGACATGACTGCAAAAGCGTTAGCAGGCCATCAAGTGTGACGGCAGGAGGTGTTTGTAGACTCACATATTACAATAAGTGTGATAGCGCAAAACACACGTTTCGCGTTTGGCTCTCTCACATAGCTCACGAACTTCCTCGGCCTCGAACCCGAGTTTCTCGATTAAAGGTTTTAAACTCATGGCCTCCAGACTATGAGACAGTCCGATATTGAACCATCGGGCGATTTCACGCTCATTTCGATCAGCAGACCAGGGGCAAACATAGGCCTTGATCACCTCCTGCCTGATATCTGTGAAACCTGTAGCTTCGAGCATTTGCCGATGTTCTTGCGGTGTGACTCTGGCACTGCGGTTGAATCGATCCATGCCATCGAGAAAAAGGTCTGCCCACTTCACGAACGCGGAACTTGCTGGGCGCTCATCATCGTCACATCGAGGTATCCAGTCAACCTCAATGTGCTCCAGGAAGCCAATGCCTGGAGTCAAGTGCCTAGTGAATTATCAGCGTGATGTTCAGGGATATAGTTCAGAACATACTCAAAGGCATTGTGGTAGACTTGAGGCCACAAGTCCGTTTGAATACTGCCAAGTAACATTCGCATATGAATCAAATCGCAGTCGGCCAGTAGGGGCCCCCAAGACGGTTCTTCAATGTCATACTGCTTTGGCATAAAGCCAGGAGGAATCCTATCTACGTTAGCTGGTAGCCTACGAAGAGCGAGTTTGAGCCTACAATGCTGGTTGAATCTGATTGAGGTCCACAGCCATGATCTGGGCATCCGAGAGACATCTTCTTTAGGTCAGCAACGTCATGATAAATGAGATCAATGGCACAGGCATTCATACTCTTCGGCCACGTTGATCGCCCATATACCTGTGCCCGTACCAATATCCATGATTCTTGGCGAGGTGCGTCTGATGGGAGCTAGAAATGGCTTATTGTCTCGCGCCAGAAGGAAAACTTTGTGAAATATATCCAAACGATTCAGTTCTTCCTGTTGCTGGTCAGGCAGCGTACGATATCATCATTTGCAGACGACTTACTGAGTCAATCGGAAATAAGTATTTACCAGGTTTCCAAGAGCCATAAAAACGGCCATGTTGCCAGAATCCATCTTGAAGGTATCGTCCTTCCGATTCGTTCACGCTGCATTGCACATGTAAGATTGGCTGCTCCACAAAGAACTCTATCGCATACCTGTTTTGAGGAGGCATTACAACCATCGATGAAGCCCGTCGAAGCTGCAATGTCCCAATGAAGCGCAGGGCCTTGGACGAGGGCCACGGGGCAAGGCTGCAGCAAGACGTGATTTGTCGGTGGGAGATGACACAGATAATCCGGACTGCTTTTTTGAATCCAGAATGAGGCAAGTTCCCAGTTCTGGTGGAGAAGATCGCTGCGAGTGTTAGCAGACGCACGAAAGTGAAGAAGACGAGATCCACCAGGTGAAGTATAAAGAAAAGATGGAGCGAATGTTCGCGGAGGAATGAATGTGAGAAGCAATGCAGGTCCGACATGATGAGAACCTAATATTTCCAAGGGGAATGCGATATTTGAGTTGTCAGGACAAGCCTAACATGCTTCGGGCACCTTGGGACTCAATGGGTTCCATTGCTTCAACCAAACTTGAGGGTCACCCGGGCATACACACTAACACAACCCGAAGAATCTCATGGCGATAAGGCTCGGAGGATACAACACTGTAGACGCGTTCATAGTAGCTCCTGTGGATCAAAGCAGACAAAGCAGACAAAGCTCCATCCAATGGTGGTTATGGCCATAATTGAGTTGACTGAGAGTCCTAGGGGAGCAGAAGGCTTGAAAAGAGAAGAGAGGGTAGGATGTCTGAGAAGCCTCAGGATGAACTCGCACAGGCGGTTTATAGTATGAACTTACCGAATATGAGCGAGTCCAGAGGCCGAAGCACGTGTATTAGAGCTCGACTAGAAGCCGTCCAGGAAAACGTCAGGAACGTTATGGAGTGTCAAATAAGAGGTTGACAAGATAAATTTACGCGAATCGCAAATTCAGCCCGAGGTGAAACGTCGGTGTCAGGATTTGAAGATGTTGTGCTGGGCGTAGGTTGTGTATATATATAATGCAATTGGACAGAAGACCTCCTGGATGCATTCCAATTTCAGTTTCTGTATCGAGAATACGGCCAAGTTGGCTCACAAGACAAGGAGATGGGAGGCAGTTGGAAGATGAAGGGCTCAACTGAGTTGAGTTTGAGGATTGTAGGAGGGGTTTTTGTTCTCTCGTGATCCTCTTTTTGAGACTTGTGGACCGAAGAGAATGAGCCCAGATGATGGCCGAGTAGTGAATTGAGAGAATAGAGGCTCGTAGCTGGAGGTGAAGAAATGCAGAGGGCATTAAAAAGGCCATGGGCAAGAAAGAAGCCGGAAAAGATGAGGAGGAAGGCTGTTGATACTTATTGTCGCCAGCAAGAGTGTGGAGCTAGAGCGTGGGACATGGATACAGCTAAGGTAGGTACCTAACTTACAGCACAATTGTCTTTGGGTAGTACCTTTAGTAGCTTAAGGCAAGACAGGCTAACAGGGCAAGGCGAGGCAAGGCAGCCCTAGGCACAGCGTTAGAGGTACAGGTACGGGTACAGGTACAGAGGCAGAGACAGAGACAGAGCAGAACAGAACAGAGACAGAGGCGGGCATGGATGGATCCAATGGGTCCTACCTAGCAGTTTAGGTGGACGTGGGACCTTGGACCTTGAACCTGTGGGTGTGGCACTCGAGGGTTCGCCCCTCTTCATTTTTGGGATTACACCCCCTGTTGAGATGACGGCTGTTGGTCGAGTCCTGCTTGTTATTTGTATTGTGATTATTATTATCATGCGCCTCGAAAAGCGGTCGAAGCCTTGTGTTACCTACCATCCCTGAAGAATCTTTCTGATGGACATGAGAACACTTCAGGCCGCCCACTTCAGATTACATAGGTACTTATCAAATGCCACTGAAGCCAGCAACTTTTGACCAGACCGGGACTAAAGTTGGGCCGGGCTGAAAATAGATCACAACCGTAAACTTGCCATTCATATTCTGATCCCCATTCTCACTAACAAGTACCAGAAAGTGGTCAAGAGGATATCTAAACACTTGCGCCAAGGATGCGGCCAAAGATCAATCACAATGGAACCCACACACAGTTCATTCAGAGGGGCAACCAACCTCGATATCGCTGGGCTCCTGGGCTACGCTACCTACCTAGCGGGGCTGATGCATCCCATGGATGGATTCGTGTGAGAACCACTTGTTGTGTTTTATGCAAGGAACTTAACCTGCCTTACCTACCCGTCCATACTGTACCTCAGGTACATACCTACATACGTTGGCTCACTCGCTGTCTCTGAGTGACTGACAGCCCTTTGGCTTGGACGTTCTGCAGCACCTGCAGCGAACTCCTTCATCGCCTATCCAGCCCAGCAAAACTACAACAGCATCTGCATCGCGTTCCCTTGGCTGGCCTCCCCAGGCGCGGCCCGCGACGTTGGTTTCCATGGCCCAAATGGTCTCCCGAGGAGGTCTTGTTATTCTGCAAATACTTGGGGTCCTCTCTCTTTCCAGTCTTGCGGTATGGTCGCACCAGTGGCCGTTTGGCCATCTTTGGAATAGCAGGGAGAGGAGTGCTGGATCTCAACGTGCGAAACATCCAGCCATGATGGCTTTCTCTTGTTGATTGATGTCGTTGAGTGTAATGGTAGATATGGCTGTCACCGGTTGACGGCGCCGAAGCCGCAACCGCCTATTGGCCTCGGGCGCTGGACGATGGACGATGGACGACGGGTGCCGTTTAGGTTCTTTTCTTTCTTCTCTTGTTCGTGTTGGTTCCGTCCCTCTAACCGCGCCCCCGATCAGCCACTGATCGCTGTTACTGTGGAGGATGAGGGGTTCGTCCCGCTGTTGGTTGTGTTTCGGGGAGGATCCCAATGCCCTAGCCGATGACGGTCTTGTCTCTAATCACTTTAGCATCGAGCCAACAGGGAACATGGGACTACATGAGGGGACTTGTCCAAGACAAAAATGTCAGGACTGACTCGGTTGTTGTAATCGATGTGATGATTCCAGACTTGATGTTGGCTCGATACATTTTCTATCAGGCGTCGAATGAATTTCGTGGGATACAGGTAATCCCCCCCAGCAACCTCAACACTAGGTCATTTTTTTTTTTAAATAAACATTCCCGGCTTCATTCATCATGTTGGCTTTCGAATCAAGACACCTGGCCCATCGTCTACAAACATTGGATGTAAGATTATTGGCCCATGACTTTTTTTCCCGGGCACTGTCCGGACTAACGTATCATTGGGCCATGCCTCTGATTCAGCACAGGAATTCATTTGAGATTATGTATTACTCAGAAAGCCGTATCGACCTGGACACTACAGAGATGAGGTCTACCGAGGGCAGTGTGAAAAATCAGTCTCACTTGGATTATAGGTTGTTTGTGAGTCGAACCATGCCTCCTGGGAGGGATGAAGGTAGCTCTCCGTTGTCAAAGGTGCTGCGCCAGTCATCAGGTGATGATGGTAACTGACTGGCTATATCAACGGAACCTATCATTCAGAGGTAAATCCTGTCCCAGTTCTCTTCTGGTTGACGACAACCTTGTCACAGTCGACAGCCAAACACGCACGCCAACCCGATGTCGTGGGCGAGTTCCCTAGTGCCCGCCCGCCGCGGTTCTCCTTACGCCATCACAGACAGACACAGACTGTCGAGGCTGCGAGGCTCAAGCCCTGAACCAAGCACCGTACCACTGAAATGCACCAAAAACTGAACTGTCAGGGGGTGTGGCTTACGCTAGGGAGATGCTACGGAAACTAGTGCACAGAGCCCCTGCTGTTCCAAGGCTCGCTTTTGGATCATTGGCGCTGAACCCAGGTGCTGTTTGGCTCCAAGGCCCGCCCGCAGGTTTCGTTTCGTCCCGTTTCGGCCTCCTTTCTCCATCATCTTGTTGCTCGCTTCTCACCGATGAATTGCTTGCTTCGATGAAGCTCCTGATCGGGTATATAAATGCGTGCCATTTACTTCGGCGGATACCGATGATCCAATCAGCTCTCTTCCCCACCAATCTGATACTCACCATCTGATCCAGTGTCTCTCAGAAATGGATGGGTCAACCCGTGTACGAATTCATGTCTAATAAGCTTGTATCCGTATGCTCAATCCCATTGCTGTCTCCCCATATTAGACGTATTCCCAGGAAGTCTCAGACCAGTCTCGTCATCTTCAACATATTAGCTGGGCTGGGCTGAAGGGCATATATACCAAGACTGATCCGATACTGGTGCATCGAGCCGAGCAAGCAGCATGAGGGGCCAATACTTCTTCATACAACCCAGGAAATCGGGAAAGCCCTGGCTGGCCCGGCATTTCGATAACCACATCAGTTTCTCAAGCCTTGATCATGGATGCAGAATTTACCGATTACCTCTTCTTGGTAGTGAAGCTGGCATGAAGATCCCCAATTCAGCGAGTGCACGTTTGCTTAACCAACATATGATCAATCGTCTAAAAAGGTGTCATTATACGAAAAACGGCCTGCGCTTTACATATTCACACCATGTGATCAGTCGAAGCGCGACATATGCCATGCACGGCCTTGCCAAGCAAACAACTTCTTTGTCACTAGGCACCTAACACCGTACTTCATCGATCCTGCTGCTCAACTAACTCAAGCGGACAAGCTCACTTACAGTCGTACTCTGTCTTACTGTCGTCTTATACGATGCTTACAAAACAGACTCTTTGAGAAATACAAGTCGACCAATGGCTAGTGGGAGAGCCGACAGGGCATTCGCTTCTTTAAGGCAGACACATCTCGGATGCGACTATTCTGGGCATCTTATCAATGCGATTCCCTCGACCATCAATGCAGATAGCTTCGGCCAATTGACGAATGCGTTCCCCGAAATCGACTAATGGCTGATCAGGTTTGTTCCCGACTGGCAGACTGCCTCACAATGTTTCTTCAAGCGTCACCAATCAGAGGTAACGACGCTTTTCTCGTGATGTACTCCATCATGCAAGGTCCAAGGGAGCAAGATGAGGGTTGTCGAGTTACATATCCCTGACCATTGTCCACCTCCACGCTAACCCAAATTACCAAAGGATTGGGTCCGAGATACCTTCGATGCAGATCCCACAGAGCCCGCAATAAAAGCCAGATCTAGTAGTGGGCTTTTAAGTCTACATCGTATACATCGTACTTCTTCTTCATCATCATTTCAATGCTCGATGACATGCTACAACGGGCTTCAGAGCATGCGATGGCAACAAGAAATGAAGATGATACTCGATTCTGAACTCTCCAAGATATAAGGTAGTCAAGAATCACCGTCGTCTTACAATACCCTGTCGACTGTGAGGAATCCACTCTCAGCTCATCAGCTCACTGATAGACTACACCTTAGCCGAGGCAATTCCAGAAAAATGAGCTCGCTCGTTGTCCTATAGTTGGCTACATATGAGTATGGCTCCTGATCAGGCATCATCAAGATGACTACTGCAAAGCTTACACTAATCACTTCAATTGGGGTGGCGCACCATGATCTGTGGTGTCAGCCCCCAGATATTCATACCACACGTGCCATATCTACTGGCGCGATTCGCGCAGTAATGTTACTGCCCATCTTCAGACTCAAGCCAATACGGCAGATACATCTACTGGGACTTGCGACCGGCCGACTTTGGGTACTTTATCCGGTCGAAGTTATCAGCGCAAATGGGCTACGTATTTCAAACCTCCCGCTCCTCACCGCTTCAGTAGCCTAGGAGGCCCAGGGAAGTGGACGAACGAGTGGAGATCTCTGTGAAGGTATCTGTGTGTTTGGTTGAACCGTTGATAGGTGCCAGACCCTGGCAACGAGAGAGTTTGATACGAGACGAAACTTAACCGACACACCTCCATCAAACGAACCCACAGTAGACTAGGCTGTACCGTCCTGCCGGATCCCTATATACGTACAGTACCTATACATTGGCCCACGTATGACCAGTGTAATGGGACAGCAGGTTCCAATTGATGGCCGAGAGAACAGTTGCTGACAACGATGTGTATTTCATGTTGTTCTGTCGAGCTCGTCGATATCAACCTACTGCCAAACCAATCTTATCTTCAGCTACACAACATCTATGTCTCCGCTTAAACAGAAAGCCAAGTTGGAGTTTCCGTCTCCTGAGGGTGTCCTAGAATCAAGAAAGTACATAATACCAATCTCGCAAGATGGAATGGCTGGGGCTGCAGCTCTCTAGCAGGGTTCATCAGTGGTTTAGTTACTAAGTTACCTTAGCTTGCACAAGCTTGACCACCCACGATAACGTCGTCGCTGATTTCTGGTCATGGCTGACCCGAGCCGTTGGGTAGCAGCGTCAGCATTTTTGGTAAGTCATTACCGGTCACCAATTGAAGGAAGCGAAAAGCTTGGTGATGCCGAAATTCGATTGCCATGTTGATTCATGCGAGACAATGTAATACAAGAAGCGAGTTTGTTACTCGACTCCGCTATGACGGTACCACACATGTACCTAATTTACACCCCGGTAATTGAGGCCCCCAGCAATCCCTGTCGCCTATACCACTTTGGTGTAAAGACCCGACCAGTTCCAGACTGTCGGGACAGACTGTGGGGTCTGTGAAATTGGTTCGAGTTGTGAGCCTGCTCTGTTGTTTCTGACTGAGGACATTTTTACTACTATGACATCTGAAACCGTTCACCCGTATATATAGACGTTTTGGATGAGAACATAGCCCATATGTAAGTGGTACTCGCTCTAGCTATGATTTTCAGTGTCACACCAATAGAATAGGCACATTGGTATGCCTCTACACTCAAGTGTCCAACCCTCCCAAGGACTACTACACAGAACAATGAGCCCCTTGCCCATGAGTCTATATCACAATACTATTGAGCTAAGACCCGTCTGCACCGACCAGACGATCTTTCGTTTCGTTTACCACCGACGCAAGAAGACGCCGGACAGACGCAAGATGTCGCGCTAGGTTTCAACATACAACCTTATTGGACAGCCCGAACCAACACCATTCTGTACTGGTCGCACCCCCTCATCACCCATCAAAAGCCACCACACGCCGGCTCGTAGCTGCAGATTGTCTGTGGTCCCAGCCCCGGGGCCGACCCTAGACTGAGTCCGCCCTCTCACTTCACCTCACTTGCTTACAGTGCATACAGTGCATACAGTGCCTCTCTAACCTCTCACCCTCACCCTCACTGCCCACCCGCCCTTCTTACCTAGGTACCTAGCTTACAATCCCACCGCTACGGACCAACAGCATGAGTCTAGCTCTACATTGGTTAGGCGTGACCCACTTGACATGGTTGTTTTGTACAATACTCGTTCTATGTAAGTCTAAGCAAAACACGACTTGTTTTGGAAGTGGTGAGGTTGACTACCAACATACATGAATCCTTCCACCTCGACCTTTTACTTCGCCCGGCTCGAAATACCAGTTTTGTTGAGCCCATGACGGCGGAAGCTTGTGCTGTCGTTTTCTTGCCAAGCTTATTATGCTGACATCTTGTATCATCTGATGATTATGTTGACTCAATTCAGCTTCAACTTCTGCGGGCATGGTTGAGGACAAGCAATTAAGCTGCGTTCATCAAGTGCACACAACACGAATTCCATAAGATGCCCGTGTTATTGTTGCTATATCACTTGGCTTATTGATTTAGAAGCAGGGATCACTGGCCCCAATCGCAAACAGAAGCTGCCGTAAGATAACCTGATACGGTTCCAATCTGTTGGCCGCGCTGCGGCATCTGCAACCTCGAGTTTTCTTCACCGCATGTACACATGACCTGTGACCATCCTCATAGACCCTTGCTGTTGCAATCAACCCAATAGCTTTGTCCCTCATTGGCTTTATTTTGATCTTGTTTCCCGACGCCACGCCGCCGATCGGGTCGCAAGGTCCAAAACCACGTCGCTTTCCAAGCGAGTCGGTCTGGAAATCACCACTCATATTCACCAGTAGCCTTGTGAAAGACATACTCCTTGCCGTTTACTGTCAAAACCCCATCCTTTAGAGTGCACTTCCTGCAGTTGCGGTTAATAAATGAAACGTAATTACTCAAATTCATGCTGGAGTTGACATTGCAACGTACCACTTGTTCTTGACGCGCTGAACCTTGTCATACATGCACAGCATGATATTGCCAAGCCCCTCGTCATCAACATCATCGTCGTCTCGGTCCTCTTCTGGGTCATCGAGGTCAGAGTTGATGGCGTCTTCATCATCTTCGTCGTCATCATCACCTCCATCGTATGCGGCAGGTTGCTTGTCCTTGACCCTGCGTGGTGTCGGCACCGACGAGGTTTGAGTTGCCTCTTTCAAAGGAAGCATCAGACCACCGCCCTCCAGACTCTTGGCCTTGGCCAGGATTTGTTCATGCAGCATACGGTCGATTTCAACTCGCCCAAGTTCATGCAAATTACCATCAGCAGCTCGTTGCATGAGTACACCCTCGAACTCTTCCAGATCGCCAGCGCCGTCAGTCTGGCCATTTTGAATGTGGGGCTGGCCGTTGGCTGGGTGTTGCTGTTGCTGTTGGGCAGTTACGGCGGCCATTTGATGACGATACATCTGCTGCTGGTGTTGTTGCTGCTGGGTCAGGCCGGGTTGTTGCTGCTGATGTGGCTGCGGTAGAGCTGGTTGTTGCTGTTGTTGCTGGTTCTGCTGAGAGTGGCCTTGTTGCTGATGGAGGGCGTTGATAGAGCTGGCCGCTCGCTGTCCATACTGAGCCTGCAATTGCTGGGCAGCACGATTGGCAGCTACATTGTTGTCATTCATGTTGATGTTGGTGTTATTATTGTACTGTTGGTAGGCCATCGGGTTACCCTGTAGGCCGGGTTCTTGTTTGATAGGTACGTGAGGCTCGGTCTTGATATTGTTGCCTTCGGGCTTGATACCATTCTGCACCTGAGTTTGGGCCATTCCCGGTAGAGAAAGACCAGTTGGGTTGCTTAGCTGAGGTGAGAATTGAGCCTGAGCCTGAGCCTGAGCTGGTGGAACAGCGGCCGGCGGAGCTTGTGCTGGGGGATCAGGCTTGGGATCCCAAGGGAACTGGGCGACATGAAGCTGAGTGAGTTTTTGCTGCCATCCCTGGTTTTGAAGCCATGTTAGCCATTTTCTACATCATTGACCATCGAAAAAAGAATCAAATTCGTGTCAATCATGGCACGAGTTCATCAACCACCTGTGGGCTTAAGCCACATGTCTCAGCTGACTGGTGAAGCAGTGAAAGAGCAGGCTCAGTGATGAGACAAGATGTGTAAATCGCAGTAACTTTGGATTTGAAAGCAAAACGGAATGCAACAGGCAGCCAAATTGGTGAGTGGGCGAGAGGCGAGGCAGTGCAAGTGTAAGAGTGGTGATGATTTGGCGTGTAAAAGTGGATATGAGAGGGGGAAATACAGTTCGAGCTAGCCAATCAGAAAGTAGCGGGTGTCGGCGGAAGGAGTCACAAGGTAAGTGGCAGTCGCAGCAGGGGCTATGGGCTTAAAAGACCCAAATAGTGCTGTGTCGCCCCCTCACCCTCCCCGTAACCCGCCAACTCCCTCTGCCCCCCTTCGCCATGCTGCCTGCGATGCGCGCCGCTTCGACCATGAGTCGATCTTCGGCTCTAGAGGCCGCTGCTGCTTGACAGAACCTGCTGTCTTTGGTCTCGCCATATTCGTGGAGTATGATTATGTGCGGAGTTAAAACACATCGACACTCGTCTTCGTTGATTTCACAGGCTTCTCTCACCCCTTCCTTGGGGATTCCCGAGAATCAACGTGAATTGCAGGCAAAACATGGACTCGGCGAAAAATGTATATCTTACCTGTCGCAGCTCCTCTAGCACTGATTCTTCAACGCCGCTCTCCTCGAAATCAACTCGCGAACTATTGACAACCTCGTCAATAATGGCTTGGTAGACGTTTCCGACGGCTGGGTTCGACATGATGATGTTATGATTGTGGTCCGGTCGGTGGGTTGGATTAGAATATTGAGAAGAGTTGGATCCTCGGTTGGTGAGTCGCTGAGATGGGCGTCGTCAAGCAGATGTGCCCGGATGGCAGTTCTCTATACACGAATGACCTTGGCTCTGGCGAACGCAAGGTGCGGCTCGCGATAAGCAGCGCAAACCTGTTCTTCGGAAGAGACCTGAAAAGGGCCTATTGAGGAAGAGATATTGTAGTGCGGATGTTGTTGCTGTAGTGCTCGAGGAATGCGCCTGGTGTAGATGGATGTGACTTAGTCACAGCGATGCGATGCGCTGCGCTTAGCTAGGGGGGACTCTTAAACGATGAAAGAATTGATTCCAACTGCAATGTGAAGCAAAGACGCTTCCAACGAAATAATAAAAGAAGCAAGAGACAAATCAATATCAATTAATTTACTGCGTCACACGGATGCAAAATACCGAAGAGGGTCTTGTGCCAGGTCGGGGTGTTGTGCGGCTTTGTGATGTGATGTGCAGTGGGGAGAGTTGGTAGCCTCTGGGAGATTTCTGTTTCATCAACTGCTAGCTGGGCTGACTCAGCACTCCAATCCTAAGTAAGGTAGCGGCCACTGGGGCTTTCCAGTCCACTGAGAGGCTCCGCTCACAGGGCTGATGGAGAATGAATGTAGGTACCCTACTACATAGCCTACCTCACTGGGACCCATCTCTCTATTATCGTAACAGCTGAGATGATATCACATTCGTAGGGAGGTTTCGGGGGTGGAAGTGGATTGGAACAACTGGGATGCAAAAACAAACACCAGGTTCCGGCTTTACTTCACTGAAGCTGGCCTAAGATTTCTTTCACCTACCTATGGATCATCGTGTTATGCCTCTTTCACTCCAGCAACATCCTCCAGTGATCTTTGGCATCAAATGCAAATCGCACCGAGATATCAGGAGTGCCATGCAACATGCATCATTCACGCGGCTTTGTATTCACTATTTCCTCCATACATAGGTAGTTGGAAACCCAAAGACTCCCTGTTACTTCCTTAGTCGATCATTCACCTGTTTTTCATATGTACTCATTCATGTGCTGTGTACCTATGTATCTGATTGGGAATGACTGCTGCCTGCCTACAAGTTAAGCGTTAGACTGTGAACACAGGTGATGAATGACAACAAGATACTTTTTTCCCTCGATGCAACCTTTTACCCATGTATGTATCTGACATCGCCACCCATCTTCAATAGAAACTTTCATGCCACCAGTCGTCTCAGCGGGTGCGCCTCAGTATTAAATACATACTCATCCAGACTGATCAGCTCCGGGTCGCTAAAAATGAGATAAAAGTACTTGAGGGTTTCACCCATCCAGAAGGACTCCATTGAGTCCACAGCGCGGGGTTTCTCCTCTGCAACAGTAACATCCCATACAGCTGTATTGGCCAGTTCTGTCTTGGTCACTTCGTCAATCGATTTGAACATGGTCCAGGCGTGCTCGGTATACTCGTTCTCGCCGGTGATCCGGTGCATCATAAAAACACTCTCAATGGCTTCTGGGCGCAGGATATATCGGCGATCAGGAATATGAGTAAAACCGCCGGGAAGATGCTCGTCTTTGATAATAGCATCCGCCTGTGCTGTCTCGCCCTCCTTGATCTTTGCCTGCTTGAGGACGCCTTCTTTCCACAGCTTTTCGTCCCATGGGCAATGCTCCTTGGAGTCACAGGGAACCATGTAGAAGGTCTCAGGCATGATGCCATGAGGGAATGCGTCATAGGTGTAGATGCACCCATTAGTAAGTTTGACTGCAGTGTCGACGTCCTGCTGGCGGTTGAAGAGTCGCCCACCCAATGCCAGCATGCCTCCAAGAAAACAGACTAGATGCTGTCCCTGGCTCTCGAGTTCCAACTGTATCTTTCCGTCTTTGTCTTTGGCATGAATCTGTCCAGATATGAGAATATCTTTGTTCTCAGGCGTCATCGGTCGAAACAAATTGTGTTCTAATGCTGCATCCACGGCCTTTTCATACATGGTTTGATAAACAGGCAGTTGTCCACCTGTTAGTGCAGCCATCTTGGGCAAGTATTCGTACACGCTGTCAGCCATTGCACCGAGGGTGAAAACGGACCCTTGGTTAAAGATCTGGCTCTTTGCATCCACAATCAGAGGCCACTGTCCAGGGAGCATGGTCGAATCTTGCTGTGCCGCCAGGAGATCCATGATAGTCTGTGAGGCGTCAAACCACTTGGCATCTCCCGTGAGTTGCGAGAGGCGTGTAAGCTCGATACACAAGCTGCCAATCTCTGCAACGAGGACCCCGGCGCCGGCAATCTGATTTTTCCCCTCCCCGGCAGCGTGGAAATTCCAACGCAAGACAGGCATGTGGTTGGGTGTGTCAAAAGCCTTGTAAATCATTTCACCAACCTGGACTGCCTTACGAAGCAAACGCATATCCTCGCTAAGCTCAAAGGCGGCGAGAAAACCACCGAGATAACGGATAGTAGTCTCGAATATATTGACTTCTTTGAGATCCGTGGCTGTAAAGTCAATCTTGTCGACTGCATCCACGGCTTCGTAGAATTCTTGGTGCATATCCATGATCCAAAGGGTATCAAGGGAGTCAACGAGAGTAGCGGCCCAGCCGCCGAATGGATTTGCCTGGCCAGCTGAGACGGGACTGAGCTCGTCTGCCATCCAGGCATGCTTTCTGTAAGAATTCCAACATCTTGTGAAAGTCGCCTTGACAGCTTGTTGACGCTCGCGTCGCAGTTCAGCAGTACTAATGGAGAATTCAGGGAACGTTGCTTGGACCTTGGGATAGGTGACAGGAGGAGAAGTGGGCAGTGGTTGGAAGGCGGAGTGAGGATAGTTGACTTTGACGGTGTTCCAGTAATAGTTGTCATCCTGGTCTTGCCTCCACAGCGAAGTCTTTACGGGCCAGCCGTGCTTCTGGTTGTGGTTGTAAGGGCCGTGTCCATATCGGGGTCCAACGTATTCAGGGGTCCTACCAGCCCAATAGCAGAAGAGGATCACTGTCAACAGGCCGCAAACTAAAAGGAGACCTCGACTGCGGAGGAGCATGGTAGAAATATGGGTCCGTGCCGCGTTGAGCGTAGAAAGGAACAAGAGAAAGAGAGTTTCGAGATGTTGCAAAGAGAGTTGTCTCTCTCCTCTTTCTTTGGCGAGGCGAGGTAAGGGAGAGGTAGAGATACCTAAGGGAAACTAATCTTATCCGAGGGTCTTTGTCTTACCTTATCTTTGATTTGACGCGCTGCGGCTGGTAATAAAACAGCTTGGCATTTGTACCATGTAATTTGCCCCGCCAAGCCATGGGGGCATGTATCTTATACCTTGATTCAGGTAGAAGATACATTAGGTTAATTGCTTTACCTAGCTCGGCGAAAATCGACCAAATGTGAGCGACACTACCACCAGGACCAACACACAGTTAAGGTGTAGGTGAACACTGTAGGCGTCTGCGCAGAAATGCTTGTTAGCACAGTGTCGATTGTATAAGCGCCCGATAAACATCATCCACAAAGGCAACTGAGAATGAAACAGGTTCAGCAAGCTATATGATACTCTTATTGAAATTCTCTCCACTACAGGACTGTGAAATACTTTCCCGAGGAGTGGGTTCTGTTGCTCTACTTCTGCTGTGGTTAAAATGTGACTCTGCTGTTCCTGGCAGGGTCTTTTGTCCTTTTTTCTTCACATTTTTTCAAAGTGAGACATGTCAAATTCTTTCTCCATCCGGTAGTTATTATTTCCTCTTACGACCTTTTTTCCGATGGAACCGGAGACATGTGTTAATCCTCGGCAGTGAAAACAAGGAGCTTAACAGCCTTTGTTCGGGTAGCACAATCCTTCGATCTGCATGACGCCCATCGGGGCAAACAAAGAAGAGCTTAACAGGGGGGGGTTGGCTACGTGAGCCGCAGTACGAGACCGACCCGGTGGAGGAACTTGTGAACCCTTGGCCATCTCAAGGGTTAAGGGATAGATTGCAGAATCTTTTCATGAGTTATACACATTCTAGGCCTACAACTTCACGACATGAGTTGCACGATAGTGGTCCTAAAATATATCATAAACATATATATGGTGACAAAGAAACTTAAGGCTGGTTGCATTTCATTGCAAACATATATTCTCCATCATTCTCTCGCACAGTATAACTGAGCTTTTGTTACTTGACATTATAGAACTGGAGATGCTTCATGTCAACTGACAGAGCCAAGTCCACCAGCTCAAGAATGATTAGCAGTGTCTGAGATGACCTTAAGCCATCAAAAGCTACCTACATATGCCGTTCTTGACTCTGTAGAAACTCCAGCTGTAGAGCAGTCAGTCCATTCTATGTGCAGTCACTTCACTATGACCAAAAGTTGTTCAAAGCTGTTATGCCTCTTTCGTCTAACGTTCAGGCAGATGTTCTTTCGGCACTTGATTTGAGATACAAAATGTCTATGGATTTGCTTCTTCGTTTCTACAATAACTAGAGTGTATGACGATTCTTAGCTACCAACCTTGTATCTGCTTGATAAATTTGTGAGAACATGGGTAAAACTATTCAGCCAGATATGACTACAAGCACTCTCGTCAAACGCAAGGTACTAAAGGATATAGTACCTATAGCGGTGAGCTGGTAAATGCTTAGGTGCTTTGATCCCAACCCTGCCGCTTGGACCCTATTTGATGAACACCCTCGCTGGCAGGATCCTTGTTTGACATCCTCCATTTCACTACGTTTTAGGTAAGGTGTGTACTTGTTTGGACTATATATACCTCTTGGTCTCTTCCCTTTGTAATGCCCTAGGGCTTACAACAAGATTTATTGGTCATCGTGAAAGCTTATGGGTAAAAGCTTTTTTTTTTTTTTTTTTTTTTAAGTTTACATGTCAGCCTCGAAAGGTATATCCAAGCATCTCCAAAGTCTAGCATAATTTAAACATTAATCGCCTCTCAGGTAGGCAAAGCTGGGTAAAAGCTTATATTGGGGGAAAAAATATCGTGTTGTTATTTATTATCTGTGTTTGTAGCCTAAAGCTTAACCTTATAGGCCGCAGTCATGACCTAGTACTTGTTTGGACGAACATGCTCAAGCATAGACCTGCCCGTACTCTGTACCAGCTACTACTATAGTGCACCTTAGGACAAGTCACCACCGCTGGTGTATAATAAAGCGCCTTATTATCTAGAAACATAGGAATAAAACAAAAAATGTGCTTAAAAAGATACATATTTCAAACTAAAGACCCCACGGCTACGATAGTTCTCAATGATTACCAGTATGATAGATGATTCTCTGAAGCAATAAGAAAGAAATCACTCACCTAATCTGACATATTCTGAAAGTTACCATAACCATAATCTATCGTTTTGCAGCCAACCAGTGATTAGTGAGAACTTGGAAGAACTTGACGGCACATATTGTCCTGCTAGTTAGAATGAGATATCTCACAGGCGCTGTAACAAGAAAAGCAACGAAGTCATTTAATACTAGTTAAGACAACTGTATGAGAGCAGGATTGACTGGATCAGTTGTGACTTATTCCTTGACCCTATCTGGGAACTTGATGGGACTACGGAGTAGGGTGGAAGTTACTGGCAGATATCTTGCATGTAAAACCCACATCAACATGGCCGTTAGGGGCAACAAGCTGGAGGGCGTTCAATGGTAAGACATTCCGTCATAGTGAGCGTCGACGTAATTAGCATCACATGATCAAACTGGTCTTGTAGTACAATGACAGTCACAAGAGTATCTGAAGTTCAACGGATTTAAAATAATGCTCGAGGCATTTTAATTTCATTTTAATTCGAATTCCTATCCGATCTCCATGCATAAATCCAGATCCCAAACGCCCACAATTAACACAGGAAGTCTAACATCAAGGCGACTTCATACTCAGAAGCTCCAATAGCGTTGTGATGCAATGATGCGTCCATCATAATTTCATGACCATTCCGTTTCGTTCGTCTCTGCGTGGAGAAGCACTTTCATACCACGAGCAGAAGGGCAGGCGGACACCCCAACTCCGTGCTTCAAATACAGAGACCCAGATACTAGTGAAAGGTCATACCTACCGTGGTCCAGTGGGTACTGGCACTTATCGGATGGTCATCTGCTTGGCCATGGAGGCCTTGCTCGACGCGCCAGAGGCACCAATGCCAGCGGTGGCACCAGCCTTCTTCTCAAAGATCTTCCAGAACTTGAGACTCTCGTCGGCGGCTAGGGGGTTGTTAGCATACTGCTAGTCATTGCCTGAACGTGTGAACTTACCAGCTGTGGCAAGCATCTGGCCGTCAGGGCTCAGGCAGCTGTGGAGGACTCGGCTCTCGTGGGCGGGGATCTCAACGGTACGGACAAGGGTGGGGTAGCTCCAGATGCTGAGAGAGTTGTCAGGGAAACCGCTGGAGCTGACGATCTCGCGATGGTGGGGGCTCCAGCGAAGAGAAGTGACTTGGGAACCAGTGTCGATGCTGTTGACGCGAGCACCCGAGGTGGAATTCCAGAAGTGAATGTGACGGTCGTAAGAGCCGCCGCCAGTAGCAAGGAGGTTCATGTTCCAAGGGCACCAAGAGAGGGCCTTGACAGCTGCCTTGTGGTTAGTCTTGGTGAACTTGGGAACAGACAGCGATCGGGCATCCCAGATGGAGACGAGGTTGTCGTTGCCGCCAGTAGCGAGCTGTGCGCCATCAGAGCGCCACTCAAGACCGCAAACCTCCGATGTATGGGAGACGAGCTCAGCAACCTTGTGCTCGGCAATACGAACGTCGTGGTTGTAGACAAGACCGCTACGAGCGCCAGTAGAGAGAAGGTGCTTGTTCCACCCCATGACACCAACACGTGTATCATGGCCGAACATACTTCGAATCTTCTGGCCCTCTGCAACGTCCCAGATCTGGACCTCGCCAGTTCCCATACCAACACTGACATACGCGCCATCGCCGGACCACTTGACACTGCTGACATATGTGTCAGGGGTGGTCTCAAGGAGACAGCTAACACTACCTTCATCGGCAGACCAGACGTAGACATTGCGCTCAAGACCGATAGCGACCTGGTTACCAGAGCTCCAGTCGAGAAGATTGAGGTAGTAGTCGTCGACGAGGCCAGGAGCATCAAGGACACGCTCAGGGGCAGTAGCAATGCGGCGACGGAGCTGGGCGGAGCTGGAAGTAGTAGACTTGAGGGGGCGGTTGTACTGTTGTCGCAGGTCAATTGGCTTGGAAGACTCGGGGGCAGCAGGCTTGAACTCGAGGATGCGAGTGTTTAGGCTGACACCACAAGCGTTGGCGAGAGAATCTTGGTAAGCAACAGTGTTAGGGGAGGGTCGAGAATAGTTGTCAGGCTCATCATCGTTGATGTTGAGGCTCTCAAGAGCAGCCAGGGCTTCGTCAGCAGCAGTAGATAGAACAGTAGAGCTCTCGGAGCTGCTGCTCTTAGGACGTTGCCTATCTGCGAGATCGAGCTTGCCAGAACCAGCGTTGGAAATGGCAGAGCTTGCGCCACGGTTGGGGATAAATCGGTCGCCACCATAGTTCAGAGTAGTCTTAGCAGTCTTGGAGCGGAGACTCTTCTTGGACTTTGTGCTTGAAGGGGTCTTGGTGGTGTTGCCAGTGCCAGTGAGGGTAAAATCAGAGACGCCAAGCTCAAGAGCCTTCCGGGGAGTCTGAACACCTCGGGCGATGTTGGACTTTGGAGAGTCACGGTGAGATGACTTTGTAGTTGATCGAGCAAGGTGAGACATGAGGTTGCCGCCATATGTAGAGCGTCCGGATGGTCTAAACTCATTGCTGGACTGTCTTTCGGGGGTAAATGGGGAAGAGTTCAGGTTGACGGGGACGTTCGTGGTGGATGACTGTTGACGGGGAGAGGGAGTCAAAGGCATGCGCCCACCAGCGGTACGGGCTGAGAAAAGCCCCTTATGGGACTTGACAGGCGTCGACAATGCTACAGAGGCCATTATGAATTTTGTGATATGATGCCCTATGTATCAAACAAGGTAGAGAGATGGTCGAAGAGCGTGTAAGTGGAGCTCTAGACGGACGAGTGACCAAAGCTGGATGGTATATCGAGCCTTGATGCTATCGAAGGAAGTCCAATGAGGGGGCTCCTAGTAGTTAGTCTACCTGTAATGAGATCAATGATCGATAAAAATCGAGGCTGTCTTCACAAAGATATAACGAAGTTGAGGGGCGATCAAATAGCCTTAGCGATAGGATCTAGCAAGCTTTGAAATTTCTTGTCAGAAGCGTTGGAAGAAAGGTTTGCAGAAGAGCACGAGGCTACAGCAAAGAATTAAAGTGGTTGAGAAGGAGAGCGAGTTGTAGATGGTGATCATGAGGAGAGAATCATTCATAAGCTGGAGCTCATGACGGTTACCTTTTATTTACTTATGCCCCTCCGAGCGTCTGGCCGGGCAACCACTAAACCTGTAATCGGACCAGAGTTGCTCCCGTTCCGCGACCGTGCCAACGTAGACGAGCCAATTAGATTGCGAGGACACAGCGCCTCATCAGCCTCATCCTTGCCTGGCGCCATGACCAAATTTCTCTAACAGTAGACGCGGCTCCAAAAGGGCAGGGGGACCTTTTCTCTTTGTCTGT
This sequence comes from Fusarium sp. NRRL 52700, assembly GCA_013396095.1. Lineage (NCBI taxonomy): Eukaryota > Fungi > Ascomycota > Sordariomycetes > Hypocreales > Nectriaceae > Fusarium > Fusarium sp. NRRL 52700. The sequence goes on from JAAQRM010000301.1 coordinate 436,951, forward strand.
TGCATCACCGGCCGCATTTAACACCATCCACTACTCTCACATCCACTTTCTTCACCGACCCGACGGCCGGCTCAACTTCGAGGACGTGCCTTGTTCATTGTACTCGCTTCTTGTGCTCAGCCTTTGTCCTCTCTTTTTCTCCGACCACCCAGTTTCAACGGCAGCACAACGTTGTGAGATGTGCAGCCAACGCCACTGATCGCTCGTCCAATTTACAATTTAAGCCATGGCTCAACCTTCAACCCCCGGACAATCTATCTTTGGCGGGCCTACCCCTGTCATCGGAACAACGCAGGCCTTGGGTGCTGTCAACCAGACTTCATCGACCTCGAACTCGCTGCAACCGACGTCGACGCCGCCTTCGGCCACTTCGTCGTCTAACAATACCTACATCATGCCAAATTCCCCTGCAAAGGGCCGCAACGTCGCCGATGGATACCGACCCAAAGTCACCCGCACGCTAGGCCAGAGACCCGCTTGTCTAGTAAATGCTTCAGTGACGTATTGTGGGAATAATCAAATATATGCTTTTGGAGGGTTTGACCAATATACCGATGAGGTTTATAATCACGTGCTGAGGCTGGACCTCGTCAGCCATCAATGGAGTCTTGTCGACAACTATGGTGATATACCAGGAGTTCGGATGGGTGAGCTGCACAGAAAACCACCGCGTAACACATGCTAATATCGTCCAGGACATACTGCGACCTTGTATCAGGGAAACAAACTCTTGGTCTTTGGCGGCGAGAACGAACACCGAACATACCTTTCGGACCTTATTGTCTTCGACCTCAAGACTGCCCACTGGACTCAGCCACAAGTCTCAGGTCCGATCCCGAAAGGTAGAGCGAGACATGCTGCTGTCTTACATGAGGACAAGCTCTTCATCATTGGTGGCATAACTGGCCAGAACAACTATGTGTTGGATGACATTTGTTACCTCGATCTGAAGACTTTTACCTGGTCCAAGTCGTGGCGTTTTGTTGGTCGTTTCGACCACTCAGCTTATATCTGGGGCGACCGAGTCTGGGTATTTGGAGGTCTGAGTGAGGACATGGACAAGATCAGCGATCTGTGGTGGTTAGATCTGAAAGGAAATCCGCAATTTGATTCGCGACCTCAAATAGGCATCTTTGATCGTGGTTCTCTGTCTACTCGAGCTAGTAGCTCTCCTCGACCTCCATACACCATGGCCCAGGCTCCTGTCGTAGGGGCTTCTGGCTACGCCGCCAACTCTCGCACAGCTCAGGTCAACCCGCCTTCAATTCAAATGAAGACATACGCGCCCGTGGCCCCGGGGTCTATATCTGCTCTCAAATTCATGTCTGGTCCCTCGATTCCCTCTCAGGGCTCCGGTCTTCACTTTCATGCCTACTCTTCGGGCACTCTTCTCGATTTCGTAACACCTGCGGCGACCCTCACATCGAGAGAATGTTCCTTGTCCGCCCTGGACCTTGGCACGCTTCGCTGGACGAAGCTTGCTGGGGGGCGGGAGATCTTCAAAGCGGGTTACAGGTGGCATTACTGCTGTATGAATGAGGATGGCACCAAATCCTGGTTACTAGGATGCCTGACCGACCCTGCTCCGGGCGACATAGGGCCCAACGGCTATGAAGAATATCTTAGGTAAGGCCGGTTCTATCTCAAACCCTGATTCTATGGCTGACATGATTTAATAGCGATATTATGGAAATTGACCTACGACGATACGGCTTTCTGGGCGATAATTTGACACCAGAGCCGAGGGTAGAGTCAAGGCCATCTGCGATGACAAGAGCCGTGGATCAACCATCTAAAGGATTAGGTTCAGATCTAGCGAAGCTCTTCAACCAACCACCTGAGACAGGCAGCGGAACTGACTTTGTCGTTACTGCGCTGGCTGGTGATTACGATGACGATGAGGCCCTGAGCTCCGGTCTGATTCGAAACGACGAGACAACACCGCGAAACGAGAGCTGGCTCTCAGCAGACGCGCCGACCTCGCAACCTATTCATGTTCACAAGCTCATTCTCCAAGCGCGTTGGCCACACTTTGCGCGTCTTTACAACGCCCAGATGGCCGAGTTTCACACCAAAAAGATGCATATCCCCGAGCCTTACAGTGTAGTCAAGGCCTTTCTCTACTATCTATACACAGACAGCATCCGTGGTAACTCGGACAACGACAGTGACGTAACCACGGCACTCTCTGATGTGGCAGGCCTTCTGGTAATGTCCAATATCTACAATATCCCTCATCTTCGCCTGCTCTGTGTCAATAGACTTGCCAAAGAACTCGATGTCGACCATGCTTGTATCATATGGTACTGTGCAGGGCTCGCTAATGAAGAGTGGTTGCGCAAACGTGCTGCAGGATTCTGTATGACCCATTGGGGCCGTATCGTCCGGACCCAGGGCTTCCTCCGTTTGCCGCGCACTGCACTCGTCGAGCTCTCACAAGAAATTGACATGGAAGGACGTATCATCGGCGGAGAAGAACTCGAATGGGGTGGCATGAACGATAATATGGGACACGATGCTCGTAAGGGGAGCATAAGCAGTAACCAAACCCATATGATCGAGTCAGAAGCCGATGATGACGATGGCATGGAGATGACATGAAATATTTACATGTACAATTGCTGTCATCTCGGTAGCTTGCCCAAGGATTCTTGTCCTGTATCATGTGAATCTCTGCAACTTTTTCATACTCGCAAAGCCGCTGATTTGCTCGATGCAATTAAAGAACCTGCCGAAATAGGCATCCTCTTTCTGGTCCTGCTTTCATTACCTATATCAAGGCCACCTGGCTTAGCTACTTCGCATTCGGCTGCAGGTTGGCTGGTAAGAAGTATAGTGACACTTCGGGAAATGTTCCGCAGGTATACGGCTGCCCACTATGCATGTGCATCGTGCAATGCCTATATATAGAGTTTCTGTCCGTTGGGGTGTGAACGACTGTTTCTTCCTATTCTTTGTTCAAGTTGGCTTCTTACGCATTGCGAGGCGTTTTGTATCTGCAAAGCGAACTAGTTATAAGTTGTGGTCTTGTAAAATCATATAGAAATGTCAAATACACGATACCCCTTATCCCTGTTTGCTCTGTCTGATCTCGACACATGAATGTGTCTCCCCAAGTCTCCTAATCTGTTCCAGATATCTGGAGCGTGGCAAGCCTTCAATGTCCACTCAGTACGTCTAACGGGGTCAACCGGTTGATAGTTCTTATTTCAATATGGGCCGTGATGCTGATGTTTTAGAAAAGAATCACTTGTCTGGCCTCACGGGGAAATAAAACTTCTGACATTAAAGGACGGTACCAGAATAAACTAGTCTCAAGCTTTGTTAAAATATACTAAACTTGCCTCCTCTTGTCAGTTAGTTAATGCAAAGAGCAATCAGAATCATCGACTAGCAGCATCAGCAAGTCATTGATTTCTTCTACTGATTTAGTACTCGGCAACATATCAATTTTGGGTATGATTTCTCAAAAACAATACTATTCACTCGAAGCGCAAGCAAAACTGTCCAGTCTATAACCTCGCTCTTCATTTTCGACCGACTCCAGCCATCTTCGCTTTTTATATAATGTCAGCACAAGATGATGGCAATTGCTTTACCAACAATAGTCAACTGAACAAACAGTAGTAGTCAAAAACAAGTGTGATCATGCATCGCCGTCTCAAACAAAACAAAAGTGAAGACCGCCCAAATTTCCAGGGCACCATGCAAATGCCATCTTTCCCAACCCAACATCTAAAGGACCCCTTATCAACTTTTAATAATAATACCAGAACGCAGGAAACAGACAAAAACAAAGCCCCCTTTCCATGTGCCAGGCCAGCCAGCATCTCAGCACAGACGTCTGACTTGAATTAGACATCGAGTATCAACAGATCCAGCTAACGCGTACCCAACCACGAGATTTTCCAACACATGACATGTCCATCTCTAAGCCATTTAACAGTTGCAGAAACCGAGGTCAAACACTGGACTTTTGCCTTGTAGTTGGATAGCGGTGTGCCTTTCCCCAGTGGTTGAATTGAGACCGTCTAATTACGGATCGTTAACGCTGAGGTAAGATGTTGAAAATCCGGGTACAAGACAGAATGCAATACCTGGGAGGGGGTATTGGCGATAAAGAGGTACTGATAGCACATATAAACTCAATATGATATGCCGGAGAGTGTCGAGAGTTCGTACCAGCATTACACTGGAATGCTGTACTATTGCATCATTTGATCTTCTCCTATTCCGGGCAAGTTCATACCTGCTGCAAGGGCCTGAAGCTTGAAGTCAGGGTTACAGGGAAGGGAATGAGCCTTATGCTGTCGGAAAATGTTAGCATGTAATGGACCTTTAAACTAGACGTTTGTGAGCAAACTTACGTATTTCAGTCCATTCAGGTTTTTATATCGTTTGCCGCACGTTTCACAGCTAAAAGGCTTCTCCTTCTCCATTCCCAATGTTCCGGGGTAAGGGGCGCTAGTCTCTGGGTTGACGATAGAAAAGGTACCGTCTCCGTTCTCGTGAAGCTGTTGGGTTTGATGGCCATGAGTTTTGTGGTATCTGGAAATAAGTTAGTAGGCAAATCCAGGATCGAGATCCAATCAAACGCCATGAGTCAAAACTTACTTGAGACCGTTCTGGTTTTTGTACGCCTTCTCGCAGCCAATAACTGGACATTTGAACGGCTTGTGCTCTTCAGGCATCATCATGCTCTGTAAGCGCTGCATAAGAATCTTATTGGCCTGTGGATCGTTCAACTGGGCTTGGTTAATGCCTAGCTGTTGCAATTGTGCCTGAATGGAACGGTTGGCAGCAGGGAAAGCACCAGTGGAGCTGAAAAGGTGTTTCCCAGGATCGTTTATGCAAAAGTTCGAATCACTATTGTTCTGGTTTCCGCCAAAGCTCATATCGCCGATATCGTTCGTGCTGCCACCCATGGGCATGCCTGGTAGGTCTTCCTCCATATCAACTTGCTGAGTATGCGGTACTTGTCCTTGGGTCGTAAGAGTGGGTGTATTGACGGAAGAGACTGTGGGGTTGTTCTGTAGGCCAAAGCTGGCGGCAGCGGGAGTGGGTGGCTGAGAGGTCCGTAGGCCTTGCGTAAGACCAGAGGTGTTCATGTTCAGTTCGGGCCTCTGCTGCTGACCAAAAAGTTGCCTCGTTTGGGACATTCGCTGGCTATCGTCCATCTCCATCGTGCCAACAGCATCGTCCATTTCCATATCTGCAACAGCATCCATCTCATCATTCAGGTTTGACGCAATTGTAGAGCCTCCATGCGCATCATGGGACGCCTGTTGGCCGCGGTTATGTTGTCCAAGTTGGTTCGTTGCAAGGGAACTGCCGCCTGGCGCTGCCGACCCAGCTCGAGACATCGACATCCGAGGGGCGTTGGGCAGCCCCAACTGTGAAAATTGAGAAAAGGCATTATTTCGGGCTGTGTTCGGGCTAGGTTGCGTGTGGGCTTCTTCGTAATGTTGCAGCAAGTCGTGGAGATTGGGCAGAATCTTGCCGCAGCAGGTGAAATCTCGCATGAAGTTGGCCTCCAACTTAGGGAGATAGGAAGATGAATGAAAGGAAGGAGATTGGTGAGTTCCGAAAGGCGACGTGCCTGCCATCATAATACTATAGGGCCACGATATTAGTAAACTGTAACCTCCAGTGCGACGAAGCATCGGGCATGATCGATTTCTGACGCATGTGGGCTGTCGCAGGGCAAGAATGGGGCCCGAAGCTTAGAAACGGCTTGCCACAATGCATGATCAGTTGTCTTCGCAAGCGATGATAGTCGCAGACAAGCTGAGGTTTCGTGCCACAACTCATTTCACTTTGATCAAGCGGAACAGGGTTGAGCTCAAAGCAAGCAAAAGAAGCCTGATTGTGACAGAGAAGTGACCGCTCGGCCAGGGAGCCGAAGCGAGGGCAATGTTTCCAGAACAGGATGATGATGCGGATAAAAGTATGCAGTGAGGCAACTTACTCGTCTCTAACAAAACTGCCAAAAGACATGCCTCCCCAGCTCATGCCACCTCCCATAAGGCTACCAGCGAGAGACTCTCTTCTGTTGCGGTTCGCATTATCACCACGGTTGGCATTGTTCATCGATATAGGCTTAGGGCCAGCGCTGACAAATGAGTCCCGGCGGCCCATAGAAGGGTCGAGGGATGGCCCGGTAGTCATGGCGATTTCGGTGTCTTCAGTAAGTGTATATTCGAATGGCTGAATGGCAATGTCGCGATTGCCGATGCGAAGGTTGGGATCAACGATTTGGAACTCTTGGGTGAGGTCGAAAGAAGTGTTGGTGGGAATACAAGGATCAAAGTCGCCGATGGAGAGTTGGGGGGCAGCAGCTTTAGCGGTAGTAATAGTACTCGACAGCACTGAGGCAGCGGCTGGAACAACGGATTTAGAAGCAAAGTTAGCGTGAGCGCCAGGCAGAAAATGGCCCGTGGTAGGGGTCTCGGGCTGGGGCGACGGCGACTGCGACTGCGTCAGCGAGCTTGAGCCCGAGTTGATGAGCGACCCTGGAGAGTCAGGATTATCAGCAACGGCGGCGGCGAAGTGGGCATGGGCGCTCGAGTCACAGGTACGGTCGTTGCTGTTGGCGTTGGCGGTGGCGGCGGAGTCTGCGGCCGAGGGGGCGAGACCAGATGAGCGAATGGCGTCCGTAGGATCCCGCATCCTGGTACTCTTGGTGGAGGTAGATGCACGCGGCTCCTGGGTTCCCACAGTGTCGCCTGGCTTCTGGAACAAGCTGCCGAACAACTTCCCCATGTCGAATGAAATATGAATGGTAAATCTGATGTTATTAAGGTGCTGTGATGATTCTGAGAATGGAGTTGGAGAGAAGTGTAAAGGTGGTATCGACAAAGAACTGGGAGGTAGGTACCCCAAGGTCGAGATAGCGAGGCAGCCTGAAAAGGCCTACCTTAGAGGTAAGTACCTGAGCTGGCAGGCTGGGAGACGACAACAGCAGGAGGTGCGCCCTGCGTAGGTCGGTGTCATCCACTTGCCAATACCAAGAAAGTAGGTAGGTAGGTACCTGAGGTGAGCAGGAGATGGTAGGATAGATCCAGGTACCGATGTCCAATCAACCACACCAGGTCAGGTCAGGAAAGGTGCTATTCTGTGTTGTGGACGGTTTCGTCCAAGACGGGCTAGACGGGATGGGTTAGACTGGGCTTGGCGTGATGCTGTTGAGGATCCCAGTCACTCACTAACCACTATATGGTTTTAGTGCGTGCTGTTCTAGGTTCTTTAGTGGACAGGTGGGTGGATTGTGATAAATCGACCAGCAATCTTGTTTGAGGGGCAGGATATGTACTTCTAGTACTCCAAATAGGTGAGAAGGTTTATTGATCGAATGGCAGGCAATTTGGCTTTCAGAATGTCTCATCACTTGAAAGGTTGTGGCATAGAAGTGCCTGTCTGCGGCCCGGTGCTGGATGAGTCTTTGGTAGGCTTTTGGCGGTCAACCCAGGTAACCTATGCGAGGATTCCCACGCAGCCACACATCGATGACTACTCTTTTGCGAGGCTTCTGGGTAGGCAGCTGTGTTAAATGTGGTGATGTGAACCGCGACCAAATTTTTACTTGGGGAAAGCTTATTGTTGTTGACTCAGGCCGCGTCGCTGCGACCTAGCTGATAAAGTGGTATTGACGGTATAAATCGATGACAACTTAATAACGTACGAATTGCTGAGTAAAGTAATTACCGATAATTCAGTTGCCTCGGGGGTGTTGAAAGATGATCTGATAGGCAGTGCCAGCGACAGCACTAATGCAAAATGTTCGGTTTGAAGGGATGGGGGACGGCTGGGCGATGTGTAGATGATGTAAAAGGGATATCAACATGAACAAGCAGTCGATGAAATTGAGCATGAGAGAAACCCAACGGTATACTTTACAGATACTATGCAAAGTGAACAGTGGTTGGTCGTAATAAGTAACCACGAGGCGTTTCCTCGATTCTATAATATATCATCATATCGTTACATAGGTACTCAAGATTCGAAAGAGATATGACGAAGATACGACAGGGCAGCTCTCAGATGCCCACACAACCACTACGCCTCTAGTAGAGGTGTCTTTCCGTAGCCTTTTTCCTAGTACAGATAAGAGATGATCAAGGGATTATCGCCAATTCCTTGGTTAAGTTTCTCCAGCAGACGCTTAGGCTCTAGGCTTGCAGTTGATACCAATTCATAGGTACCATATGACGATGTACTTAACCCACGCATATCTGACCCAATCAGCCGATGATATGTGACACCTTATTTACTCCTATTCCCGATCATCTTGGGACTCCTTTGAGGATATAAAGTTGCAGTAACAAAGGCGGAGGCGTGATACGTCCCTCGGAGTTAAAAAGGTAAAAGAGCAAGTGATGATGCAAGGTTCATGGTACTTGAATCGCAAAACGAAACTTGACAGCCAATCAGCAGGATCAAGGATCAGGGGGGGTTCACGAAGAGCGGAGGGGGTACTACCGAGAATGAGCAAAAAAGCATCAGCTGGTGTGGGGGGCTCCAACCTGGACATACAGTACCCACGGGGGAGCAAGAAAACATCGGATATCGATATAGGGTGTCAGAATAAACTTAGCAAAGGGTATTCTAAGTCTTTACTAAATTTGTACTAAGCTTATACTTTATTACCTAAGTCTTTTTATCACTTAAGATCAAGGGTCTGAGTTTTCTTTCCTCCCTCTGAACACATACTGGTGGTGCCAGAGCAGCAAGCGCTTGCACAAGGTTGTGTAGGCAGTGAGTTGAGGCCAACGCACACGACAAACACTACATTCAACGAGGTGTTTCCTCAAACTCCTTTATCCAACAATATCAGAAACGACATAACTAGCCTCGACCTGATTAGAATAATAATTGCAGTGTTTCTCTAGAACCGGAATAGTCTATCTGGGATGAACAAGTGCGGCACAGAGTGTATTCTAGGCAAGGTAGTGAGTAGGTAGTGAGTGCAGCTGGTCGAATAAAGCTTTCCTGGACACGAAAATGGCAATATTATGGACAGTTCGGGAAAATGTCTTTTGAATTACTGTACAATTTTCAGATTATTTACATTAAAAGCATAATCAATACCGTCTTTCACTATATCAAGGAGACGAGTTACACGACACCGTCTGGTATTGTCATACGTGGGTTACAGTAACATACCATAAAGTTGCCAAGTGGAGGCTCAACAAGTGGTACGTAGGTGCCACTAGTCCCTTGGCCCACGAGTCCCAGTTGTCCAGCTATACCATGTCCTACCGTTGCAACGCTGCTCAACACTACATATTCGGGCCTCAAGGCGCTAATGTGGATGAACCTGTTCGAGGACTAGATCCCAGCTTACGAGTTACATGAGATTCATATGGAAGCTGCGGTAACCGCGTCGATACACCGCAGGTCTTCCTAAGATCTTCAAGAAGAGAACGTCCTAGCCCAGGATAGCAAGAATACAGTCCCGATTCCATGCCGATGGCCGGCGCCAATATCTTACTGGGAAGTGGGTATGGCTGATCAAGTCACTTCTGGCGTCAATCATTTAGAGATGCGGAAGACAAGAGGGTAACGGTTCCCACTCATCCAGCCACAAAACGTGGCATATTCGTGCCCTGCCATGGATTATTACTGGTCTCAAATACCGACAAAGACCTCGGTCTCTCAAGTTCCTTAGACATTCAATCAATATTAAATAAACCAGGCTTCTGGTGGAGATGGCTACTAAGTTGGTTGCATCCACTCGTATTTCGCCAAGACATAGTGAACTACGCATTTGCTAACAACGCAGTTTCAGTGTCGTATCAAACTCGGGCGAAACTCGTGCTAGCTATACTACGAGGTCGAGAGATTGCTAGGTCGCGTTAGGAAGCAAGATGCTCGATTGCATCGTGGACCATCAGGAAAACGATTTCCATGTTCAATGATCAGCATCTGCAAACGCACAGCCAGTGACACCTAGTCCAGACTCGGTTTAGTATCACCTTTCCAAGACTGCAAGGCTGAACTATAAGACATGCAGACATGGAATTAACAACGGACCAATACCGCCTGGTTTGAGCCATAACTTGGTGGAAATTTCAGACAGCGATAGGAGTCTACCAGAAAAAGAGCTTCGTATCTGTAAAGCAATGGCCGTTTGCCATTGAGACCACAAACGGTTCTGGTCTTGTCTGAGAATTGGAACCTGAGACTTATACTGTAGATGTGAGAGGGGCCACCAGGGCTGCTAACCGTCAAGTTTACATCCATCTGGAGGACCAAGAGAATAATTAGCTTGTACATTACATCAAGCACCACAAGGCTAACGGGTGAAATGATATCGACATAAGAACATGCCCTTTTCGTTGGCTGAGGAGTGATCACAAAGTTCCCTGCCTGTACCGGTGTCGCATTGTCCCGGGTTAATGGACAGTTGTCTTGAGTCAGGTAAGAAGATCGTGATCAGAAGAGATAATGGAGAAGAACTGCCGTCCGGGATTGAAACGGGAACCTCACAACCCGCGTCGGTGGGCTCAACTCGCGTATCCATAATTGAGAAGCTCCTCTCATTGAATGTCGAGTTGTATATCCACAGATGATCAGCCTTAAAGAGCCGGCCGCTAAACGCACGCTTCCAGCCTCCTCGAGATAAAGGTGCCGTTCTTGGGAAGTTACGCTACCTCATATAAAGGGTTGCAATCTATGCCTAGATGCCGTCGGCGGAACCACACCCGATGTGAACTGTTCGATCAAGGCAGAGAGATAGTCATTAATGACATCTGGCTGGCTGCTCGTTGGCTGACAATCTGATGGCTTCCCTTGGGCCATTTACCAACTCCAAAAATCACCACCTTTTGACTAGTGCAAAGTATCCGTATTTACCTGATCAATGGGTGCAATTGGCTTTTAGAGGGGAATATCATTCCTGTTTTGGGTCATGGTTTCACGACTCGGGTTGACGTGGACCGTGCAGAGAGTCTTTACGTCAGAGCATTCATGGGTTTTGGAAGAGGTGCCAAGGGGATGCAAGTAAACTTGGGACCCTTGATCTAGGTGATGAAAAGACTTGGGCAAGCTATGCATATGATACCAAGACTCTAGACCAGTTTATTTTGACGGCCCAATTCAGCGTCTGAGGTTTTCTTGTTCCTCGAGGGGTGCATTAGGCCAAGATGTCGATGTAGATGTAGCGCAACGCTCTGATGCAACGTCAACGATCTAATTTCCGTTTACGCAAGTAATCACTGCATGTCTTTATGCATCATGTCAAAGCTCATGACTCTTGTCTGAGCTTGGACAGTAATTACTGTACACTGTAACGCCAACAACGTGGCATCAATGTGCTGTGTGGTGCTTGGTGCTCAATGCCAATGCCAATGTCAATGCTTTCAGGTACAGACAGACCAACAAAATGCCAGATAATCCCAATTGAGTGGCAAGCGCGAGTCGAAAACGAGATCTCGTTACGTTGTCGTGAATGAATGTGCGTCCCGGCAATGGCTTGACGTGGGGATGTGATAGATCCTCAACTGTCTCCGATGCGGTATTTCACAACTAGGATCCAGGGTCGGCAGATAGAGACGACGACGGTTGCGCCTTCCCTCATGGGAACATTCAAATCACGGGCATCACTGCTGCCTGTCTCAAGTTCAGGAATAAGCCTAGGAACACCATCACATGAAGACGATCCATTCCATCTCAACGCTTCGCCGAAGTTACATGGGTCTCAACTTTCGTTCGTCAAATCGATCTGTGGGCTCCAGCCTTATTGTTACGGAGTACATACGACTTACTTTAGACTAGAGCTTTGCACTGTAGAAGCTCTCTACAGAAGCTTTCCGTGGAAGCATCGCAGAATATAGAATCTACGGATACAGACGAACAAAGTACCGGGACGGAAGTTCCATGGTTCGACGATGAATAGAACTCTGATCCCAGGTCTTGTCGGATATCAATCCGCAATGGGTTGGTCCAGGAAACTGGTGCCGCTGTCAACCTTGAATGCTGCCAAGTCCCGGCCGATCGCCCCCAAGTTGGCAACCGGCACAACAAAATGCAACCAGGGTCTTTCCCAGCAGGTGGCTGGTGGTTCTTGTCTTACAATGGCACGAAGGTCTATTTTGATGACACTGATATCCCAGTCGTTCAAGCGGTACATTTGAGGGAGCGACATCTGCGAGGCCTCAACCTTGATTCAATCACAGTTGAAATTGGCTTCGAGCGAAAATACTTGTTCTAGATCAACGGCGTATACCGAGCTTCGAGTCAGAACATTGTTGACTGGCTACCTTACCTAACTAAGTCACAAGTTCACACCCAAGCACTCAGGAAGACCGCCATATTTGGCTTTCTTTCCGATGAACTAAAAAAGGGTATCTTCGACTCCTCTACTCCGTACAGTACAATTAACACTCCGCCCTATGGCCGCCAAAGGGACGACAATTCATTCGTTGAGCCGCTTAACCCAAGCCCACATGGGCGCAGAACGGGATATCTGGGCGGGTATTAGGCTCACTTGTGAATATCCCCGAGATCTCGTCGTGGGATTTCAGCCGCGACTTATTCCACAAGTTTATGAACTTGTATGAGCCCTGCCGCACCACTGATCTATCATCTCTTCCGCCGAGGAGGGCTAGCTCCTTTCGAGCTGCTATTGGGTCAATCGCCTAACTTCCATTCCACACAGAAGTCTTGATTGTCAGCGGAATCGTGATCAGCTTCGTTCTGATTCCTCGACATGTGAGGCACCACACAACGCCGTTGCCTTTCATGTGGATTGAGCTAGTAAAGCATGGCCAACGGGTCCTGACTAAAAAAGTGTTGGACTTGGCTTCCATGCAAGAATGCCTAAATGCTTTCGTTGACTCAAAAAGCTTGGCTTTAAGATGTCTCCTCTTCAGTAGCACCACAGCAACTCCATTGAAAACACTGATCGTGTGATTCAAATACAGGTACCGGTTGCGGATGGAAGCCATGGACGCAGCGAAAGAATAATGCGGCTCAATAGTGCCAAGTGTTTTGGAAGCAGAGATTCCTTGTTGAGCATCAAGCCGCAGGCTTAGCTTTCAACCCGGGCAATCTTGCAGTTGAGTGACGGAAGTTGATCTCCATAGATCAACGTTCGAGCTCCAGTTCACTTCTAGATACCACAGAAAATCAGGATCGGACAGCAACGACTCAGTTGAACTGCTTGCAGACCATTCTTGGACAACCATCGCTGGATGTTTTGTGTGTACTGCTCCTTCATCGCTCAGAATACGGTATTCCCCTACCTTGCAATCATTTGTTGTTCGTCAACGTTGCATTTATAAACAGTGTAGATGTAGGTGATGAGACTTTTACCAACTTCGGACTCCTTTCAGATAACAAAGACACTTAGCAGACCAGAGTTCGAGTGATTGCTTCCAGGTATGACCGACGTCATCGCCGGTTCTTGCTCCATCTATGATTTTCCGACCTCGCGTTGCTTTTGAGATTGAACATGGGGATGGCGCAAATCGATAACAGCTTGACATCGTAATGATAGCCTCGACGTGTAAATGAATGACCTGCGAAAGAATCGGGTTCTTGGAGTTGCACCATGGAAAGCGGTGATGTCATTAGTGCTCAGAGGGAGTCTAAAGCTAAGGATATTTGTAGATCAACATACCTAGGAGCCATTTCAAGCAAGGCGATACGATACCGGCAGGCAATTGCATCAGGGTATGTCGGCACCAGGCCTGACGAAAGGAGGGGATCATAGTAATCGCACGAGTCGGTATGTCGAAATGCCATCAATGCTGCAGAATGCAACTGTTCATCCTGGTCAGCCCATCAGTAATGTGGCTTGGTGTGATCTACTGGGGGCGGCTAGTTGTGATGCCATGCATCCAAGCGAGGTGATGTGGTAGGCGGGTGGCTTATGATGGGCGTGTTAGTGTTCTTTCAGTCTTTCAGATAAGATCGGATCACCAACTCCAGCATCGCAGATCTTGCCCGAAGAAAGGCTGCCGAGGTCAAGAGAGGGCGTATGCTGAAGGAGCCTAGTCTGAAGCTACAATCATGTCCTTCGTTGGTACATTGATCAAAGATTCTGGAGGATCCGCTGATCGTATGGCAGGCGAGATGTGGTCTTGGCTTTGTTTGGAGGGTAGCAGAACATGGTATGGTGATTGTCCTGGACTCTCTCCAGCCCCAGAAGTCTTGGGTCTGAGCAAAGTCATCATTAAATGTCGAAGCCATCATAGATACACTGGTTGCAGAAAGTATACATAAATCTCTAGCCATTTTAGCGCTCAACAGATGCATAGGGCCCTTATTGAACTCACTTTGCAATGGTGGAGTCACTCCTGGTCTGGTCTTGACTCGATAGTACAATCCTCTTGTTTACGAGGGCTATTCTATATATTGAGCCGATATGATTCGAGAATACACGAGCCAAACACTTAGGTTGACTGCGATAGACCTGTAGAGCATTGCGTAGGCTGGTGCTCGGAACTGCTGGTCCGAATATTTCTCATATATTTGTGACAAGTGAGATGTATGCTTGAGGTGCATGGCCCAGAAACGAGACAAGTGATGTAGGCAACATGGCTTAAAAGTCCCATTATTGACTTTATATGATACCAAAAGGTTCGAGTGTGATGCACGACAAGCCTCCCTCGTTCGAAAACGCCGAAACATGCTTGGCTGTTTACTGTATTTACCGAGATAATCACGTTTGGTCGACTGACTATCGTTCGAGAGTCGGCAGATGAGCTTTGGACTTTACCTCGAGAGTATAGAATGAAAAAATGGTCCCGGGTAGGCAAGTAAAAACAGCATACTGACACCAGCCAATCATTCCTGACCAAAGGTTACCAATGATCAAAGGGTTCCATCATTCCCGGAACATCCCCATGTCAGGCCACGAGGCGTTTCGTTTCTCGGGGCGCTCCGATCTGACCTGGCATGAAGCGAGACATGAGGCGAGACAAGACCATGTGGCTCATCTAGACGGCGACCTCACATAAGCATTCCGAGTTATGAACGCCGGTAGCCCGTAGAACCTGGCACCGCCCGATGACCCGAGAGTTGGCCAAGACTAAAGTCGTTGCTTGCCGGTAGAGACATCGTTTGACGTTGGGGCTTCAACGGTGATGCCAAGATGCCAACCGCGGGTTCATGACCCTGGTTGAATGATTGTACATGGTGGAGGTTTAAGCGCCATGAGATGGGACTGAGTGCGGCATCGCGTCTACACAATCGAACATTATTATGCCGCTTTAACCGCAGAACGCCGCCATCATTGCCGCTGCCTTTGGAAGCTTGTCACGGCATTCTGCGGCATAATTGAGCCTTACTTTATATCTAAGGTCCTACATATGTGCTGTCATGCCCTTTCAGGGCTCTCGCGGGCGAACCAGGGATATAAATTGCTAGAGTTGGAGAGCGAGTGGTCGCCGTCCGTCTGGTTTGCGAAAGACACTTCGATGATGGCATGGTTTGCATTGCATTACAACAAGAGATTGAGGTTTTGCTTCCGGGGCAGCCGATACTCAGCTCTGTAATATTAGCAATCAGATGCTTAATTCACTCGAATATTGACAAAGATTGTCCCCAAATCATCACTCACTGCAGCATGTCCTTGGAGTTCTCTACTCACAGCCAGTTTCGTTTGCATTCGGCGACTCGGGCATAGTTCGGTGACTGCTTGCGCCGGACGAGTTCGGAAGAAACTGACATCATCTACCGTCATGCAAGAAAAACGGTACATACACTGGGAAGGCCATGAAAATTTGTCTGCCATTTATATACGTGAGGATAAGTGAAAGGGGATCTGAGACACTCACCAAATACAGAAAACACCATCTACTCGCATATCGCAAACTTCACGAATTTATCACGACACTAGTACATCAACCTCACCTCACGTTTACGACATCTCTTCCAGGTACTGAAGCTCAGTGACGCCGACCCACCCTGGGTTTAAACCACGCTGCAACCCACCTCGTTCGGTTTCTTATCATACCACCATCTTCGCCCTGAAAACAAAACACCGTAAACTATTGCGCCCTGAGAGAAATCCCGTCTCTACAAATCTGCCGCCTCTCCCACGACCGTCTTTCCCCTTCAATCCCAGCCCAACCCCAAATCGCAGTCATGAAGATTCTCACAAAGGAAGAAGAGGAGGCGCACTACTCAGCTGTCGTCAAGGGCGGTCTCATTGGAGGTAGTCTTGGTCTCGCTGTTGGTGTTGGAGGTGTCATGTTTGCTTCAAGGCGATACCCTGCTTTCCGCGGCCTCACAATCCCCTTCAGGACATTCCTCGTCACATCCGCCGGCACTTTTGGCGCCATCATCAACGCCGATCGCTGGTCCATGGATTTCCAGAAGAAGCAGAATCCCATGAACTTTTACGAAGACCAGACCCAGCGCGCCCAGCAGATTGTTCGCGAGAACCAGACCACCTGGGAGCGCTTCATGGAGTATGGCAAGGAGAACCGCTACTCTATCGTATTTGTCTCATGGCTCGCATCTATGGGTGTCGCATTCGCCCTCGTGAGCCGTTCACCCATGAACACGGCCAACAAGGTCGTACAGGCTCGTGTGTATGCCCAGGGCCTGACCCTCGCGGTTCTCATCATCTCGGCTGTCTTTGAGATGAACGATGCCAAGAAGGGTGAGGGTCGCTGGCAGACTGTCATGGTCGTCGATCCCGAGGACCCCGAGCACAAGCGGCTCATCGAGAAGAAGATCCATAAGGAGGAGTACGAGGGCCAAGACCTCTGGAAGGGTAAGTCGCACTTGAGATGTCGTAGAAAACATTATTTGACTAACTGTGCTAATAGATATGGTCGCTGCTGAGGAGCGACGGTTGGCCGCTAAGAAGCAAGCTGAGAACAAGGCTTAGAATCAACATGTCATCTTCTTTATGACGACACCAACTACCCTACAAAAACCATTCCTCGATATAAAGTACCTTCAAATTCATCATTAATACCATGCCGAGAAAAAGTCGCCAACCAGAGGAGGAAAATGGAAATTGTATATCTGTCACCAACAAACCGAAGTTTCATGAGCCAATGAGCCGGGATGGAAAGGAAGTGGCTATTATCAACTGGGACAGTCATTGAAACAAAACTGCCTTTTGTTTTGTCTTTTCTATGCACATAGAGCGGGTGGAATGGTTCCTTGGAGTTACAACCTCTTAAAATTGGTCTGCAACATATTTGGTTGGGGTTTGAATTGCATCCAATGTATCATATGTAGCTATGACAGTAAGAATCAAGCAAGCATCTTTATCTCAAGCATATACACAGAGGACATATTAAGATGGCCCAGCATCTCTTTTTTTTGTCCACACTAATAAGTGAATAAAGATCTGCACCACCGACTCCCTGCTAGCCCTCTTTTGAAGGTCCATTTACCATCCCAGAACAACAAATTGATGATCAAACACACTAATATATCCAAAGGAGCTGCATTAGCTCATATCTCTAAACCTCAATGGTAAAATGACTAATTTGCGAATAATATGCATGCACAGCTAGCTCTAACAGCATAACATCGCCATACACCTCGCTTCCATCGAAACCTCCAATGACAATGAGGCGGCTATCATACAGCACTGTCCCGTGATAGCCACGACCTGAAGGTGCTTTGCCGTATACCCGGCGTCTATCCCATGTCATCGTAACCAGGTTCAAAAGCAAGACATCGTTCGAATATTCGCTCCCGTCGTGGCCCCCAATGACAAAAAGATAGGAGCCGACTATTGTGGCCGTATGTGATAAACGGCGGAACGCAACGGGGATAGGGACTGCTCTCCATAACTGGGCGTCAACGTCGTAAACCCATACATCGTCGAAACATTCGCCGCCGTCAGAGCCTCCAAAAATGATGAGTTTGCTGCCCACCATGTTGGCAGTGTGGTAGCCCCTTGCCTTGGGACGATAGTCTTTTGACCCAGGACTTGACTTATCTGAACTTGACACTAATCGCCATGACATTTTGTTGACATCAGCAACATCTAACCGCCAGATATCATTCAGAGCTCGGACCCCATCGCCGCCGCCGAATACGTATATACCATTCTTGTATAGACAAGCAGTATGCGCTCTCCGCTTCGATGGCATCTTATCTCCTATAATACGGGGCTTTGTCCACCGGAAGTTTGTTGTGTCCAAAACATAGACATCGTTATAATACTCTGGGCCGTCACCTCCGCCGAACACGATGAGTTTCTTGCCTACCGCAGTACATGTCATGGCTCTCAGAGGAACAGGTATATCACCCACGACATAAGGTATAGACCAGTGGAAAGAATCGGCATCCAGCACGTAGAGATCATTGAAGCATGTTCTCGAGTCACAGCCACCGAATACATAAACGTTGGAGCCAATTATTGTTGTTGTGTGTGCTCGTAGTGAGGTGTGAGGAGCGCCCGACACAGGTGCCTTGGACCAGTACATGCCAGATGCTGGAGCCACGTCGACGTTTGGAGCCGTCCGGGGGTCTGGAAGCGACGGAAAGGCAGTGTACTCGTCCTGTGGTATCCGAGATCTGTGCGATGCATACCGAGCAGTCGCTTGTGCAGTCGTTCGGCTCGTTATGGCGGATGTCGAACGTGAAGCGGTTGGTCGCCGATTATGTCGATCTCCCTCACTTGAGGCATCGCCAGCGCTGGTTGAGATAGAATGCGGCGGTTTGTGGGCTGCTCTCGAGGTAGAAGCTCCTTGCAGGGCAGTCTGTGATGCGGATTGAGAGCGCTGCCGAATAGAAAGATCGGAAGGTTTTCGGCGATTCGCTTGTATGCTTTTGCTGGCAAGATGGCCTGGTGTATGGCTTCTGGGTAGGGGCATCTGATCGCTAGACTCGTCATCATCGTCAGAATCGTCGTCGACAAAGATCGGCCGTGTGGCTGTGGGAGCCGGGGCAGGTGATCGTTGTTGCTGTTGTTGAATACTCTTCGCCTTGAGATGCGACTTATCGGGGGACCTCCTCGGATCCGCCATGACTGCCTAGGTTCTCCTTCATTGCCTTCCTAGACGAGGCGTTGAGCTTGTGACTTGAAACGGTCGAGGTGGGGGAAAGGTGGAATGAGTGAGTGGAATGAAACAGGCAAAAAGGAACGAACAAAATGCAATCAAAAGCAGGCAGCTGAAGCCGAAGCCAATTGGCGATTTGCCAAGGGCGCAGAGTGAAGGGAGGGGCAGGCGAGCCGGTGACGGTGATAGTATGTAAATGATGTCGAAGGGTAAGGTAGGGATCGTGCAACGTTGGAGCTGGGGTTGACTTGAGTAGGTATAGGTCGGTCGTCTTGGGTCGAAGTACCTGAGTACCTCCTAGCCTTGTTGTCGCCGATTCTGGAACACTTTTAGCGAGGCCCGACCCCTGTGACCAAGTGCGGAGATGAGGTTCTCAGGCGTCCAAAGTACCCGATACATTCGACCTCTCCTTGACCTCATAGCACCTAAGACCTAGAAATACGGAGTAGGCTTAGGGGAATTTAGTGCAGTTTTAGTTACACCAACATATCGAGGTTTTTTCCTTATACCGTATGCGCTTGAAAGTCGATCTCGGTTTTGACGACTGATCTTTTCAACAGCTGCCACCGAACGAGCACTGTCAAAAAAAATATTAAAAAAAAATCACTCTAATTTGTGTTTAGTAGTGCAAGAGGTGAGCCAATTTTCTTACGCACTGTAACAGCGAGAAACACATTTGCACTTCTTTCATTCCGTTCCTGCCTTTCTCTTACACTCACCCACCCCCCTCATAAATCTTTTACTTATTCTTCACAGCGAATCTATGAACTCATAAACTTCTTTCAACACATGCAATATCCCAGAGACTGACCATTCTCAGCCTTTTCTGTAATGAGTGAGCAACACGACGCTGAGATGGGTGACATCTCCCCAGGCAATGCGCACGCAGAACTTGCAGCTGATGCCAGCAATATTACAACCGCGACAAAGGATGAAGAGCGGGCTTCGAAGAGACTTAAGGTTAACGATTCGATCCCGTCTCAGTCTGTTCCAGGAGAGGATTTGCACGATGCGCCCACTCCCAAGGAGAATAAACAATCCACAAATGGCAATAAGGAGAATGAGGTCCCGAGACCACAGGCGGACTCCAAGACAGAGTACGTTGATGGACGTAGTAAAGGAGTCGCTCCTATCAAAAAAGAGTGAGTAGCCCACTGTAGACCCATTCTAGAGATGTACTGACAAATCAAAGGTATCTTGTAGACATGTCGACTCAGAAAGATGTGTCTGAAGATGCTGTGAACGACGATGACGCAGCTGAGGCACGCGGTACTGCCGAAGGAAATGCTGAGAATGGCGATCGAAAGCCAGGAAAGGGAAAGAAGGAGAAGAAGAAGAAGGGCCAGAATACAGAGCGCGATTTTGGCAAATTTGACGATGCCTTTCGCCTTTGCAACAGTCGAGCCTTCTATCCCGAATTTTCTCCCAGAGAATGCAGGTTTGGTGATCGATGCAGACTCTGCCATGATATTCGAAAGTATCTTGAGGAAGGCCGCCGGGGTGATGTTGAGACTTTCGAAGGCAAATGCCCTGTGTTCGAGGCTCATGGCCACTGTCCTTCGGGCTGGAAGTGCCGTTTCGTCAAGAGCCACATGAAGGAAATCGAGCACGAGGACGGCCGAAAAGAGCTGGTGCTCATAAGCACTTCAGCAAATGGCGGCGATAACGGTGAGCCAAAAGATGAAGGATCCGAGGAGCAACGACCTGCTATTTTCAACGTCGTTAGCATGGATAAGAAGATTGACCTCAACCGCAAGCGGACCGACTTTACACGATCTGACCAGTACATCACTTGGCTCAATAAGGAAGCCAAGCTGAGTGAGGAGTTCATGAATCGTCGCAAGAATCAGTCCACCGAGGGCATCGAAGATCTACGCGCCCGCTTCGTCGACCCCCCCTTTAAGCCTTCTGAGAAGCGCCGTCTCTATTTCGGCCAAGAGACCCCCACACTGGCACCTCTCACTACCCAGGGAAACTTGCCCTTCCGTCGACTTTGCGTTGAGCTTGGAGCCCAACTCACATATTCGGAGATGGCATTGAGTATGCCTCTCATCCAGGGAACGAAGGCTGACTGGACACTTCTCAAGGTTCATGAGTCAGAGCTTTCACCCCCCAAGTTCAACCCAGGCTCTGTCCCCATCTTTGATGACTACAACCACTCCAAGGATATTAAGTTCGGTGCCCAGATCTCTGGAAACAACCACTGGGTTGTTACCAAGGCCGCCGACGTCCTGAACCGTTATTGCCCTCACCTTCGCCTCATTGATTTGAACTGCGGTTGTCCGATTGATATGGTTTTCAAGTCTGGCGGTGGATCGGCGCTTCTCGAGAACTCAGGCAAGTTGGAACGTATGATTCGAGGCATGAACGCTGTGTCAGGGGAGGTCCCTATCACTGCCAAGATCCGCACTGGTATCCGAAACTCCCGTCCTACAGCCACTCAGCTCATCGGAAAACTGGCTTTTGGTGCACGAGAGCACCGAGAACGACTTGGTGCTCCTGGATGTGCGGCCCTGACTCTTCATGGACGCAGCCGTGAGCAGCGATACACCAAGAAGGCCGACTGGAGCTACATCAGCGAGTGCGCTGCACTCATCAAGACTTACAACAAGCAGAAGGACACCCTGACTGACACCATTGCTGAACCTGATGCCAGCAGCCTCCCTAACGCCAAGGATGGCCGCATGTACTTCCTCGGCAACGGTGACTGCTACTCGCACACTGAGTACTATGAGCATATCGAGAAGGCTCGTGTTGATACCGTCATGATTGGCCGTGGGGCCCTCATCAAGCCTTGGCTCTTTGAGGAGATCGAGAAGGGCCAGTACCTCGACAAGTCATCTAGCGAGCGTCTTCGCTATATCGAGAAGTTTGTGCGCTATGGCCTTGACGCCTGGGGCTCCGATGAGCTCGGCATTGGATTCACTCGCCGTTTCCTTCTCGAGTGGCTCAGTTTTACGCACCGCTACGTCCCTATTGGTTTGTTAGAGTATCTCCCACCTTGCCTCAATGACCGACCTCCCAAGTACGAGGGGAGAGATGAGATGGAAACACTTATGGCGTCCAACAACTTCAGGGACTGGATCAAAATCAGGTATGCTCACCCTGTTGTGGCGTAATACACAACAGTTTTGCTTTCTTCGGTCGGTAAGCTAACTGGCTATTCACAGCGAGATGTTCCTAGGCCCCGTCCACCCTACGTTCAAGTTCCAGCCCAAGCACAAGTCCAACGCGTACGAAGCTGAGGGTTAAATAAGGGTTAAACACCAAAGCATTAAACAGGCGAGCGGCGTAGAAAGGGGTTTGTGAAGAATTGTTTGGGGCGAAAAAGGTCGACTGGTGCATATATTTGCTATCTAGGAATCTGGGCAGAGAATACCACAAAGCATGAATGACTGAGGTCTTTATGACGGGCCCAAGAAGGAGGTCCTGTTTACAGGGGAAAAAGGGTATGTGAACCCGAAACTTATGTCATAACGGAAAAGTCTGATCTGGTATCGATCAGATAAATATGCAGAGAACAACTGCAAACGTATTTCGGCTTGGCGCAAACTGTTACGAGATAACCGCGTTTGAGCGGTACTGTCAATGTTAAAATTAGCAATGGTCTAGAGATTTAACACTTCCGGCCGGATTTGAAACCCCGGCTTGTCTCCAATCTTGCTTCTATGATCGTTTCGAAGACATACCTACGCGGTTCGTGAATTTATATTGAGTCCTCTAGGATTCGCCAATGCTTGACCAAAATCGACGCACTAGCATTGACACCGAACACTCTCATACCAAAGAAACGCTACTCAAGCTTCATTCAATGACTTAACAAGTGAAAATATATAGATGTATCTTTGTGGGAGTTATTACCCCAGGTATCGCAAGACATGACGAAACCATTCGAACGCTAGGAACTAATACAATATGTGTGTGAAACCCACCCAACAACTCCGTGATGACTTTTGTAATCCAATCACCAATGCATCCTTGCAATATCCGAGACAGAGTCGTACAGCTGTCGTCATTATATGTGATTATCAACGCTTTCCAATGTGGCTGACAACGTTCTACGAGTAGAAGTGGCTCCTCTGCATGCCATCAGCAGAAGCATACTCGCTCTTCCCAACCTCGGGGCGAACAATTGAGCTGGTTAGGGAGTTTGCACGGCTGCTCTCGCTAGGCGCAGCCTTGATCTTCTTGGGCTCTTGTGCCGGGCGCTTGATAACTTCGAGGTAGGTAGATGGAAGATAGCCTTGGCGGCCGTCGCGGGATCGGCACTGCCACCACTCACTTGGATTACCAGAGGGATCATTTTTACTTAGGACGGCAACAAGGTCACCCTTTCTCGCCTCGAGCTCCATACCCGTGTTGGGCTGAGGGAGGAAATCGAAGGTGAGGCGGCAAAACTCAAGCTTAGCAGGGTCGACCGGCAGCTGTGATTCCATGGCCTGGGCCTGAAGACGCTTCTGCTCCTGCTCTTGTGAGGCAGCGAGCGTCCTTATCATCTTTGACATCAGGTAAGGAATGCCAAAGGCGGCCAGGACAAAGAAGAATAAAGGCTTCTTGCTAGCCTTCGCAGGAAGTGGGTTACCATCTGGTCCAACGCTCCGACCTTCGAAGCGTGCGAATGCAGCTGGTGTGAGGGCAGTCGCATCGGCAGGTGGCGGTCGACCAGTAAGCTTGGCAATCAGCGTGCGAATCCAGCGCATCAATGTGAAGATGCCCAGCACGGAACCCAGAGTATCCCTCAGATTACCAAATTGTTCAGCGACAGAGACCATGGCTAAGAACTGTTAGTTTACTCTCTGGTCTAAACCATTAAATCAAGGAACTTACCAAAGAAGCTAGAGTGAGTAGCCATGTAGGTACTCTCAAGCATCTGGGCAAACCCTCCAAAGGCTGTGACAATACCCTCGAGCATTTGGAAGGTAGCCTGAGTGCTGTTGTTGAAGGTGTTGGTTAAGCTGTTTTGGTCGCCAGGCATTCCCATGCCACCGCCGTACATGCCACCGCCCATGCCTCCATACATGCCTCCTCCATAGCCACCGTATCCTCCACCGTACATGCTACCGTAGCCACTCATGCCCCCCATACCACCCATGCCAAATCGCGAGTAGGGGCTGGAATAGGGTGACGAGTACGCGCCACCCATTGAGCTATAAGGTGAGGAATTCATCCTGCTGTAATTGGCAGCGTTCTGATTAACCGTTGATGTGAGAGAAGAAGGTCGATTAGGAAGCGGAGGGGCAGAAGACGAATCGGTGATCGATGTTGTGGTTCCTGACGCAACTGACGGTGAGATAGGCGATGTTGCTGGAGGATAGTGAGTAGGAAGGCGCTTTAATGCGGGGAGTCAAGAGAAGGTGACTGGTAGAAAACATGGAAAAGGAGACAGTAAGAGAGAAGAATTGATGAATGCGACTTACCAGCAGTCGCAGCCGCGCCAGGCTGCTCCCAGGGCTTGGGTGGAGAGGCCATGATATTGACTTGTTATCGCAAGGAGGAAGAATTCAAAAGCCGGGTTCGGACAATGGAGTACCGACAAACGGTATCACAGTGTCAGAATTCGAGTAGTCTAATTATTGAGCCTCCTAGCAAAGCAGACTTGTCTTGGTTGTTGGCCACTCCTCGTGACGTTTGGTGGTGGACCTCGGAAAGTGTACCGGACGCAAAATCGGAGACTGACTCCGTGATTATATGCAGCCCCAGTTAGCGTAACCGCGGCGCGGGGGGACAACGGAGTTGCCTCGGGATACGGGGAAAAGAGCCGCCGAGACTGAGAGCTGATAAGAGTGAGAGAGTCGCAATCTCTCGAGAATTAGAGACGCGAGGAAATTGGCGATGGTGACACGGGCGTGGGCGTGGAGGTGATGAGAAGGAGGAGGGAGACGAGATTGTCGCAGAAGAAAAGCCGAGAGAGATGGGAGTTGATTAGAGATAAAAATTAGTGGGGCCCTGCTTTAACCTAGGCTACCTTACCGGCCTGGCCTTAGACGTGAGAGCAGGCGCATTCAAGTTTAAAAGGGAAGAAAAATCCGGGGGCGAATGGGACCGAACCAGAAGCCAGACCTCGGTAGACTAGGCCCCGCCGACTTTCATCGTTCTTACCTTTTTAAGGCAATACGACTCGTGAAGAGAAGCACTTGCTTTTTGAGATTTTGATGTTCTGATACTGGCACCTACGTATACTCATCGTTGATGACTACGAATATTATATTCTTTCACATACAATTAGTGGCTTGTGGATGCTAATTGGGAATCAATTCATGCTCCTTTAACCGCCTATGTCACTGTAATCAAACCGTTTCCGTTGGCCGCCGTTGTAGCCGGCGTAAGGTAAGAAAGTTTCCATGTGACGCTGGTGCTTCCGGTTTCGCCACACACAATCGGCTCCAAGGACAGGTAGTGATTTACCTAACCTTACGTCAATCTCAGCCGCGAGCCTGTCGGCTTACCCTATGGCATCTAGGAATAGAATGCACAAATAACTGATGATAAGTATATAAATATATACATAGGACTTGTATACTTTTACCGCCTGTGTTACTCGCTTGTATTATCCTTTGGTGTTGTAGTGCTTCTAGCCTTGGAGCGAGTTGCTCTTATCGTGCATTCCTTTGTCCTACCGCAAATAAGTAATATATCATCGCATTCCGGCTACTTCATGAGAGATTGTACATGTACGACAGGAACATTATGTACGCATATGTGCTTACCCAAACCAGCTTGTTGAACTACAAGAAGAGCTATCGAGGGCCAATCATGACTCAACAGAAACTCAACTATAACAACCAACAACACAACATACACCATGGTTGAAAAGCGACCACCAAGTCCTGGCTTCATCCCTAATCCATTTATTAAACGAAGAAATCTCGAATGGACTCTCGACTCACCATCGCCCTCAATCCCACCATCAACTGCTGACATAGAATCTGGATCAGCCACTGTAGAGGACCATCTCTCGCATTTCAAAGCGCATCTCTCGAAGCATATAATACGCCCATCGCCACTATCAATATCATCATATAGCTCATTATATACCGAAAACTTTGGAACATCTGCAGGCGCTCATTTCGTCATACATCAACATGACCATCCAATTGCTGGCACGCACTATGACCTCCGTCTTCAGATCAATGAGACCAGTAGCGCTAGCTGGGCAATCATGTATGGACTCCCGGGCGACCCTCAGAGTATACGGTTGAACCGAAACGCGACAGAGACGCGAATTCACTGTCTATGGGTACGGACCTACAGAAGATTCCCACTACAGAAGAAGGAAGAGAAATTAATATTTACACAGAATCATCTCATAGAGACTGCCTCAGCTTCAACCGGATCACTTCTCATTTGGGACTCAGGAACATATAGCATCCTCCCCCGTCAAAGCAAGCATGCCCCAACGACTGACCCGTCCTCTCCAACGTCCTCACCAGGTCCATCTTCCGCGCCAACACAGCAAGCTGTTCTGCACGCCGCTTTTCAGAACCGCTTGATCCGTATTCGACTACACGGATCGCGCTTACCAGATCCTTATGTCCTGAACCTTCGTTTAACCAGGTCAGAAGATGTGGCCGGTAGAGTAAGGAGCGGAAAGACACCTCGGAAACGACGACGTCGTCATGCCCGGACGGAGACGCAACCCGAGACGAGTGATGAGGATAGTGAGGGTGATGCGAGTGAGGATGTCCCTTCTAACACTGATGTTGGAACCAATGCAGACGACCTTTCCGCTATGGAACGTGAGATACGTGAGCTTGAAGATGAAGAGGTCCGTAGAACAAATGCATATCCCGGGGCTTCCAACACCATCGGTAGTGTACATCAACGACGATGGTATCTTTCACTTGATCGCCTGGCCTGTGGGTTTGTGGAAGAAAGAACCAAGAACCGTTCAGTTTGGAAACTCGAAGAGGGTACGGGGACTACAAACAAACAGAGCGACAACGGACGCTTGTCATACCCATTCTACGTCCGGGGGCCAGATCATGAGCGTAGTGTATTAACAGGACGACTCGGAGCTGATATTCTCCAAGATGAGGGCGTGGATAAATTTATTCAGCGTCAGGGTTGGAAGCCAGTGCTGAAATGAACTACCTAGGGGGGAAAAGACACAGGCGCAGTGTCTGAACAGACTATCAAAATTTATTGGATAGACTACATAATACCTTGGCTTGTGCCACGTTCCCATTTTCCCATCCCAGTGCATGGCTTTATAGCTCGTCTACCTTGATACCTGGCGGAGACCATGTCCCGTAGACTGACCAGGACAGCTACCTCGCCATAATCCCATGTAAATCAACTCGTCTCAAACAGATTTATCAAACGCCATCCCATGCTTGCTAAATCGCGGATCCACATATCTGTGAAGACGAAATCACACCCAACCCCGTCACTGCAGAAACAAAGAAAAACCATACTTTTGAAATAGCAGTATTATAACCGCTTTCAGCACGTTTTGAGCCTAACTTTTGGGCTCTACCAGAGTTGGAGCAATTCGTCTCTTCTTAGGCTCCTTGCTATCTTCCTTCTCGCCTTCACTGGCGTCGCGCTTAGTGCCCGCAACACTGCCTGTGGTACTTCGAGGAGTCTCAGGAGGTGTTGTGAGCGGGACGCCAGTTACCTTGCCAGAATTTGCTGCTGCAATACCTGGAACATTGCCAGAAATCAGAGGTGGATTGGTGACTACGCCGGCTGCGGGCACAGTGCTGGCCTGTGTAGTGATAGTCGCAATTGAAGACGTAGAATTCGATCTCGTGGGAGACGACGGACGTTGAGAAAGAATCGAAGCTGACTGCGGGGGCGACGGGGCAGTAAAAGAGCTCGCCGAGTTGCGATGGTGGTGATGCGAGCCGTTAGGAAAGGGTGATGGTGGAGCAAACGCGGTCGTTGGAGTAGGCATGGGAGTGCTTTGGTTAGACGAGGTCCCTGTTTGCGACTTGGACGGACCGACTTCCCCCTTGTAGACTTCACCTAATTCTCCAGCTGTGAAGGATAGTGTTGAGCAGAAGCCGTCAGAAGACGAGATCATTAAAGTCAGACCATCGCTTGACCTAGTAGTTTTGTTAGTCAATTTACACGGTTGATAGGTGATAGGAACTCCAGCATACCATGCAAGGTCAGTAAAGGTAGCGCAATGAAGATTGCTGACAACACAGATAGGGGTCTTTTGCTGAGTATCGTAGAGTAGGACCGAGTCTTGTGTAGCCACTGCGTAGACCATGCGATAAGGCAGGGAAAAGACAGGCCTTGGGCCTGCTGTAGCCGAAGCCGTATCTGAACCCGACGTCTTTGCGTCTGATGTGTTTGAGGGTGGAGGAGGTGGATCCATGACAGAAGGAGCTGGAGACGGCTTCGACAGAGGTTCTGGAAGGGATGGAATTGGTTCCTCTGAAGATGATGTGTCAATGGTGATATTGCGCGTGACAGGAGGAGACTGTCGCAATGTGTAGAATATCGGAGAACATTTTACCACGACCGAGGGCTTCTTGTGACCCGGCAGGTGGGCAATTGGGGGCTTGTTGATACCACCACGCGTGTAAATGTAGACTGTGTTAATCACTTCATAAGTAGGTTTCGCGTCTCTTTCAGCCTGGTGCTGGTTTTGGTACTGTCCTGATGGGGTTAACAGCAAGCTGCCATCCGGTGTAAATGTGAGTCGCCGAAAAAAAGATGTGAGTGTCTCGTTGGCATAGAGGTTCGCATTCTTCATTCCCAGCCCGCTGCTCAACGTTGACGATGGCTTCGGAGAGGGATCCATAGGCATAACGGCCGGCAAAGGCATAGATGGCGCTGGCGAAACAGATCGACGAGAAGAGAACGAAGATCGACGGCTATGGCTAACGACGCTTGGGGGGTTCATGGGAAGAGCGAAAGAAGTAGGAGTGCCGGGTGCAGAGGGCACAGGCGATCCGATAGAAGGTGCAGAATCAAGGACAGCAAGCGAAGAGCGATGGCCAAAGTCGGGAGGAGCAGGACTGCTCGAGGAGATTCGTCGAGGAGGAAGATCGGCCTTGATATGGCTGGCAAGTCGAGGAGTCTTGTCGTCTTGGTTGAGGGTGTATTGCCCATCCTTTGTTTTTAGAGAGTAAATATGGACTGATCGATCGGAGGACTGCGTCGCAATGTACTCGTTGAGGGGATCCCATGTGACGCCCTGCACGTAATGGCTGTGCTCAGCGATCTGGCGCACGAGTGTTCCTGTTTGCTGTGTTAGAAGCTGACAGTTATCGGGTCGTTGAGAGTCGTCTGCTGACCTGTCTGAGCGTTGTAGATTCGTGCTATGTTATCCATGCTGCCGATGATGAAGTACACTCCGTCAGGAGACCAGGCTAAGTCATAGATCTCCGCGCCACTAGACCGACACATATGCTTTGCCCTCCAAGACTCTTTATCTTCCGGGGCATCGGATCCGAAGGCTGTTTGGGGTGTTTCGCTTGGTACCCAGAGGATCACGTTGCCATCGTCGCCCGCAGAGGCCAGAAGCTCACCTGAAGATGAAGCTGTGAGCAGAGTATTTTCTAAATGCAGATTGGAGAGCCTTACCCTTGGGAGCCCAACGAACAACATTAACAGCTTGGTTATGCTTTGAAAGGGTTGAAAGGTACTCGACCTTACGGTCCTCCCCATCAACCAGAACCCTCCATATTCTGATGTGATTATCACCACCAGCAGTGGCTAAACGTCCCTTTCCAGACGATTCGAAGTGGACGGAATAAACGGGGGCATTCTGGTCATGCCAATTGATGATTAGAGGAGCAGCTTTCATCGTGTTGATATGTTTAGGTGATCAAACGGGGGTGGAAGCTGCATAGGTGAGGTAGGGAGACGCCCTTTTGAGGCTGTGAGAGAAGAAACTGAAGAGCTCTGTGGCTCCCACGCTTGAATACGAACGAGATCAACGGTCGAAGACGATGAGATGACGAGAACCGAGCGTGGATATGCAAAGGAGAAAATAAGGCGAATGTGAACTCTGGATAATTGTTCGAGGTTATCGGCAGTGATGAGAATTGGCACGGTAGTGTAGTGCCAAAAGTAGAGTAACAACGGGTGAGTTTGAAGGTGGAGAGTAGTCTAGAGCTCCAGGCTGGAGCTGGTGTGGACCATTGAAAGCCTTTTGATTAGACGCCAAGGCAAGCTGCACAGTAGATAGGTAGGTAGGCACCTGGGTAGGTAACTAGGAGCTACGGATACAGAGAGCAACAAAGATTGGGAGCTGAAGTTTGGCGGTGCTGATTTGATTGGATCTGAGAAAGGAAAAAAGGGACGGGAGGGAAGAAGGGGGAAACGAAAAAAAGAGAAAAGGAAACGAGGGGGAAGTGAATGAATGGTTGGAGAAGAGGAGCCAAACGGCGTGCACGATTGAGGTTTATTCCGGCGATGCCTCCAAGAAACAGAAACAGGGCTCGCATCACTTTGCTATCACTCTCACTGCCAATGTCACCGCGACTGTCACTTTCTTACACTCACTACCACGAGGAACAAGGCACGAGGCACAGGGCGTTTTGGCGCACCTTCAGGCGTGTCACCAAGCCAAGCTCAGTCGACTAACTAAAATATGCAAGGCGCTGTGCTGTAGGTGGACGCATTGGATTGTTCTACCTACCTAGTAGAGGTTAATGAGCTGCGGCGGACGCGCGGGCGATCACACACATGGGCGATGGATCAAATGGACCGCATGGATCCAATGAGGAACAGCGTCCAGTTCATGGATTGATGCATGCATGTCAAGAGGGGACAACGCGCCTCTGTCAGGGCAAGATCTTGTTTTAAGCTGTGCTTGAGCAGTGGGTTTCATTATCAGTGGTGGAGGTCCAAGACAGCTGCGCCGAAACCAGAGCGCTAAACCAATGGAAGGAATTAAGTCGACTCTGCCGAGTAATAAAGTGCCTATTACCGAGTAGTCTTTAGGCCTGTCGTCAGCGTAGCTAAGGTACCTTAGTTAAAGTGGTTGTCAGAGTGGCTGCATCGTGTACCAGGGACTCTCTACTGGGGTTCCATGGACGGTCTATCAAGTGCTGAGACGGGCCAAGTAGCACCAAACGAAATGGGGGCCAAAGGTCATCAGCCCTGAAGGGGGATGAGTTCAGAATACCTTAGGTACCTAGGATGAGCGGTTATCAAAAGGACCAGAAACAAAAGCCAAATAAATGCCTCCTTGGGTCTGTTACTCGGCAAGTATCAAAGTTCACGGATATACACAACATACTATGGAAACCTCCGGAAGCCAGCCGCCACTGGTGGCAGCACAGAGGCTCTAAAGCAGAGGCTCAATCCCGTGGTTTCCTTTTACCTACTTGTTGAAATAGTATCTGGCTCTATATATCCCATCTGACGCCCTTGTCAAGGCATGCATATTCTTAAGATATATACCCATGTAATGTAAACAAACGACTTGTTGGGAGCTGATTAGTGAGTTATAACAATGACCAACTCAAGTGGGGGAAAGTCTCACGGGGAACAAGACATTCAGGCCCCAACGAGCCAATCACATTGCTCGTCTTGATCATCTGCATCGCTACCAATGACCTGATTCTCAATCACTGTGGAGACCAGAACGGCTCTGTTCAGCTCTCAAGATTCCGGCCACAGAAGGATGGCATGGCATGGATATCCGTTTAGTCAGCCGTTCTGTTCATACAAATCTCTAATATATTCCAGAGAATTCTCAGTAGCCGCAGATGGCTATTAGGATTGGGAAATGGATCTATAATTTCGCTCCCCGTCTGTGCCGTCAATGTTATCTTTGTCTTCAGTCGTGTGATAGGATCGTCTATTTATGTATAGGATTAAGTTCAAGACATAACACGGAGTGCATTGGTTAATAATAAGCTCACCAACACCTCCCTGAATAGGCAGCGTGGCGGCATCTCGAAACCCAGTAGCGGCTTGCTTGATGAGTGTAATATCGGCAGCCAAACAGCCACCGTAGTAGCCAGCTGCCCTTATCTCGGGGACCTATGAGACACCAGCAGTATTCGATTCTACTATGTATGTGCGCATTATTAGATTGGTCCAAAAACGGGAATGACTGCTTCATGTTATGGAGTAAGTGGTTTCCCCCGTTATGCTGTTTATAATCAAGAAAGTTGACCTTATTGATTTGAGTTGTCCTGTTTAGTAATTTGACTCTCGCAGAACTTGCTCTTGATGCATCCACCGGCCATACTTCTCCTGACTTTTTGCCCGTTGTCAAGAATATCCGTGACTTTATCTAAGATAGCCTTGGTCAACGCCTAAAGCGTATGTGTGGTCTGTGACACATTGCCCTTGCCAGGTTTCGCGAGATCATCACCACCATCTGAAGCCTCTGCATCCAATGAAACTTTGAATGTGCGGAACCTGCGAATAGGCACTCCTCGAATGAACAGCTCATCAATTTCTTCCAATGTCTTACCTCCACACTCAGGGATACAGAACCACGAGAATAATGTCGCCATGAACGAGGTCACTCCGAATATGAAGCCGACTTTAGACCCAAGGCCAGCATGCGATTGGTCAATGAGGTAGGGAATACTGAAAGCAACAGCCCATTGAATGACAATGTTGAAGACCGCACCCACAGCATATGTGAGATCGCGTAGACCGGTCGTGGGGATCTCTGCGGCTACGACGTGCGAGAGAGGTGCCCATCCTAGGGAAAATCCGATGCCGAAGAGGGTGACGGTTGCAACGATGGCAGACCGAATGCTCTGCGAGGGGTTCTTGACGGTTCCGAGCCCACCCATGGTCATAAGACTAGCTGTCTGAAGGACTGCTCCGGCTATCATCAAGGGACTGTCGAATCACGTTAGCTGGAGTTGTTCCATGTGAATACTCGGGCAATACTGACACTCGGCCTGTCTTATCAGACAAGAACTGCGTCAAGAAGACGGCAACAATGTTAAGCGCAGAGTTGATGCACGACATAACAAAAGGGTTCACCGAGTTCAGACTTTGGATAAAAATTGTGCCATATTTGGAAGCAAAGTTCTGACCCGTGAGTTGAAGAAAGATGTTGACGCCGATTGTGATCAAAGTTCGTTTGAGATTCGCTGAGGGCGTCAGTAAGTGTCACATCCCTGATATTGGTAGCTGGCATTGGCTTACTTCCTCGCCACATGTCCATGAAACTGCCCTTTTTAACAGTGTTATTGAGGGCATTCTGCATCTCTCTAAATTCGTGCTCGATCTCTTCGTCGGTGTATGCCCCTTGCCGAAGTAGTCGGAGGGACTTTACAGCATCCTCCTGGCGATCTCGGGTCAATAGCCAACGAGGAGACTGGAAGAGTAAGAGAAATTCGGCAACTATCATGGCAGTTCTCATACCTCAGGGATCCACCACACAGCTACTGCAAGGATAGAAGGAATCACGAAGAAGAGGCCATAGGGAATCCTCCAGGAAGCATGCCCCTTGATGTCGCTGGTACCTCGGCAGATAATAGACATGATGAGGCTCCCAAACTAGACGAGCAATTAGAGCAATAAAACACCGGGAAGGAAAAGGGACCTCAGACGAACCAAAAGACCAGACTGATAAGTACCAACGACAAAGCCGCGAGCCTCTGCAGGAACAAGCTCTGACTGTAAAACAGGAACCAAGGCGAGCTCCATTCCGATGTAGACGTATGTAATAGTACGACCAGTGATTGCTTGAGTTGGGGTCTTGGATGTAATCAAGATGACTCCGGATATCAAAGCCCAGAAACACATGAGAAACATTGCCAGACGGCGGCCGAAGCGACGGCTGAAGAGGTTACCAAGGACGAGGCCAAACACAAAACCAATAAACTGTATACTGTTCAAGAGGGACAGGAAGACAGTCTCGAGAACGTATGTACCAGTGGCTTCATCAAAGGTTCCGAACTGTCTCTTGAAGAAAGGCATTGCTTGAGTGTTGCTGAAGGCAGCCTGGTCCATGCCGAAGTTGAGCTGCGACAAGGCAATCATGCCACAAGCATAGACGAGGCGGCCGTTGAAGCAGGCAAGGAGCCCGCGAGTGCGTTTAGGAGGGGCCATATTTGCTTTTTGCTCAGAGTCTCGAATCATCAAGTTGCTGGCCTGGATGCAACTCTTGGTTTCCGAAGACTATGCATGCTCTTATTTATACATGGTTGCCAATTGTGGTCATAGACTGAAGCTTCTTGTCGTCAGAACTGGATTCGATCACGCGAGATGATCTAGGGCGCGATGGAACATGGTTTTGGATACTATCCTTGATGTTGGACGGACATCATTGACGAGTGTAAGTGTCTTCCCAAGGTATGGCTGTGGTCTCAGCTTCGGTTAACTGAACCCGGAACTCGATAGTCTCCCATCTCTGGTAAAGTCAATGGCGTGCTAGGGCTTCCCCGCATTTCGGGGAGTTCGATAGGTTGTGTTGGCGACGCGGATAGGCGGGTCCGTGTATGTCGTGACGGAGATGACGGGTAAAGACGGAGACGGAAGACGTTCCGGAGTGGGGCCGGTTGAGGGCCTCTGGGACTTGTCTTATTTGGGTTTGTGGCTAATTCTGTATGTTCAGCCTATGGTAATTATGAGATATTTTTGTTGAAGTATTATCAAAGGTAGAGATGTCCTTATTTTGGGACAGATGGACGGAGAAGACGCGGATAGACGGACTTAGGTGGATCTCAAGCACCCTCCATCATCAAGTGTGTATAGCTTGATCCTGTCAACTCCACACTCTAATGAGCTCTCCATAAACAGTTAATAAGGTAGATAGACCCGGATTTATGAAAGCAATGTAGATAAATACTCAAAAATTCTCTCTGTTGCACTTCCAGGACTGTCTCATCAACCTCATAATCTCTAGCCTGTTCTTGAAGCTCAATATGGGTTCCATTCCAACCCGCAAGCAACCCAACTTTCTCGTCATCGTCGCCGATGACCTGGGCTACAGTGACCTCGGATGCTTTGGCTCCGAGATAGAGACTCCAAATCTCGACCGCCTCTCTCAGACTGGTGTGCGACTGACCAATTTCCATACGGCCTCAGCATGCTCTCCAACCAGGAGCATGCTGTTCTCCGGAACGGACAACCACATTGCGGGCCTGGGCCAGATGACAGAGCACATGGCGAGGTTCATGGATAAGTACAAAAACAGGCCTGGCTATGAGGGATACCTCAACTTTCGCGTTGCTGCGCTTAGTGAGATTCTCCAAGATGCTGGTTATCATACAATCATGTCTGGAAAATGGTAGGTTGAGAGCAACTTCACAGCCTCAACCCATGACTAAATGTTATCACCAGGCACCTCGGAACGACGAACGAGACCTCGCCTTATGCGAGAGGCTTCGAGAACAGCTATGTCTTCTTATCAGGGTGCTGTAACCACTACAACTATGAACCACAACTCGACGACCCAGCGCACGGTTTCTTCACACCCATGAACGCCGGCAAGTTCTGGATGCAAGACGACAGATTCTTAGATCGAAAAAACCCCGAAGATATCCCCAAAGACTTTTACTCGACAACTACCTTTTCTGAAAAGTTAATCGACTACCTAAAAGATCGCAAAGACACTGAACAGCCATTCTTTGCGTACCTACCTTTCACGGCACCCCATTGGCCTCTACAGGCGCCGCGCGAGACGATCGAGAAATATAAGGGCATCTACGACGATGGGCCAGCAGCCTTGCGCAAACGAAGGTTGGCGAACCTCGTTAAACTGGGACTCATCTCTGAAGACACGGAACCAGCGCCCATGGCGGTCGAACTGTGGGACAAGATGTCGCCCACGGAGAAGGCTGAGTCGGCGAGGAAAATGGAAGTCTATGCCGCTATGGTAGATCTCATAGACGTCAATGTCGGCCGCGTGGTGGACTATCTCGACTCTGTTGACGAATTAGACAACACCTTTGTCCTCTTCATGTCGGACAACGGAGCTGAAGGGGCTATGCTCGAAGCTGTTCCCATGATGGGCAGTGTGGGCAGTGTCCCAAGGATCATCAACAAATACTATAACAACTCGATTGATAATATGGGGATGGCAGACTCTTATATCTGGTATGGCCCTGAGTGGGCATGCGCGTCAATGGCACCCTCTAGGGGCTTTAAGACTTGGATCACCGAAGGCGGTATTAGATGCCCATGCCTTGTTCGATATCCCCCTTTCTCGAAGGCTGGCGGATCACATACCGATTCATTCTGTACAGTCATGGATATTTTACCAACAGTCCTTGACTTGGCGGGCATACCTTTACCGGGGAGCAAATTCCGAGGCAGAGACGTGTTCCCCGTTAGAGGCTCTTCATGGGTGTCGCATCTTGAAGATCAATCTCCCGCTTTTCACGATGAAGAGAAGGAGATCACTGGTTGGGAGCTGTTCGGTCTTCGAGCCATCAGGGAGGGTCACTGGAAGGCTTTATATATGACCGCACCAAGGGGAAAGGACAAATGGGAGCTGTACAACCTGAAGAACGATCCAGGCGAGTTACACGATCTCGCTGACAAAAACCCTGATATTATGGACCGCCTGATAAATCTATGGGAGATCTACTACTCAGAAACAGGAATGTTTGACCCAGGGCACGAGTTCGGTGTCACCAAGATCTAGGGCTTCAACAAATATCACATGCTTGTTTTGGGAGGGCTAGTCCTAGAATCACATTTCATAGTTCTTCGTGTTAGACTTTAGCATATGCTTGCATAACCTTTGTGGATCCCTGTGTCGTTCTGTGACAAATGTTCTGAGGTACACTTGTGACGGTGAGCTATATACCCTGAAGAGAATAGAACTGTTTCTTGGTGTACAATCTTCCTTGCCATCAACGATTTGAGTCAAAATTCAAGCGCACTCTCTCAAAATTCGCAATCCGTGGATGGTGTAGTTTCTTACTGGACCCCTGTCTCAGGGAATAAAAAGAAAACACTTGATCATGAACCAAGGTGCAAAAGATAACCAATCTAAAGGCATACTAAAGCTATACTAAATTCAGTACTTTTATTGTTTAGGATCGAGGTCCTAAAGGTTCTTCATCGACTAGCCAAAAATCGTTTGTTTCAACTTTTCCTTCTCTCCACTGCTCTCACACATGTCACGAAACACACCCTCTTGTTGCCAAAGCTCCTGAGGAGTTCCAAACTCTGCAACCTGACCGTCTGAAAGGACCAGGATGCGATCAAAATCAGCAATAGTACTCAGACGATGAGCAATGACGATGAGTGTGCTGTCAGTAAACTCCTCTCGAATACTGCGCTGAATAAGGGCATCGGTAGCCATGTCGACGGCGGAAGTGGCCTCGTCAAGTACCATGATCTTAGGACGTGCCACGATGGCACGAGCCAGGCAGAGCAGTTGTCGTTGGCCCTGAGATAGGTTGCCTCCAGACTCGGAGATTGGGCTTGATAGATCTCGGAAGATGTTTGTATTCTTGGCAGCAAGTGTCGAGGTGGCCGCAGAAGCGGGCTCATTAGTAGGTGTCACTGGTTGTGAGTCGACAAGATGAACACGGCCCAGCGACTCGCGAAGCTCATCATCTGTATTGTCCTCAAATGGGTCAAGGTTGGATCTGATTGTTCCTGAGAAAAGCACAGGATCCTGAAAAAGATGTCAGCCTTCACGTAGCAAAACCTAAAAGCGAATTCACATGCCTGAGGAATGATAGCTAGGCGGGATCGCAAGCTATGCAGGTCAATTTTGGAAATGTCCAGGCCGTCGATGGTGACACTACCAGAACGGGCCTCCAAGAATCGGAATAAGGCAAGGGTCAGGGATGATTTTCCAGCACCTGTACGCCCCACAACACCGACTCTTTCGTTATTCTTGACGTCGAAGGAGACCCCCCTGAGAACTGGTGGAAGGTCAGGGGCGTAAGAAACCTCTAAATCCTTGATCTCCATAGTCCCGGAAGTAGGCCACGCGGCAGAAGGCTTCTCTCCCTCGAGCGACTCGGTCTCAAGTTCGGTGTATTCGACAACTCGCTCGGTCGAGTTCATATTCAGTTCCATACCAGCATAGTTTCGAATGGTCCAAAGAATACTCTCGGCAAAATCCATGGCAAAAGACAAGGTGAAACCGGCCAAAGCAGCGTCCATACTAGGGCTCACAATAACAATGATTCCGACGATAGTCGAGAATAGTGTACCAATAAGGCCCATGCGTAGACCCATCCAGCGATTCACAAGCCACATGTAAGAGGTGATGATACTCCAAGAGTCAAGCTTGTCATACATTCTGTCAATATAGACCTGTGTCTTCTTGTAGCCTCGGATTGTCGATACACCCGCAAGGGCTGCATTGAAAAGCTCGAAGACTGGAGACTTGCAGTTACTCTCGAGTCGTTTCAATGGTCGCGCGCCATAGAGATACCTATTACCCAGTAGAATACCGAGCCCGAGTAGAACGATAGCCAAGGGGATCACGATGCCGGACGCGAAGAAGGCGGCCACACAGACACCGACCAGGGATAGCAAGTTGGAGATGAACTGAGTCCAGTCCATAGTGATACGGTTATCGATGATGTTGAAGTCGGATGAGAATCGATTCAGAATTCTGCCAACGGGAACAGTATCGAGCCATCTTAGGGGGGTATGTAGGACAGTAAACAGCATCTTTTCGAATAGCGATCGGCTCGCTTTGATAGCAAGGAAATAAGCCCAGAAGAACCTGAATGTGCCAACAATTGCGGTAGCACTGGAGATGGCAATGTAGATCCATAAGTAGTACTTCAAATCGTAGTGAGTCCCACTAGCCCTGAACTCGGGCGCAGAGGAGTACGGGAAATGCTGAAGTGAGAATACTGAGGCGTGGCCGTGTTGCTGCTGGATGCTGCCAACTGAAATACTTTCGTCGACATCACCTGTCCAAATTCGAAGCCACCATGCTCGACCTGATATCAATGTTAGCAGTAAACTTAACCATGGATTTAGAATACTCACCAAGAATGCCAACTTCATATCCAAGAAAGACAAGTGCACAAATACTCCAAAGGACAACGCCGCCACTGTCTTGCAGATAAGTCAGATAGACATGCTTCTTGACGACACCCCTTTCTCGAACTTCTTCCTGTATGAACTGCTTGGCGTTTTTGGAGGGCACTTTCTGCAAGGCATTATTTTCGTTATTCTCGGCCGGATCTGTGACGGAAGCTTCCTCGGAATTAACAGCCGTTGAGGAATCAGTAGTCTCATCTTCAGAAGCTTGCTGCGTAGTCTCTTCGTGCTGGCGAATCTCCTCCAGGGTCCCATCCTTGATAAAGTCAGAAATCA
Source organism: Fusarium sp. NRRL 52700 (assembly GCA_013396095.1). NCBI lineage: Eukaryota > Fungi > Ascomycota > Sordariomycetes > Hypocreales > Nectriaceae > Fusarium > Fusarium sp. NRRL 52700. The sequence continues at coordinate 476,115 of JAAQRM010000301.1, forward strand.
AACCAGCATGCAGAGCAACACCTTCACCAAGCTCTACTATATATTTGGCCTTCGACTGCACTAAAGCAACGTGGTGAGTGACGAGGATTCGAGTACGTCCCTTGCAGATATCGCCCGTGACACACTTCTCAAAGATATGACGGCCGACATGTGCATCGACAGCACTAAAGACATCGTCCATTACCAAGATATCGGCTCGTGAGTAAATGGCACGAGCCAAAGTGACACGCCATTTCTGACCGCCAGACAGATTGATGCCGTTTGCACCAAGCTCCGTCTTGTCGCCATCTGTCAAAATCTGCAGATCCTTCTTAAGAGCGCACACATCAACGACCTGGTTGTAGCGTTCCTCGACGAAGGGGAGTCCAAATAAGATGTTATCACGCAGAGATGCACTCTCGAGCCAAGGTGTTTGGCCAACATAAGCGATAGATCCGGGAATAATCCAGTCGCCGAGATTTGCTTGGGCATCGCGGCGCTCTTCCGGGGCGATGGTGCTAGGCACATAAACAGAACCGTCCAATACATCAGTTTCACCAAGAATGGCAGAAAGAAGTAAACTCTTTCCTGTGCCGGTTTTTCCAGAAATCACTGAAAGTTCACCAGCGGGGAATCTTATGTTCAGACTCCTCAGGATGAACCTATCCTCGTCGGGTGTTTCGTCATCTTCGGGCCAGGCAATAGATGCGTCTTCGAAGGCCACATCTGCGCCTTCGGAAAGCGTGTTCTTCATCTCGGGACCATTGAGATACGTTTGGATTCGCTTCAAGGAGACAAATGTGTCGACTCCCATGGTAATGAGTTCTGGTAGCACACCGAGGGAGACTTCCAAAGCCTTAAAAATTCCAATGCTAACGAAAGCAACAGAGGGCAAAAGTTGACCATTCATAACAGCATAGACAGCAAGGGATGTAGCAGCAAGCAAAATGGGGCTGACGACCCAGCATCCAAAGAGACCGGTATCGACAACAAAAAGTCCCCATAAGGTCTTCAGTTCCCTCTCTCGCATAGCCAAGATGCGCTTCTCCCAGCGACTCTCTAGGGCAGCGAACTTAATCTGCCTCATTCCGAGAAGAGCTTCGTTGACCACAGCTAACTTCTCATCGCGGAGCTTCATCAGCTTATCCGATCTGGAGAGCAATTCTCGAGAGAAGTATGTGTTAGCGGGAAGAGTAAGACCCCAGGCTATTAGACCAGCTGTGAAAGGAATCCATCCAATCAAGCGAACCAAAAAGAATGAGAAGAATAACAGTTTGAAGACACTGTTGATAATCAGGAACTGGAAACCCGTGAAGTTCGAGATTCGCAACGCATCAACACCAACAAGATTGACGATTGCCTGCCGAGACTTCAACACACTTGAGCCATCATCGGCATCATCTTCATTTTTCTTGTCTTCTGCTTGGTCCTGTGGTTCATCTGACTCTTTTGACTTATCCGCAGATTTGACATTCTTGCGTCGAAGAGACTTTTCGAAGATCAGTGTTGACAATTGCGACCGGATAGGGAGAGCAATGCTCGCAAACGAGTACCAGAATACCCATCCTTCAACCCACTTCGGCACATTAGTATACGGCAAAAAGGCTTATATGAAGTACTTACAGCATCTAAGAGATTAAAGCCAGCCATAGCAAAAATCAAAATCCAGAGCTCCAAGTTGGATGCTCCGGACAGTCCTACATCGCGCTGTTCGAGAATGTTGATCACACGTAACATGGTCCAGAAAGGTAACAAAGCCAGGATGTTTCGGAATACAGTAAGGGAGAGCTGTACCATGAAGGAACCTTTGTATGCCCAAAACAGAGAGCGGAAGAGACTGCCTTGAGGTTTGGATGCGAGCCAGTCCTCTTTCAAATCAGCAGCTCTCAGCGTCCGGTCTACATGAGGAACGTCGCTGGCATCCAGGTCATTCTTTTTGACCGCAAAAGAAAGGAGAGGGTCGACCCAGGACCACGTGTAACGGTTGAAAGCAGAAACAGTCCATTGCTCATCGACTTTTTGGCCTTTGAAGAAGACATCAGGTCGGCGTGGAAGCAACACACTGAAGAGGCAGAGAAAGACGACTGCACCAACATTCACGGCACGAAGAACAAGAGCAACTGTGTTGACTCGAGTAAAAAGCTGAGCCTCCTTAATCAATTGGGGCACAGTAATGGTGGCAACAATAAGAGAGGACCCAAAAAGCCACAGGCCAAGATCGTGTACCTTTACAGGCGCATGGTGGGCACTCAAGGAGATAGCATGGAAAAGAATAAGAGCCTATTTAGAGAAGAACGTTAGTGGCCGTTGCGTGTTCCCATCCCGTTCCATGTAAGTACGCACCCATGCCCCAGTAAAGAGCCAATTCTTAAGCAAAAGCGAATCTGAAAGTGAAAGTGATTGAAGCACTGAAATTGCAATCGATGTTCCAAGGCCGACGGCGGACAAGGCAAGGATGAAAACTTTCGGAAGACGGTTTGAAAAGGCGGCCAAGCTTTCAGGCGTACTCTTGCCATCGGCATCCTCATAGAAGTTGTCCCGTGCAGTGCGTTTCCGTAGTTGATTGACAGCTGTGGCTAGAGCAGGCGTAGTGGCCAATGCCACAACAACAAGGCCTGTGCCAGTCAAAATCACATCGATGTTACTAGGGACACCCATGATTTGAGGTTTTCTGAGCAGGTATGCTGAAGAAGAGTCGTGGGCAACAATGGCGAAAAACGCCAGAATATAATTCTTGTCACCACCCTCTGTGATTGTTGTTGTGTGTATACTCAGTCGAGTTGTAAAATGTTAGAAGGGCCAGGCTATAAACAGTCTATACATTTGACGTGCCCCGGAATGACGAGGGAAAAGAAGGGAAAGATAGACAAGGATCCAGCACAGGTTTTAAAAAAGATTCGAAATCAGTCACGCCTCATTACGCAGGTAAGCTGGCTGATGCCGCTTCAGGGATTTGTAAAAAAAGACGGGGACCCTTCAAATCCGTGTTGAGTGGCAGAGTGGGTTGAGTCAACGGAGCAAGACGTCAGAAAGATTCGGTTAGATAATCACAAGAGGTGCGGTTTTTGGATCGGTTTTCGTCTTTAGTGCTTCGAGGAACCGCTCGAACAGGGTTGAGAGGAAATAGTTTGGGGGGTTGGTAGAGGAGCAAGGATCTGATTGCGAGATATCTTACAAAGGTCCATTGTTGGGAACTAGCAGATTTGAAAAAGTTCCTCTGATATCAGGTTACCCATGACTCTTCACGGCGAGGCATCAACGATCCATAAAGAGTATAGTTCGTTTCTAATGCAAGGTATGATGTGCAGAACGTGAATGCCATAGTGTGGTATCAACGGGATCCGGCTATCAAGTGTACTTCCTAGTACAGGATACTCCATATCACCTGGCACCGGGGCTCTCGGGCAGGATCCATTGACAAGCGTCCTCTTTTGTGTCTCTTGCGTTAAGCAAAATGAGGCCGGCATCGTTCAGTCACCGCTCGTCAGCCACTAGAGGTGACAATGCAGGGTCCTTTCGAGCCCGCCAATCAACACCACAAACCATTCAGGTAGTTGGCGGAGACTAACAAGGTCCAGCACGATCAGCAACCATCTTGAACGACAGAATTGATGGGAGGGATCTGGCGAGGTTGTGTCCGGAGATAGGCAGTAGAATTGATGCCTTAGGCTATCAATTTCGATTCCAGGCAGTATGATATCCTATACACAGCCGCTTTGGAACTTTCGGTTGAAAGTATATCTTCGTATCGCAGTTGGCGATTAACTAAAGAATTCGTGTTGTGAGCGTGGTGTAATACGGAGAGTAGTTACTGGTAAAAAAGTCCACCCAGCGGGTTGGGAATGCCGTTCCCGGGAGGTTTGGCCCGTGCGGAGATCGCTAAATTCAGTGGGCATCTGGAAGGTGGGCCCGGCGAACCGTTTATGGAAGGACCTTCAACAGGCGGGCAATGCGATCCCGTCTTATCCATCCCCTCGGATTGCCTTGGACAAACAGAGATACAGTTGAATCAAACATTGTATGTTGTTGAAACGATATCTCTTATCTACCAAGAAACCCAGTCAAAAGATGCGATCTCAGGGCGGGTAAGGCCAGATACTCACAGCTTCAATGGATCTAGTAGTTTTTCTCGAGACTGTCTGGATGCTGTATACGGAGTAAGACTGACCATTACCAAAATTCATGATCAACTTGACTGCATCTGCTGTGACCCTTGCTGAACTATATCAACACCCATTCAGAGTGTTCTCGGCGACGTGACTCATCAAGCCAAGCTGAGATGGTTTCCTGAGACATGCATTGTTGATTGGCGCACATACATACGAGCGACATCTAAGACATATACCTAGGAGAAAACATCTGGAGTCTGATACTATCGAGCATTAACAAAACACTGGGGTGAGACATTGGAATCAAATATTCCGAAAGTACGGCATTATCCATCGCCATGTCAGAATTATATCCTTGATAACTGCGGCAGTTTGAGATAACTCCTGATCAGTACAAATTGCTTGGCTAGGAACTGGCACCACCTAACTTCAAACGAACCGCTAATGCAAGGTTACTCTGCAACGGCTTGACTGGCTATGGTGTACCTAACTGTCCCTTCCCAGTCGACAGTGGGTCATGTCACTGCATATGAAGGGGCGATGACTATGATCTACCAGATGAAGGCACCCTTTTTTCAGACTGCACAGCTGTTGTATCGAAATGGCAATTCTGTTTCATTCTTGGGCAATTTTTATAAATTAAGACAGTACAGAGAGATATCAACATGGCGGGAACACCACGGCTATGCACATTGATGTTGGCTCCTCTTCCTTATATTTACATCACCGCAATTCAGCAACCTCCAAGTTTCTCTCACTTCAAACACACGTCACATATTTCAAAACACATGTATTCTGGATCCGATATACTCAAAAGCTCAAGCTCGTAGCGCAACACCAAAACTCCACTCTTTATCACAACCAGAGCATAAGAGGATGCCGCAATGCCAAAAGGCGATGACGCCTTACCACCCTGTACCGGGGTCAATTATGGTCTTCCATGATACCCCAAAAAATGGTTTCAAAACAAAAAAGTTGGCGCCTTCGGAAGACCCAAGCCTCTAGATGGCCTTTGTCCGCTTCGGTTTCTCCAACCTCGGGCTTCCGTCCGCTCTTCCCCGCCTCCGCCATGAATGAATGGATGTAAAAGCCAATAATTCTTGTATCAAAGGACGTCCACCATGACCGGCGCGAACTCTCGGATCCCAATGTCATACTCATTCGACCTTCGTGCCCCCATTAGAAGAGACAGTACAACAACCGTGTTACTGACCACATCTGCAACATCGCCGGGCTTGGCCTGCAACTCGCCGGAAGAGCCCAGCACCCAAGACGGTCAAGATCACGATGATGCCCAATCCCAAGGATCGGGTAAACAACAGCGGCGGCTCACCACCACCGACTTCACCCGCAGGAAACGCGCTGTGACGGCCTGTCAATTCTGCCGTGTCCGTAAGACAAAGTGCGATAATGTTCGTCCAACATGTGGCTTTTGTGTGCGACATAGAGCCAAGTGCATCTATTCAGACGCAGATATTGAAATGGGAGATGAAGGGGTAGAAGATGCAGTTTCCAATCGTCAGATACTGGACCGCCTGGACGAGATAAAGGAGATACTCCAGAAAAGCAACGACTCACCTCGACCTTTCTCAGATGTTGAGTCCATGCTCACTAATAACGAAGCCTCCCAAACACCTGCAGCTGGCAGTCCATGGACAAGGTTCTCTGCTGGTGCACAATACGAATCACAAAAGGGATCACAAGCGCAACCACACAAATATGAACGACTTCCCTTTGCTGCTCTACGTTGTGAATCCCTGCTTCAATGGCCGGCACTCAGCAACATTATCCCGAGCGATGCCCGTGGCGTTGACTCGTTCCCACTAAGTCCGGGATACAAAGAAACCAGCGTACAGAGACCAAATAGTACTGGGAAGGGTATCGATGAATCCTCATTTGTCAGCCTGTGCCGAAAGTTTCTTGCACATGTGCATCCCCGAAATCCGGTTCTGGACGGGCAGCAACTCATGAGGCATGCTCGTACTGCAGAAGAAGATGGTCTCAAATGGGACGCTACATCCTGCCTCGTTGTAAGCCTACCATCTTTCTTCATATCCTATCAACCTAACAGTTCTAGCTTTTGTCATGTGCTCTGGCTGAATATACTGGCTTTTGGATAAAGCCAAATGAGTATCTTGTCCCGCCAACTCAGGAGCAGCTTCGGCAAAGAGACGACCCCGACCAGGGTCCCAAGGCTGAACCGTACTATGCAGCAGCGCAAAAGAGGATGGGCCTTCTTGGGAATACCATTGAAGATATTCAGTGTTTTGTCTTGGCGACCATCTTCGAGAAATTTGCCTTTCGCCCATTGAGGGCGTGGTACTACGTTCAGCAAGCCTGTTCCCGTCTGGAGATTCATCTGCGCCAGCGTGGTGAAAGACCTCGAGTGCCTTTTCGGCAAAACAGCCCGGCAGACTATCATTTAGAGCAGAGACTCTTCTGGACTTGCTTTCGAGCAGAAAGGTCAGTAATGGCTACGATATATTTGGTAGTTGAGTGTTGATTCGTTTACAGTGAGCTTGTCTTTGAACTAGGATTGCGACCAAGTTCCCTCGACAGTTTCTCATACCCAGAGCCGCTTCCAACACCCCCTGAAGGCCTATTAGGTGGAACTGGACAGACTCCAAGAAGTGAAGGCTCGCATATCGATCAGGATGAAGAGCAACGCTCTGTAGACGAGCGAGGGTGGTACTACTACCTGTCCGAAATTTCCATCCGGCGTACAGTCGACGAGACATTGAACCTTTTGTACAGAAATGGGGAAGAGTATTGGATGAAGCACCCAACATACTTGATTCGTCAGTACCATGAATCTGAGCAACAGATATCGCAGTGGTAAGTCACTACTTGACTTAACATACACGAAGCTGACGCACCGAGTTTCAGGCATTACCATCTTCCTGTTGCGGTTCAATTTGAAAACGATAAACTTCCAGAAGAGGAATTCGCATCTGCTCTTCAGAGCAGGGCATCCCTTTGGCAGGAGTATACGCTGCGCCCTATCTTCTATTACCTGCTGCACTGTCATCAAGATGATCCTATTTTTCCTCAGGTGCACACTCTTGCGCTCACAGAACTCGACATCTGCGCCAAAATGATCCATCGTCTCGCTTTCCAAGGGCGTCATGGTGGTACATGGCTTATATCTCGTAAGATCTTTCTTAGCGCATGTATCGTTCTTGCTGCTGCCTCTAACCCGCACCGAATTCATCCTCCTGATCAGTGGCAGATGCTCATTGAACTTGCAATACATACACTGGAGCGTTGGGCAGTGGATGCTGTTGACGTTGGGCAGATGGCCGAAATTTTGAGATACATGTATCAACAAGTATAAACAATAATGCATCAACTTAGTTTATAAGTAATGACTGAATGAACTCCTGATAGCCATAGCTTGTTTTAAACTCCAGCTTTTCATATAATAGATCACCAAGTAGATTTGGTATACTCTGGTACGATGGAAGACCCTGTAGGACCAATCGCACTTGTTTGTATTTCACTGGTTGCATCCTGCTATCGCCACAAAACTGTATAAATCATGAAGTTCATTTGTATTCAATCTGGTGTCGTAAATCGTTACTGACTAAGTGCTAATAGAGAGACTCCTGAATACACGCTGAGCTCGCGAAATAGATTGCCTTCACTACATCCATCGTCCAACGAAAGCAATATAATCACTACCACACACATGAAAGGAGATAATTCGAGTTTCCTTGCCTCACTCCTCGTCGGAATCGTTGAGGGTCTTTTCAAATCCCTCAAGGGGAACTGCAGTTTTGATGTAGTCGCGGAATCCACGGCTCATCTTCACAACTGCCCTGAGATGCTTCTCACTGATTGTAACCCGCTTCATATTCTCCTCCTGGGCCTCATTCTCAGCCAGAGCGAGGGCTGTTTGCATGGCGTTGCGGATCTCTCGCCCATTCCACTTGAGACTACGGACATCCTGGCTATTCCACACAAAGTCGCGAGCCGCACCGGAGACATGGATCAGACCGTTTGAATCTCGGCTCAAGCGATCAAAGTTATGAGTCCAGATGCGCTCACAATCCTCGTGAGTAAGACTCTTGTAATGCAATGCGACATGGATACGGCTGAGGAATGCGGTATCAAATGACTGGACGCGATTGGTCGTCAGGAAGAGAACTCCACGATAGTACTCGAGGGCACGAAGAAACACAGATACAAGGCCGTTCCGGGTAATATCCTTAGATCGGCGGCGCTCGAGGTAGATATCCGCTTCATCAAGAAGGACAAGGGCACCATAGCGCTGGCCAAGCTCAAGGAAATAGCTCAAGTTAGCCTCAACATTGAACGAGTCAACGCTGAGATCACCACTGGTAAGTGAAATAAGAGGCCGGTTGGTGAGCTCGGCGACACATTCAGCGGTGCACGTCTTTCCAACGCCCGGTGCACCATGGAGCAGAAAGATTCGGCCCTCTCCTTTGTTCTTCACAAAGTCATTGCCCCAAGGGGACAGCTTGCCGTCTCCCAAGTCCGAAGCAAACTTTCCAATCAAGGCCTTGACAGTCATCTTGATCTCATCATCAAGAACAAGATACTTGAAAGCTTCCTTGTCCGTCTTCAGCTGCTTCAGGTTGGCGATGTTTAAGTGACCCCATCGTCGGTCGCCAAGGAGGAATCCTGGCATAGTCTTGCTGCACACAAGATAGAAGAGGTCGCTATCTGGGGGAGAGTCTTGGGTAGGGTCAAGGTCTTCGAACCCATGATACGGGCTTTCGGTCCTGTAGCTTGGGTGGTTTGCCATACAGGCATCACAGCCACATCGCGGGAGATCCTTGGGAAGATGATCCTTGGAAGGAGGCGCGGTTTCATTGTAAACCGGGATGCGGTGGTAGCGACCTGCACGCATGTTATCAGGTCCTTGATTGTAGAATGTATCGAACCCGGAGGCATCACATATAACACGACCGCACATGAAGCCGGTCGGCCCACGGCATTGTCTGTTGCTCGGCCCAGAATTCACAAGAAGTCCCTCGTAATCCATGTAAGTTGGTCGTTTCAAAAGCTCCCAATAGAGCTTGCCTAGGGCAATGTTCTTTTCCTTCATGGTTATTCCGCCTTGGGCTTCGAGGTCTTCGGGCCAAAAAGCTGCAGGAATGATGGAAAGGCTCCCGATGGCTTGCTCACCAAGCCAAGGAGAGAGGTTATAGCTGAACATGAAGCGGTTGACTTTTGTACCGTTTGACTCGAGCATCCAGCAGTTAATGTTGTATGCATCAAATGAGTTGTTGTGTCCTTGTCCTATGGTGACGCTGCTGATGACATACGGGGTCCAGATATCATAACGCTTTGCGTAGAAGACTTCCCCTGGCTTGAGCAGAAGCCAAAAGAGATCAAAGGTAGCCTTAGGGGTAGCGAGTTTATGACGCTCCTCTTCACGACGGATCTCATCACCGAGGTTATCGTCAAGAAACTTGAGGAGAACATCGATATGCTTTGATGTAGTCGCGGCGTAGTCGGGATCATGGGCCAATGGTTGGTGATCCTTGTAATGGGCGAGCTCCTTTCTGTGATGATAGAGGACCCGGTAAGGGGCATTGATCTTGACAGGCTTGCCGTCAAAGCTGATGTAAGGATAATAGGCTACTACAGCCTTGAGGGCATTGATAAGGTGATCTGAATGAATGATCATGAACGGACGGGAAATTTCTGGACCGGGAACTTCGGGATCTTGACCTTCATCAGGGTAGAGGTTGTCGTAGCGATAATCAATGTTCTCGAATGCTTCAGTAATCGGCCTGTCTTCCTGGTCTCGAGGACCTCGAGACCGACGGTGGATAGGGATAGGGGATCGGCTCCGGGGCAAGACCTTCGTGATGATCTCGATAACGGGCTTTTCATCTCCAGTTGCATCCTCATCAACCACGAGGTTTATATCGCCATTGAATCCATACGGAGGAACATGCTTGAAAGCGGCCGGGCTTTGACGGCCTGTCATACGTTTAGCTGAATATCAACAAAGAGAATACATGGCTGAAAACTGACATTCTATGACATTATTTTGCCAACCGAGATACTTGACCACATGAAGAACGTCTGGCACTTTGCCATCGATCTTGAGGATCTCTGTTTTTGGGCACACCCTCGGCATAGAGGCCATATGCGGACTATGTCTATATCTTGGCCTGGACCTGGGGGGGATGTCCTCGAAGCTGACGATGGAGCTGGTGTCATCGCCATCGACGATGCTGACTTCATGAGGCTGGGGGGTATCCATGATGATTCTGAAGAACAAGCAAACTGATAGAGAGGTAAGAAAGACACCGGAATCAAAGGACAGTTATGTCAAGAGGTTCTGAGGATCTAAGGGTCTGAGGGTCGAGGGTCTGAGAATAAGCCGACCAGAAGAGAAACTGTGAGCATCCTGTCTGCTTTATAGACCAATTGACAGCTGTGTAAGCTGAGACTGGCCTATCACGATATTGAGAAACATTTCATCCAATCAAGGAGTTCCGGTATCATTAGCTATGGTACCAGCCAAGGCAGCAATGCCTACTTAGTTTCAAGCCCCAGGCTGTTTGCCTTGAGCAAGTGTAACACAGTTCTGGAATAGCCTATAGGGAGGCAAGGAAATCCTAGGACTTCAATGCTAGATGATAGAAAGACTTGGGCAAATTCGCCTAAAATTGCCCAAGTTTAGGGGAGTCTTTGACATGTTTATTTTGGCATCCTCTCTCGATGTCTATTTTCTTGGTAGCACTTAGAGCGATGTGGAGATATTGAGCATGCCAGCTGCAGCACAGCCCTACGCAGCCTTAAGCGGCATTGCTGGAGGTCAAAAGTGGATCTATCGTTTGATGTGTGGGGGTTTATAGTGTGAAACTATTGTGAGGGTACGGAGTAAGCTCCCAGATGATTACCTTACTCCACCAAACAGGTTATTCAGTCTAATGACTACGGAGTTGTAGACCTTGGACGATAATACGCATTTTTCGTACCTTGACTTAGGGTCGCTTTCCCAGTTGACAATAAGAATTATTTATCAATTCTTAGTTATGTGCAGAAGTACCTAGGCTACCATCCACGAGGTTGCACCGCCTTCCAAAATGCCCCGTAGTAAGCCTTGGACTACCTTACTTACTATGCAACCAACCATCGGAACTAGTCCTGTGTGTTCCCGCAGACCCATCTGCACCCAAGCAAGCAAGCCAGCAGAGGGCACTCAGTACATAGTCCTCTCCTGGTATGCCCCCATCTGATGTTGATAAGTTGACATGTATCTGATCACTCTGTGGACCAAATCATCGAGACTGGCTGCAAACAGAGCGTCAGACCCCTGGGTCAGTCCTTGATTGACTAGTGCGCGAACTAGAGCGGCGAAGTGTCGACGATAACCCTTCTCAATTTCAATGTCTGCCAACTGTTGTTCACTGGGCCCTCTTGTGAGTATCATCAAAGGTGAGCGTGGAAGCTCGTCCTGGTCGGTGGTTTCGGTGTGACCGTAAGGCTGTAACAGCTCATACGAGGAGCAGTTATTCTGTGCAATGTACTTCTCGCGGGGAAGCAGAATATCCTGGAAGCCATACTGACAGCCTGTGACGTCGATCACCCATCGTTCGCCTGATGAGGCCAACGTCGCTTCAATAATGGTATGGAACTTCTTGTCTGTCATGATGCCATCAGGAGGGTGAAATTTGATAGTGAGGGGAGAATTCTGGATCTCAACAACGGCGACATCCATTCGAGAAACAATTCCTAGTTGAAAGCTATGAGCAGGATGATCCATGGGTCGGAATGAACGGTTTGACCTACCGGCCAAGAGACCTCTGGCCATTGGACCAAGTAGAGAAATCGACATAGTACACTGGTTCACTAGAAGAGCAGCTTGTTTGTGATCTTCAATACGTATGAGGTGGCTCGGGAAATGATGGCGCTCGATTCGATTCGGTGTGTGTGTGAGGACCAGAGTTCCGCTATCTTCGTCATGTTCGATTCTTGTCACATGAATGTCGTACACAACCTCCTTGTACGCCAAAAGTGCTGCTTTGAGTAGCTTGGCTGTACGTAAAAGAGTTTTGCGTCGCTGCAGGTTGTAGCAATACTCTTGATGAGTTGGCTCGTGAGCTGCCTTGCATTCAGGGCTGCACCAAAAGGTAGTGACAGCATCTCCGTCGTGGTATTCTGGGGCTCCCATACAATGAGAGCAAGCCACGGTTGAAGCCTTGCCGCAATGAGCGCAAATGCCCATTTTGAGTGCCTGGTAGATGAAGCTTTAGGTTGAAGAAGTTGGGAGTTGTTGTGGATGTGTAGGTTTAAAAGAAGAGCAAGGAGGCCGTGAACCATGAAGCATAAGTGACTGCCTGAGCTCCTGATTTAGCTTTGCCTCTTGCCAAGTACCTATGCATTGAACAAGTACAATAGAAAGGCATAGGCCTTCGTGGGTACCGACCTTAGTTATGCACAGAGTGGAAATAAGAACCTCTATAAAGAAAGTAGACGTGCCAGCAACGGAACGGGTGACTACCTTGGTAGAGGGCGTTAACCACTCTCGTTTGATACGGGCCGCAACAAACAATTTGATTTTTTTTGCGGCTCTTTTATTAGAAATGAGGCAGAAAAGCTATTGTCAGCTCATTGTTATTCATGATGCCAAATGATTCTACACGACCGAATAGGTGCAGCCTCTATGCTCAATTTCCACCCTATAACGCCGTCCAACTTGTCCAAAACTCCACCACTTTTAGTACATAAGGGAGACACAGGAGCACCCAAATCAGAGGACCTCAAGTTCCTTCGATCAACAAGCAGCAGACTTATTCAATTCCCACCATTTCTTGCGTTAGAGGTTACGTTGCTGGCGTGCGCAAGTAGAAACTTACAACACGTCAATGTCAGCTTGCACGCCTTGGTCCATCCATCATCTTGCGCAATTCCAAGTTTGATGCTGACATCGCCAATCTTGTCACCGTCAATCTTATATGGCAAGCTAAGAGGTGTGCCAGTTGCATCTGTTTGCCGGTGGACATACGCGCCCAGCTGTCGCACAAGCTCCAGGAACCCAACCATGGCGTTATCAAAGCGTCGGTGCATGAAGGTCAATCCTAGAGGCATGTCTCCAGAGCTGTACAACTCGAGTACATGCTTCTTTGGGGGAGCATTGACAGCACGACTGCCTATTCGACTGGAAGAAGGGCTTGGTACTTCGTATCGGATGATTCTTGACGTGCTTCCCATAGGCTGCGGGTCATATCCATCGAATCTGTAGGAAAGTTTGTCCGCAACGGTAACCAAGAGTAGCAGTGCGTGTCCCCATGCGGCGTTGATTTCTGGCCAATCTACCGGTTTGTTAGAGAGACGGCCAAGCCGAAGACCGTTGATTGTCGCAAAGCTCCCATCGTGGCTGATACAAAAGGTGTCATTATATACGTTAGATCGCTGCAGCTTTTCTAGGAGCTGGGAGTCGTTGCTGTACTTGGCGTTGATGCTGTCCTTTTCCGCCTGGAATTCACCCATCTTGGTAGCAAACTCGTTTCGTTCCCTCCAGAACTTCTCCTCCTCTTTGTCGAGTTGTCGTGACTCCTCCTCAAGAGCTACAAGCTCCTCATCTAAGGAAGTCTTTTCCGACTCCAGTTTCTTCAGCTCTTCCATGGCTGTTGCTCTATCTTGTTCAGCTTTTCTAAGCGCTTCCTCTTGAGCCTTTATGTCTTCTTCGCTTGGTTTGTTTGCTTTCGCTTCCTTCAGATGTTTAACATAGGCGTCTCTTTCGCGTGAAGCAACCTCTAGCTTCTTCTGTAGACCCTCAACAAGCATTTCCGTACATTCAACGCAGATAGGGTGGTCGATATCGGATCGCGCCGATAGAATTTCGAAAAGTCGGCTGACCCTATCCATCTCATTTCCAACAGGCGCGTCGACATTATCCCCACTACTTCTGGCAGAGCTGGCACGGCGCAATGGTGCTGGCATAGCGGGAGACTCTGTAGGCTGACTCGGGTGAGTCATCTGGGACTCTGACAATAAAACAAAAGACATGGAGGAGTCACGCGGATGCCCTCCATGGTTGCGCTTGAACGTCGGTGGCCCGGTATTTCTTGAGACCGTTTCGTATAGAGGCTTGCGCGCTTGCTCTTGTGGTTGCGTAATCGGTGGGCTCGTCACAGAAGATTTCTTGAGGGTCTGGGGAGATGTAGATGCTGGCGAGGAATGTCAGATACATGCACAGAAAAAGGATCGGGCCACATACAAACAAGCACATCGTAGGCAGCTGGGTTGAGGTCCTCGAGGGATCCGTCCAGCCTAAGAGGCTGGCGGCATTTCTGGCAGTTCATACTTGGGCTAGCGAGCAGGCATTGTTTAAGACCGGTTGCTGGATGGGTGCGCTGTACAGAGCTTTGAAGAAAGCGTGCCGTGTCGTTGGTGGGAAAGGTAGAGAAAGTAAAGAAATGGTCAGAGTAGGTAAGATAAGGTGTGGTGGATGTCTTAGCGGTGACGTTGGGTTATGTTTAGCAGTGGGAGCCACGAGGCAATGCACAGTTGATCACAGGGTACAAGATGACAGGAGAAACTTAAAGTTTAAGCTGCTGATAACGCTTCATTGCAAAAAAAGTAAACAAAGAAACTAATTACATAGAAAGAGCCATCACAACTAAGCCCGGCTTTCATATTCTTTCACAAGGCCACACGAAGCTATCAAAGGGATGCTCTGCATTAAGCATGGATGGACTGTACCTATATCCGTAAGTTTAGGAGTAAGGTGCTGTAGGTTAGTGGTTAACCCCGCGAAACTGATCGATAAGATCCACATGGATCCAGGCACTTTACGCGATGCACGGTCCCTAATGGCGCGTCACGGCGCGTCTAGCACCCTTTAGTTGCTCCTCCAACGACACATCGTCATCAAAGAATACATGCGCCCTCATAAAGAATATGTCACAAAATCATGCATGATTTAAGTCGACAAAGATTCTTCAGGGCTTGTTACAGTGGCAATGGAACCGCCGACAAAGAAAAGGCGACAAGGCCCTTCAGCTCAAAAAAATGTTCAAAACGAAAGTGACGATGACGAACTTGCCTCACATCCTCAAGAGATTAGGATGCGCCGAGACCCTGATATTCAGCTTGCTCTCAAGCGGGCGAATGCTGACCATAAACTTCAAGCCACAATGGCTCATATTATCGAAAAATACAGCCGGGACTTTGAGGGTATTGGCGACGAAATCGACATGAACACTGGAGAAATCGTGGTTAACAACGGTCATTTGCGTAGCATGCGCGATGAGGGAGATGTTGAGGGATTATGGGTGGAGGGCGACAGTAACATCGACGAAGACGAAGGAGTTCTGCTCGAGGACCTTACGGATGGATATTCCGATGATGAAGGATCAGTCAAAGGAGTGCAACATTCTCAGAGCGACAGTCAGAACAACCAAGAGCCAACTTTTGCAGAACAGGGCGCGCCGACGAACCAAAGGACTCACAGCGGAGTGTCCCGGGAAGCCCAACAAACTGATACGGATACGGCCATGGATCCCTCACAATTCCATAACGACATGATGCATGCCAACGAATCTCACATTGGTCCTCCACCCTATGGACCAGGCTCATCGGTTGGGTTCGGTCCAACTCCAGGATTTGGGCCTTGGGGAGGAATGCACGGGTTTCCTATGCAAGCCTGGGATCGGGACGATATTCCCCCGTATTTCAACATGCCGCCGAGTATGCCAGGACCTTGGTTTACCGGAGGCAGATACGAGTTCCCTACTCATAATGGACAAACGTCGATTTGGAGTCGTAACCGGGCCAAGAAGACAAAGCGGGCTGGCTCTATGAAGGCATCCTCCAAGCAGGCGATGAGCAGACACCCTAGCAGCTCTCGTACGGAAGAGGAGGCAGTTGCAGATGACCAACGCAAGTCCATTTCTGAGGAACAGTCACGCGATAATCAGGAAGATTTGGCCCCTGATAGAACGATAAATGATACTGACGAAGACGATGATTTGATGTTCTCAGAGACTACTGAGGTAGCGTCCACCCCTGACGCGAGTCTTGTCCTCCCAACAAAAAAGTCGCCTGCTATGGGCGAGGTTCATCGACATTCACAAGGGGCACTGGAAGAAACCAATGGAAATGCTGTGAAAGTCCCCCAGCAGAACGACGAAGAAGATGATTCTGGTCGGAGGCGGTCTGGTCGAGCGAGGAAACAGACTGAGTATATGGGCAAGATCTCATGGGACGACGCCAAAGAATGGCAGAAATCGGGGCAGAGATTGAGGGTGGAGTTATACAAGGCTGATCCGGTCATTCGCAAAGACTACGAGAGCGTCGATCATGTCGGCGATGAGTGTGCCTCATCCTCGGAGGGGCTTCAAGGTAATGCGCTGGGAACAATAGCACTCGAAATAGGGACGACCTTCCAAAAGCAGGTTATACCAGATTCACAGGATACTACGACTCCTTTCAACAGCAGTGCTCCTGAGGCACAGGAGCCTAACTTGGGCAACGACAGACTCTATGCTTCTGGTGTACCTACCGTTCCTAGCATGGAGCTTTCAGACGACGAAGCTCCTCTCGTTCTTTCAAGGATCCGAGCACTAAAACGCCATGTAGAAAACCGGAACACTCTACCGCCACTCATACCAACACAAGATCAAATTCGAAGCGCTGAGCCCATTGTCTACGCTGCGAATAGTTCACCAAAACCCTATCAACGAGCAGCACCCATAGTTGAGCCTACGATTGGGGGTATGCAGGGCCAGACTATAGAGCCTCTCAAGCGCAAGCGGGGAAGACCCAAAGGCTCAACACGCATGGCTCAAAACAGTAATCATGTTTCCAGTACGAAACTCATAGCAAGGGGCCCCATGGCGCCTCAACAGCATGACGCAGGAGCGCCAAAGAAGTCAAATCCTGCGAATCCCGATATTGAAGCCGGGTCCACAGATCACTCGACCTATGCTAAGAGGAGCCAGGATTGTCCCAATCGCGATGAAGAAGCCTTACGAAAAGCAGATCATGGTGATGAAGCGACTGAAGAACGTCCAGTAACACGCCATCTAACAAGCGAACTCAAGTGGCTCCTCAAGACAAAACCCAAGAGCCCAGTGTCTTATAAGCCACAAGCTAGAGCTTCAGATGATACCATCAAGCTTCGGCGGTCACGGGAAAGGCTCCAAAATCCCAACAGTACAGACAAGTCAATAGCATTCAATGGGGATATTTCAGATGACCAGGAGGAACAACTGGTACGTCTGAGGCCATCCGGGTTGTTGCAGGAACCAAATACAAGTCCGGAGGAGCCTATGGAAGCACCGAAGACCGTCATAACCGTCGAATACGAGCAGTCATCTGCCGCTTGCCCTTCCTCGCCCGTCCATGTTGAAGAACCTCCCAACTTCAGTGACCACTCTGATGATAGTGGGTCTCATCTTAACGACAACTCCTCTGATTATGCGCCTCCTCAAGACGAAGTTGTACATGATGATGAATCCCTCCCCGAATTGCCTCGAGATACCAAGGTTCAAGGGGCATCCACACCACCGAAGCCAAAGGATACCAGGACTCCCCTTACAGAACCCCCTTCAAGCTCTCACAAACCACACACTCCACGTCATGCTTCCATTCGTACTACTCGTGCACCATCATCACGCCGATCCCTTCTCTCATTTGTGTCGGATTCGGAATCAGACACTGGTGAGTCTCGGGATGAGTTAGCACGCAGAGTCAAATCAACATCAAAGACAGCAAGCGTCCGTCCTTCATCAACGAGGATTTGGCGAGCAAGTGCCCTAACCAGAGAAATACAAAGAACGCCCAGTAGAAGGCGGTTCCATGAGATGTCCAGTCCCATCAACACTATTAAGACACCAGGGGGCACGGTACGAACTTGTGGTATAGATGGTTATCAATGTGGCCGAGACTTTTGCTTCTCTTGTATATGAATGGCCGTCCTGAGCTTATAAATTACTTTTGGCAGAAAGACTATAGAAAATGAAGCCTTGTAGAATACACAACAAGCAAACATAGCGCTGTGGTTTTATTTGATGCTTACGCTACTCGAGAAAAGCTGACCCAAAAGCATGAAAACCTCCAACTACAAAGCTAAAATAAAAAAATAAAAAAGGTTAAGAGTGTTGTTGGTGATTAGATTAGCCCTCGATCTCAACGTGCTATAACCCCCAGAACCTGGAACGCCGAAACCACATTGTTGTCTCATTCCACATCGCCCCTGTAACGTCCGAGATGATACGGCATGTCGCGCAAGCTTCTCCTCACTACACCGAGCCATGTGAATCATATGTCATGTCAAGGCTGTAGGATATTCTCATACAGCCCCATTGTCATGAAATCCATCTTACTGAGCCACTGACTCGGAGCGCTTTCACGGCGGAAAGGATCGAGGCGGATCCGGCTGAGATATTCTGTTCCCAATATGGGGGTTATCCTATCAGGGATAGAAACTCGGCAAAGGAAAGCAGTGATCGCCAATCCAGGGTATCATGGTTGAGGGTTGCCACGAGATGGATCGCCACAGATGATTAGTGTTGGAGAGCTACGACTCCAAGCACTCTCAAGACTTGTTGGCAGCGCCATTAGCAGCTGCAAGGTGTTGCTTGAAAACCTCGGGATCGCGGACGGGGTTGAAGTAGGGGTGCGCTTGCGCCTCCTTGGCGGTCAAACGCTCCTAGACAAACATTAGATCAGATAGAAGATGTTAGAGCTATGAACAAACCTGGTGGTCGTATCGCAGTAGCTTGTCAAGGAAATCGATGGCCTCATTAGAAACAAATCGCTGATTTTCCGAGGTGACGAAGCTATGCCATGGCTTCTTCTGGAATCGTCCGAGAATGTCGTCATATTGCGCATCCAATTCAATTTCGTACTTATCAATGTAGTCAAACAGATCATCAGTACCAAGAACCTTTGCAATCTTCACAAGCTGGTCAGAGTTACTGTTCCCATGGAAGAACGGCTCCTTTCGGAAGATCATGGAAGCAAACATGGCTCCCAGGCTCCACATGTCGAGACTGTAATCGTACTCCTGGAAATCTACCAGCAGTTCTGGGCCCTTGAAGTAGCGAGAGGCCACACGAACGTTGTACTCGGTACCAGGGTGGTAAAATTCGGCCAGGCCCCAATCGATGAGACGCAACTGAAAACCGTCAGTAAGCTCTACGTCAGAGGTGTCATGCCAGAATGACCAACCTTTCGGTTCTCATGGTCGATCATAACGTTATGAGGCTTAACATCTCGATGCATAATACCCTTGCTGTGGCAGAAGTCCAAAGCCTTGAGGAGCTCAAAGATGTAGAACCGGACATCGATGTCATTGAATTTGGGGTAGAGGCTTCGGAAATCGGTATTGTTGACGTGCTCGAAAATGAGGGACGGCGTCTTACTCTATTTGAGGTTGGTCAGTTACATATTGTGATGTTACTTGAGAAACTTGGCACCAACCTGCGCATCCCGAACAACGTCGAGCAAGGCAACAACATTAGGGCCTCCGGCCAGATTCTGGAGGATCTTGATCTCGCGCTTGATCTTCTTCTTCTTAACAGGCTTTAGGACCTTGACGACGCATTTCTGGTAGTTGACAACATTGATGCCTTCAAAGACTTCAGAGTACTTTCCACGACCTACAGACGCACAAAGGGTCAATAACAAAGCAACAAAATGGACGGCGACGACGACATACCGATCTTTCTGACAACCTCGTAGTTTTCTAGGGCACCCCAGCCTGCATGGTTATCAGCTTCTTTGTCAAGAGAGTTCTCACGTGGGGTGAGGGCATACTGATGTTAACACTGTCGTAGTCCCAGTAACTGCGGGGCATGCTCTGGTTGACATCGGCGTAGACGCGCGCCATGATGGGCAGAGATCGAGTGCGTCGCAGGGAGGCGACGCTGGCGGTGGAAGAAGATTATGTCGCGGGGTGTGGATGACGGTCGGAGCGATAGAGATGCTGACGATGAGAGGTTGAGGCTGAGGTACTCGTATGTCTAATCTAGCCCAACCCAAGGTCTCTCTAGTCTAAGAGGCTGAAGAGGAGAGGCTGGATCTGCTTTGGCTTGGTTTGCAAAATCAAGGTGGGATGGCATTTCAGGCCAGCCCAGATTTGCCCCGTTGTTTTGGCGGGCGGGCTGGTCTGTGATTCGCTGTAGCGCTTATCGGCAGCTCCGCGATAACACTGTCGAATTGGCGGGCAGTGGGCACGAGCACCTCCAAATCGATCACAAGGCAAACAGAGAGTAGCCTGTGCAGTACCCAGATTGAATGGATGCGCCATGGCTGTTTGTTTCTGGCATTCACTTCTTATTGACAACGGATTACTAACCTATATATACAGTCTAAAAAGACTCCAAGGCTGACACAGAAACAGTGAGGTGCCAAGGCGATGCAATAAAACTTAGGACCTTTGTCCTTGGTGACAAAAAGCCTTAGGTAAATTTAGGTAAGCTTAACAAAGGTAATTTAGTGTAGATTCAGAGGATCTGAGACTAGGTAAGTGTTTCCAGCACCTGTATTTAACGTGAGAAGTCTTCTTGCACCCCGAAAACAAGATGAATTCAATATTGGGACCAAACAATCACATGTTCATCAACAATAGGCCTCGACAAAAATACATGACTTGCCATCTACTGGAGTCAAAGCGCCTACCTCGTCTATTCAGTGGTCGCCGAAAGACATATAATATAAACGAGCTGCGTTGTGAAACTTGTCAAACTGGCCTGATTCGCCGTATGCTACACCACAGTCATGGTTAGCAACATAAGCAAACTTCTTGCTAGAAAGAATACGAATAAAAGACTCATTTCTCAGAGAGAAGATTAATTGCTCGGCATTTCAGGGCTGTAGAGGTGTCAGTATCAGCAGGGGCCAATACGTCGTCCACCTCCAGCCCCGATCCGACTAAGGATGACGATACAAGGGTTTTCATCACAATGAGGGTCAAACAAACTGTAGGCAGAATCAACTTACAATCGAAATTTCTGGGTATGAGCGCTCGAAAGTCCAAAAGCGGGATCCCTTCTGCTCCAGGGAACATGCTAGTCGTATTCCAGCGAGTCCAAGCCCTTGTCCACAATGTCCCAGGTTCGTTTGCGCAAGTCTGGTTTCGGTTCGGGGCGGGGGCGCTGAAGACCTTTCTTCTTCTTTCGTTTCTTATTACTCTGGAAGGATGTGGGTAACGAGGAAGTCATTTTTTTGGTTTGCGTGGAAGTAGGGGTATCATCGCTCAAGTCCATGACCTCGCTCGACGGCGCTATTTCTTTCGAGCCCAGCTGTTTCGCTCTTTCTTTCTCTTTGTGCATAGTTTCGAGTTCTGAATGTCGAAATATCTCGATTTGCGCATCCGTCAAAGTCCTTTTCACACCATCCGGATAATAGCCCAGGCTATCGCTTTCCTCCTCCCAGGTGGCGTTGACGGCTTCATCTTGAGTTTGATCCTCGGGAGGCGAGTCTATGAATTCAGATCCGAAGGCCGCGATGGCTATGTGCGAGAAATGGGATTCGTGGAAAGCAACAAGATCATCCTAGAAGTGTCAGTAAAGAAGCGAACTGCGTGTGGTTGGGTAACTTACGGTGGAAATGTTGGGTATTACATGCGCATTTGTATTTGATTGCGGCATGTCTTTAACTAATGCACAAGATCAGGCTTGCGATTTGGCGAGATTGGCGGAAGACGCGTCCAGTCCGTTGTGTCACGTGTTGTGTCACGTGCTACTACATCAATTTAATCCGGTGTGGAAAGATATAGACATGTCCTGCAGCCAGGCAAGCAAAGTATGTTGTGTCAAGACAGTCCAAAAGTTTGATGATGGAGCCGGTTTAAGCCTCCGCCATCAACTCAGAGCCCATAGATAGGTCACTGAGACTTGAGAAGTGCAAGAGCACTCTCGAAGGCCCTCACAACTTGATCATCTGCAAAGCGTCAATATTTGGTCAAAGGATGGGATAAAAAGCACGCCGGGCTCACAATGCTGTTGTTTCCGTTCCATTTTGTCTTCGGCGAGATTCACGAAGCGTCGTCGTGTTTGCAGGCGCTTCGCTGCCCGCTCATCATCATGCGCTGATGCAGACGCAGCCCAAATTTTGAAGTACTCCCCTGACGTCAGCTTCATCAGTCCGCATCATGGCTGAGAAGAACTCACCTTTGAGAGAGCATCTGCCTCCTTCAGAATCTCCTGCTCCCGTTCATCTGCCTCTTGCAAAGCAGCCTCATAACGCGCTTCAAAATCATCCCAGTCAAATGGTTCTAAAACACCAGGGGTATCTGGCGGATCAGAATTGTTGACTTGTCGATCATCTTGAGGTTCGGGTGTCCTTCTATTAGTGTGCGGGTGTCTCTGGATGTTGCTCATGTTTGATTCCTCAGGAGCAGGGACAGTGGATTTGATGTCGTCTTGACTATGACGGTTCTCGCCGTCTTGTTGTAGTGGAAGTGCTGTATCCATGTCGGGCAATTCGCGTTGAATGGCCGGGGGTGTTGTCGGCCAAGCAACAGGGGTATCTGTAAGGAACGTGCAGCACTGTCGACTATCTTGAGGGGTTGGTAAGGGGTCTTGAATCTTGTATTCCACAAAGCCGTGATTGCTCTGCCAAAGCTTCCAGATCTCAGTGAAGGAAGTTTAATTCCCGATACCTAAATGGTGAAGTCAAGAAAGTATAGGTCTGAATCAAATATACTTGCTCACTCACAGGAGATCTTGAAATGTGGGCGTTCCTGCATCATTTGGTTGGCTGCCTGTGTGGCTGACGTTCATGCGCCACAACATTGTAACTATCATTGGTCGACTCGTGACTCTCATCTTCAACCTCAAAACCTACAAGTCATCTGGCTTTCACTTTCACTTTCAATCACTTATCTCAGGCTTACAAAGATGCGCCCCGCCTTTCCTGTTTTATCACCGGAAGGCTGAACGTGCTTCCCTCGGTCTTCTTTGATCAATAGATAGCGACAACTGCCTGAACGCAAGTGGCAAAGGTACAAAGCGAGTATGGACTGCGATATCTGTCATCGCATTCACGACCCAGAGCGTCTCCCTTTTCTCTGCACCGTTGACGCCA
Organism: Fusarium sp. NRRL 52700; assembly: GCA_013396095.1. NCBI lineage: Eukaryota > Fungi > Ascomycota > Sordariomycetes > Hypocreales > Nectriaceae > Fusarium > Fusarium sp. NRRL 52700. The sequence continues at coordinate 499,229 of JAAQRM010000301.1, forward strand.
GGAACTCGCTTCTTGATGGTCGTATAAGCAATGTGGAACTTCTCCTACAAAACGAGAATCTCCAAAATGAAATAAACGAACTATTAGATGAGACGAGCACCTCAAACAAGTTTCACAGAGAATCACTGCAGGCGCAACAACGAACAGCTGAAGATAGGACGACCCAGATTTTGGCCGCTGCCGATAAGCTCAGAAATGACATCAAAGCTGCCAGGGAGGAGATCCAGGCCCGCAAAGCTGCGCTCTCTCGTCGCAAGTCGGATATTGCAGCTGTATCTGGTGGCCTGGTTGAGCGCAGAGTGAAACAGCAAAAGGATATAGAAATGGACATTGGCAGACTTAAGTATAAGTGGTCTCGCAGCGCTGGCGACATGGCTCGTACACGATCTTTTCTTTGCACGGAGGCAGCCCGATTATATGGACTTACACGTGTTAAAGAAGACTCTACTGGCAAATATGAGTATTACCTTGGCGGAATCCCCGTTGTTGATTTGGCCACAATGAACTGTAGGCTCTCCCACAACTATTTCGGCTATGTACTAACTCCCTTTACAGCATCAACACCAGAGATGATTTCAACATCTCTCAGCCACATTTGTCATATCCTTATGCTCGCATCACACTATCTTTCAATCCGTCTTCCCGCGGCAATTACTCTTCCTCATCGCGACTACCCACGGCCAACTATCTTCAATCTCTCTGCTTCTTACAGATCTGGGGATCCAGTATTTCCTAGTCAAACAGGAGTTGGGAATCCTTCTCAATCTGGAGACACAGAGTCCCAGCGTGTTTCACGTTCAAGACCTCTTTTCATTGACAAGCCACCAGCGCTGTTGGCCAAGGAAGATCCAGCAACTTTCTCATATTTCATAGAAGGCGTGACTCTGCTCGCCTACAACATCGCCTGGGTTTGTAGTACGCAAGGTGTTTCGATAGGTGATAGGACTCACTTTGAGGACATTTGCAATATGGGCCGCAATTTACACGAGCTCCTCACAAATCACCAAAATGTCGGTGGAAACATCTATCCATTATCATCTAACAAGAAGGATCCCAGCGCATCTAAGAGTGATACCGATGCCCATGCCAGCCGCATGGGGCAATATTCCCACGGCACAACTTTCTACTACCTCGGCGGAGCTGAAGGCACCGAGTTCAGTAAGACGTTCAAGCTTCCGGGTCCGATCAAACTGGCCGACAAGCTGAAGAAGAAGCTGCTCAGTGAGGCACCTGCCCCTGACTGGGAAGTCCTGGATGATGATGCATGGAAAGTTGAGGAGGTTGTTGATACGAATCAACCCAACAAAGACTTGTTAGGCAGTGATAAGAATTCCCCGCGTCGGGGAACGAGTGGATGGATGAAAGTAAAGAATAGATAATATCATTCTGCTAAGAATAAATACTTTAGTTCATTGAGATACTGTGAAAAAGGACAAGTCAGTATAGAACTCAAGACATGTCTGTCTATCTTAAGCAAATTGTATTTATTTATTACCAATGCGTACTAGCTAGTATATAAGTTTTACTAAATTTTATAAATTGCAATTATATCTCAACACTAAAAGTTACCAAGACTGCCTGTTTAAGTACGTTCTATTGTTCTTTTACTTCGGGTTAAAAATAACATCAGTGCTTTCAGACCTAAAAAGGTCAAAAAGTGTGGTTCCGCCCGGGATCGAACCGGGGACCTTCTCGGTGTTAACGAGATGCCATAACCAACTAGACCACGGAACCGTGCTATTTGTTTCATATGGGTGACACCGTGACATCATTCTAAAGTCGCAAGTACATGTCAAGTCTACTCTTGTACTCTAGGGTAGTACAAGGTTTATTAGCAAAGTTGGTTTATAAGATACTAGTACAATGCTTTTATAGGAAGGTCTCTTAAAATCTGTGTACATAAAACCAGGTACTCAATCCATACCTACAAGGCTCGTGTTTGTGTGGTGGCGGCGTATTGATTGTGAATAATCATTGCAGTGCATAGGGAGGTTTGACAGGGAAATTGTGTTAAGAAGTTGGTTAATGAGAAACTAACCCAGAACAAACAATAACCAAAAACGTATCCATTCATTATATTGATACATTTATTCATGTAGTTTTACAGTGAGTTATACAGCTAGGAGATGTATACCGTAGTTGCTCGTCATAATATACAGGATTGTACAATATGCTTCCCTGCCCCGTCGTTTTATTTCCCAGATTTCCCAAACAAAGATGCAATGTAATCTCCAAATGTAGATGTTCCTTCTGCCTGTCTCTGTTTCCTCTGCTCCGCCTGTGTATCCCAAATCTTCTGAACGCTGCCGGCAACTTCAGCCTTGGCCTGGAGATCGGCACGAAGAGCAGCCTCTTCAACAGCACGCTCATCGGCTGGTAGCTTATCAAGCTGTTCTTTCCATTGTTGTTGAAGTTCTTCAGTGGGTATGACCGCATCTTTCTTGGCTTTTGGTAATGTTGTCTGGAAGACGGGGACGGGCAGTCCTTCTGCTTTGGCCTTCTCGACGGCCTCCTCGTGTTTGATCATTCGCTGATAAAGAGAGTCGGCATGCATTTGGATATCCTCTTCCACCTCAGGTGATCTGCCAACCACCGACCCATGGCCCAACGCCCTAAGAAAACGCTAGAACATAGTTAGAAATGTGATGTTAAGTGAGGCGAATGCGGATCACATACTGATTGCATCATATAACACCTCTCGAATCTTCGAACTTGATGCCTACACATCTGCATTTGATCCTCCCAGCTTCCATGCTTCATGCAATTTACCCACTCCTCTTGGTATTCAGCACAGTTTTCCAACGCCGCCTTGCCAATGGCCTCTTTTCGTTCTTTGTATGCCTCCAAGACGCTCATTAGCTTCTCATGATCGGTTGCGGTCTCCGCCTCAATCTCGGCGAGCGGTTGGTAGTTCTTCCAAAGGTGGGCATATCGACCGTCTTGATACAGGCTTGCCGAAGGTACGACTGGCTTCTGTGGTTCTGCAGCTGTCACCGCTGCATCGGCATTTCGGGGCTGCTGATTTGCTGGAGGAGGATTCGTAGGTTGGTTCGAAGGGTATTTGAGGGGAGATTCTTTCTCCAGAAAGTCGCGAAGGCTTGGATCGAGTTTCGAAAGAGGGTCTGACGACTTGTCGGTACCAAGGACCGAAGATATCCAACCCATTGTAGCAAGTTTGTTTCTCTAAACTGGCGCCAATCTACAGCAAAAGGGTCGAATTGAGTCTGAAGCTGGACTTGAAGTTGACAACTCCAAACACTACCTATAGCTTCAACTGTGATAAGTGGAGGTAAGAATTTCAGCGATGCACTGTACGTAGCACTGTATACCAGCTCCATTTTTTGAACTTCATCCAGCAAGACTGAATTCGTAGGATGCAACAATTTTTTAGTTCAACATCATAATACGAAGCACTTAGGTCAGACGGGACATATGCATATTATTATCATAACTCTTTCTTTTATTCAGGCGAACTGGCACTCTACGATGGACTGGGATCTTCACCACGGACACAACCGCATCACATAGGTCGAACAGCAGTTCCTCACGGCACTGGCATTTTTTGGTCGGCGAATAGTCAAAGGTATGAACGTAATCTTGAGATCATGACGACCCTTTTCCTAGCCATATCACGCCCGATTGAACCATCAACCCAAAACAATTGTCTTCGTGAATCCTTTTTTATTCGCGATTGCATCTATAGCACAATCATTTGCAACGCAACATCCGGTGCCCGACCCTTCAGGAGAAACTTCCCATCTCTCCTGATGCTTATCACGCCGAAAAAAATGCCAGAAGAAAGTCCCAACTTAAAACTTAGAGAACTTCTTAACAGCCTTGCCAGTTCGGGGCAGGACACGCAGGACGTTGAAACGGACCTTGAATCATGTTAGCGACCATCTCTGATACCAGTTCGTTCGTTTTCAAACGTACAGTCTTGCTGAGGGGTCGGCACTGGCCAACGGTGACCTGGTCACCCTCCTCAACACGGAAAGCGGGGGAGACGTGAGCGGCAACGTTCTTGTGTCGCTTCTCGTAACGGGAGTACTTGGGGATAAAGTGAAGGTACTCTCGTCGGATGATGATGGTGCGGTGCATCTTGGTGGAAACAACGGTACCGGTCAGGATACGGCCACGGATAGAGACGAGACCGGTGAAAGGGCACTTCTTGTCTGTAGATCTCAATGTTAGTGGTGCGCTCAACGTCTGGTTTTCTTTGCGCTAATCCCTCCTAGCACGGTCGATAGGTGTCGTCGTTCATGTGCCCGTCGTTTGGCAAAGTTCGTCTTCCTGTGCTCCTCCGAATACCAAAATCTCAAATCTGTCGAACGTACCGATGTAACTGCCCTCAATGGCGGTCTTGGGGGTTCGGAAACCCAGACCGACGTCCTTGTACCATCGTCGGCCACCCTTGCCCGGTCGGGTGCTCTTGGTCTTGGTCTTCGAGTTCTGGAAGATGTGAGGCTGCTTCTGGAAAGCACGCTCCGACTGGACGGTCAACTCGGTCGCCCTGATGCAAAGGTTAGCGACTCATTCGGTTTCGACATCGTGTATTCATTCGGCTTCGACGCTGCAGTTGGGCTGGACTGTCACTGACATCTTGAATTATCCTTCTCGGGCAGGTACCGTAACGAGATGGCGTGTGGTTGAGCTGGGTGAGGCGAGGTTGATGTTCGCTAGGTATGCTAGGCGGAAGGAGAAAATAACACCAATTTTTGCGTGCCTTCCTTAGGTAAGAATAATTAGGGCTTGTAATTTTCGCGAGGCAGTACCAAACACCCACGTGACTTCTTCGACAATTGCTGTGGCTCATGCTCACGTGATGGGGCGTGAACTAAGGTACCTTAGGTATGGCTGTGATCGAAGGTGGGCCTCTTGAAGTTGATCAATGTCGGCCCCACTCTCCCCCCTGGCAGCCAAAGTAAACAAACACACGCGAGATAGCCAAGTCACAGCCCACTATCACTTATCGTCGTCGCGCTTCATGTTGGGGTTAGCTTTAGACTCGACAAAACCCAACAGCTCAATTACGCATGATGGCGCCCGCCGATGCAACTTTGCCTGCTACAAGGCGCACGCGAAGATCAATCGGTGCCCATACAGATGTTAACAAGGCGTTTGAGAAAGAAAATGCGACTGTCGACGTCACCAGTTCGTTGGCGGCGAGTCGCAAAAAGTCGAGGAGCAAGAGTTTAGGTCCTGGTGGCTTGGATGCTCTCATGAAAGCCAACGGAAACAGACGAGCTGTGAGACATGATTCTTGTTCACTCCGGAGATACAGCAATAACTAATAAATTCAGTCTCTTGCAGTCCCATCAAGAGCCCCGCGCTCAATCCTCAAACAAACCATGCCGATACCTGAAATACCGCCTATGAAGCCGAGACAGCCTGACCTAATTGACTTTGGAGAACCAACAAAAGAAGTTTCTACTCCGAATAGCGCGGATAATACCGGTTCCAAGATCGCAGTCAAGACAGAAGAAGAGCAGCAAGCTGCAGCTCGGGAACGAGAGGAGCGTGAGCGTCGCGATGCTCGTCGCAAATCTCTTGCGAACCGTCGCGTATCTTTTGCTGCCGAGGCAACTCTGCACACGTTTCACGAAGTCGAATTTAACCAGGACTCGACGACATCTACCGACTCAACAAGGCGAAACTCGGCCTTTTCCAATGCCGCCGCTCAGCAAAAGGAACGCGATGAAGAAGAGAAGAAGCAGAGAAGAAGTTCCGGACTCCCACCAGTCAATTTCCACAACACAGAAGACGATACTGCGACAACGCTCTATAGTTCAGATTCCGAACCTGCAGATGCAGTCGAAGAGGTTGCTGACATTGAGGAAGATGGCGACGACGACAGCAGCGAATCCGACGATGGAACGATGATGACTGTCGATGATGTGACCGGAACAACAGCTGCTTCCGATCGATCGGTGGATTCTGATGGAGAGTCATCCACTTTAGATGAAGCGCTGAGATTGGCTGCGAGAAGAGCTGGCAATCAACAGCTCCAAGATGAAGATGACGACCTTGACGACGACGAAGAATATATCCCCATGTTTGGATGGGGCAAAGAGAACAAGAACAACGTTGCTGCACAAGACCAGGAAAATCTACCACCTCCAACTCGGACTCAGCAAGCTCAAGCAATGCAAGATGCGGAGGATGCTACCGAAACCAACATGAGTATGGACATGGATATGGACATGACCCGCGCAGTTGGCGGTATCATTAAGCCCCAACCCGCACAACAGTATGATCCTGATGAAGATATGTCTATGGACGTCACTCGTGTAATAGGGGGCATCATCAAACCGCAATTTGTACAAGAACATAATCCGGATGAGGATATGTCTATGGATGTTACGCGTGCATTTGGTGGTATTGTCAGCCAGCCCCAGAGAACCAGCGCTCACAATACCGATGAAGAGGAAGAGGAAGAGGACACCCCAATGGAAGAGGCTACTATGGAGTTCACAACCGCGATCGGTGGTATCAAACGTCCAGCGCTCGAGCAAGATGAGGCGTCAGACGGCAACGAGGACATGTCGATGGAACTCACTACTGTTATGGGCGGAGTCCTGTCACAAAAGAAGCGGAAGAGCATAGGTCCTTCCCGAAGACGTACAGTCAACCGTGCCGAAGACGAAAACGATGATGATGGTGCCCCCATGGATATGACTCTTGCAGTTGGCCAGATCCTGTCAAAGCCTGGGACTGACCACCAAGAGGACAATGAGGATGCGGATGAGGATGAAGGTGATGCTACAATGGGTATGGATATGACCACCGCCATTGGGGGCATTCTCAGCAAAGCGACAAGTAGCTCACGAAACCTGGGCAAGCGGGTTATGGAAGAGGAGGCTGATAGTGCAGATAGTCCTGATGATGTACTTCAGGCCGCTATTAGCAACAATGCATTTGACGAACAAGCTGAACCAACAATGCCGAACGAGAAACAGACCAAGACACCAAGCCCTGGACCCTCAAGGACTCTAAGGAGTGCTCCACGAAGTATCACTGGTACTAAAATCTCAACCCCTCAAGCAAACTCTCGAAATTCTCGCACACCTTCGCCTGCAAAAGCAGCAACAACAACACCACAGTCAACCAAGGCCAGAACACCAAGATCAACCAAACTAGCTACGCCTCAACTCGATTCAGTCGTATCGGAAAAGAACGCCACACCTCGTTCAGCTTCGCCAAAGCGACCGTCTTCTGTCAGAACGACAAGAGCTAGTTCAAGGACCCCATCGCCTGTCAAATCTACTCCTAAGCAAGGTCTTTTCCAGAATAATTTTAGAAATGGCAACCGAACTCCGACAGTCAGACTTACACCGCAACGAAGCTTGTCAGGAATTGGTGCTGACCGGGCGGGACTTGGGTCCCCACAGGTCGCTGCGCTTTTTGATCGACGAGGCTCTATTGGTGATACAGCTACAAATTTCGTGCCGGGAAAGCGTGGCGTCATGTTTGAAGACCCTAAGGAGATGACACAAGAGATTGATCGGGAGGTACAGGAGGAGGAAGACAAAGAAAATCGCAGAAAGATTCTTGAGAGGGAAGCTGACGGCGCCGAAGCCACACTGAACCTACGAGAAATGATTGACAGCCTCAGTCCTAAGCGTAAGCCGCTCAGGGGTCGCAAGAGTCTTCATGTAGGAAGTGCAAAAGGCCTTCTCGGCAAGCGACCCAATGAACTTGACGACGATGAGGAAGAACCAGAAGATAACGATGGTGTCAAAAGACTCAAAGGTCATCAAGGAAGCCCAGTCAAAAACGTCAGACTTCAACAACCACCCTCCAAAGAGGAGACAACAGGAAGATTGAATTATTCCTTCCGACAGAGCCTGCAACCAAATACTGCTACACCGACCTTGTCTTCACCAGAGAAGCCCGATGCAGCAACTACGCCAAGGCATCAGGGTAGATTCAAGGAGGTTGAAGATGACAGGGTTGGACGCCAGGTGAATTTCGATGAGACACCAATCAGAGATGCGGAGCAGCTGGAGGAGGAGGTAGAGGCAGATGCCGACCAAGACGGTGATAGAATACATCTCCAGGATTTCCTGAACATGACCTCGATTCGCTTCATGGAGCTGACAACAACCAAGCGTCGTCACACGCAAGCTCCTGGAACGCTTGACAACGGATTCCTTGATGATGGTGAAGAGGACCTTTCCCTCGAACGTTGCGTTGTTGCTGGAGCTTGCACAGTGCCAATGCTCGAACTCTATCAGCACTCATGTCGTGAGCTGAAGAAGTATATATCGGAAGGCCGACGAATCGTAAAGGAAATCGAGACAGACACGTTTGAGGAGAACCCGCCTTTGTTCAAGGAGTATATGGCAGCCACACCCGAGATCAAGACTCTGATGGACAAGCAGTTTATGAATGTCAAGAACCACGCTCGCTTGCTAAGCAAAGCCATGTGGTATGAATGGCGAATGAAACTGCAAGAGGGATTGAAGGAAGGTCTTTCAGGAATTGACGTTGGTATGGAAACCGACAGGGAGCTTCTGAATAAGCAGAAGAGTCTCCTTGATTCCGTGCTGCCCCCCATTGTGGCTCGTTACAAGTCACTTCTGGAAGAAAACAATAATCTCGAGGAGATCGCCCGGGAGCTTGCTGACTGTGACCCTGCTGATCTTGAGGCTGCTCGCGACGAGCTGGCGTCTCTTAACGAGGACGTCGATTATAAGAAGAAGCGCATCGCAGAGCTAAGGGAGCAGTTTCAAGCATCAGAAGTTGAAGTCGAGGACTTGATCACCCAGAAGCAGAATTGCATCGATGAAATCGCAGAGTCTGAGAAGATACGAGAGGAATGCCGTGGCTGGACAAGCACAGAGGTCAACAGTCTTAAAGGCAAGTCTTCATAAATCTACCATATGGCAGTGACTAACACAGTCTTAGCTCGAGTTGATTCCATTGAGAAGCAGTGTGGCTGGTCAGTGACTGGCATATCTGGCACTGTCCTATCGATGGCTTATAGGCGTGAGATTGAGATTGTCTTTGATATCGCCTCGTTCCAGGAGCATCAACCAAACTCGACAATTGATCTCTGGTATATCGCCGACAACCGAGAGCAGAACACACTTCCGAAGACAACAGAGAAGGAGTTCTTCTTACAGAGTATTCGAGACTACGTTCGTGCGCTTCCCCATAGCCGCACTGAGGTTGCCTACCTCCTCAAAAGTGTCCAGAATGCTTGGGACAAGGCAAACCTCGTCTCTTCGCAAGTTGTCCGACTAAACGCTACCTTTCCCACGAGAGTGGAGAAAACATCCGACTCAAGCGTAGCCATCACAACATCTCTACTGCTCGTGCCTCTTGAGACTCGTCTTGAAATCAAGCTGGAGCTCCAAGGTCAAAGTGGCGCCGAAGCACTCGACGTGATGATCGCACCTGATGCCAAGGTGCTGTATGGTGAACACTTTAACGTACTCAAAGTGGCTGAATTTCTAACCACACGGATTGGCAAGTTTGTTGGGGCTGGAGAAGAGCAGTGGAGTGACGTGATGGTTGAATTGCACGGAAGACTGATTGCGAGAGGCCGCAAGGCAGGATAGTGCATACAAACCAGTATAATGAGTGACGATGGTGAATTGGAGCATATGGGAACGAATCACTGGCGTTGTTTGGACACAGATACCTAGTTGCGTTTGTCTTTGTCTATAGCAGTGCTTTGTGGCACTGCTTGATTGGCCGATGTTCAACAACAAAGGCTTGCGTACAAATAAGAATATCTATTCATTAACTGTTATCTCGTGTTTGTCCATGACTGCGCAAGCATGAAAGACCCTTGAACGGAATGGAGGTGATACAACAAGGCTGAGCTTGAAGGCATTCTAGGTATTGTTTTGCTGTGGCACTATGTTAACAAAGCCATCTCTTCATTGTCAATATCTACGCGTCTCGGGCAGGATCAGTGCTCACATAGCAAGGCCAACACATCTTAGTGACTGAAAGAGATTTCACCGTTATTGTCACTGTTCGCCAGTGCTTGTTCAGTGACTGTTTTGTGGTTGAACACTGCCAGCATCTGCCTGGCTACTGTCAAGGACTTTATTCACAACCAAAGAACAATGGGAGCAATAATGAATTTCTCGAATAGCTCTATGACTCTCCAAATTCTTCTTCTTGAAAAGATCCCTTGAGTACTATATGATAAGTCTTCTCCCACGCATCATTACCAAGTGAGTTCCATAAACCTTTCGCTCACTTATATACACATCCACAATCTCACTCATACGCTTCTGATACTTTACTATAATCTATACTACCTTGCACGAAGTCACCATAACTCACGGGAACTAACATTTGCGACTTCTTAGCCACTCCCTCGACGCGAATCAACGACATGGGACGCGAATTAGACCCCAGCTGGCTCTGGGGTTGGCTGCAGGATTCTGCTTTCACCAGAGACGATCCTGTTGACCCCAAATACTACATTATTGCCTTCACCACTATCTACGTTCTTTACAAGACCCTCAAGGCGATGTACACCATCCTTGTGCCCACCACAGTCCTCCTCAAAAACTGCTTTGTCTGCTTGGCAGTACTAATCCTTTCCGTCGTCAAGCTGTTCATTTTGGTTCTCATTCCAAAACTGTATGAAAATGTACTCGGACGCCGCCTCAGACCATTCTTTTCCCCCATGTGGAATGTTTGGGAGTATCTGGCGCTGCCAAGCACCCTTACGTACCTCGCCAGGATCAGATTTAGGGCTTACCAAGCAGTAGAAATGGCGAGGAAATGTCTCATTTATATAGTAGGCGAGGTATACAAGCAGACAGGCCTTAAATTTCAGTTCCCTGGTCTACTAGACAGAGACGTAACTGGCATCCAACCCAGCGATACTGGTGCAGAAAGGTTGGTCGAGGAGAGCAGTACCAGGAGACAAGCTCAAGATGAGCAGAATCGTATTGCTGAGGAAGAAAACAGGAGAATGGGAATCGAGAATGAGAAAATGAGACTCGAGAATGAGAAAATGAGACTCGAGAATGAGAAAATGAGACTCGAGAATGAGAAATGAGACTCGAGAATGAATGAGACTCGAGAATGAGAGAAAGAGAATCGAGAATGAAAGGACTGGCTTAGTCTGGGAGGGCCTTCAATCAAGAGGGCCAGCAAACCGTCAACGCCCCCGAGAACTGACTCGCCCGAGAATTCTCGATGCTCCCAGATCTGGCGAGGCGATAAGCGCTGGAAGCTTTAGAGCCAACGACTCTGTATCTCTTCCTCCGGCCCATGAGCCCGCCCCGGGACCTTCAACTATTCCGGGACCTTTAACTATAATAGGACCTCTAACTGTACTGGGAACTTTAACTGTACTGGGACATTCAACTACACCAGGGCCTTCAACTGCACCGGGACCTCCTCCTCCAGGACCTCTTCTTTCACCAGGACCTCCCCCTGCGCCGGCTCCTCTGGTCCACCCTCCTCTACCAACCCCGGTTCCTACTGATAGAAGACCTATACCAAGCGGCCAAGACATCAGAAGAGCCTGGGAAGAAGGACGGTACATAGACCTAGGGCCGAGACGTACCGTGGTCAAGAATGCCAGCACACAAACGGAGCCGACAGATCTTGGTACGGAGACGAAGCCCTTAGAGTTGCCTCCCCGAACGTACGTCAGTCGGGCCGTACAGACTGACCCGGCAGAATCTCCTGTGCAAGAAGAGCCCGAGGCCCCAGTAGTTGTGCCAGAACTTTCAGTCTCAGAGCCGAGTCCAGATCCAGCGTCGTCTGAGGATACGGACACACAGACGTCTCTCAATAAGGGGAAGGCTCTCGAGGGCCCTGAGCCAACAATCAACGCCAACTTGGTCATTAAGCATGAAAATAGAGCTGAAGACAAAGCAAAGGAGCCAGAATACTCCGCAGTATCCTCACCTCTTCCTGCCTCTATCACACTTCCTGGCTCGCCTGAGTCTATAACTGAGGCTGAACCTGAGGTCGTACAGACTCATGCTACCGGCCTCGACCGTCAACCCGTCATCCACTCATCTGTTACAGCTTTCATGAGGTCTACACGACTACCTGCGGTACATTCAAGGATGTCTGCTGCAGAGACTTCGAGGCGACGCCAACCGGGGCCCAAGTCCTCTCTTGGCGGCACAAAGTCAAAGGGGTATAAAGGTATAAGCCACCAATCACGAAGGGATGTTCCTACCAGGACTGATGGACAGACTAAACGGTATCAAGATAAACAGGAGAAAATGGACGAGATGTCCATGGAGTTGTTGAGCGGACAGACTCCTAGTTCATTCAAGTCTCTGGAGACTCAGAAAGTCATTGACTCTGATACCACACCCACCAGCGTCCCTAACCACTCCACCCCCGTCTCACATGACGACTCGAAACACGATATCCAAGGAGGACCTGTCGTCGGTCATCCGCTCACCTCTGAAATTCCTTTGCCAAAGACTCCCGAGCCTCAAGCTACTCCAGAGAATAGATCTGTATCTAATGTCTTAACTACCGACCCCGTATGTATAGCCTTGGGAACCCGAGAGGACCAAAGCGAAGTCTCTCTTCAGACCCTAGCGGAGTCCTTTCCAAGCACCGTATCCGCCGAGAATGAGCCTTTCACGGGATCCCAATCTACGACAGCATGCCAGAACACTGAGAGGAGCCAACAAGCTCTGACTGAAGCTCTGATTAAAGCTTGTGAACAGAGTGAGAAAGAGACATCACTGCTCAAAGCCAGTGAAGATGGGACAACTTTGGCCCCTGATTCCACTCCGATACTTTCAAACACACTGAACCACTCTGTATCTAAAAGAACAAGTATAGGGCAACTACCCAGCGCTCCTGGTACTAGTTCCATTCCCATGCTTCAGGAGATTAAAGACACAGATATTGCGCTCGACCAGATAATCGCATCATCCGCCCTGCGGGGATCCAACGAATCTGATGAAGATATATATGAAGATAGTCTCGGTGGTCATGATGTTGTCGCAAACCAACAAGAGAGCTTGATTGGGGGACCAGAAACCAGTGACGAAGAGATGGGAGATTCCGAGCCCGCTGTAAGTACATTGGAGAAGCAGACTCCAGCATCTCCAATGGATGATGCTCAAATGACCGATGTATGGCGACCAAATGAAGAGGAAAGTATGAGAATAGGAGATGTAGCTCAGGACGTGTTTAAATTCCTCATTGACTCCGATGACGAAGACTCTTCGGAAGACGCAGAACCAGAAGATGCTGATATGCAGGATACACAGTCGTTTGCACTGCACGCCACTCCTACCTTCACATTTCAACTACCAGAGCTCCCGACTATCGAGATAGGACTGACTCGCCAGGAAGAGAAGCTTGCAGAGGACCTTGTAGACGCGCTTATGAAAGACAGAGAGGACAGCGCAGAGGACACACGCTCTCAAGATTCTCAACCTCTGTTTGCTCTCCCTCAGTCTCCAATTACTCTCCTTCAACCTCTCACTACCCCCCCTCAACCTTTATTTTCTCTCCCTCAATCTCCCATCACTCCCCCTCAACCTCCCAAGTCTCCAGAACGGCTCCTAGAGGATTTTCGTGCGAGAGTCAAGGCAGCAGAAGCTGAACCGCAGACAGACAAAGACAAGTCTTATGCACAGAAAACCACGGACAACGATATTCCTGATCCAGTAAAAGAAGCCACTGCTGAACAGCGCGCTACCCGAAGGATTGCGAAACCGGCGTCGCGAGCACATATGAACACTTCCACGGCCCATACACTGCCAGAAACATTACAACAAGCGTCCTCCGAAGACAGCAGAGTTGATATGGCCGAGATGGACTTGGCGGCGGCTCGCAATCTATTATCCCTCTCAGCTACTGGGCGCAATGATGCTTCAAACCAGGCAGCGTCTCCTTCAGGCAATGCCTCTAGTCGCGAGGATACTGACGCTCAAAGCACAAACAGTCAGAAAGCTAATACTCAAGAGACTAACGCGCAGGAGTCATCCATCGGTGATAATGCGGCCGAGAGACCAACGGCAACGACCCTGCCCGAGGAACCGCCTGAACCAAACTCACAACAACCTCAAAGCGCCTCTGCATCTATCTTGCCAGCTGAAAGCCAACACTCACTTGTTCAGCCAACGCCCACTCAAACACCGCCAGCACAGCCGTCACCGTTAGCCGCAAGCACAGCCGCAGCTCAGCAAAATACTCCCACCACTCGTAGATCACCCACCGTAGCCGGCCCCAACAATACGCAACAACAGCCATATATCCCCCCCAGGTTTCAAGGTGGACTAGCATTTCCAGGGGGCAACCCAACGCTCTATAACCCAGCAGCAACGGCCACGCCAGCACCCAAGAAGACTGGCTCTTCTACTCAAGGACGGTCGCCATCACTAAAGGCTACCGGTGAGGGCGCTGAGAATAAGAAGGCTGAGATGGACGTGATATTTGGTACCCCAGGTTCTCATAAAAAGAAACAAGGCCTACAAATTGTCGACATCAGGGACCTCCCGGATAATCTAAAAGCTCAGATACGGGAACATGATGCCAAAGACGCCTAGAAAAAAGAAGAAGACGAAGGAGAACGGAGGTAGAGACCGAAGAAGAACAAGAGGCTATGAAACGTACGCCAAGCAAAAGTTTGCTTGTTCAAGAGTCCTCGGATACAAACAGATGTGTGTGATGGGTATTGGGACTCATATGAACGGCTACTTGATGACGAACTTGTTCTATTTAGCCAGCATGGTTATCATCGTACCTATTTTGAAATCTAGCATGCTATTATTATGTAGTTAATTACAATATTGCATTCTTATCCAAGACTCTGTATAAATGTCTATCTAGTTGCTCAGGTAGAAGTATGGCTGACGCAAGAGTCCTGGGGTTTGATGCCATGCTCTTCGTACTATGAGCATCTGAGCGTAGGTGGATATCCACACATTGTGCAGGTGACGGATCCCTCAAACGGGCTTGGCCAAAACTGACATGAAGAAGCTGTCCCAGATCTATGGTTTAGGTTACTATTAGACATAAAGTCTTATTATATGACGAAGAAATCAGATGCTTTGAATGTAGTTTATTGCTCCACTGGATCAATCATCCAGATGGGAGTTGAAATCACGATAACAATGCTACCCAAACTCCATCCCGAGCAGTCTATTCTACTCAGGACACCCTACGCGAGTCTGTCTGCTTAGCAACATCCCTCATCGCAGGCGCAGAGACCACAGCAGATCTCACAGCCAGCCTCCTCACCACCACGCATGGTCATGTCAGGCTGAGGCTCAGCGCTCTTTGTACCGCGTTAGTCTGTGAAGCATGGAGACTTGCGTATACGATGCAACTTACAGGCTGCTGTGTAACGATGTCTCCGTTATCAGAGGTCATGGGGGCTTGCTGAGTGGGTTCCATGGCGGCGGGCATTTTGAATGATTGAGGGAGATGGAGTGATGGATCTGGATTAGAAGAGGAGAGGTAGTGGATGAAGTAGAGTTGTTTGTTTAGTGCTGTGTATTGTGTTGTAGCAAGTCTGTAATGCAATTCCACAGCTAGGAACGAGCTCTTAAGTACCTTGAGCCAACTGAGAGGCCTCTCTCTTCACTGAAACTCAGCCACTCGGTCCCAGCAGCTCCTGTCTTTGTCTACATGCTTGATTGGCCTCACCGTATGATACCTGTGAATTCAGCTTTGACCAGAGACTTCTGTGACGTACGCTTGAGATGCCGAGTAGCCGTCCAGGCCTGAGATATTGTGTACGGGAGCAGCCGTAGGGAGAGTGTTCTGGCCAGGGTCCATGCGATTAAGGATACTATGTATAAGACGTACGGCAAACCTACGCCGAGTGTGGTTTCGTCCAGGCACGTAATTCGCCAATGATAGCGTCCAAAGCCACCAGCAAGCCATTAACCGGCACGGTCACTGCCGAAAGATGCGGTGCCGAACTTCCGGAACGCCCGCATTCCACATTTATGCAAGCCTCAAAAGCTTGAATAGGCAATACGACAAACAGGGATATTAAGAGAGACACAGACAAACACCACGCAAGTCATGAGCCACCGAGGGTCCGAGGCAGCCTGCCAGAGGGCAGCAGATCATTTAAGAATAGGCGCATGAATTCAATCCAGGCCGCTAATAAACAAGGTGTGATAGCTAAAATAAAATGTAAAGGGTGAAACGAATAACCAAAACCACAAGCTTAAGGTAATGGTTTCAGAGAGCCCGTCCGGATTTACTATTGGAACCGCTAGTAATGCAGAAGCAGATTAAAGGCTGCAACACATCAATTGTCAGATTTGAAAAGCGTTCCGTGTGACCCCCCTCAGAGTCAATACTGTAGTCAACAGCCAAATCAAAATGTCAAGTTAATTATCCATCCTTTTAGTGTTAGCATAAACGACACGTATTAGAGTGTAGCACTGTAGCAATCACTGATGCCACTTCACAAAAGGCAACTCGGGAGCAGCATAAGACGGGCAACAAATCGATTCTTCTCGACTCTTCGTCCCCCCCGGCAGCTCATTCCATTGTCATTTCCAGACCTGAGTGCCTTGCTTTTGTCCTTTCTTTCACTTTGTTTAGTACTTTGAGAGTCTCGCAGCCTTGAAACGACTGACTGGCTCCCGTCCACCATCTTGCTCCTCCAAAGGTTGGATCGGAGACTCATCTTCCTTGAGGAACCCACCTTCTCGTTGGATGAACTTCTTCCGAAGTTTGTGGTGCTCATCAGCGACCTCTTGATATATCAACTCATCATCGAATTCATCCGGTGGGTGAGGAGCAGCGCGTATAGATTCGCGCTCAACTAATGTGTCAGCAATTGTTGTTCCTTCAGGACCCGTGGGTGCCGTGGGCCTGTCTTGATCTAGGAACTTGGCGGGGACATCAAGAGGGCCCGGTGGAACAGTATCTCTGGCCTTCTTGAATCTCGATGGTTTGCGTGTCGACTTGATTTCAGATGTGTCGGGAGCCTTGGCGGTGCTGGAGCGCTCAACAATTTTGTCACTCAATGGTTCCACAATCGGTTCCTTCTCCTTCACAGGAGCTTCTCTCACCGGAAGCACAGTGGGCTCATTCTCCGGTGCGATATCCAGACTGGAAGCAAAGCGAACGCCCTTCTTGCCGTTGGGTTGTTCTGGTTGCTTCTCTTTGATGTTTGACTTGACGGGCGCAGGTTTCGAGGCTGACGATGATGGCGTTGTTGTCGCTGAGGCTGGGTTGACTACGATACGGCCAATGCCTTCTTCGTCGTCCGAACTTGCGTCACCATCCCTATCTTCTGGCTGCTCGGTAAAGCGGGATTTGATGCCCAGTTTCTTCTCCAATTCCAGCATTCTTTGACGGTAATCATCCGTCACAATGCGACCAGTATACCGACCATATTTGTCTTCCTGGTCGTCGTCATCATCCTCAAAACCTTCATCACTGTACTCATATTCGTAGTCGTCGCTATCTCCCTCTTCAAGCTGCAGCTCGGCGACAACAGCACCAACTTCTCCCGAGTATTCGAGCATCTGTCGCCGCAACTCCGCGTCGTCCTCATCCTCATCCTCGGGGATGTACGCTTGCTCGCTGCTGATCTTCTCCTGCTCCTTGGCATGGTTCATGATCTCTTCAACACGCTTAGCATTCCGCGACACTTGAGGCTTTGGGCCGTCTTGCATTTTAGTATCTGCAGCAAACACCACACCTTTGGTAGCGGATGGTGCTAGAGTTGTGGATTCGAGCTCCGTATGCTGGGAAGGACTTCCTTGGGAGTGTTCTGCTTCCTTTTGCTTAGAGCTCTCGGGTTTTGAGGCCGAGTTGCCATCTTCGAGATCGTCGATTCCGGCCTTCTGAAGCGCATCTTGAATCTTAGGTAAGGCAGTATCAGGCTGATTAAGCTTGTAAGAGATAACGTTGTCGTCATCGTCAAGCTGCTCGATGATTTCTGTGATAGGCAGACCGTCATCTTCAGTAAAGTCAGGTTGACTTTCGTCAAGCTTGGTCTCAGCAGCGCTGATCTGTTTTTGTAGCGATGTAATATTCGTGGTAACGTAATCGATGCGTCGGTCAACAATATTCAGAATCTGTTGAGCAGATCGATGTGTCCTCTCACCAAAGATCTCATCAAGTTCACGATCTTTCAAAAGCTCTCCTTCGAATCCGGTATGAATAGTCTTGAGCTCCGTCTCGCCATCCTTGCATACGGCTTCAACCTCTTCTTTGAGCATTTCATACTCAACATGCCAGGTCTGCCAATGCTTCAGGGCATTCTGCAGCTTGCTAAGGTCATCTTCCAGCTGCCTTTGTTGCTTATCAAAGTCCGAGACTTCTGACATTTTTCTAATCCGGTGCAACTTTTATGACGCTGTGATAGAAGGAGATAGAAGAGGAAGAAAGTTTCTGAGGCGTTGAAGTCATGATGAATGGTCCAGCCTCTCCACTAAGGAAAAAAAGTTAGGAACAAACCTTTGAAGATTGGCGGGCTAACTTCGGCTAGCAATCTAACGTTTGCCCCACAACAATATCCGCCAATTCAAACAATGACGATGGATCGATAACGACCTAGCGATCTCAGCCTTAGCGCTATGCACGCCCTTCAGGTCATAACACTCTAATAATCTAATCGCGGGGTTCACCATGATAGTAGCGAGGTGGGTTTCACGCTGTCTGTTATGGCATTTACAGATAATGCCATCTTTGGCTATGGATTCCGATAGAACGTCAACGTGCTCAAATGTGGACAACAAGGCATGTAATACATCGGCCTGAATCCTTCCGACCGACCTTCTTACATGCCAGATGCACTTCCATATATCCAAGGAAATTATAAGACGACGTATGGCGGTACCTGCCTATTGAGTCATCCCCACAAGCAGAGGTCGCTGTATAAAAGCAGAAGGTCTTTCGCTGCAGGCTGACATTCAACTTCGTTCACTACCTATACATTGATCACCAGCAGGCCAGTCTTTGCTACCTATCTACACATTTAACACTATTTGGGACCGTCTCAGCCATGGCAGAATGTAATGAAAGCAAGACTCTTGAAGCCAAGTGCTACTGCGGCTCTGTCCATTACACAATCGAGGTGCCGGTTTCAAAACTACCTCTACTCACCCATCTCTGCCATTGCAGCCTCTGCAGGTATGGCTCTGGTGCGCCATGCATCTTCCATGCTTCGCTGCCGGATGGGGTGAAGCCAAAGTTCGTGGAGCCATCCTCCAGAAGCAATATGACCAGCTACGCCACTGGGAAGAAGATCGGAACATGGAACTTCTGCTCAACGTGTGGCTGTCATATTGCTTCGACTGGACCGCCTGAGAACGAGTTCTGGACGGTTGCTTCATCAACATTCGCCAACGCCTCAGACTTCTTTGATATCCGCAAACACATCTTCAGCAACTCAACAAAGGACCGGGGCATCGCCGAAGCCCTGACACATACTGGCGGAAAGGAGTTCATTGACTGGAACCCTTCCGAAGGTAGCCCTGAAGCAAAGATTGTTGAATCTCATGTGGAAGTTGGGAAGGACGGGGAAGAGCGTCTTCGTGTAGAATGCGAGTGTAAAGGCGTCTCTTTCACCATCCCCCGGCCGAGTCAAGAGATCAAGCAAGATAAATTCTATTCACAATTCGTTTCTCACAGAGATGATACCAAGTGGCTTGCGACATTCGACGCATGTGACGATTGTCGGCTTCACAATGGGACTAACG
The DNA here is from genome assembly GCA_013396095.1 of Fusarium sp. NRRL 52700. Classification (NCBI taxonomy): domain Eukaryota; kingdom Fungi; phylum Ascomycota; class Sordariomycetes; order Hypocreales; family Nectriaceae; genus Fusarium; species Fusarium sp. NRRL 52700. The sequence continues at coordinate 518,869 of JAAQRM010000301.1, forward strand.
TTGTGGGATGGACATTTATCCCCTTGCCCATATGTGAACCCCGTATCGAGAACGACCTACTCATTGGGAGTGCCAAGACGTTCAAATCGTCGGACAATGTGGTGAGATCCTTCTGCGGTACTTGCGGTGCCACCGTTTTCTTCTCCCACGTTTATCGAAGGCCGTCTGAGAACCATCATGTTGTCGACTTGGCCACGGGTATCATCAGAGCGCCCGAAGGTGTCATGGCAGAGAAGTGGCTCACTTGGCGAGCAAGGTTGGCATGGGCGGATAGCGGAAAGAGATTCGATAGTGATTTCACTGAAGCACTGCAAGAAGGCATGAACAAGTGGGTGTTGAAGAGAGAAGGTCTTGTTGAGGATTACAATATCGGTTGATGGCTCCGATATTCGGAGGTTTGCCGAAGGACAATGCATCTCAGTCTTGGGGTTGTCAGGTGTTTGTTTGTTGGTGAAGTGACAAAGATTTACAACTACATGTTTAAAGCTCAACTGTCATGATAATAGCAAATATCTATTCCTCTATTTCCTAAAGAATTTTATGTAAACTTCCTTTGACCATGGCTATTAATTCAATCAGCGGCATTCGCCTCCCGAAGCCCGTGTTATCACTAAGTTCTTAGCGGGATACACGCCGAGTCTGGTGTGCGGCGACATCGCTTCATGAGCCCAAGTCTCTATTCAACAAGGATGAAAAGGTTTCTGTCCGATATCTCTGACTTGTACCGGCTCTTTCGATATATTTGCTGATAGTGCGGTGGTCACTGAGCTCTAATACCTCGTCTACAGCACGACATTGATTTCTTGGGTGGATTACCCGAGCTTTCTGCGAGTTACCACCACCAAAGACGAGACAACTTCACTTAAACATCTCAAGACGTTGCCGAATTCGATGCGTCATGTCTTATGGCGGGCTTTTAGGCAGCGTTTCAGTCTCATAGCGGTACAACGAGCCGCCGCATCCACCATGGCCTCAAAAGGACGGTCCTATAATGTACGCAACCTCTCATACTGCTTCGGAACAACGACATGAACAAGGGCCAGCTGACTTAATTTAGGATGCCATTGATGCGCTCAACTCACTTCAAACGCCTTTCGATGTCGTCGAGGCTCGTCGGAAGGCGGGAATAAGGCCTGATGCGGTGTCTATCAAGGAAATGCAGACATATCTTCATCGTATTGGATATACTGTAAGGCCTTTGAGCACGAGATACACACATGAGACTAATCAAATGATAGCCCTCTGATCTCAATCGCCTAAATATTATACATGTAGCCGGCACAAAAGGCAAAGGTAGTACCTGCGCCTTTGTCGACTCTATCCTCTCTCAGTACCAGCACTCAAGGGGCACACCCCGCAAGACCGGCTTTTTCACATCACCTCATCTCATCGCTGTTCGTGAGCGCATACGCATCAACTCAAGGCCCATTTCAGAAGACCTATTCGCAAAGTATTTCTTTGAAGTATGGGACCGTCTTGAATCGGCGCCGAAAGATGACGCAAAGAAACTCATGGGTCCTCGACCTATTTATGCGCGATATCTGACTTTGATGAGCTGGCACGTCTTTCTTCAAGAGGGCATAGATGTTGCTATATACGAGACTGGTATCGGCGGTGAATTCGATGCTACAAACGTTGTGGAGAAGCCTATAGCATCTGGCATCAGTACACTGGGCATTGATCATGTCTTTGCTCTCGGTGATACGGTTGCCAAGATTGCATGGCACAAGGCGGGTATCATGAAGACTGGAAGCGCGGCTTTCACAATCGAACAAATCCCAGACGCAGAAGAAGTCCTGAGAAAAAGGGCCTCGGAAAAGAACGTGGACCTGAAAGTCCTACCAGTCGACCCCCGGCTTAGCAGTGTTCAAATTCGACCAGATGCAACCTTTCAGAAGCGCAATGCTACACTGGCCATCGCACTCGCCGAAACAGCACTGAGCAAAGTTGGCATTTCCTTACCACCTCCCACGGATACTTTGCCCGAAGAGTTTGTAGACGGGCTTGAAAAAGTTGTGTGGAGAGGTCGGTGTGAGGTCAAAAAGGAAGACAAAGTTACATGGCACGTCGATGGCGCCCATACTTCTGATAGTCTCAAGATGTCGTCCAAATGGTTCAAGGACGAAACTCATGGACGGTCAGTCATAGTATTTCCCCCCTACCGTGCTCCTTAACTAATAGGCTCAGCAATGGACCGCGTGTCATGATCTTCAATCAACAAGGCCGCTCCGAAGCCGTCGACTTTCTCGAGTCCGTCTTCAAAGCGACCAGACGAGAAGGACAACCAGCATTTGACCATGTCATCTTCTGTACAAACGTCACCTACACAGCATCCGGTTACAAGCGTGATTTTGTCAACCGCCAGTTCGACCCTGCTGAGATTGATAAGATGACTGTTCAGCAACGGTTTGCGGATAAGTGGATGTCCCTTGATCCCACAGCCACGGTAAAAGTCATGCCCACAATCGAGCAATCTATTGACTACGCTCGACATCTTGGAGAGGATCTCCCAGAGGGAGAGACGGTGCAGGCCTTTATCACGGGAAGCTTGCATCTTGTTGGTGGTGCCCTGGGAATACTGGAAAAGGCCGATGCTCTATGATTTGACGATAATAGAACGAGCTGATTTGGTGGGCACAGAAGGGAGTATTTATATTCATAATGAACCTTCAGGCTCCAATGCTCGTAAAACACCCCCTACGAGATACATGCTTCCTGTTGCCAAAACCTTCTGATGAGATCCTGCAACTTTTCTAGCCTCAGCTACGGCGTCCTGGATATTATCGAATGTGCTAATCTCACAATTAGCTGTTCTCTTGGCCATCATCTTTGCCACACGTGTCTGCACACTCAGATCCCTGGCTTCTTCATCCACTGAAGGTCTCTCTTGATCATTCCTTGTAAAGAGCGCATGGCTGAATATGTTTTCTCTCCCTGTAAATTGTTGAACAGTGTCAAGCAATATTTCCAGTAGTTTTGTTGCATCTCTCTCCTGCTGGTTGAAAACCAGAATTGCGGATTCATCGCTTTCAACATTCGAAGTAAACCATTTTGCGGCCTCATACATGCTATCCTTGGTATGCGCGCCATCCAAGTACCAGCCAATGTGGCCCTGCTGAATGATCTCACAGCGCCCTCTGAGACTTGCGTCAACGAGCCCGTTATACATCATTGCTTGAATGTTCATGAAAAAGTCCGTTGGGACAAAACTCATACCTAGATGTTGTCGTACAGCACAGACAGCAAGAGCTTGGTTATACTTTTGAAAGTCACCTCGCAGTCTTCCATTCACACCTCCCCATAGTTCGATCCTGTCGTCATCCAACTCGATGAGCTCAGCCCCCTTTTCTGCTGCCCGTTGTCGAAGTACTTGCATCACACCAGGCTCCTTGTCCATTCGTCGGACGAAACCACGCACACCTGGCTTGAGAATGCCGGCTTTGTGCCATGCGATCTTCTCAACTGTGTCGCCTAGCATCGCGACATGATCTATACCCAGCTGCGTGATAACCGCTGCAGAAACAGCCTCGGGGGGCACCACATTTGTAGCGTCATACTCTCCACCGATACCGCATTCGAGAACAACGCTATCGACCTTTTTTCTCAGGAAGATATGCCAAGCGAGGAGTGTCATGAAGCGGAAGAAGAATGGCTTTGAGCCAGGTCCTTCGGCCTCGGTGAGACTTCTGCCATCCCTCTCAGCAGCTTCGGACAACCTTTCCCAGAGCTCAAAGAAAGCTTCAGCGAAGAGTTTCTGCGAAACCTGCTCTCCTTGGATAGCAATGCGCTCGCGCGGACTCACGAGATGCGGGCTCGTATAAGTCCCAACAGTCTCATACTCCCGTAGCATGCCCGTCGCAAATGCGCTGACAGAGCCTTTGCCTTTGGTGCCCGCTATGTGAATGTGTCTCAGGCGTGCAAGATCCTTTGGTTCATACCCAGCACGTCGGAGCCATTCGCGCATCTCAGGAATAGCCACAGCATTGGGATCCTTTGGTTGTACAGATGAGGCATTTGCGGCGATTGATTTGTCAAAAAGATTCGTGGCCTGGCGATTTGCGTAAAGTGTCGAAAGCAGACGGAGAGCTTCATTGTAATCGCGGGACACGGTGCTAATGCCCCTCCGTGCTACCATCGTGTGTGTTGATTGATTTCTCAGCAAGGAACCCCGATTTTGTCCTTTCAGTACCTAGGTTAGGTAGTTTAAACAAAGGTTGTCAGGACTGGCTGAGGCATGAGTGCATGAATGCAGGTCTTGGAAGAACCAATGCCCAAGTTAAATGCGAAAGTGAAGAAATGAAGTTGGATAAGCACTTACTTAGGTTAGTCTATTAGGTCGTCATGTGTATTATGGTACTTCTACAATAGCCTTTTGTCCCATTTAACATATCCAGTCATGTTGACCAACAATGCATATACATCAAATACAACAGTTTGTTATTATTGTGGCAAGTCAATGATCAAGTATTCTTCGCGGCCAGCAATGTCGAATTAGATCTCTACAGTTTTGGCTGCTGACTGGATAATAATAAGTTGTTCGTTCAGTTCTGGTGTTGTATTAATCAACAAATGATGAGGAATCATGCAACAAGACGTTAAAATCGGCGACAATAAATAGTCAAAATATGGTAACCACGCCCTCATCGTCTATTGCTATCTAATACACGGCTATCCAGCCTCTCTCTAGACACGACGGCGCCTGGGTCCAATTATACACAACAAATGAGACATCCCTTTTTTGTTTAATCCACACGGAGACTCTGAAGACGGGCTTCTGTGGCAATCACCTGTAGTCATGTTAGCAAAGCAAAGATAAACATATGGGAAACAATAAAACTCACGTCGAGAGCCTGCTGAACCTCCAACACCTTGCGAACCTCACCGAGCCAATCCTTACTCAAGGTCTTGGCCCATCCATCCAAGCCGTTAATTTCTCGCGCCGCAGAATCCAGATCGCCCTCCTCTAGGTACGTTTGGGTTCGGGTAAGAATGCTCTCAACATCGTTACCGTCCGCAAGTCCTTGCTTCTTGAACATAACGTGGCTAAGAACCCAGCTGGAAGCGTGGCTGGCAACACCGGCCTCATCGGGTAACAATGAAGCCTTTCGGACCTCATTGGCGACTCGACGGAAACGATCGATCAGCTGTGAGGTGGTAGAAATACCTCGTTGGTAAGCGGATGGGTTGACGGAGGCGATGGCGGCATTGACAACAGGATCATCCGAAGCGATTTCCCGGAGAGCAACGAGCTCGCGAATAAAAGGGCGAGGGTGGTGGTCGTCCTCCAAGCTGGCTCGTACAGCCTCAACGGCGACGTGCAGCTGCTGAGTCTTAAGGTTGGTGTCAATAACATCGTTCCAGCCTGTGGTTAGCCTCTCAAGGTCTGACACGGCAGACGATAGAGCGCTCAGCTTGCCTAGTCGGCTCTCACGCTCCTGCTCAACTTGCTTCTCGACATCCTTGGTAAATTCCTTCTTAAGGGCCAGAGCCTGCTGCGCGAGCTGATTCTGGAGTTTTTCCTCGTTGACTTTCTTCTCACGCTCAAGAAGCACATTCACTCGGTCCTCATAGTTTTCTCGGACCTTCTTCATCTCCTGCTCAAAGTCTTGTCGCCATTGGTTCTCCTGGCTGATCATGGTGTTCTCAACACGATCAATTAGATCTGTAGCAGCCTTGTCGAACTCTTCAATCTTCTCTCTGACTTGCTGGGCAGCCTTCTTCTCAAACTCACCCTTCATGGCCTTGAGCTTGCCTCCGACCTTGGCGATCTCATCCTTGGCCTTGCTAACAGAGGTGCCGTACTTGCCATGGGCATTGTCGGCGTTGATGACTAGGATCAGGTCGTTCACCATGTGGACCAGATCTTGAACAACAGGCTCCCTTGCATCCTCGAGCGATAGAAGGTCAATTGGCTTCAGAGGAGGCATCTTGGAAGGCTCATTAACTTCTGGTGCTTTGAAATCAGACCTGGGGGTAGGAGCAGGCTCCTGGACGGCCTTCGCAACAGGCTTAGCCTCAACTGGGGTCTTGGGCTTGGGCTTGGGCTTAACAACCTCCTCGACCTTCTTAGCAGCGGCAGCAACAGGACCGGCGCTTGAGTGACGTCCGGCTTGGCCTGCATCGGCTACTCTCCAGGAAGCACCGCTTTGGGCAGGAACTCTAACAGCATCCTCGGTGGCTTGAGTCTTTGATCTTCCAGTGATGTTAGGGAATCGCTTCTTGTAGTCCATCTCCTCGAGGTAAAGAACAGCCTGCTCGCCGAAGGGGACGTATTCGGTAAAGAAATCGTGGAAGTTGTCGCTCACGCGAGAGTACCAGACACCTCCGGCGAAACCAACAACACCAAGAACAAGCAGAGTGAAGACAAAGTTCTTGAGCCTTCGGAAGAAGCCCTTCTTCTTGATAGGTGCAGGAGCAGGAGGAGGGGGAGGAGGTGTCAAAGGGACGTCTGTGGTAGCGGCCTTGGTCTCGCCAACATCGTCAATGGTGGTCTCGTGGATTCTCTCGGACGTAACTGTTTGGGAAGCTGGCAAAACAGGTTGCTTAGTAGGATCGAGCTCGGGCTTCTTTTCGACGGAGTAGAAACGCTGGAATCATTGTCACGGTTAGTTCATTTCTGGTGGAAGCAACTAATAACACGGCCTGTGACGTTTGTAAAGAAAGCTTACCTGACCAGCAAGGCCGGCACGCCGTGAAGCCGCAATGGACCATTGACGGGCAGCAGCGGCCACAACGGGCCTGCCGCCAAATGCCCTCACAGACTGAAGCGAAGTTCGCAACATGAGGGATTGCAATGGCGAACAGGGCGCAGTTCGCGATGCAGTTGAATTTCGGTTAGATGGAGTTGAGAGCTGCTTCAAAAACGCTCAGGGTAAAAGTTCGGCAAAAGCCCAGCTCCCGGTTTTGTATGGAGCTAAATGCTAAGCAAGCGGCAGGAACCGGGTGACGCAACTGCCTCATCAACCACCGAATATGATGAAACAAAAACATTCATTTTCATGCCAAGAGGAGCAAGTTGTTTATCTTGTAAGCTAATTCTACGTAACTTGATCAAACTCTTTTCTCTCCCCAGTTTCTTGATCGATGAGCCTATCGTTAATACCATTTAATTGATTAATTAGATGTGATGAGGAGATCGAAACATGAAGTCATGCTCCGTTGAATCCCTAGATATTCTGAAGAATTATAATAATCTCAACATATGTATGCTTTCATACAGCATCGTCACATAGAAAATACTCGTTCAATTGGCGACTTCTTACTTGGATCCCACTCCAAGACATGACTTCTTCACAAACTCGATTTGGGAGCAAAAAAGACGTGAGACCTCAAATCAGGTGGTTATGAAGAGCTTCTCATGGCAGTGCAATGGATCTACCTAAGCATTTTTGTCAATCACTAGGATCCGTAGTGCTTTTTATTTGATTCTCGCCTCATCCAGACTCAGAGCGTGAACATGAAGTATTCGTTGCTTAATCACATGCAGCACAAGATTTTGCCAACATAATCCCATAATTCATCTAATAGCAGCCATCTATTCAGAAGCTGTGAAGAAAAAGAAACTATAGAGCGGCTCGTCCATACTCTCCTGCTTGTCCATCTCATGAGCCACCGATGGCGGATAAGAAACCTTCAGACGTATAAGTCGCTTATGATGGAGGTCTGTAGTTGTAATACCTCCCCCAGCCACTCCGTATTCTCCGGCATGCTGAAGTGCCAGGCTACGACACAGTCGAGCATCCAGGCCGCTCAAACTACCAGCAACAAAATTCAAGTTCGGTATTAAAAAAGTATGGACTGAACTGATCCCTCCAAACCCAAGGACTCCGATAAATTATATGACGCACCCCAGCTCATGCATTACCTCAAGGTCCGTAATCTCGGACAACTCGTCGTGCTGGATCCACGCTGAGGCCTCTGTGATATGTGCGTGGGCGTAACGAAAATTGGATTCTAAACCTGATGCTTCAAACTCAATACCTGCTTAGCAGCTGCAAGGGCCGCTGACGTTAGTGTTGGAGTTCTCGGGAGCCAAGCTGACACCTGGTCGTTGGCCCGGTCGAGCATGTCGTGGACCAGCTTGGTCCAGGGGCAGCTTCTTAGCTATGGCTGTGAAAAGAGTTTGGACATTCTCGGCAGTCTTGGCAGAAGTCTCGAAGAAGAGGAGGCCAGCTTCACGAGCATAGGCCTCAGCATCGGCGGTAGGAATGGCTCGTTTGTCAGGTTGCTCAGTAACCAAATCCAGCTTGTTTCCTGCGAGGGCAATGACAATGTTCTCATTCGCCTGGCGTTGGAGCTCCTTGACCCAAGCCTTAGCCTTGTCTAGTGATGCCTGGAAGAGTATTAACATGGCTCTATATTGATTGTAGATCTGGTGAACGTACAGATTGAGTGATATCGTAAACGACAACGGCGCAGTTTGCATTTCGGTAGTACATGGGAGCGAGAGACTTGTAGCGTTCCTGGCCGGCAGTATCCCAGATCTCGAACTTGACAGTAGTGTTCTCATCGAGAGAGATGGTCTGAGTCAAGAAGGCAGCACCGATGGTGGACTCGCGATAGGAATCGAATTGGTCCTAGAATGTCTTGGTAAGTTGCTGTCTAATACAATGAGGTGGGCGCCAGTAGTTTATACCTTGACAAATCGCAAAACTATTGAACTCTGAGTTGAAAAATCAGTAAACCATCATATCAGAGAATGCTGCTAAGATATACCTTTCCGACAGCGGACTCGCCTATGTCACAAGTTAGCAAATATGCCATGAAACCGCAACTAGCCAGGCAAGGAAGGCCGACAAATACAACATACCTAGAAGAACCAGCTTAAACTGAGCAAACCGGGTGTTAGTGCCGCGGGCGCCAGCGGGAGGTTGTCGGGAGGCCATAATGAGAGATGGGAATGTGGTTTCGGGATGAAGAGGTACGGAGAGCGTCTATCAAGAGTAATAGAGGTAGCAGCAGTGGCGGTATGACCTGGACGTTGAGGGATCGGACGTGTCCTAGAACGACGGCGTGGAGAGACGCTCGGACGGGAAATCGTATCGGGGTGATTGCGCGACGCAAGCGAATCGAGGGAAAGGGGAGATTTAGGGCGAGAAGGTTGGCGACGATGATGAGATGCAAGACAAAAGTCGAGGCTGAAGGTGAGAGGCGAGTCTTGAGATGGGGCTTCGCTTCTTTGATTAGGACGGGACGGACGTGAATGGGACTTGGGGAGGTAAAGTGACTGCCTTGGTTCTTTAGTCCTGAGCCGTGACTGGCTCAAATGGCACGAGGCACACGTCAGGCAGGGCCTGTTTTGGTGAGGGACACCCACAGTGCCACTGTAATAGTCGGGCAGACGGGGTCTCGAAGAGGTACACTTGCGCAATGCTCATACGGTAGCTGTACTGATCTAGAGACCCTGATTTCGGCGAGGGGCATGTACCTCTACATCCCACGAGCCTCATCCCATGGATCTGGGCTTGTGACGTGCGTCCCGCTTTAAGCCACAATGGTCCCCTTAAGTTCCATTCTATCCCGTCATTAGGCACGATCAACCATGTGGCTGTGCTATAGCTTCGCTGCGCTGGCCTCATCAACTCGTCTGCCAATTCAAGCTAATAACCATCCAATACCAGACCAACTCAGCCCATCCCTCACGTCGTGTCCCTTTTTTTCTTATTTCACTATCTCTTGCAGCCGTCAAGGGTGAACAAGTCGCCAGTTGGCCACTCTTAATTCCCGGGCTTTACTATAACCTTCAAACTCTTTTTCTATCTCGCTTTCCTTCCTAATCTTTACAGCTTCAGGCTTCAGCTATGGCGCAACTCAACGCCCCCAAATTGCCTTACCGCGACATCAATGTCAAGATCGCCAACGACTCTTATACTTTCACTTCGCCTTCGTCTCCCGATGCGCCCGCCCTGGTAATCGATCGTCCCACTGGTGATGTCCGCCTGAGTGAAGGCAGCGCCGCATCAGCCAAGAGAACAACTCGCGTCTCGAGTATCGCTGGTATTCTGGGAATTATTCAGCTTCGCCTTGGTTCGTCTCTGCCGCGCCAAATCTTGGGCTGATGTCCTCTGGTTTGGGCTTGTGCATTTCACTGACCATGTAAAGACAAGTATGTCATCTTCATCACGAAAGCCCAGCCGGTTGGCCGTCTCAAAGGCCACATGGTGTATAAGGTCGCTGCCACGGAGATCCTGCCTATGCGCGAGCGCTTGATTCACGACCCCGACGAAGACATCTTCATTCAGCTTCTCAAGAACTTTTTGGCTTCAGGGCCTATGTACTTTTCTTATTCCATCGATCTTACCAACTCATTCCAACGTCAGGCCCAGGCCGACACTTCCAAACCCCTGTGGATGCAGGCCGACGATCGTTTCTTCTTCAACAAGTATCTCCAGGGCGATTTAATCGACTTCCGCACCCGAGGTGCTCGATCACAGCCTGGCTCACAACCCGGCGTTGACCCATACATCCTACCATGCATCTTCGGCATGCTGGAGATCAAGCCTACTACATTCAAGGGCAACCCCTTAACTCTGGTTCTCATTACCCGCCGATCCCGCCACCGCGGTGGTACCAGGTACTTTACTCGAGGTGTAGATGATGAAGGGCACGTCGCCAACTACAATGAGACGGAACAAATTATCATTCTCAACGACAGTAGCAGCGGGTTGGGTGGGTACGCAGGCAGTTCGGACATGCAGAGCGGCAAGTTTGGCGCTGGCGCCGGTCAAGAGATGCAGATATTCTCTTATGTCCAGACCCGTGGTAGCGTTCCTACGTTTTGGGCTGAAATCAACAGCTTGCGATATGTTCCCAAGCTCCAAATCCGCGGCGTCGATGCGGCTTTCTCCGCTGCTCAGAAACACTTCGACGAGCAAATTCGCTTATATGGTGACAACTATCTCATCAACTTGGTCAACCAGAAGGGTCGCGAGCAGCGGGTCAAGCAATCGTACGAGCAGATGGTGGAGAAGCTCGTTTCTTCACCTAAAGAGCGGCATGAGGCAGACCTGCTCACTGAGGAGAAGTTCACCACAATTCAGCCGGACGGCAAACACCAAGAGTTTGACAGGCTGCACTATGTCTACTTTGACTACCACAGTGAGACAAAGGGCATGAAGATGCACAAGGCTTACGCTCTTATTGAGAAGTTGGCCGATGCATTGGAGAAGCAAGGCTATTTCCGTGCCATTGATACCCCATCCAGCGTTGACGGTAGCCTCGACGCCCGTAGCTACCAGACGAGCGTCATGCGTACAAACTGCATGGACTGCCTCGACCGAACGAACGTTGTCCAGAGCATGTTCGCTCGGCACAAACTTGACCGCATCTTTGAGGATGTCGGCTTCATGCCCCGCGGCTCTTCATTCCGTGACGAGGACCCTGCTTTTGAGGATCTGTTCCGTAATCTCTGGGCTGACAATGCTGATGTTGTCTCCAACTCATATGCTGGCACTGGTGCCATGAAGACTGATGTCACACGTACCGGTAACCGGACTAAAGTCGGTGCCCTTCAGGATGCCCGTATTGGTATCACGCGTTATTTCCGTAACAACTTCCTCGATGGACCGCGACAGGATTCTTTTGATCTCTTCCTTGGAGCTTACCGGCCAGGCTCAACCAATATCGGCACTACCCTGGTCTTCACTGACCGTCGACCGGTCTTGATCCAGGCTATTCCCTATATCCTTGCCTTCAGTGTCTTCATTGTATTCATTGGTCTCTTTACCCGCCGCGACCCAGAGGCAAGCGCTCTGCCTCTTCGTATCTTCCTTTTCTTCTGGATGGCTATTGCTGCCTGGTCTTTTTACTTTGTCTGGAATCACGGCATGCTCTATGTAAGTTTCTCGCTGTATGGCACTCACCTCAAACCATTCTAATTCTTTCTAGGTTAATTGGCCACGCCTCAACCCCAGGCCATTTGCTGTCGAGGGCTACAATGAGCACTTCGCCAAGGCGCGCAAGGATTCTGTCATTGGAACCTATGTGGCGAAACATGAGAGGGGGCTCAGCACAGCCCGATACCTCAATGCCGAGGAGGGTAAGAAGAGGATTGAATAGAATCAAAAGGGGGCTTGAACTTTGGTTATAATGTGGGTGCTTTGCTTTAGTGGCACGGTGCCATGGCTTTGAAAGGTTTCTTTGTTCAATGACTATAGAAGCCTGCTTTTTCTGATTCTTTTACACCGTGAGTAGGGATAATCAAGACGGTTGTTGTAATGATGTTGCTTGTCTATATGACTTTGTCAATGCATAGATAGTGCCTACTTTAATATAGGTCTGGATGAACCCTCAGAGTCAAATGACTTGAGGCCTTGAATCAAGGGGCCAAACAAAGTATTATTTTATTAAGATGTCCATTGGCTTACTTGAAGTTTCTCAAGATCATCTCAAGATTACACAAATACCATTACTTGAGATCAGTATGTCTTGATTTCAGACCTCCCTGTATGATTTACAGTGTGGCGCGACGAAGAGAGGTAAACAGAACTGCATGAGTAATATTAATCTAAGTTACAGATATGACGACAGGAGTATTAATAAACAAAGAAAACTGTACAGCAAGTTTCGATCACAATTCACACATTTGCTACAAGGCAAGATGCTCCCACCACAAAGACAAGGCGCCACGCCATGCTTCTCCCCACAGGCGGGAAAGGGGTATCAAAATCGGATAATGCTCTGGTATCCAAGAGAAAGAGAAGAGAGAATAATCGGTAAGAATAGTAAAGAAAATGGTAAGGACAAGTGAGGTGTGGAAACGTGAAATTGTGGTATCTTTTTGGCAGCACTCAGTCCCAAGCAGAAAACTCCTGCGATACACAACCCTCCCCGCGACCCCCAGTTTCATAGAGGCCTGTTTCAACTCATAGCCAAAGGAGCCATCTGACACCTTGCCAAACGCCCTGCCCAAGGCCCAGAAAGAGTCTGAAAATGGTAACGACAAACCAAACATACCACATAAAGCCAACAAGCACCCACTCCACAACAGACCACATTCCGCGACGGAGCCATCTGAACCGCCTGCGTCTGTTACGCATCATCTTGTCGGTCAGATCGGTGACATGCTTAACCTTGAGGAGCTGACCCAAGGCCAAGTCTTTGCCAGTCTCATCAGCTTGGTCTGATGCCTCTCGTGTCATGCCTGATAGTTCATCTGCGATTCGAGAGCGGACGCACCAGATGCGCTCCTCAAGTTTCGGACGAGTTTGAGCAGTGAACTTATCGGCTGACGTCTGCCACTGCTCAATCGATGTTTGGATAGCCACGTCTAGGGTCTGGCGAGCTAGGCGGAAATGGTCGGAGCAAGGGAGCGCATCGTCGAAAGGCAGTGACTTTTTGGGTGTCAATTTCGCGATGTCAACCCATGGTATTCCCGCTGGGCATGATTGTGGTGAAGAAATCAATTCCTGAAGGTCATTACTAGGAAGTGGTTTCTTCAGCTCCTGAGCCCGGCGAGAGATCTCCATGGCTTTGATGCCAGAGGTAAGAATAAGCGTACGAAGTCGGGCAATCTCACGTTTCGAAAGTTGTCCTTCGTGGAGAATGGCCTGGTTTGCAATAGACCACTTCCGTGCTCTGAAATTATCGGGCTCGTTGAACCGAACCATTGGAGCAGCCTCGTCAGCCTCCCTCTCAGGAATCCGAGAGCCATCCTTGACACTCTCATGGCAAGACTCTACCTCCGACATGGCAGGCTCGACAATAGTGACCTTATCAACTTGCTGGGGCTTGCTAGGGCTTGAGATTCCAGAACTATCAGGCGCGGACGGTTTGCTGACCTCAACACGAGATTGAGAAGGCTGTAGCTTCTGCACGTCAATTGCTGATTGGCCATGCGTTTCTGCCATGGGCTGGAACTGTGGCATCGAATCCAAGAAGTGTTTAGGCCCATGTTGAGGCTCAGGCTTGTTACGCCTCGAGTTTGTTCGCGACAAATTGAGAGAAATCCTCGATCTTCCCTTGGGCTGATCATTATCAGATTCATCAGAAGAGAGAACATCAGCGGTTCCCTCCATGAGGGTGTCCTTTTTCCACAACATATCGCCCAATCTCGAAACGCCGCCTCGGATTACGGTGTCAATACGAGGGCCCTTGAACATGCCTCGAAGTCCAACCTGGTCGTCGCCCCTTGGCCTGAAACTACCCACGCTACGCTGGTGTTTGTGGCTCTCGAAGGTTGGCCGTGAATTAGATGGGTGTCGTTCGAGTGGCTTAGTTTCCGTCGGGCATAAAGGATCTGGAATGGAAGGCCTTCTGCTGGATGCCTCCGTCTCCAATGCCTGTTCTTCAGACTCGTCACGCGTCTTGTCCTTGAAAATTTGCTTAACTTTTGTAAATGGGTTTCTGGAGGGAGATGATGATCGACTGGACGGTGCCGACAGCTGTAGACCAGTCGGTGGTGCAGATAGGTTGTATTGAGGAGCAAGTTCGGGTGACATAGGCTGCGGAGAGTCGGTGTGTTCTTTGCTATTTCTGCCGCGTTGGGACCCTCCTCCCGTATTCCTTCCCAGTTTTGGCAGTGACGGGATTTCCAAGGAAGCTCTGTTGTGAATGGGGCGGTTGTCTGAATCCTTAGAATCCATCATATTCCACTCCCTGCTAGTGGCCAGCTGGATTTGGGGCTTGGGTTCAGGTGAAGTCGAGTTCTCGGGCTGCATGTATTCAGCCTCAGTCTCCTGGACGTGAGAGAGTCTTTGCTGTCTCATGTCTCGGGCCACCATTTCCAGCATTTGCTTCTCCAGCAGTTCAGTCTCGCGACTTGATATTGTTCCACGTCGGGTCTTGCCTTCGGTTGGCATATCATCTTCACTGGCGGAATCATCCGATGATCCTCGTCTCCTGAAACGACGGTGGTGCACTGAGCCAGTCTGTCGGTGAAAAGATCCCATCTCGTGGAGTTTCTGCCGTGCTCGGTCCCTGTGGCTTGGTTCGAGAAGTTCAATCTCGGGCTTCGAAAGGTTAGATTCGTTCGAGTTTGCTTTTCCATTCATTTCTTCCATCATTTCAGTGATGAAAGGCGGTACGCCTGTTCCAAGCTCTTCGGTCTGCCCTGAAATTGGCCGGCTCAAGGTTTCTCCTGTTTGTGGGTATATTTTGTTGAGATTTCTGTCTTCAATGAGTTGCTTGTGGTGGTCCTGTTCGAGCCAGTAGGCATCTGCAATCAAGTCGCAGGCTTCGAAGAACCAATCTACCCTCGGGCGTCGAACTCTCAGTGCCGCTTTGGCAGCCGAATCCGTGGCTATCTGAGAATCGATCTCTTCAGCACATGGAAATGGCGGCAAAATCGAACCGTCACTGGAAAGAAGCTCCCTTGATGCTCGTTCCGAAGCCTCATTGACCCAATCTTTAACAGATTCAACGTCAGCAAACCCCTGCTTCTCACCATCAATGACCATTCGTTCGCGAGCTCTGACTTTTCGATTTCGGATATACTGCAATGGGTTGTACTCTCGACCAAGTGGGATCATGAACTCTCTGTTCTCAAAGGCATGCATTTTGCCCTCTGTAGGTGATCCAGGGGGGCTTGAAGCTGAAGGTCTATCGTAGCCAGTCTTGAGTGGAGGAAGAACTTGTAGCAATCGTCTATACTGGGCCATTAACTCTAGGTGTTCTCTAGCTTTCTGGGCTCTTGCCAAAGTTGACGTCGAAAAATGGTAACGGTATGAGGCGTCGGTAGTTTCGAAAGGCGAGGGTCGCAGTGGGCTACTAGATCTGACACCGGGTAGTCGTGGTGTAAGGCTTTGATTCGGAATCGGCGATGCCCCTCTGATAGCCTTTCTCTGTTGCTGAAGATGTGCTCTGAGATTGCTCCCGGTCTGAGAGTCTTGTACGGGTGCCAGACGTGGAGGGTTGCCACGGCTAATGTTGCGCCGAGACGCAATTCGCCGTGACTCGCTTAGGTTCAATGCCATGTTGACTATCTGGGTTGAGTCAACGTCCAGCGCAGCACCTGGTTGCGATGCGTGCGCCCTACGGCCTCGCCTTTGCGCTTCATTCCTCTTTGTTATATGCAAATCCTCCTGGGATGTATCTGGCGATACGATGCGAGCTCGTGGACCGCTGCCGGAGCTAATCCCAAGACCTAGGTCCCGTGTGCCATTGGACAAATATGGTTCTTGAACATCCTTCCCCTTATGTCGTGATTTGCTTCGATGTGCCCGGCGTTGGTTTCCAGTGTCATCATCTGTGGCCAAGGGCTCCTGAAGCAAGAATGCACTGCTCGGTTGGGTCTTATGTGGTCGCTTCGAACGGGCTCGTTTCGATCGACCGGCGTGGAGGCCGCTGGGAACTGCGGCAGCACCACGAGACTTGTGATGGTAGCGTGGGAGAGTTTCGTCATCGGAGAAAGCAAGAGGTCGTTCAGGGGATAGAGGAGCGTGGAGGAGAGCGTTCATGCTGGGTTCTCCTCTCTCGGCGGTGTCGTAACTAAACCTCGTGGGAGGCTCTGGCGTAACTGGACCATCCCGTCTGCCATGTGCACTCAACGACGAGGCAGCACGAGGGTCGGCCATTGCGCCCTGGTATTTACATACGACGACAGCAGCAGGGGCAGACTCTCAGGCTCGCGCTCGAAGAAGAAGCGGGGAGTTGTCGTCAGTGTTGATGAACAAAGCAATATTGCAGCATCGTTTTTCTTCTTTTCAAGGGTCCTTGTCGATCTGATGCGCTAGATCCTGGTCAATATTGTTGTCCTTGGTGACGATGTCTTCTGGGGAGCTAATTTTGTACCGCTAATGACGGCAACAAAGTTTCGAGTTCGGAGAGGATGCCCGACAGGGGGAATCCGCCTCAAGAGCTCATCGCTCACTTTGAAGTCCACGAGAATACGTCGCAGTGATTATGCGTTGGACCAGAGATTTTCTTGTAAGTTGGTTACGATGTTGCATTTGCGGAGCGTCAATGTCGAAAGGATTGGACATTAGACGTAGGGGTCCTTGAGTCTATAGGACGTCACGGGAGTGGATGTGACCCGACGTGGTGCTACAAGACACTAAAGCCACAGGCGGCAGGGCCTCTCTGGTGCGCCAGTTTTACGCCTTTCCCACCTATCCTAGGCACAAGCGTGGCGGGGAGTGACGCACGCCATGTCTTGATGTGGCATCTTGTGTTGGAGTACAAGGTTTGAGGGGAAGCTTACACGTTATCCCAAGTACCGGGTGTCTCAGGCCCGAACTGCCGACACTCATCACATGAAAATAATTAACTCATTCGAAGCCAAGGTCTAAGTCAGGGTGCGGGAGCTGCTGAACACCTCGTAATGGCGGGGGTTTCAGGGGCAGTTCAGGCTCTTAAATAGAGTCATGTGCTTGGAATTCGACTCAACTAAGGTATGGAATGGACCAGATACAGCTCAAAACCGTGATCCTTCAGCGCTTTTCTTGTATATTTCTTATAGTGGCTGTTTTGTCTAATTGATACAGATACTGTTCAAAACTGGAATCAGTAGTAAGATCAGTAACATCTTGGTAGTTTACACAAATATTGTACACTTGTCGTGACAAAGGGGGGCCATCCTTCACTTGCATCTTCTCTACCTATGCACTGACAACCTCCTCGCATCTGCCACATAGCGCGTCTTTCTTTGGCGCCATGTATCGCCAGCATCTGGAGCACTTTTCCTCCTTCGGTGGAAGCACATGCACGTTGATCTTGGCGTCTTGGATCTCGAATTCCTTTCGGAAAGCCCAAGCAGGATTTTCAGGGAGGGGTTCGTTGACTTGCACCGAAGACACAACAAATATGTCGTGGAGCTCGTCCATGTAACGTCCAAGAACAGCCGCCGCTTTCCCATCCTCGACTTCCAGGTAGACCGCGCTCTGGAGAGAGCTGCCGAGCGCCTTGGCATTTCGTGCATCCTCCAGAGTTGCCTTGACAGCGCCATGAACTTCTGTGATGATGGGGTGATCCTTACGAACCACATCTTGAGGAAGTGTCAATCGCATAGTATCAACGAGAGGGTCATTATATAGATGGCGAGCTGGGCTTATCAAGGAACTGATTAATGTTAGCAAATCCTAAACACAAGCGAGCACAAAATCTTAACTCACGTGTCTTTGGTCATCCATTCTGGCCGGAACGACCAAGCCTCCTCAACAAGCATAGGAGTTATCGGTGCCAGCATGCGCAAGAATCCAATAAAGATAGGCTCCAAGGCACCGCCGCCATCACCGCAGTAGAGTCGGTCCTTTAGGGCCTCCAGGTAGAATGCAGACAAATCAGTTGCGACCCAGTGGTTAATAGTACTGACCGCTCTGTAAAACTCAAAGTCGTTGTATGACTGCATGACCTCTAACATGGTATCGGAAAGTTGAACAAGTGCCATTTGGTCCAACTTGGTCAATGGACGCTCCCGGGCCTCTGGATAGATCGACCCGACAAGCATCTTGATGATGGTTCGATACTTGATCAGCGAAGCATTAACAGGCCTAAGAATATTTGGTCCTATAAGAACATCTGATGTGAAATCGGCACTTGCTGCCCACAGACGAATAGCATCTGGACCGAGGGGGTCAAGTTTTTGCCTGTGGCCTTTGTTGTAAGTCTGTGAAAGAATTCCTTTCATGACTTCGCTGGGGACAGTTATATTGCCCTCCGACTTTGACATCTTCTTGCCTTTCCCATCGAGCGTGAATCCGTGAGTGACCAAAGTCTTGAAGGGAGCAGAAGCTTTGCCAGTCGCCTCCTTTGAAGTTTGCGTAGCAACATAAGTCAATAAGCTAGATTGGAACCACCCACGGTGTTGGTCGGAACCTTCAAGGTAGACATCAGCAGGGCCATCTGTTTCTGTCCATGAGCTGCCGCTGTCAAACCAAACATCCATAGTATCAGAGCCTCGGCGGTATTTACCCTCCATGTTGGGTGGGATCCAAGCAGGTTCATCTGGGGCGTCAGAGAACCAGGCAGACGAAGAACGCTCTTCCATAACTGAGATAATATGGTCGATTGTTTCTGTTGTCATGATAGCGTTTCCGTTCTCGTCATAGAGTGCAGGAATAGGAACTCCCCATGATCGCTGGCGAGAGATACACCATTCGCTGCGACGTGTGATGAAAGCTTCAAGACGACTTCGACCACCCTTTGGAACAAACCGAACATCCTTCAGTGCTTCAAGGGCATCATCTTTAATACTGCCCACATCAGCAAACCATTGGGCTGTAGCACGAGTCACCACAGGTCGCTTGGTTCGCCAATCGTAAGGAAAACTGTGCCGCTGTTTATGGCTTCCAAGCACATCGTCGCCCACTAATTCCAAAACAGCGTTGCTTCCACCATCTGTGACGGAACTCGCTTTTGTGAGTTTCTCTGGGTCGTCAGGATAAGCTTCTTCTGTGAAGAAACCGCCATCGTCGATGGGAGCAAATGCTTCAATGCCCATTTTAGAGCACACTTCATAGTCATCCCGGCCGTGTCCAGGGGCAATGTGAACCAGGCCAGTACCAGAGCTGGAGGTCACGAAATCTGCAGTAATAATAGGCTGCGGGGGAGCAGATTGACCCCGGAGTTTGTTCTTGTACTCTAGACCTTTCAAGCTAGAGCCTGGAATGGAATGTGCTGCAACTTGAAAGTCACCAAGGAAGCGCTTCACATTCCCAACACGGCTCGAAGCAACAAGATAGCCGTCATCGCCAACCTGGAGAATCGAGTACTCGATTTGGTCGTGGATGGCAATAGCCCGGTTGGCAGGGAGGGTCCAGGGAGTGGTTGTCCAGATAATTGCATACAGTTTTCCCTTGAAATCGGCCAGTTCAGATATCGAGGACCAGTCTGAAATAATAGGGAACCTTATATATGCGGCGGTAGAGACATGATCCTCTACGAATTGCAACTCTGCCTCAGCAAGCGCAGTCCGCGAAGAAGGTGACCAGTAAACTGGTTTGTGCTTGCGGTAAATCAATCCTCGACGAACCATATTTTGAAAGACGCGCAATTGCCTTATCTCATATTCTCGGTCCATCGTTGTCCACTTCTTCTCCCAGTCAGACATAACGGCGAGAGCCTGGAATCCCTTCATCTGGTCCACAACTGTCTTGGAGGCTAGCTTTCGTGCTGTATTCCGGACTTCTACAGGACTTAACCCCTTCGTTGAGTGCGATCCCAGTGCCTTCATCTCGATTGGGAGACCATGACAATCCCAGCCGGGTCGATATGTCACTCGTCGGCCTTGCTGCACCTTGACACGCACAATCATATCTTTGAGAATTTTGTTCATGGCATGACCGACATGAAGCTCGCCATTGGCGTATGGGGGACCATCATGGAGAGTGAAAGGCTTGTCCTCAGGTCGATTCTGTGCTTGCCATGCGTATAAATCGTCGGTACATTGCTTGAGATAATTTGGTTCGAGCTTGGAGGTCGGTCGAGCACTGCGAGATTGGCTATATTAGCTCCCCACGTTCCAATATTGGAGGCTCTGCAAAGGGGAAGACATACGGAAATTTCGACCGGGGTAACCTCAAGGACGACTTCCAGGATTGAAGCATGGTTGATCAAGAACCATTTCGCACTTAATTAGGATGCTTTTGGGTGTTGGTGTAGACACGGCTGAGCAATGGAGATTTTTTGGCGCTACTGGGCTGTTTAATCGGTCACTCAGTTGAAGCTCCCACTATCCAATCGCTTGCACAAGCTGCGAGGCTGACGCTGGAGCCCTCTGCCCTTGGAAGAGAACTTCCATGACTTTTAGCGTGTCGCGACGCGATTTATAGTGGACAGGTGCTCATTACATCACTGAAGGGACTCCATGTCCAGCATCATTCACACTACTTCCATTTACTGCACTTCACACTTTCACATATATCGCCAGATACACGATGGCTCCGGTCCGGCGATATCTGAGGATATCCAAGTACTCGGTTCTTGAATGCAGGATTTATTTAGATAGCCCTGCATTAGCCCAATCATGGCTTCTGAATCCTCGAAATCCAGTATTACCCAAGGTCATCGAAAGCATTCGTCCTTTGGTGCTTCCGAAACTTCGTGAAGAGAAGGAAAGGATAAGAAAGAAGAGTAAGAAGAAGAGCATCAAAGACGTCATAGTATCGGGTATGTGTATTGAGATCTATTTTTGTCTCTGTCGGTAGCTGATCTCACTCAGACGAGTTTGAGGTCTCCATCTTCTTGACAGAGACGAGCACGAGACATTCTCTCCTTTACAAAACCAAACACTTCAGGGACAAGCCACCACCGAAACTCGAGTCCAACTCCTCTAAACTCATCGGTGAGACAGATAGTGTTCCTGTGGACGTTGAGGATGAATATCGTGCACCTGTCTTGCAAGAAGAAGACGATGATGAGGTGAGACTCGCCGATATTCCTGTCGCCGAAACAACAACACGGCGGAGTAAGCGCCAAAGAGGAATACAGGACCCGGAGCAAGATGACAACGATGAGGCATTTGAAGATGATGAAACAGCCTCGGCCATCGAAATCGATTCTGATACGGAGGCACCCCCACACAAGCGGCACAGGGCCCGGACGAACGACGGCCTTGACGGAAACGAAGACAAGAAGAAACTAGCTATGGACGTCTCATATGAGGGATTTGCAATCTACGGTCAGGTGCTGTGTCTCGTGGTCAAGAAAAGAGCAAACACTGCAGCTAGCAGTGGTGGGGGTGGAAAAGCCCGGCCAGAAGGCCAGGCCACGATGGAGAATTGGATTTCTTCTACGCAAGTGCCTGTTGGGGAGGACATTCTATGACCGGGACCAAAGGAGCAACCAAAGCTGTCAAAGGGATTCCTGTGTTTATGCCAATCTTGCACGCAGGTCTTTTGATTGCTTAGGATTGAGGTCTTGGATCTTCTTGCTTCTCTGGCTGGCCTGAATGGCATGACAATTTGATGTTGGGTCGACGAGGGTTGACCCGAATACTGGGGTTTGACAGACGGGAACTGCGGATACGGCCGTGTCGGGTTCCTGTGAGACTGTGAGTGTTCGGGCTGGCTGCGGGCTGCGGGAGGAGACAGGCTACTACTGCGCACTCAATGCCTGATATATCATTTGCTGATCACAGTCTGCGGCCGGGCTTGTCACGTCAGTCGACTCATCAGTCTTGTCTGGCGAAGTACGGTTTACTCCAAGGCATGGATGATCAATCACATAGGTAATGCCTTGCATATTCAATTAGGCGAGAATAGTATCATTGCTACAGCTCACCTCGACCGGACCGCTCAGACACCACCGTTGACCACGGGCCTGGATGTTTCTTGGCGTCAGTCTCGCATGGGTCCTGTCTCCAGCTTAACATAGAGACGATGATCTGGAGTTGACCAACAGGCGAACACCAGGCCCCTACCATGGACCCCGTTATGAAGCTGGGTTGGTGTTCTGCATGGTTGCAGCCGTAAACCTGGAGCAGCGCGTTGTGGATGAGGAATATCGGGTCTTGGCGAGTTGCATGTCTCAGAGTGATATGACAAGAGGAATTCTATAAGCCCGGCGTCCGGAGGAGATACTCCCATGGAGGAGTTTCGTGTATATGCCGCACTTGATCCTCTTATTTGTGTACCATCAGACTGACCCTGGTACCATTGGGTGGCATAATGGGTCTCAAGAGAGAGAATGAGGCCTTTTTGATATGGAATCCCAGTTTCGAAACTATTCGGTAGATCCTAGATGATAGGTGTACGTACGAGTGTCACATTTTTTGAGGTTATAATGGGCGTGAAAGCGAAATTTCATCTGTAAGTCCCTTGTCGAGCAGGTCTGGAAAAGCCGGATGGTTGCGGACCATTACATTGCCGGCATGCGGCGTTGTGACCCTACCGGTTCGTCACAAATGAGTATCCAAGCTAGCCAAGTTAATAGTGTCAAGATATGACCTCTGAGTGGAGTGTCAATCGGCTGTCATGGTTTATTGTGAATGTCTCAGATGTTCCGGTGAGGCTTGAAATGTATTTGACGCCCTTTACCCATGTCAGCCTTTCACCCTTCACTACATATATGCGTCTGGCTAAAGTTGGCCATGGCGGGACTCGGGAGCTTCGACATGAGCTCGGCACTTTACAAGATGGTCGATATCTCCACTTAGACATAGATGCCCAATATAGGAACGGAAACTTTCGTTTCTGGTTTGAGGTTTGGACTACGTTAGTCCAGCCAGCATGTCGTAATCGGCACTTACCATGCGAGAGGCAGTGTACATAATAAAGCACGAAATGTTCAGTAAAGGATTGAGGTGTACGGAATGTGATTTGTGATGAATTGATCCAGGCTGAGCTGATAAAACAGCCGCCAAGGGTAGTCGTTTGTGTAATTGATGAATGTCGCGGATACGGATACGTTGCGTTGCCTTATTAACTTACGCGTCTCAATGGCTTGGATTATTAAATTATATCGTAAATATGACAGCCTGATATAAAAGAGCTCTTGAGACTCGGGGCCGGACGTTTCGCCGATGACAAGACACGGCAGCATCGGGATTTAGGTCACAAGATGCTCAATCATCATCATCATCATCATCATCCATCATTGTCATGTTCTTGAACCCCCTGGTGCCTGCCTGTGCCTTGTGCCTTGTGCCTTGTGCCTGTCTGTGCCTTGTGCCTGTCTGTGCCTTGTGCCTGTCTGTGCCTTGTGCCTGTCTGTGCCTTGTGCCTGTCTGTGCCTTGTGCCTGTCTGTGCCTTGTGCCTGTCTGTGCCTTGTACCTGGGATGGAGGGGGGGTTCAGTAGTGAGGTTCGTGGTTTTAGCACAAAGTTGCGGTATGAACCGGCACCAGCACAGCAATCTCTCTATTTGAGTTTTGCAAGTGAGCGTACATCTGTTTCTAAACAGAGAATGGCTGCACCAAAGTCTATGTTGGCGTCTCAGAAAGACAATGAAGACGGATGGATGATATGCCTCGCAGCAACTAGACACTAGCAGCGAGTAACCCCGCAACTACAGGCACAGGAATAGCAAGGGTCAAGGAGAATACTCAAAGTTAATTCGATGAAACACATAAACTCGGTGAATAGGCAGCCAGCCGTTTGGTCTCATGACGGGGGAATACTTTGGTACAAGTGGTGTTTGTACTTCTGGGCTTGGGGAGACCATGAGGCCATTCTTTTTTATGATGACATGGATATTGCAGTCTGTTTGCTAATTCCTTGCATTCGGTATCCATGCATGCATGTGTGTATGTATGTATGTATGTATGTATGTATATGCAGACGCTTGCATGCATGTTTGTTCTGTTCTTGGCTTGCAGACACGCCTCCACCATTGCAACTTCACTGCCTGCCTCCGGTACAGCGGCACGATATGTGCGCAATTCTTCATGGCATAAACATCAGCAGTGAGTGAGTGAGTGAGTGAGATTGTGATTGTCAACTTACCAGTGTACGTGGGCCTTTTCAAGCCCCTCTCCCTCCGGCCTATTACCTCTCAGCCGGAACTGATACACGCTGTCGTGGCATCACTGAAAGGTGCTTACAGACATGCTCGTGCATGCTGATAGTTACCGTGCTCTCGTTATCATTGTATCGCTTCCATTTCCCCATATGGAGGTCAGTACATAGTGCTGCTCAGGCCATGCATTCGAAACATCAACTTTCGATTCCTGGGATTTGCACGTCTCAGCCTTGAACAAGACAATCCCATGGCTGTGGCAGGCATCACACCTACTCTGGCTGCTGTGCCACTATTAGTTTCCAGTTTCTGGTTCCCAAAACATGGTATGGTAGACACACCATAGTAGTTTCACCGTCCTCATGTCCTACCTTGTAATACTGTGCCCTGCCTGTTCTGCTCGCTGTGACTGTCAGTTGGTGATGCTGAGCTTCCCCTCATCCGCCCCCACGATAACTCCATCGTTATGCCCATGGCAGCTAGTCACGCTCAAAGATGACTCTGGCCGCCGACCATTCGCTACCAGGATCTCATTAGTTATGAGCCAATGATGATCCCAACTCTGATCTTCCCCTCTATAGAACCGTTGCAGATTTTATTACCGTTGGGGCCGCACCCGTTCCAAGATATGCTCACACTAGTTGAACTTACGGCTCACTGCAGTACCTAATGCTGGTCCAGTGGAGGATTCGACCGACAACTCAGCAGAGGACATGCATGCTTCGCCGGGTTTTTGCTTGCGAATATTATCCCGTGACTCTCTTGTGCAGGCTTTAGACCAAAGATCCATCCTTTAGGTTCATCTACGGCCATTGTTAGTGGCCGCCTGATCACCACCAACCATATCAACGAACGACACGTCTTGCATTGATCTCGATCTTCATCTTTGCATAGTTGACCGCTTCTTCGACTAACCCGTGTTTTCCTTAATAAACCGCACTACGCTGCACTACACGACGGCATAGTTCGACCAGGCCATGGAGAATGACGCTGACTTGAATGAAACCGCGTATAGGGTAGAGCTTGGTGTTTCAAAGCTATGCATACACCTTAAAGTATCACCCGCTAAACAGAGGCCAAGAATATTAATCAGACGAGTTGACTTTGACTGTGGTTGCAGATGCAGTAGTTTGAGACTAGCTCATCGCAGCCTTGTTATCGTCAGTCATCATATGTTGATGTTGATCAGATAGACCAGGTTATGACATGGATGTGCTCTCGTCTTACACCAACAACCCCACGATCTGCAACACATCAAGTTACATCCGCTCTGTAGACGTCCTGTCATTTCTCCACTACAAATAACACATACAAAGGCGTGTCCCTCACCAATTCCCGTATCTATCTCCGAGCTCCTCAAACATGTCACCAAGAATGCATACGAGAATAGCATGTAGACCCCCAAACCTGAACACCTGACAGAATGTCGCAGGTTGTTGATCGACAGCGTATCTAGGACCCGCAGCGGGCCGATCTGATACAGAGTCGCTATCAAACATACCCTGTCTCTCGAACTCGAAGCTCCCTGCAATCTGTCATCCATCGCAAGGCGCATGTCTGAGTTAAAGCCAAGGACGATCAGGCGTACATGCTCTACATAGATGCTCAACCAACAGATATACCCTGACGCCTGATAACTTCCACAGCTAGTTGTCGATCATGATATGATGATCCAACAATACGCCCCCGTAACATCATGAACTTGAGTTGTTCATGGTCGTAACCAACAAAGAACTGGGGAATCATAGGCACATCATGCAAGCTGACGTCTGCAGAGCGGTATTTTGAGCTTCATAACAGTGCCCAGAGTTGCTCGGTGGATGTAACGAGAAACACCAAGCTCTCCGCCTCTTCAGCATCCGCATGGTGTATCCCCCCTTCAGGTTGAAATGAAGGGTCCTTGCGATTAAGCACGTTGCCTAAAGCGATAGGGCCGCAGGTAGAGCGGCCATGCCACCCCTACTATGTAGCGGCCAAGATATGTAGGCGTCACCACTCACGGAAAGGACTGCGAACCGAGTTCAGAACCCATGGTTCTTTCGCACATTGGCGGTAGCCGTCTTGAATCCATCCCAACTTCATTGTCTGTTGCGGTGGTACTGTACTTTGGATATGCATACATATGCACGCCGCGATGGAATACCTTGATCGGAGAGAGTACGCCATTACTAACGTGGAGATAGCTGCATGTTTGATGAGCAATTCGTGTTGACATGCAGCTCATGGCCCCATTACAAGGGTCCATGCCCACTGATAACCTTGCGAATCATCACCACGTGCAGCTACGGAGGCTGCTTCTGGGTGGAAACTCATAACAACCTGCAGGATATAGGTGAGCCAAGAGATGATAGTAGCCGAGGTATCGCGACACCCAGCCCAGAGGGATTATCACGCCCGCATCACTGCACCCGGATAAGAAGCACGTAACTGTATGTTATGTACAAGTCGAAGCAGGTGACTGGAATCCGAATCCGAACCCACATTTCGATATCGAGGTTGATAGAGAAGGGTAACGAATTCCGACGGAAACTTGTTTCGCTCAGCACCATGTTTCATAGCGTGGGCGGAAAAACTTGCGTGTCTCAAAGTCCAACCCCCCAACCTGAGGGTCAGGACAACACAGTGCAGTACAAGTATGTGCTCCGTAGCGACGAGAATAACCGGTAATATTGAGCAAACAAAGAGTTACAAAAGAGTCCCGTCACTTTGGGCGGATTGGGGTTACATCGTTGGAACGATGGATGTTGCTCTCCTCTCAGGGACTCAATTAAAGACGCCACCTACAAGTGTTTGTTCCAATGAAGCAACGTGGTCATTCTCACCGCCCACTCAGCAGTCGTCGCTGTGCCAAATGTAGCCAAAAATATCAAAGTCAACTTCGCATCATTTCCCCAGTACAGGGGGTCGGACATTAGTAGTCCGCTCGCGAATAGGTAATTGATGTGCTGTTCAATAGTGATCGCTAACCCTTGCGCGGCTGGCCTTGAGATAAAAGTCGAGACCAGATCCAGTGGAGGGAGGCTGAACTATTGAGGGCGTGCCGTCGCGCAGTGCAGGGAGGCTATCTCTCGTTAGGTCGCATTATCTCAGGGAGGCCAAGCTGAGCATCCTCGATGCTGAGAATAGGTGTCAGCATGTCTCGGGGCAATGAACACGTTGAAACTCTTGAGCAATCGATCACAACACAGACCATATGTTCTGCCCAGGAACGATTTCCCCATCCGTGCACCTAAAATATCATCGCAGTTCGGAATGTGGGAAAGGGGCTCACACGTATGAAGCTGACGACATGAGCCTGAGACAAAGACAAGACAGGGGACTCGAGGTACAGGACATTGCTGTATCCGTTTGTATGTCCGTCAGAATGATGGACACGAACAGGGATCGTCAGGAGACGCCACACAACAGCAGCCATCGTCATACGTATCCCCTGACTTCCACGTGGAGAGGGTGCATGCCCCCCTGGAG
Source organism: Fusarium sp. NRRL 52700 (assembly GCA_013396095.1). Lineage (NCBI taxonomy): Eukaryota > Fungi > Ascomycota > Sordariomycetes > Hypocreales > Nectriaceae > Fusarium > Fusarium sp. NRRL 52700. The sequence continues at coordinate 546,666 of JAAQRM010000301.1, forward strand.
CCTGTGGCTTGACAGCCCTGCTTCTAAAGCTGAACAAGAGCCTTGTGGGCTGTCTAGGCTGTGATGGTAACTGTGCAGGTAGGTGGTGTGGTCCATCTGGTCGCTGTGGCTGGCTGCTGAACTCGGGGGACCAATTGTTGTCTGAAGGGATGTGGCTTTGACCTCGTCTCAAAGGGCCCTTTGTCTATAGAGCGAGGATATCGTCAGCTCTAGCGTTTGTGTGTTCCTGACCTGACCTGACCTGTCGTAAGCTCGGTTTGTGCCGACAGTGCTAGAGAGTAGAGACTGAGACATTGTAGCTGAGAGTTTATTAGCCTTCCAGGCCGGTCGACTTTATTAGAGCCAGCTAACAGCATCGAAATGTCACTGACATGATTGCCGACTTTTAGTCAAAAGTCGGGAGACTCTTCAGACCTGGAGGTCCCGACGGCCGTCGGTCGGCGACTTGCAACGAATTGGATGAATGCAAAGGAAGTTTTTAAACTGACTAGAACCCGAGATGTTGGGTTTAGTTTCGTCACACTAGACGGAGAAGGGCCAGTAAATGGGCGAGAAGCTACAGTACTTGTTCTCCAAGTCAAGCCGTCGGCACTATTTTCAAGACGGGAAGACAGAGTTCTCACCAAAACCAGTTTTCCAACTCGTGGTTACCCGGCTGAGGCGTCAAGTACAGTTCCGCCAAGCCTCCTACAGTCCGACCGTCTGGGTGAGTTCAACGGTTTGTGGACAAGAGGCTGGCTGGGCAAAGCCATGGAGCCCCCTAAGCCTCATCTGGAGCCGAGGCACGGCGTCTCCGTGATGTCTAATGTGCACTTGTGCAGGCTTGACTGTGAGTGGCTAGATAAACCCCAAACACGCTTGAGACGGGTTGCGGTGATCTCTGTCCTTGTCAGAGAAATACGACGGTGTCAATTGGTCTAAAAGGAGCGGCCGCTTTCTCATCTCGGCAAAGTAAAAGGCAACGGCAACCTAAAGGGGTAGAGTACGTTACCAGCACGGCGGAACGGACATTATACCATCCTGTAGTCCGGAGAGAACTGCCGAGAAGGGCAGAATACTCGCAAGCGGTGATGGTTGTGCGTCAGATGACTCCCACGCACCAATAATGTTAGCTATAGTGAATGTTCAGAGTAGCATCAGAGGAATCACTCATGATTGATCGCTGCAGGCATTTATTGCAAGAGGTCCAGCCAGTCAGATCATAGACTGATCAAAGATATCAGATACGGTGAAACCTATCATTTCAACAGCCGAGTCCCGAAAGTGATCGGATCGTCCTTTGATCTGTAAGCAGGACAACAAAGAGTTGGTCACCTGCCACTCTTTAGGCCATGATCTTCATTATCGGGCCAGAGGGTTCTGACATGAAACGGACAACAGGGCGGAATCGATGTTAATGAAGATCACATTTTCAGTAACACGGTTCCGCTCAGGAATTAGGTATCCATGATTGCCAACCAATTTGCCACCATTCCCACTTTCTGGATACCTGCAAGGAAGTCGGTGAAGGAGATTTCAATCAGAAACCCGGCGGTCTGGAACTGACACGCACGGGGTTCTTGGGTCTCATCTCAATAATAACCCCAGATTAAAAAGGAAATATGGAGAGGAATAGTCGGAAGAAGAAAGGAAAGAAAAATCTTACTGCTAGTGTGACACACTCACCCCTGGTTTCCAAATAGCTGATACAGTGGATGGGGATGGAGATCACAACCTCAAGGAGGACGATATCGGCACAAGTTGGGATGAAACTAGGCATTCTGTACCCAGCCTCGTCATCAATCTTCAAAGAAAGGCCTCCAAGGCTCACTGCACAGCACAACTGCTGCCCTAACAGCCGTTGGACCCTCTGATTGCCGCTAGTGCTGAGTTTGCCACCACCCGTTCTTTTAGTCAGGGGCACAAAACAATCCTGACGGCAAATTATTTCATTAATCGAATTATGTACGAGGAAGGGGCTTGCATCTGGTCCCTGTTTCTGATTGTTATTGAGGCTGAATTGAATTGTCTTGTGGAGATAATTATTGTTCGAAGGGATGAATAGTTCAGACATGGCCAATGCAGGGTCCAGGGATGTAATCTCCCAACAGAAGTACGACATAGGAGAAGGGGTATGTTGGTTTGTACTGTACAGTACAGTCAGCAAGGCTGCCGTCTATTGAGTGCACGTGCAAAATAGTTTGCCAGCTGGAAATTTATTGATGGCAAAAACAAATAAAAATTACAGGGGCACTGCCTGGCGCCTCAGAACAAAAGATCAAAGATGGACTTGGATACACACCCCTCCCTTCCTTTCAGCGCGGACCTAATAATTAATGGAAAATGGATACTCAAACCTCATGTACCGACCGTTGCTCGGTACAGTCTCAGTGGATAATTATGAATACTCCTATTGAAGGAGTAGACGCTCAAGCCCTGGGTTGGGCCGTGTAGATGCCCAAACCTGCTCACTCACGGGATGTCGTGCATGATGTTTCTGATGATTGTTGTCCGTGTAAGTCCTAGACAGACAACTCACACAAAGACCCGGCGAATGGATCAGAAACGATGGATATCATGCAAGTTTGTCACCTATTCTGACCCAGCGTATTCCTACATAAGCGTCTAATCGGCCAACACATTCAAAGGCAGCGGGTGCGAGTGCCCGTGTTGGCTTAGCTATCCGTATAGCGGTAGTTTATAGTATTATTAGCCTCTAGTCTACGCAGTGCAGCAGCTTAATAAAAAATAAAATAAAAAATAAAGTGAACCGAATTGGCGGTAAGCTAAGAGCTAATAATGTGACATCTCCGAAAACACCATTTTCAGCCAAGCCACAGACGGACGGGAACCAGGAGACACACGTAGCATTGCTCCGTATATTTTCATTCAAAGAAGTCCGAGCTTGGCTCTAGAATGAAATTCCGAGCTTGGAAATTTCCGAAGAATATTCTACGAGATGGACCGGGCTCTTGTCGGTGTGAGGTGAGGTGATCCAGATTCCAGAATGTCCTCTCGGTAATCGAAGGTCATCCATGCTCTGACGGTGTTGACCCTGACGCCTCAGTCGGCAAACGATAACGCCAACCATGACATTTTTTTCATGACATGCGTGGTCAAGGTGTGGCACCTCATTCCACATCCACAGCCATGGAAGCCATGGAACGTCCACAGAAGAATTCTAATCAAACCCACATACAAGGTGACAGTCCAGACAGTCCATAGCAAGCAAAGAAAATAAGGCCTTGACCATCTGTTCGGAAGTTTCGGAGCTATTGGACTTACACGGACCATTCATGAATCGTTTGGTTCTCAAGTTTTATTCTTTCAACCCGAAACCCAGACTCTCAACTCACAAACCCCCAACTAGGCGGTCACCAGGCTCATGGAATTGCGGCATGTGCTGTGCAGCAGATACAGGACCCCTATGACTTCATCACGATGATCTTTGACCGCACTCAGCGTGATATCGCGCCCCGAGCGCTCGCTTCCAACGCACAGTCACAATCGCGGTGAGATGAGGTCTTTTTTTTTATTTTTATTTTTATATTAGGTCTACGGACCACAGGAGTGGGATTAATAATAAAAGCGAGCACAACAAAGAAAGCGAAGCGAGATCTGCTAAACACACAAAATAATGGGGTCAACCGATGGATCATGGATGGTCAGAGTGGAGGTTTCATTTCACCTTAAGAGCATGCATGCCTTGAATACGAATAAGCGGCCTTTGCTTTCCCCCTCTCTCCTGTGGGGGTTACAAACAACGACAACGTTGACCGCACACCGTTCAATTGAGCCTCCGTGCCAAGACCAATGGGGAAAAAAGAGACATGCAATGCGAGTCCTCTGAGAGGAAGGAAAACTCAGATGCTTGGCCCCAAGCGATGAAAATATCTAGGTGAATCTAGCCTTAGCTTAGGGGACTCTTTGCCAAGTTTATTTAGACACCATATATCAAGGTCCGATGTTTTCTTGCTCCCTGAGGGTTGGTTCTTTACCGCAACGTTGCCGGCACGGTCGGGATCAAGGTCAGAACTGGACAACAACATCGTCACAAGGCTAAGAGTGTGAGTCACTCAAGACCCCAGATGTAGGCAGGATCAATCTGTAGTTACTGGGGTACGGAAGTGCATGATGGGATTGGGGAAACACAGTTGGCAGGCAGGGATACAGATCCGGAGTTTGGGTTGGGCAGTGTCACCTGCGAACCACTCAACATCAAACCCCGGTGTATGTGTTGTGTAAGTGACCGTGAATGTAGGGCTGCAGAATATATCTGCACCAAAAGAACAGAAGAGAAGGGAAGAAAAGCAAAGAAAGAGAAAGAGGCGGCGGCACAGCAATACCACGAGACATTCATTGATACATTCGACATGTCTCGGGCGAAACAGATCTGTAAGAATAATACCATGCTTGGTAAATGGCTTACACGGTTCAGCGGTACTATTTTGGGCTTCTCCGTTAGTCCAAGGAGCCTCGTAAAACCTCGACATGGTCGTCTCACTAAGCAACATGACACGGGAAAAAACGTGTTGCAGCCAGGCACAGGCACGCAGATTACGGTAGTCCTCATTTACACTTTTAGCCTTCTCAACTGTCGGGAGAGCAAACGTCAAAGCGAAGGTTTTCTCTCTCTTTTTTGCACCGTCGGTTAAAAGGGCACTGGAATGGTCGGTAGAAGGCGGCCCGCGTCCTGAGCCCGCCAGACCAATACTAAACCTCTATTCTCTCTTATTAAGGTTTTCTACGACACGGAAGTGATAGGTGAAGTGCGTTAGAGGCTCGCCAGCCGTGGTGCCTAGGCTTGCGGAGAGTTCTGGGCCGCGAAACCGGTGCGATATGCCTAATACCAGTAGAAGCAGGGAGTAACCTGAAACGAATACGTTTATTTTCAACGACGGCGAACGCACTACTAGTCTACAGTACGCCGTAATAGTCAGATAATCAGGTGGCATTTCCGATATGGAAAAGAAATTAACCCCCCATTTCTTGCTTGGCCACAGACAGAAACATGCCAACTTGGACAGACAAGCACGTGTTGTTACACGCCAGTGTTAGGTTTCATTGGGGTATGGATGGTATGCTATCGTGTTATCGATCTGAGACCTTTTGACACCAACAACCGAGACAGATGATCGGTCAGTGTAAGTTAGGTTACGTTAGAGGTAAAAATTCGTATGACACCAACGTAACTACGGATATCCCCCCGCAATCGAAATACCTAATAATTGTCCTTGGGGGTCTGGACTGCATCTATCAGACCGACATTCACAGCAGCATGAAGGCCCAAGTATTAATGCAGCTCCTAATTAGTTCGATAGTTGATGTATATCGGTCAGCCAATATCGTATCCACATACCAAGTTGTTGCTTCTTTTCAGCGGTCAAGATCTCGCCTGCAGACATGTCTGCATAGTACTCAGCCCTAATCAATGTTGTTGAGAATGAGCCAGTAAGCTGACGATGGAAATTCGCAAATTGGTTGACCCATTTGTGTGTGACATGAACCAAGCGGCGACAGAAAACCGCCGCCCCCTGGCCTCAGCTTTTCCAGGGCATTTGGTTAAGTGAGATTTGTGTCTATTTTTTACCAACGCTTCATCTCAACTCACTTGGTGAACGGGGGCATGACAGTCAAGGTTCAGGCTCATGGACCACCGAAATTGGACGTCATTCAGCGAGCATCAAACACCCTGGGCAGCATATCCACCTGAGAGCGAGCCTAGGCGAGGAGGGCTAGAGCGTAATCTCAATCTTGTGCAATTGGCCAGGGTGAAATTCTTCCAAAGCTTCCATGCGACGTTCTATGCCAGGATTTGCTGTGGAACCCCCAACAAAGAACCAGTCTTTCTCCAGCTTCGCCTGTTTCACACTGCTTGGCTGACGAGGATCGTAGGCCGTCTAAGCCGTTCTGCCAGCCAAGATGGGCGTCGACCACTGCATCTTCCCTGAATTGCCTGTTTTGTCAAAATGAATAGCGCTACCGAGGTGATGGCTGCCACGGAAGGTAGAATCAAACGGCTCGGTAGCCGGACTTGCTGGAATGAATCAGTACAGACTTTACTGGCTGGTCTGGACTTGATCTTCGCTGTAGACTTTTGACGTCGACGGGTTTAGTTTTCCTGAGTTGCTTGCTCCCTAGAGTTTGGGTGCGCCTCCACGGCGGAAGCCGGTTGATAGCGCTGAGCCAAAGTACACGCCGGCTCATGATACTCGTGGCTTCTGGACGCATCAATTGGATACCGAGCACCGGCAACAGCCAGCTTTGAGTTTGCTGCATCGAACATCACATCTGCTGGCTGTGCTACATTGGCAGCCTGCTAGGCAGCCCAGCTGATCTCTCGACATCCAATAGAAGGCTTATAATGCGCCGTAGGAAGCAAGGAATCGTCATAATGGGCATTTACAAAGTGCCCCCGTTGTTGCTTTTTGGGGGTCGACCGGCATTCAAAAGTCCAATGGGCGTGTCGTACAAGCAGATGATTGAGAGTGTCGTATTGGTAGAGGCTGACTACCTTGGGTACTTTAGGCTGGGCAGTGAGAGGAAACTGCTTTGCTGGACGAGCTAATTGATGCACATTGGCATCTGCAGCATCGGTGAGGACAAACACAATACCTACCTCTGCAGTAATACAGTAGAGACTGAAATTGTGGCCGAGCACATTTCATTTGTGCTACTGCATGCACAGGGTTCAGGATGGGTATCAAGAGACCCGACCGACAGCATGTAATTAATTATGAGTTGCAATATTAATTAAATAATTATTGAATGAAATGGTGGATTTTACTGAATTACTGGGCGCTTTGTTGTGCGACAGGGGTTGATTACTGATGACTTGTTGGAAAGGGACTCCATGTCTTGTTAGGTATTCTATTATGCCATCGATCGTTTGCTTGTTTCAATTTCCGTTATTTCTATTTTTTGTCACTGTCTTGCCAATGAAAAGGAGACAATATAATTAGGAGGTGTATCGTATTCTCTTACAACGCACCAGAATAGTAACTGGAGGAGTGAAAGCCCAAGGCTCGGCTGTCAATTGACTGTCCGCTTGCTTCAGGTGTCCGGCGGGCGGGCTCTGGTACCTAGGGCCAAAGTACCTCAACTGACGTATCTACCTCGTACGAGAGAGCCTTAGCTCCATCCTGACCTCCATTTCACATTTCAGCGTGGCATGGCCCACGGTCTGGCATGGGTATAGGGGGCGTGTGTTCTGGAGCGGGTGGGTTCTCATCATCTCCTGGAGGGCTGAGGGCGTACAGGCACCCCCCACTCGATTCTTTTCTGTGGCCCCCCCTGTCTCTGTCTCCAAGTGGTGCCCTGTGTCTTGCGCCCTGGCTGGGCTGCTTCACCTCAGATTACCTTTTGGCTAGGAGCTTGAGCTGGGCTGGAGGTACAAACCAAACACCACAGTGCCCTGGCCAGGAATATTAAAAGGGCAGCGACCGCCCTCTTCCCCACGACCCATCATTCACATCATCGACTCAATAAGAATCTATTCAGCCATTCACTCTTGGCTTCTACCAGCTCACTTGCATCAAATCAACTTACAAACACTCGAGCACTTACACACTACTTACTACTGCTACTACTACTTGATCAATATACTCGGATCAACTCAACTACCAAACAATATCTACATCTACAACTGAGCTATCTACACTCGGTTCTCAAGATACATCAACTACCAACTCCAAGCTACCTACCTATATCTTCTCAACTACCATCAACATGCCTGCTCAACGACCTTCGCAGCTTCCTCCCTGCCCCGGCCCCCCTCCCAACCGACCTCTGCCTGCTCTTCCCAAGCGAGGTTAAAGCATATATCGACAGCATCGACAGTTAAAATCCAGCATCTGTCTTGGGTTTCAGCCTCTTTCTCCGGGATCACGCAACCACCACTACATGACACCAACAGACAGGCTCTTGGCTTCAGCTCTTTTCGTCCTCGGTTACACAGTAGCAAAGGACAAGGTTCGCCCGGCTCTTGCGACCTCCCGCGCCGCATATGCACATGCGAACTACGACTGAACCCCTACATGCACATCACATAATCTATCATAACCACTATGGGTTTTGGTAGGTATGCAATGCAAGCCGCCTGCATGCAAAAATACTACCGCTTTTCGACTGGTTCATTCGTCGAATCAAACAACCTGCTCTTACCGGATCTTCCTGGCCACTTTTGCCCAGGCATTTCACGACCCGGTCAATTCACCAACACCGTCCCTTATGGCTGGACCGACCGGACTCTTCAACTTCACTTCTTTGCGTGCGCCCTTGACTAAAGCGCATCACCGTTACAATACCCTTTATTACACTATCTAATAACCTTTTTACTACTACCCTTTCTCTACTTCGTTCATCACTATTTGGGAGGAATTTGTTCCACGGTCTTTCAAGGGAACTGTATCAATAGACAGGCATTATCACGGCGTCTCACAACACACACCGCATTGTTCCACTATCTTTGGCATTGCGCGCATGTGGGCTTATTGTTTTTATGATGAACACGTTGGCTGGGAACATAGATATCATTTGGGATGGGGGTTGGCTATTTTCACCCGAATATCCTCAGGAGCAAATGGGATTACCTTATGTTTATGTCCACTGATCACTCAGTGTTGACGGAAATGGAACGAGATACCAGGATACTTTTTACGCGAACTCAAATCAAACTTGAAATTGCCCCTAAACAATCAAGATTCCAAAAGAGTGACCTTTGTCTCGCAACCATAACTCGATATGTCTATCTTGCCCTCTTTTTTCATTTTTCATTTTTCTCTTGCCTCCCGTGTCTCTCCTTTTGCAAATCTCCGGACCCGAGAATTGCTTGGCGGACGGACCACTCCGGGGCCTGATTCCTTAAAAAGTGAAATGTCAATTGCGTTCCTCAAATTACCATGACCCCTTGTCTCGATAGTGCCCCGTGATCTTTAGTATCCATGCCCAGTACCTAGCTCCCTTGCATCGTACAATCTTTTGTCATTGTTCATTAACTTGTGCCTAAGCTGGGTTTGGCTCCTGGGCATCGCCAGGCACAGGCACAGAAACAGCAGTTGGCTTTCCCTAAGGCACCTAGCAATTCTCTCCCTTGATGCCTACGCCGCGCTTCTGCAGCGTCGATCCGAACAGCTGACGCTCGCCTCAACGACAACTGAAACTTACAGGGCCCCTTTACTAGGGGAACCTGACTGCTTGCGCAATACATTACTGCGGCAGCCCTTGAGTGTTTAATGATAGTAGTGATAATTGCCATGTACGGATACTATCATGTCTTGCCCGTCCTCAACTGCGGCCGGACATGCCGTGGCTCACAAGGTAAGAAACCCGGCGCTGATCGTCTCCTTTTCCCCAAGTTGGAGATGTCACCGGGGGTGGAGGGGCAGACAAAGACTACATTCATCAAATCGTCATCTTTTAGAGAGAAAAACTCGTTCGCTTCGCTTATAGTTAGTTCCCCTTCGAGGTGTGATCTGATCCCCCCCTAACGTTAGTACAAGGTACGGCACACTATAACTCCTGGTGCGGAATGGCATCGGAATCAATCCAATGACAATCCAGAGAAGATTAGTGTTTTTCTTTGTCTTTTATGTCCGGCCCTGAGCCGGCGCGACGCCAGCGGGAGCCTCCAGCCTTTACAACCGCAATTGGTTTGTTGGCCGACCCTACTCAAGTTGGTTGTCATCGATATCCTAAGCAGAAGAGTGAGACGGGGACGGGCTGATAGTAGGTAGTTGTGTTCCAAGTCCAAGGTCGACAGCTAGCCAACAGGTTGGGATGATTCATGATTGGTACCAGCTGAAGGTGAAGAAATCCAAGTTCATGGTATTGGAGTTTTTGGCTTGCAGTAGTTTTGCTTGCTTCAATTGTTTGCCTCTGCCACTCTAGCTAGGTAGGCTCTCACAGTGATAGTCATCCCAAAGACGATCGTGCACATCGAAAATAGTGAAACAGGCGATCGCGCCCGTCAAAGCTATGAGGCTGCTTATCTTTGACATATTTGGATCGTCTAATTGCCATGTGGCGAACATGGCCAAATCTTTTTGCTCCATCACCTCGTCATGTTCCTGTGCCTGTCTCAAAGATTGACGATCGCTGTCAATGTCCGTTCTGTTACCGCTTCAGGGGGTACGGGTGAAGATTACCGACAAAGGCCTGATTGTCCGTCGAAATCAGGAGCAGGATGAAGATCACTCGTTACCATCGGCCCAATTACGCAATGGATGAATGGCACGAGCTAGCTGTAGTGAGCGGTGATTAGTGGTGCCTCAAAACCTGGAGTTTAGGCTTTGTGGCATCGTACACTTCCGCTCTGCTCTGGCGGCTGGTGTAAGTTTGTTGGTGAGACGTTCCCATCGATGTTGGCTCATGTCGACCATTAGTATTTGAGAGCAGTTGTTGAAACACCAACGTACATACCGCGATCATTCAGCTCTTGTTCGTCTTATCTATCTCCGAAACTCTGGGTTCTTGTTTGATACCTATTCGTTCAGCTAACAATGAAACAGTGCTGTGAGGTTGGTATGCAGATCAGACCTGGTTGTCAAAGTATATCTCCCGGAAAGGAATATGATATGTCATCAAAGTGGGTATAAGTGGCTTCAGGGACTCAGAAAGGGAGAGTCAGTCAGTTTGACAAGCCAAAGCCGTTTCCACGACATGAAAAGCCAATGGTCATGATATACCAGATCAGGATAGTACTTTGGGCTCCAACTTGGCCGACAGAACGGGAGGCTGTAGCATGTTGAAGCCCGACCGGATGGTGTGGAGGCCAGACAAAATAACTATACAGATAGCCAAATTGAACAACTGAGAGAATTTAGAGTTCTGCCATAGTAAAATTAAGCTTCACGATGCAGTATTTTGTCACTTACAGACGAATTATAGCTTCCGTTCCCGCTGTGATAGGGACTGGGCGCGAAAATCAATCACGTGGCTACGCGCTGTCACTCATAGCGGGCGGCGCATTCCATTCTGCTAAGCGCTGCTAGGCTACCTAGTCGAATAGAGACAAGAACAACCACAAGGCTAACGTTTGTGAAGCCTTCAAGAGTTCCCCGACCTCGAGGATCAACTAAGTTTTGCTTGGTGATACTGGCGTATCGCCACGGGATTTATCACAAAACTCTATACCGCCTCAGACTAGCGCGCGCTTCCCGCTACTGCGGACTGCATCCCGCAATCATATAGCAACCTTTGCTTTCGGGAGCACATGACGTCTGTGGTATAACTACAGACAACCTGGGATAGCCTCGCAGCCTGATCATCGGACCCTGGCCAGCCATGTTAGACCTTCACGTATGGGGCTCCGCCTTTGGCCTCCCGTCCATTGACCCCGAGTGCCTTGCTATCATCACATACCTGCATAGCAGCCTCCCTGTATCAGCCTGGCGCCTGATTCCAAGCAACGATCCTTCCGTCAGCCCGTGTAGTATGGCTTACCATTACCGTTGCCTTGACTGAACCCTGTCTTGCTGACCGTTGCATCCAGATACACTACCAGCACTGTATCATGAGGGCGTATGGGTATCCGGCTTTGGTCCTATTGTCGAGTACTTGACTGACAAGTCTATCGGTGACAATCTGGATACTGGCCTGACCGACATTCAGCAGGCTGATCGTGTTGCATATGCTGCCTTCTTGTCTGCGCATGCTGCTCCATTGCTGGATCTTTCACTCTATGTCTCCGCTGCCAACTGGTCAGCCACAACTCGGCCCGCCTTCAGCACTCTATTATCTTTCCCCTTGACATGGACAGTTCCGCCACTGCTCCGTGCCGAGGCTGTCAAACGTGTTGAGCACCTGGGCTTTGCTGATATGGATACCGACTTTGACCCCAATGGCGGCCTTCATCTATCCTCCGGGAGAGATGCTTTACCAGAGACATTCCGAAGGCATATTCCTGTGAGGACAAAGAAGACGATTCATGAAGAAATGACCCCTGAACAAACAGTTCTTATAAGGCTATATGGAATCACGGAAGACTGTCTCGTTGTGTTAGATGATTTTCTCAAGGGAGGGCCCGAGGAGAAGATGCATGGTTTCTTCAAGGGTACAGAAATCTCATCTCTGGACTGCTTAGCCTTTGGCTATCTCGCTTTGATGCGTGATGCGCCCGTACCGAGATCCTTCTTAAAGGATTGGCTCATGAAGAAGACACCCCGGTTATCCACATTTGTTGATGGTATGAAGACAAGATGTCTGGACAAGTCCAAACTCTTGCCGTGGGTTGAGCCCGGTAATAACACTGTGTTGCGCATTGGAAGCCGAACTCTTAACAGCATCCTTCACAACGTCCCTGGTCTGGGTGATGAGTATGCGGCCGAAGTGCGAAGACGTGCTGAAGGAGGTATCACTGGCATTGATGCCAGATCCCTCATGTTGGCATTGAGTCTCCTTGCCACAGGTGCAGCCCTCGGCTATAGCTACCACACATACAAGGCACTGCAGCCATTTGGATCACGGATACAAGTGTGGCATTCACACAAAAACTATTCGAGACTCAGCGAGTTCGGTGCGCTGGGTTCCATGTTGGGCAGTGTATTAGGAGGACCAGTGGAAGCACCTAGACCTTCTCATCCGTCAAACCAGGCGCGGTTCGTCGAGACTGATACAGACGTGGACTAGGAATGATGATAACGACGTAAAAGTATTGTACATTTATGTAATAGACAAACCACTTCCAAATACCCTCCTTCAGAGGGGTAACTCCAAACGGCGTTCCCTTCCCGTGATCTAGATGTTGCGAACTATTTATCATAATATTTTGAAGGCTTGTTACTCCCATTGTCACTTGGTGACTTCACATCTCTTTGTATCATGATTTATATCTGCCTGATCTCTTTGCCAACCATCTCAGGTCGCTCAATTTCCCACTCATCTCGCAATACGGCGAAAGTGAGATCTGTCACCAATAGACTCTGACCCAAACTCCACACAAGAGTGATGGCATAGAAGAAATTGGCGTTGCCGCTTCCTGCATAGATCCAGAGGTGGTAAAAAGCTGGTCCAAGGAATGTCGCATACAGCAGCGTAGAGGTGGTAACAAAAGCGTACCGCATGAGGGGGAAAACATGTCGGAACAGAGGGACCACAGATAGGAAGAGGCTGGCATCTGCAAGCGAAGGATAAGGCTTGAAGATGGAGAAGATGCCCAGTAGGATGGTCAAGACAGCCAATGGCTGGGGGCGGACACGGATAGAGAGAGCAGCAGGATAGGCTGCAAGATGCAGCCAGAACACGCCAAGGAAGAAAGCTCTAAACGAGTCAAACATCTCAATGAAGAAATACCACCACAGTCCCACGTTAGGTGTGAGATCCGACAAGGTCAATTGGATGCCATATGTGCGAGCCAGGAACTCCCACGAGTTGTTGGCAAGCAGAAAAGACATACCCAATAACGAAACCACACACCCCAGCACAGCAGCTACGTTAGCAGCAGCAAACTTAGTAATGCAAGAAATCCTGCGCTTCTCAACTTGGCAATCATAGGCAAGGAGAACAAGCGGAGGGAGCAGTAGGATAGGGTACATAGACAAATAAGATGCGAAAGAGATTGCGACCATGGCGCTGAAAGGAGATCCTTTGATAGCTTTGGCGATGGCAAAGAGAATAGCGCAATTGGTGAAGACGCCCGTTGACCGTCCTATACATGTCGCAATGGTGTATGGGTTGAACAGGAAGCTGGCGCCTATTAGTTCTGATACATGAAGCCCTGAGCCAAAATACCCCTTACCCAGCAGCAATTGCAGCACTACCAAACTTATTGGCACGGCGCGGCGATGTAAATAACTTCGACTTGCCCGCAACACCCGACTCGGCAATATTGTAGAGAGCCTCGGCGCTGAGGAGGTCGACGGCGATGTAGAGTAGGTGTGTGAAGATGGGCCAGCTCTTTACGTCGGGGAGCAGCGAGAACAAGGGCAACATAAGAGGAGCCTGGTGGAAGACACCGCCATCGTATGGCGAGACATTGTTCGTATATAGGAATAGACCTTCTTGCACTTGGGGGTTTGTAAGTAAGCTACGTTCAATGCTCGTTATGCGACGACCGGTCAAGAGACTTACATCGCTTGAAGCTTGTGACGGGGGTGGATATCTCGACGCGACCTGTTAGAAGATCGGGCAGGCCAGGGAAAGCAAGGAATAAGACAAGTCGGAGCAGAGCAGCGCCGGCGAACACACTGGCTTTGCCTCGCAATGTCATTGTGTCTGACATTGCATCCCCCCAGTGAATATTGTTGGTATAAACGGCTCTGGACGAGGTTCGCAATAAAGTTGAATTGGAGGCCACTTGGCTGGTTGAGCTCCCGTCCTTGCTTGGCGGCCCCTCCACCGGGAGAGGGGCCGCTGGAAGAGCCGCTGGGGCTTTTCGCCAGAGCTCGATAACAGCTCCACTATATTCGCTGAATTGACGATGCCAGGCGCTGCAAATGCGCTTAAGGGTGCTGAGCATGCCCCCGGGCGGTGAGCGTCCCACCACCCAATGAAAAGCCTCCGTCTGTAATCTAGTCTGTACTAGCGCCAGATCAAGGCGGTACCAGCTGGCATAAAATTTCACGTCGGGAAAAAAAAGTTGCGAGACTGTTAGGAAAAAGTGCCCCGCTGGTTTCAGAGAGATACAACCAACCACCAACACTACCACATCTCCAATCAACAATGCCTCGGATAAAGAAGAAGGGAAAGGCCGGCGCGGCCAAGAACTACGTTACTCGAAACCAGGCGATTCGAAAACTTCAGATCAGCCTTCCCGACTTCCGAAAGCTGTGCATTTGGAAGGGAATCTATCCTCGCGAGCCCCGAAGCAGAAAGAAGGTTTCCAAGTCTTCCACCAGCTCAACTACCTTCTACTACACCAAGGACATCCAGTATCTGCTCCACGAGCCGCTGCTTCAGAAGTTCCGCGACCAGAAGGTTCTTGAGAAGAAGATCTCTCGTGCGCTCGGTCGAGGCGATGTCACCGACGCCGCTCGTCTAGAGGGCAATGCTTCGCGACCTGAGAAGACAGGAAAGCCTCGCTACACTCTTGACCATGTCATTCGCGAGCGCTATCCCACATTCATCGATGCGATCCGAGATCTTGACGACTGCTTGTCAATGCTCTTTTTGTTTGCCAACTTGCCTTCCACCTCCTCGGTCCCCGCTAAGATGATTGCCCGTTGTGAGCGCCTGTGCCTCGAGTTTCAGCATTACCTCATTGTGTCGCAGAGTGTTACCAAGTCGTTCCTCTCCATCAAGGGTATCTACTACCAGGCAAACATTCAGGGCGAGGAGGTCCTCTGGCTGGTTCCTTACAAGTTCAACCAGCGCGTTGTTGGCGATGTCGACTTTCGTATCATGGGCACCTTTGTTGAGTTCTATATGACCCTCCTCGGCTTTGTCAACTTCCGACTGTACACCTCTCTTGGCCTCAAGTACCCTCCCAAGTTCGATCAGGCCAAGGATGAGGCTGGTGCTGAGCTCGGCGCCTTCACCCTCGAGGGCAAGACGTTGGTTGGTGCCGACGAGAAGGAACAGAAGACATTGGAGGCTGCTGAGCACAAGCCTGACCCCAAGGTTCAGGCTGCTGTCAACAAGGTTATCAAGAAGATCAAGGGCAACGATGATGATGAGTCGACAACAACGTCAGAGAACCAAGTTGAGGGCGAGGGCCAGGAGGCCAATGTTATTGATAAGTTTGAGCCTGCAGTCTCTGGTGGCGATATTCTGCCCCAGCCTTCCAACACTGGAAACAACCCCAACAGCCTCTTCTCCAACCTCACCATCTACTTGTCCCGCGAAACCCCACGACAACCCCTCGAATTCCTTCTCAAGTCCTTTGGCTGCAGACGTGTTGGCTGGGACGCTGTTCTCGGCGATGGCGCTTTCACTACCAACGAGCTTGACCCTAATATCACTCACCAGATCGTTGATCGACCTCCTATCCAGGCTTCTGCTGAGGATGAGGCCGATGGCGACGACAACCAGACATCACAGAAGCTCGCTGCCAACCGACGAGTTCCAGGACGAACATACATCCAGCCTCAATGGGTTTGGGACAGTGTCAACGATGGTGAGCTGAAGGAGCCTCATCTGTATGCTCCTGGGGCTGATCTTCCTCCCCATCTGAGTCCCTTCGTGAGGAACGTCCAGGGTGCATATGATCCCACTGTTCCCCTAGAGGAGCAGGAGCCTGAGGCTGAAGCCATTGAGGCTCAGAGCGATGGCGAGGATGAGGTTGATGATACTGCTGAGGGTATGGACGTGGCTGGTTCTGATGAGGGAGAGGGTGACGAGGATGACGAGTTTGGTGGGTTCTCTGCAGACGAGGAAGAAGAAGACGAGGAAGAAGATGATGCCGAGCAACGGCAAGACGAGCTTGAGGCTGAGCTCGCTGGTGGTGCTGTCAAGGCCAAGACAACGAACGCCAAGGCCAAGGCTAAGGAGGACGCTCGCAAGGCCCTCACCAAGAAGGCTCGCGAGGAGGCTGAGGATCTGGAACGTGCGAAGGGTATGCTCAGCAAGAAGAAGAGAAAGCTGTACGAGCAGATGGTGTACACAAACAATAAGAAGAGTGCCGAGGACCAGAAGCTACGGGCCAAGAGGAGAAAGTTCGAAAAGGAAAAGGCCACCAAGGGCAAGGCTTAGGCGTAATGTTAAGGCACTGTTTTATACCATTCCTATAGATTTTAAGTTGTACGCGATTAAAAGCATTTGTTGAGTTGGGTATACGCAAATCTGTGCTGAGCAAATACTGTGTCAGTGAATGTTGTCTCTTACTCAGGTGGATAGCCTGGTTTACTTTGCAACGCACCTCTGAAAAAACTTGAACTTGTCAACTCACCACAAGAACTGGCTCAACCATCCTGACAGAATCCTGCCCACGGATAATGTGATTGCTGCAGATTAATCTACATCTGAGCAATTATATTTTTGCATCACTGTTACCTGTCTCTCCGCCAGGATGGAAGCAAGCGCTGCTGCGTGGGAGTTGGACAGCGATGAGATCGCATCTATCGCCTCTGAGGACTTGCACGAACATAGACCGAATCGCTGGACGGGCGCTAAATCGACATGGCGCACTCTGACGGAAGAGGACAGGCTGCTCTGGCAATCAATGAAGCAGGTTCAAGATCAGGATCTCGCGGTGCATTTATACAATGCTTTTGCGCTAAAGCGACGGGGCCGAAATCCGGAGACAGCACAGGATTTAGTCGTCAGAACAGTGAGCCGATATCATCTTTCATGCCACAAGCAGTATACACTGACGATGGAACTTAGGAATCTGGTGAAGAGGGTGTTTGGGCACCACCCAAGGCATGGACTGCATGGCCACTCAAACATAAACATGTGCCCAAGGAGCGCTTCACTAATGAACAGCACGACGAAGATGACGATTTCACATTCCGCAGAATGGAAGAGACTCTCCCCAGCACTGAGCTTGAAGAAGAAATATCTGCCACTATCTTGAGAACTGCCAAGCGTCGGTTTCGCAGGAGGAAGAGCAAGATGGCCAAACCGTCCATCGAAGACGAGTCCACGCCTCTATACAACAAGAGCGACAACAGCACGCCTGACCCTTTGTCACGCGAGTCTTCTGCCAAGCCCGATACTGACGAAGGCAGAGAAGATGATGAAGACGAAAAGATGGCTGTCGATGAAGAAGATGGCCGGCGTATGCGACGTAATCCCAAAACTTATGAGCCAGTCGAGTCTACCAACGACGAGGCATCCTATGCCCTCTTACGTCCATCAACACGACACATTTTATCACAACTGGACAACACACTAAAAATACTTCACAATTCACGCATCACAGGCATGAATTACCTCTCTGATTCTTCAACTGAAGAGGAGTCAGATAACCATAGCCGAAGTGGACAAAAGAGGGCTCGTGGTCGTCCGCGAAAAAATGTACATGAGGTTGACACATCCGCATCCACCTCACCATCAGGAGCTCGTAAAACCAGTAGACGAGGTCGCCCCCGGAAAGTCCATGTCCCTCGCGCGGGAGAATCACATGAAGAGATGCTTCAGCGTGTTGCTCGTGAATCTCATCGAAAGATCCCCTCGACGCTGGAAGACAGAGACGCAGCTTTTGAGGAGTGGATTCGAAAAGGTGACGAAATCATTGAGAGAGAGCGATCACGATCTCTATCGCTGAAACGAGCGACTTCTCAAGGGGCAGAGACGGAGGAGGAATCAGTACCAGGAACAAACGTTGAACGGAAGCTCTTAAGATGGGGCTTGCGTGACTGGAGCGATGTGCTGGGCTCAGCTGCTATAGCAGGTTTCTCAGGCGACGTCATTGCGAGAGCAACACGAAGATGCGCTGATTTGTTTGGTGAAGGGATGGTAGTGAGGACGCTGAACGAAGTGCCAGCCAGTAATGATAAAGGCATTACTTCCGTCGAGTATCGTCCTGAGCCTATCAAGCTATCCTACTCGGATGAAGAAGCCGATGACGAAAGCGATGATGCTGCAGATCTCATACAGCGCCGTATCGCATCTCGTCAAGCCTCTCTCGCATACTCAAGTCGCAGCCCAGACTCCGTGAGAAGCCCCAGCCGTCACTCAACACGCTCTCCAGGACCGCCATCAGCAGCCCGGTCTCCAAGTTCCCGCTCCCGCTCCAACTCTGCAGGTGGAATGCTGTTTTGCCCAATTCCCTCATGCGACCGCGCAGCCCAGGGCTTCGCACGCAAAGGAAACCTTCGACGGCACATGGAGCTCATGCACCAGGGACAGACGGAAGAAGTTGACAGTGACGAGGAGGTTGCAGGTGGTGTGCATGTGGATGGCTTCCTCAAGCCTATTGTGCCAGGAAGGGGCTGGAGAGGCGAGGATACTATTCAGAGGAAGAGGAAGAGATTCTACGGTGATAAACCTGGGATGAGCCGTGAGACGAGTTATGATGAAGAGGATTGATTTGTCCACATGAAACAGGTGTAATTCAGAGTGCCACCCACAGTTGTTGAACGACCATCTGGCCTAGTAGCGAGGGGAAAGATTTTTAGTTAATCCATACATTCTCACTCATGGCAAGCAAGCATGGTACAAAAGAATATCTAGTGCACAAGAATAGATGAATAGTTTCATAGCTAATATACTTACTTCTCTTTTCCTTCTCTAGCTAGCTAGCTGTACGTGCTGTCAATGAAGAAGATAAAAAAAGGTAACAAAAAATTCCATGCATGCATGAAGAAGGAATAGCAGAAGAGAAACTCCGGTACAGGGAATCGAACCCTGGGCTCCGCGGAACTGGTCTCTCAGGTTATGAGAGCGCGAAATGTTAGCCACTACACCATACCGGATGATGTTGCTTATGATATGAGGTCTAGAATTTCATAACAACAGCGCCAAGTCACTCATACCAGCCAAGCTCGACGTTTGTTTGGCTGAGACTGTAGTTTCGAGATAGACTATAGTACAGATGGGAGCGCAGACAAGAGAGACCATGATGATGTGAATAGTATTCGTTACTTTAATCGTCTAAAAGTCAAAGGGTATCAAGTACTCAAATAACCCTGCAACAAAATCCCAGACAGCAGTGTTGGGAATCGAACAATGAAGAAAACCATACATAGCAAAGCTTCCTTACAACGCCCCAAACTTCCAGATCCAAAAGGCCCCACAAACAAAGGAACAGCGACAGACAAAGCAGTGTATAAGAGTCTTAGTTGAGCCTTGGACTCTTTCTCCTAGACAGACTCTCTTCAAGCGCGGTTGGAAGCATATTCTCGCCGCCCTCGGAGATGATGGGATCCCTAACTCCAACCTTCTTGGCGCTGCGAGTCACACGTGTGCTGCGCTTAAACAGTGGCAAAGTGCGCTCAGGGGGCATAGATATAATGCTGGCGCGAGGATCGAACCCAATGGATCCCGTTGTGTGATTTGGTACATTGGGGTTCACTTCGCGAAGGCTCCCGGCCAGACCCATGTGTTCAGGGGCACTAGCATTGGACATGCGAGAGGGCGGAGGTCGGACTGGCGATGTCATCATTTTCTGAGGGCAGTCAAGGTCGGCAAAGACCATAGTGTTATCCCTGTCAGATGTGTCACGATCCTTGGTTGGTGTAGAAACCTCGTCGACGCGTGAAATGATGAGATCGTGATCTTCAGTGCGGGGAAGGTCAGTGGGATAATGATATTGGACCTTGGCTGGTGTTTCACCAGTTGGCTGGTATTCTTGGAGGGCCGCACGAGTGATGTCTTCGCGCAAGTTAGCCAGAGGTTGGCAGAGCTGATCATTGAGTGGCTCCAAGCCATCTTGAAGATCCCCCAGATCGAGCTCCATCTCCTCGCCCAAGTTCTTGACACGGCCAAATGTAGACTTGAAGTGTGATGAAATGTTTCCGAAAGACTCCTCGACAGTATTGGATAACGACTGAACGGACACACTGTGAGACTCATGGTGGTGGCCGTTCTCAGTCTTTGCACGGCTGACAAAGTCGTCGAGGGCCTCCATTTGAACATCAAGGTCCTTGATCTGCTCGTCAACAACACGAACAGTCTCGGCATGAACAGACTTGGCCGTCGCTTGGATGGAGCTGCTGTGGTCACTGGCAGCTGTCCAGTCATCCTTCAACTTCGTCTTGAGCTGCTCACGAGACTTCTTGACCTCATCCAGCAGTTCACCCTCCCTGACATCCCAAGTTGACATACCCTCGCCATATGTATCGACGACCTGCTCCAAGTTGGTGCTGGTGGCCGTGATGCTCTTTTGGATCTGTGAGGCTCTGTTGTGAAGCCGTGACTCCTGAGCGTCAGCATGAGTGTTGATAAGAGCTGTTATTTGAGTCATGAGCTTCTGACGTTCATCAACGGCTTGTCTACGCTCCTCCACAAGAGCATCTTGAATTCGCGAAGAGATTGTAGCGTTTTGTAGCACAATCGTGTTTGTTGCTGCTTGGAGCTGCCGCTTGAGGTTGTCGCATTCAGCTCGTTGAGCAGTGATATGCTTAACAAGATCCTCGAAAGTGGACTTGAAGTCTTTTCCAATAGCACTGTAAGAGTTGTGAAGCTATAACCTGTCAAAATGTGACCTCTAAAGCTGTAGACACAGACGCTTACCTGTCCGTGAAATGCAGTCATCTCATTCAACATATCTGCCGCTATCCTCTCGGCAGAATGAGAGATAGACTGCAGGCTCTCACCCATTCGCTCCTTGACCGTGTCACGAACAACCTTGATCTCCTCCAAAACCTCGTCCATATCCTCCTTCGACTTCTGCTTCGACTGGAGTAAGTCTCTCTTCGACTGAGTGAATGTGCTCAAGTGCTCATCGAGGAAAGTTTGTGTAGTCGATAGCTTACGCAGCTCCTCATCTACAAAGCTCTCCATGCGCTGTCCGACGCTTGCAATATGTTCTTGTTGCTCCTCCTGGAACTCATTGATTCGACGCTCGACCATGGAAGTGACATCAGCAACCTGATCTTGAGATGTTGTCCATGTGTTTCGGTTGATCGACTGAAGATCTGACTTTCGCTTGTTCTTGGCATGAAGACCACCAACATCACGGACTGTCTTATGCAGTTTGTTGATGAGCTCTCCACCAACCTCGGTGAGCTTCTGCTCCGTCTTCTGGTGTGCTTTTCTGATCTTGGTTTCCTCAGCGAGTGACTTCCGTGTTGCAGAAAGAACAATCTCAGTTTGGTCCAACACTTCCTTGGTATCGTCCAGCTGGGCTTTTGTGCCCTCGTGATCCTTCTTGAGTCCCATAAACGTAGACTGGAGGCTGAACAACTCCTGGACCTTGTTGCGCAAGTTGTTTTCCAGTGTCTCAAGTTTGGCAGCCTGCTCCTCGTTGACGATGCGGCGGGATTCACTCTGAGCCGTCATCTCTTCGTAGGCTTCGTTTGAGAGATAGACACCGTTGCGTTGGCGAGTAGCGATAAGCTCACTCTTGAGCTTCTCGATTTCCATGGTAAAGTCCCTCAGCAGTGTCTTCTTCTCAACCATAGGGTTGAGCTGAGGCTTGTTCTTGATGTTCTTGGCCCTGAAGGCATAGTCCAGTGTTGATATGGTCTCTTCCAGGTTGCTCTTGGCGGGAGAAATGGTTGCAATAATGCAAGTCTTTGTTCTACCACCAAGCGAGTCTTGTAACAAACGAGTCAACTTGGACTCTCGGTAGGGAATATGAGAGCTGCGGTCCACAAGCGCGTTGATGACTCGACCGAGAGTCAAAAGTGACTTGTTGATGAGGCCAGCCTCCGCAGCACGCTTGTTCTCAGCTCCTGATCGCTGAATATTTTCACTTCCAGCCAAATCGACAAGGTTCAGCTTTCCAGCACTAACAAGAGCATCCACGCCGTGCTCGTTCGGCTTTCGGACATACGTGGTAATGGTGAAGACCGTGTGACTACGAGAACTTAGATCATTGCACTTTGTAGCAGCAACCTGGCGTTTCAAACTGCCGTCCTGGAGCACTTTGACACCCTCGGTAGCGCTCTTGATGTGCTTCTCCTCCATGCCCTGGACGATGGTGCTGAGATGGCCTCGTCGTGAAGTGTCGTCGAAAATCTTGAGCTTGTTGCCCTCGTCGGATGAAAGCAGATCGCGGAGTTCTTCGTTGTAGAGTTCGATAAAGGAGCACTTGATGGTACTCTCGGCATTCTCAAGCTCGAGCTTGTTGAATAGTGTCTGCAGGACTCGAGGAATGATACCAGCTTCATCTGAGAGCATGCCCAGTGTGTCGGTCATGTCACCAGACATGGTATATGTCTTTCCTGTACCTGTCTGTCCATAGGCAAAGATGGTGCAGTTATATCCGGAGAGCATCTAAGACGGTTAGCAACTAGATTTGTGTCGTCCCGTATGCTCTTTCGACCCACCTCGTCCAGAATTGGCTTCACAGTGTCATCAAAAACCATGTTTTGATCTGCCGCCTGAGAAAAGACGCGATCAAAGTTATATGAGCGGTTGCTCAAGGCATTGGAACCCATTGACAACTCGACAATCTTTCCCTTGACCGCATCTGCCGTAACAACAACATTGCTGTTCTCGCGGACCTCGCGCTCGTTGCGTCCACGACATCGCACAACGACCTGGATATTTGTCTCCTCGGCGCTTGAGTCGGCCTCAAAGTCGCGGTCCTTGCGCTTAGTTCCGATGGTATTAACAGTGTTTACTGAAGCGATAGATCCAGTTGGTGATACGGCGCCGTTGCGCGTCGCGAGCGATGAGCCATATCGAGTCGGTGGTGCTCTTGACCCAGCTCTTACGCTGGAGCGGCTGCTGTTGGCGGTGGCAGCGCGCACGCCTGGAGCCATGGCGATGCGGCTGTGCTCCCGATCGGAGCGGGTTGGGCGTGGAGGAGCCACGGTGGGCAACTTTTAGTGGTTTAGTTTCTATCGAGTTGAGTCTGGTGTTGAAGGCTGTATAAGAAGCCTCAAGGATGCTTCAGACACTGCACATTCGCTTGCTTGGTCGAGTATGAAGCCAAAGGAGCAAAAATGTTTGAAACTTGTAGAACCTCGAATACGTTGACAGTATAGGGAGAGGAGGGGATGCCTGCATATGGTTTTGGTTATGATGGCGGCAGGGCTGTCTGTTTGGCATAAAGTAAAGTAGATAGTACAGTTGTTTAACCATGTTTCGGTGCAACGGGCTAGGGTCAACACAAGCTAGGGCGTCTGTTGCCACGACAACCAGCCACCTCTAGGCTCTGCTCACCCACTGACTCAATGGAACTCTCGCTAAAAGCGGTCAAAGTCATGTTACGATAGGTCATTTTTTCCTACCTATCTTGGGTACGAATATCATGATATTCATTGCCATCATGAGACACTGTGATGAGATGATCCTCAGTGATTCAAGGTAAAACATAAACGGCATTACATTCCCGTAAGGGGATAAATGCCTAATTAAGTACGCCTTCTATGCAATACAAAAATTTAATCAAAACTCCAGGATTTGTAGATTCGTCTCGTCATGAAGCGTTCTGTGAGGCTGATAGATTGCTATTCGGTCTCCATCTTATTGTCATCGGCTTCTGACTTCGTCTCCGTCTCCGTCACTGGAGCTTTGGCTTCCTCTCCCTCTTTCTCTTCCTCCTTGACATCAGAGGCCACTGTGTCAGCTTTCTTGCCATCCTCGGCTTCTTCTTTTTCTTCCTTTAGCTTCTTGTGGGTTTCGCTTTCAAGGTCTTCGTCTGCCTCCCTCTTGGAACCTACGCTCTCTGCGCCGGGGCTCTTGGGTTCACTCTCACTCTCACCCTCAGCATCTCCATCAGCATCTCCATCAGCGTCCATATCGACCTTGTCCTCCTCGTCATCGTCATGTTTCCTGCCAACTGCCGCCTCAACATCGATCCCTTGCATGCCCATGCTGCCTTCTGACATGAAACTCGTAGTTGTAGATTGAGGGCCCGTGTCGCTCATTCCGATCTCTTCGGGCCCTCTGGCATGGGGTATCTCGTCTTCTTCCTCATGTGGCTCTTCATCCTCTTCATCGTCCATCGTCATACGTTCTCCTTCATGAACCACTTCTTGGGCTCTTGACAGTTGGCTCACGGGGACCACGCCGGCTCTTTGCTCTTGGCGTAAGAGTTCTCCTTGTGTGACCCCTCGTGCATGCCCTGTAGATGGAATTCCGTTGACGCTGACCGAGACTGTCTCGATGCTTCCCACTCCATTGGGACCCTCGATAGTCTCCGTGCTTTCGCTATGAATTTGAGCTCCTGGGGTGTCCTGTGAACTCTCCGGGCTCCGCCTCGTCAACCAAGGAATAGGCGTTAGCAGTGCTCCTCCTAGTGCTTCATCTGTGCCCAGTGCTGCCGTTGTAGGATTGCTCCACGAGACTGAGACTGCCGGATCCTTGGGGTCCTCGCCATTCAGATGCATCGAAGACATGTCAGGAATAGGCGGTGGCAGGGGATATGTCTTCGTGCTCGATGTCACCTGGACTACGCGATCAACGGCATGTAGATAAGGCGCTATCGCTCTGTAATGCGCCCTAGGTCGTAAAATCAGCTCGGCAAGGCGCTGAATGGTGTGTGGTGGGTATGTCTCAAAAGTCTCGAGATGCTTGGTGATGCCAATGACCATATCGGCCAGTTGCTTGGGTAGCGCGCCATCGGTGGCTTGTGTAGCTGGAAGCGACTCGGTTGCACAAGTTTCCTTATTCGTTTCTTGAGACGATTCGGCTTGTGGTGATGAGGGCGCAGATGCTCGCACCTCGACAGGCGGCTGGTGAGCCGGTGGTGGAGGCGGTAGTTTAGGGATGGGGAATTCGTTGTGCGCAATCTGAAGCGGTCAGTCTCTAAGGTAGGTAGGTCAAAGCAATCAAAGCGACAGGTGGCAATACCTTGTCAAGTCTGGCAATTATGTCACTGCGCACAGCAGGCCAAACGTCCCTATTGCGGTCAGGTTTTCATGTCCACATACGTACACCCAGATCTTTAAACTTACTTTTCCACAGCAGCGCCCGTGGCGAAAAGGGTGAGAGGTCCATTATCGCTATCGACCTCCATGTTATAGGTTGCGATAGAAATGTTAATGAGCGATGGTGTTGATCACCAAGTCGCGACCGGTCGCGATGCTCTGGTCAGTGGTGGGGTTGTAGATATGGGGGCACCTGTCCCGTTAGATGCATGTGAACTTAACCTACACCATTCTGCTTAACTTAAGGTCCCTTCATTTAAGAACCTCGTTTATCCACAACTAATATCGACACAACAGTATCTTTCAATGAAAGGAAGTGTTCAGGCGGAACGATTCATATTGCGACGAGCTCAGCAATAAACAGAGCAGCTCGGTTACTTATTACCATCAAGAACTATCTATAATAACCTCAAAAAATACGACGTGGAAGAGCTTAGAACTGAAACGGGTTATACAACCATTTTGACGGCTCAAACATTGCCTCAAACTTAATACCATCATACGTTCCAATAGCACAACTTAGATCATGAAAACCCTCCAATCCTGTAACCGGTAGATCTTGTTCAGCATCAGTCTCCTCATGGAGCGCCCAGCCACCCGTCATCGTACCATTGCGCGTGAAGAAGATATCGACCTGCGGCTTAGGTCCACCAACAGAACGCAATGTCATGCCAATACCGTAAGTCTCTCCGCGCTTGAAAGGCTGAGTGAAATCGCGGCCACCCCAGCGATCGTTGACGAATTTGTGTCCATCGTCACCATGTACTGCTAGACTTCCGCGATGCCAGCCTGGCATGCGGAACGAGGGATATGGTAGCGCGGTGAAGCCAAGGGCGATGAATACCTCAGGGCTGTCGCGCGCAAGCTTAACTTCGTAGTAGATAGTCTTGGGCTGGCCGAAGCGAACAGGGTCATGCTCGGTTACTGAGTAGAGAGGTGGGTAACCAATAATGCAACGATCCGGTGAGTTCTTCTTACTCCAACCTTGCCAATGCCCTGGTTCCATCCAAGTGAGCTTACCACTGAAACCCACAGGTTCCACGAGGCGAATGTTGCCTGCCTGAAGAGCTGTCTTTCCCGTCTGGTCCAAGTTGATGGGTGCTGTCAATGGATACGACTGGCACCAATCCTCGCCGGCATTGGCCTCTTCCTCAGTAGCATTGCTTGTAGGAGACCTATCGTAGCCGCTGAAGATAGCAGGTGGTGGTGGGAACAGTGAAGTATCCGGCACTGCCACTTCCCAGTCATGCTTGGGCGGAGGTCCAGACGGTGGCGCGTAGTCTCCTTGTCCTGGTGGAGGACCTGGAGGTGCATCATACTGCGCTGCGGCCTTACCCGGCGGTGGTCCTAGAGGAGCAGGATATTGCTGCGATGAAGATT
The DNA here is from genome assembly GCA_013396095.1 of Fusarium sp. NRRL 52700. Taxonomy (NCBI): domain Eukaryota; kingdom Fungi; phylum Ascomycota; class Sordariomycetes; order Hypocreales; family Nectriaceae; genus Fusarium; species Fusarium sp. NRRL 52700. Next base: position 573,386 of record JAAQRM010000301.1, read on the forward strand.
GGCCCGGTGGTGGTCCCGGAGGTGGTGCAAAATTCGAGACCTGTTTTCTGTCTGGGGGAGGTCCTGGGGGCGCAGAATAGCTAGGCTCTCCAGCATATTGATTTGGGTCATTTTGAGGGTTGTATTTGCTCTTCTTCACATCTCCTTGACTCTGAGAAGATGCCGGTCTCTGCGCGGGTCGAGGCGCAGGGTCATTATTCGCCTCTTTCTTGCTTCCGAAACACATGGTAATGATGGTGATGATGTTGAAATTAGGTGTAGGACCTCAAGACACATATGACGATGTTAAGCAGGGATTCAAAAGTGGGCACCTGCAACCACTTATAAGCTTAAACCAAGCTGGATTCACGGTTAAATAGCAGATAATTACCCAAGAACGGTTATTGGTGAGCAATTGAGGGGTTCCAGGAACTCTATATATGTTTCCTTTGGCATCTTGACCTCCTTTGTCGACATCATGTTGGTTTGAAGTGGTGGCTGTGCCGCTTAATTTCCACAAACACCACGCCGCTTTGAGCTTATACTGGGTTACGTCACTATATATATTACTGTTGCTTTTAGAAAATTGGGTTACCTTGTCAATTTGAGTTATTCTTTTCCCTTTGTAAGTTATGCTAACTAATGGGCATCTCGACCCATGGCATTTTGTTACTACTCTCAATATTTGATGCAAAGAAGCCCCATCCTCAGCCCTCACCGACCGGGTTTCTATGAAGCAGATTAAGTGCCTCCGCCCCACTCGTTGGCTTTCTTTCCATCGGGATAGAAGAAGGCTACAACAGCAATGATAATGTACACCGCACAAAGCAGAGCACCTTCAAGATAGTTGCTTCTTCCGTCCAGGACAAGGAAGTTGACAATAAACGCCGAAACGAACAGACAGACAGTCTCAAATAGTGTAAAGTAAAGAGACATGTCCTTGTCCAAGATCCATCCGAGAATAACCATGACGGGAGTAAGGAGCAGAGCAATTTGAATGGAGCTGCCTACAGCGACACCGATCGCGAGATCCATGTGATTTTTGTATGCGACCTTGATGGCAGTAACATGTTCAGCAGCGTTGCCAACAATAGGGAGAATGATTAGACCAATTCCGACCTCGTTGACACCAGAACTCTTAACGACGTCTCGAATAGAATCAACCAGAAATTCAGCGCAAACTGCAACCAAAGCTGTGGAGACGAGGAGAAGAATGATGGCACCACTCTGGGAGAGGTGTTCTTCCTCGTTCTCCTGTTCCTTGGCGATCATTTGGGCACCAGGGGCAGTTAAGATTGGAGGAACAGAAGAGGGCAGCATGGCGCCTGGTGCTCGAAACTGGAGACGGTCCGGGAGTGAATTTGTACGTCTGATTCCATAGCGAACGTGAGGAACAGGAGCAGATGCCACCGTCGACTTGTCAGCGAAGACGGGGGCGATGTTTTTGACAGACAATCCTCGCAGGGGGAATGGCCGTTTGCCAGTGTTTGAGGGGCCAGCCTCGAGCTCATTCTGAACGGCGAAGTCCACACGCCGAGGTTCACCTTCGCCATTGTTCAGCGGAACATTCTCGGGCAGCTCATTCTGTGCCTCAGTAACACCTGCGGCCTTCTTGGCATCACGAGCTTGCTTTTTGCTCTTGCGGTGCCTGTGTCGGCGATATCGACGGCGTCGACGTGAACGCTTTGCTTCTTCTTCTTCATCCTCTTCTTCAATGGCACTCTCACTACCCTCGTAGGATGGGAAGCGAGGAATACGATGACGCGAGGCTGTTGCCTCAGAGACCTCATCCTGTGGAGTGGTGTTTGTCGTTGTGAACGAGGCACTGCGGGTTCCTTTGGTATCAGCGGTATCAACTGAGGCAGTGCTAGATCTCCTATGCCGCCTATTTCGCAGGACCTTCTTCATTTTCTTTCGCATTGTACCATGAGATGAGTCGGAATCAGATGAATCCGAACTTGAGGATGAGCTGTCGTCTGAGCTGGAAGAATCGAGTAGGCCGGCAGCGGGTCCAGGGGCCAACTCAGCGTCAATGATATGCTGAGGAGTCGACTCATACATGTAAGCATGAGATTTCAGCTGGAACATGAGATAGATGACGTATACAAGCAGAAGGACCTGTGTTTGTTAGCCTATTGAAAAGATCTTGTATAAACCTGAGACTTACGATGCTCGTTGCACGGCTGATTTTGAGGGATTCCCGGTCAGCGAGGTCATTATCTCGGAAGGAAGCATGAAAGGCTGTCTTTTAAATGGTCAGCGGATGTATAGATAGATGTAGGCTGTCTGTGACCTACTGGCAGAACAAGACTGATAACACTCAAACTGAGCAAACAAGCACTCATTTGAGTGACAGTACTGTTGTAGACTTGCTCTCTGAAGCGCAAACCACCAAGAAGCATACTCATACCTAAAATTAAACTGTTATTATTTGAAGTTGAATGGTTGACAGCAAAGGGGAGGGAGGGTACCTAAGATAAGCAATAAATTGGCTAAGATTGAACCTAATAGCGATGCTTGAACAATGCGGATTTCGTCTTTAGCCAAGGCCGAGATAAAGATGATAAGCTCTACGGCGTTACCTATAGCAATCGTGCGGGTTAGAATCTGTGTGGTGTTGTACTAGGTACTATGTTATAGGTAGACTTACCAAAAGTGACATTGAGCAATGCGCCAAGAGCATCGCCCATCTTGCGGGCAACAGACTCTGTAGCATAAGCTAAGAGACCAGCAAGAGGAATAATGGCGACTGCATTGAGACCAAAAACAATACCTCCATTGATGCCATCTACCTGGGATACTGCAATACCAACAGGGACGAAGATAAGGAGGATGTTGAGCCAGCTGTGGGAGATGGAAATTTTGACACTTCGCTTAACTTCAGCGAAGAATCTGTTAATTTTGCTGGTTGGGTTGGGGTTCTCTTGTGACGGCTCCTCGGCCTTGTTGGGAGTCTCTATGACAGACCCCGGCCGTGCAGCCTGAGACGATGTGTGAGATGGGACATCGCCAGCAGAGAGGGCCTTGAGAAGAGAGGAGTTGTTTCGACTGGGACTTTCACGGTCACCGCCGTTGACAGAGCCGGAGCCAGAGCCAGAGCTACCATTCTGTTTTTCGTTCAACTCTTTGTGTTGAGAGTTGTTGCTGTTGCTATGCTCATTCAAGCCCTGAGCAATGGGCGCTGCGGGTTGTGCACCAGAGCGACTTCCATCTATATTGGGTGGATCAGGAGAAGCTTCCTTCATCGAACAGGTGTTTTGACTCTGGGAAGTGCGATGCGAAGCCGTGGACTATCAGAAAAGATAGTTGTCTTGTGTGTGATGAGTTTGGATAAAACGTCCAAGTTGCAAGTGAAAGGTGTAGGAGGACCAAGAGCCAAGGCCTTGGCTTTAAGGCGGGAGCTAGATCCCAGATGACGCTGGTTGCCCAGTGGCGTCAGTGGATAGCAACCCACTTAATGTGGCTGGAACTTGTCCAGGCCATGAGCCTAGCGTAGTGATGTATCTCTGATCTCGTCGAAATCGGTGAGGGAGCCCGGCTATAGCTGTGCTTGATTGGTTCCATACAGGCAAAGTGAGGCGGTGCAGCCTCAGATTATCAGATGCTATGGACTAGTTTGCCCCATGATCCCTGAGCTCGCTTGCTTGTATGGAATCTCGACGTTTCTAGTTCTGCCGTGACTCATTTCCTATTTCCTCGACAAACAACGCTCAGCTATTACTATTGCTTACCTAGCCTCTATTGCAAAGACCAACAAAGAGACTCAGCTTCGCCAATGGTCAAGACCAGGCCCAACAAACAGGCTACTGGAGACACGCTACGAATAAACAAGCTTATCGATGATATCCCCGTCTCTCTCGGATGCGAGGTGCCGAATTGAGACTTGGCATGGCCACAACAAGAACTTGGCCTCCCAAAGCGTAAATGATCGACAGGAACGAACCACAATCAGGTTTCCTTGAATTAGACTTGGCTGTGGCTTGACTCGATACGTACCGTTGTCCCTTGAACGATAACAATGCTTATTCGACGTAAGAAAGGACAAGTCCATCCCTCCCAGTGACGCAATATGACAACAAAGCGTGTATGGCACGGGGATACCACTCGGGTGTAACTCGAGTCGGAGCCGAATGGTGAATTGGTCAATACGCCGCCGGATACGCTTCATAGACTCCGCCACTGGTAACGCAATACAACCGCGTCAGCCAGGTGCTAACGCAGTTGCAATGAAGCGGAGTGGGAGTTGTTGCTGGCTACTCGAGCTTCAACGAATGGCCAGAAGAGTGAACGATTCCATTGCAGGGAGCTGAATTCGAAGCCACTCGCAGTCGTTGGAGGCTTACGAAATTTTACCAGTTTCTCATTGACGCCGTGGGCAAGACTCGTCTAAGTGTTATGTATATACTGGTCTGAGATCCTAAATTATTACTTGTCTTTGGGTAGGTAATATACCTTTATATAGAAGTTCTAAACGTTATGTTTTTATATGTAGAGTTTCGAGTTGACGGTAAAATCTATAGATTACAGGAGTATATTCAATCAACCTGACCTCAACACATAGAACCTTGTAATGGTTTTTACGCTAGCACCAGGACAGTGTCTTTCTTATAGTGACTGTTAAGGACTATTGATTGGTTTGTTGAGCACCTCGCCCTCCTTGCCGGATTCCAGCAATATCCAAAAACCACCACTGCTACTCTATATTGGCTCAAATGTTCCGGCAGCTTGGGCTCCTCCTCGAAAACCCCCAGGGAACTTCACAAGTCTAGAGTATTACATCTCAGTCATGGGGCGATCAACACTTTCATAGACGTGATTACACGAAGATATAGTCCCAACCGTTACGCAAAATTCAAGACATCCTACTGCTTTTATTATGACTTGTCGCGTGGCTCTAGGTTAGCTGTATGGAAGTGAGTACTATGTGCAAACTCAACTTAAACGATACCTCAACGTGAATTAGCCTCTCAATTGAATAATATATTTAGTAAGAGTAGATTTTACTGTTTCTTGGTCTAGTTTAACCAACATATGTGAGAGTTGACTTGTATCGTCTCTTATAAATGAACTGAAACCTGTACACATCTTTGGGAAAATCTGGCAATATCACCAGCCATAACCGAGTACATATGAGTGCTAATTGTAACAACACTCAATATACATCCTCAAACAAATTCACACGTACTGGTCAATAGATCAGTACTTAGAACAAAAATTTGGGAAATATTAAGTCTTAAAAGAACAAATTTCTACATAGATTTATCCTCAATATCTCATGTATTTATGACTGCGTTAAATATATTGCGGCCCAAGTCAGAGCGCCTGTACTTGATCACCGTCGATCAATCCCGCCCGTCTCTTTGCAGTAAGCAAATGGAACAGTTAAGTCACAAGCCAAATGATTTCGAGTCACTAGAATGTTTTGGCCCCGCTCGTTAATGTCTTCTTTGAGACAAACCTGGCTGAGATGCGTTGTATACGAACAGACAAATAAAATAAAACACTTTCCGTCCCTCCCTCTTCTCTTCTCTTCTTCCTTCTTCTTCAGCGATTCAGATTGTACAGAAACATTGGGTCATCCAGCCCACATCTTTGTTCCCCCATCTACCGCTTATGAAACGACAAACTTTGCTTAACCGAGTAAATGTATGTAGTAGAGTGCAGAGGAGTATAACCATCCGGGACCACCACCCAGTCTCAATCTCGTACCCCCTTGCGCCATGATGTGATGTGAGTATGTGTAGGTATGTGCATGCATTATGGAGAGGACCAACCCTAGGCGGTCTCCAAGTTGCGTACGGGCATCGTCGAGAGCCCTTGGTGTTCGTCCCTCATTACTGGTAGATGAATGTGTGTGGTGTTTAGCGTCCCGGCCAAAAAAAAATAGACAATGACAATTATGGCATCCAACTGTGAACATTGGTGCAGAACTTCCAGACAAGAGATCTTCAAACTCAGACGGTACGCCGTTAACTCCTGGTGCTGAACGCATGCTCTGTTCACCGGTCCTCACCACCCCTTGCCTTTCCGCGTCTCCTGAAGAAATCCATCACCCGCTTGGCTGCTCCGCTGCTCCCTTCGTGCCCACGGTAATTCTCTCCATCATACGCATCCGCAAACTTCTTGTGGCTCTTCTGAAGCACACTTGATCGGTCGTCGCGACTGCTTCCGACTGGTCGTCCATCATAACCTTCAGACTCTGAAAAATCCGCCTGGTATGGGCGAGACCTTGAATCAGTGGGGGGCCGTCGCACATCCACTGATGAGTCCGAGCCTGTGTTTAGATGACTACCTTGTATATATGTAGGGATTGCGCTGGGTCTTCGGCCATCCTGTTGTTGAGCGTTCGCATGGCGTGTGTGGTACACAGGGCTAGACTGTGCTGTATCACGTTGAGGGTATTGTTCGTAGGGGGCGTCAAAGTAGGGTTCGCTATGTCGAGCCTCTTCGTGAGCGCTGTAGCCACGGAGCTGCTCAGCTCGAGGATGTTGGATGGGCAAATCTTGTTGTGAATCCGCCTCAGATCCAGTCACACTTCCCTGGTCCTTGCCAAGCCCCATCGCCTTGACCAGAGAGAACCGACGGTCCTTCTTATCACTGGAACCTTGAACACTGCCACTACGCTTCTTTCCAAGGCCGAGAGAGAATGACCGTCGGGATGCCTTTGATTCCATAGAGGGCCTGGGGCCAGCTTCCTCACCTGACATCATGGTGGTGGGCATACTGACGGGAGGATACTTCCTGGATTTGTCAGGCTGCTGTTGCTGCTGCTCCGGTCGCTTCTTAGATCGTCCCCCAAAGATAGAGCCGCTGCGACCCATGATCTTGTTACCAAGATCACCCAGGGTGTTTGACCTCCTGTGACCTCTGCCTGCCGACTTTGACTCATTCTGGAAAGTTGACATCTTCATCACCTTGGGAGGAACACTACCTACAGTCTTGGCGATGTTCTCCTCATCCTCGGGGTTTTGAGGTTGTTGAATTCGACCGTGAGCGTTTGTATCGGCAATAGTGGGAGGCGCAGGTTGACCATAGTTCCCATGAGACTGCAGACCCATCGATGCAGAAGATTGCATTGAGCCTTGAGTCCTTGGCCTTGCTGTGTTGGTTTGCCCAGTCATAAAGGCATTGTCGGAAGTGGCGCGGGTATCGCGAGCTGGCCTGTGGGGGACAGCGCTCTTGTGCGAGCTCTGTGGACGTCTCGACTGGGTACGAGAAGGGTTGTCCTTTGTCATAGGCGGTTCACGCGGAAGAGGCTTCTCAGTATTGGCTTCAGGCACATCCGCTGGTGCTTGCTGTTGGAGGGAATGTGAACTAGGTTTTGAAGGCGCGGCATCTGCACCGCGCTGAGTTTTCGTCGTAGGGGCCACATATTCAACCTGGACAGTTCTTCGCTTTGCATCCTTCGGTGTGCTGCGATGAGTGGCCTCAGATTCGGGATCGACACTGCCATGAGTCTTCGCCAGTCCTCCAACAACAGGAGGATGAGATTGTTTTTGCTTCGAAGCTTCGCGGACAGAAGAGCTTCGGGCAATCGTCGGGGCCTCGGCGTAATCGTCTGGTGACACGCCTGAGTCGGGGACCTCTGACGGTAACGTTGTCGAGCTTGTGATGAACTCAACGAGGTTCGCGTATTCACTCAGCCAGCTGTGTCGAGCAACTTCGAACAGATCCGCTCTCTTGCGGGGATTGGGCACGAGAATGCGGCGGAGGAGGTCTCGAGCATGAGGGGTGACGTATTCAGGGAAAGTTAGAGGCGTTGTCACGATATACTTGTATAAAAGGTTGATGTTGTCGCCTTCAGGGTTGGCGGGGTCGTCATCGAAGGGGAGGTAACCGGCGAGCATGGCATACTGTAAAAAAATGGTCAGTCCAAACGCTCGTTCTGTGTCAATCGCACGACTTACCAGAATGACACCACAACTCCAGACATCCACCTTGCGTCCAGTATACAGAGAATCACTAACAACCAGTTCAGGCGCAGCATAACAAGGACTACCGCAACTTGTCTGCATGAGGTCACCCTTCCTGGACCCGTTCATCTTGACCCGGTCTAAGCCCATTCGCTTCACAAATTCCTTATCTGTGAGATTAAGCTCTTCCTCCTTACTCAATTCTTCATTGGGGTCGAAGGTGTTAGCGAAGCCAAAGTCGGTAATAATAATGTTGCGGTTTCGATCGAGAAGCAGGTTTTCCAGTTTCAGATCCCGATGCACGATTCCCTTCTTATGGAGATATCCAACACCAGACACGAGCTGGGCAAACAGGCGACGAGCCGCGTTGTCCTTTAGATAACGGTGGTTAAGGATGTAGTCAAAAAGTTCACCACCCGACGCGTACTCGAGGATAATACCAATGTGTCGGTCTGTCTCGACCTTGTCGATTAGACGCACAATATTAGGATGTTGGACTCCGCGAAGGATGGCAACTTCGCGGTAAATCTTGGCGAAACGAGAGGGGTTGCTACCCACACTGTCTCTCTTGATGAGCTTGATAGCAACCTGTCATACTGTGAGTCGAGCATCTCCAGCCAGATTAACTGCTAGCTTACCTGGACGCTACTGTCCTGCTTCCAACCCAGTTTCACTTTGCCAAATTCGCCTTCACCGATAGTGTTGCCCAGAATAAAATCGCCAAACTTGGTATTGCCCTTGTGGCTTCGGCTATGATCGTGTCGGCTTCGCTGTCCTCGTCGTTCTTCATGGTGATCACCCGTCGCGACAACAGGAGGCGGCGCTGCGGCATCTTCGACGTTGTGCTGGGCTGTAGCATGATTGCGATCCCGATCGATGGTATCCTGAGCAGCTGCAATTGCTTTCGTTAAGCTGTCAGTGGCATCGTGGACGGGTTTCGAGGGCGTGCTATGTGCGGATCGGACTGGCATGGAAGTGGTTGCGGCCCTGCCATCTCGGCTGCTGGCTCGTGCGGCAGTGTCAGCCTTGCTGCTTCGGTGCCCGTTCTCGGCAGCCGCTGAATCACCACGCGAACCAGTTCGAGCGGATTCGTTTCGACGGGGAGAATTGGTAGACTTTTCGTTAGAATACTGAGGCCTCCGCGAACTACCACTCTGGTGGTTGGACGAAGTCCTTGGGGGAGCGACGGGAGGCATGTTGCCTTGCCAGTCGGAGGCAGAGGCAGAAGGTTCTTGGTCGTCAGGTGCTGAGGCGGTGACGGGTGAGCCGAAGGCGGGAGCTAGATGATAAGAAGGTGAGGGAGCGCTGTCGTTCGTTTTTCGAGAAGGAGGTCGTCGCGAAGATGAAGAAGCGGTCGAGGTCTGCTGGGCATTGTACGCCTGGCCGTTACCGTTAGGGGATGAGTGCGAGGGCCTGTACTGGCGGGACGACGGTGTGCTCAAGGGGGACGAGGCCAGAGCGGTGTGTTGATGGGGGGCCGTCTGTAAGGCAGCCGACGACATCTTCCACGCCCAGACGCGTAAAATAAATTTGACGGATAAAACCGTTTGGCAGAGCGTTTTAAAAACACACAAGATAACGGTGTGCGCGAGAGTTGAGGTGTTCTGACAGTGGCGCTCAGGGAAAAAAAAAAAAGCCAGGCGGCGGACGCGAATATGCAGGTCGAAATACCTGGCAGTTTCAGACAGCCCGGTTTAGGGAAGCGCTGAACCGGGGATAATATGCACACGGCGCCAGAGAAGCAGCTGTAAGCGACGAAGACAGGGGAAGCCGTTTCCAAATCAATGAGCGAGTACTAAAAATGATTTTGAGCCAGAGTTGGGAAGAGTAGAGCAGAGTAAAGTTCGTGCGTGTCTCTACTATCTCATGGTGCGCGCGCGACGAATTGCGAATTACTCGATATCTGCCGTATCCGCTTTCTTGCTTCTGCTGCTGCGTCTGCTTGCTTCTTGCTCGCTTGTTTTGGCTTCTGATTATATTCGGGGCGAACGGGACTGATCCAATACAAAGCTGAGTTCTGCGGTCTGAGGTGCAGCTAAACGGCCGCGACGGGCGGATCAGGATTGGAGGACGGCCGACGCTGGATGCGTTGGCAGCCGAACAGGGCTGGGCTGCGAATGGCACCGAACAATTGTTTTTTTTGTTGTTGTGTTGATGCCCTGTGTTTCGCTGCGCCTTGGGTCTTGGGCCTTGGATCCTGCAGGTGCTAATTAACTCCCTTTTTTGATAGGACTGGATCCAATTGGGCTTGGAGACGAGACTTGACTGGACTGGAGGTTGGGGCGCGCGATGGAGCGCAAAAGAGAGTTGAGATCGTCGGTTCGACCTAACGCGCAATGCAATGCTATGCGATAGTAGCGACGCGCAACGTCAAAGGAGACGTGAACTATCAAGTCGCCAGCCAGAAACAGGCGAGTGAAGAAGAAGGGAAAGAGTCGATGGGGAACGAGGTTCAATTAAACGGATGTGGTAACAGAACAACTGCCAACCACCAAACCAAACCAAACAAGCCAGGTCCCTAACGTTGGGTAAGTTTAAGCAAAATGGTGTGAGAACCGTGTCTTGAGTTGGGGCCTCTCGCGCTATCAGAGTCAGACAGAGAGGTTGGAACTTGGAGGTGGAGGGAGTCTGAAGGGGAACTTTGCAGCCACATGCCCTTGTAAGCCAGTAAATTTAGTGGACGGGAGGGAAGCAGAAACATGGAAGCATCAATCGGATCTAAAGAGGTTCGAGGTACTTAATTTCATGCGGGATAAACAGACGATTCTCATGTATAACACCCTGGTCCGAGAGAAGGGAAGCCATTCATCAATTTCCCAGATGGGACTCTCGAGACTCAAAGACTCGGGCGCCAGGACGAGATGAGACATTCTAAGAGACTATGAGACCAGGGTGGAGGCACTGGCTGTATCCTTGGGTTGGGCTGCGGGCAGGTGTGGGACCCTCGAATCATGGATCTTCCAATGGAGAGGGAAAACCATTCACAATTAATTCATCAACTCCAGTAAGTAAACACTAACAATAACAACACTGACTGACCCTCGACCCGACCCATTAATTAGACTAACTAGGGCGCCCTCTCGACTGAAAAAGCGTTAGAGCATTGAATCTTTTGAGACTTTTCAGTCGAAAATCTGTCAAGTCTCAAGATGCCCGCCCGCCCATCCATGCATGCCCTGCCTGACCTTGTATATGATCCAATGCAAGGAGTCGAGGGGGAAAAAGAACCTTGGCTGGAAGGGGGACTTTGCATGGGTTTGAACGCATCAAGATCCATTATGAGGGTACGTAGCGCCCGAATCGAGTGCAATACAGAGTACCACTGCAGTACCCCTGAATATAGCGCTGTCGTTCCTGCAGGTACCATACGGGATACCATCTTCTCAAGTCCAGCTGCATCTTTACTATTTCGTGTCTCGTCCGACGGATGCTCTTGATCTCATTACAGCAACTAAGTACCTTAGGTACTAAGGTTAGTAGTCAGTTCCGGGCATTGGCGCTATCAGCTGGTCAAGAGAATAATATCCCGCAACTGAGAACTCACAGAGTTACAATGGCCATCAACTTTAAAATGGCAAGTATTTTAGACCTTCGGTTCAATAGGTAGCTCATTTATTATTACATGGAAACATTGAATGGTGATGACGAGCCATTACCTGACCCAACAAAATAAAACAAAACAAGTCTCCTGTTCCTCTACCAACTCTCCCTTCTCCCATCCTCACTCATGTCTCTTGTTTTCTCGAGATTGGATATCATGCTTCAACCGAAAGTCATCGGCTAGTGCTCGCACCATCAAGTCTCTTGACCTTTCTCGTGCCCTTGACCCTTGGCCCTTGTTTCGAGGCGTCTGACGCTAGCCCAACCTAACTTCTACCCAGCCGTGACCTTCTCTCAGGTCCCTGTTCGTCTGACGTCGCGTACATAGGAATTGAATTTGGTGCCTGAAGCCAATAATCTCAAAGTCAGTCATTACAGACATCGACTCAATATCGTGTATCGCATGCTGACAGGAACACCAGCTCTATCAGGGAGGTCTTTACATACAGGACAAAATGTCCGGTACGTGATGCGAGGCATTGACCAGTAATCTTACAAGTGGGCTTTGCGAGGGGGTTGTTCTCTGAAGGAGGGTGGTCTCAGCTTTGGCTTTTCTTCTTCTTGCTGACATTTACGGCAACCCACGTCATGATATTGTGAGCATTGAGCAAGTTGTCGGTCAGGCCGTCGATGATAGTGTATGTATGTATATGGATGGATGACAGTCCAAGATCCCAAGCCAACTAACTAACTATGTAACTGTATTGCATGGGTGCATCCGACGGGACAACGTTGAGCAGTTTCCTTGCACTTTTGTATGTACGCAGCATAATTGTAGTTTTGGGCGCATCAACTCAACCCGTCTTTTCCAGCTCCAACAGCTCATCCCACGGTCCGTCTCGCCTGGGCCCGTCCATGGTCTTGTTCCTCGTATTCAGCCCGCACCACGTAGAACAAAGGAAGCTCGAGGTCGAGTTTCCACTTCTTTCGAGAAGTTAAGATGGAAGTAGCCAAACCGTGCTATGATTCGGGAATACCTATACATGAAGACGAGTTTAGGGTTGAGCTTTTGCTCCGTTCGTCAAACTCAGCTTGGTGTAAATGGCTGCAATCTCAAGCTTGCAATGTTAATACGATACTATGAAGCAAATCAAACAATAGCAACGCAGTTTTCTTCATAACTTGGCTCTACAATTCTCTAAGTTTACAGAATGTAACCTCGATTCAGCTGTCAAGAGATGCGATGTCAGGTTCAAAGTTCAACTTCAACATCATCTTCCCTGCCTAGGTACGGAGAACCTCGGCATACACAGATACTACGCCACAAGATTTGTCGGAGCAGTGGTTTCTTTTTATGGAGCGAAATTTATTCAAGTTAGCTGCTCTATGGACTACGCACACAAGACATAACTACCAACGAGGAGATTATCTTACAGCGATGGCTCACCTCACGCAATAATCGGGTATGAGTTTATAACTACGTAATGTTAAGAAATAAAAACATAGAGGCCTCGGAACTCTGTCACAAATTAAAAGTAATCCCTGATATAGGTGGTCTTGGGACTTTTTACTCCTTAACGTGACATGATGTGTTGCAAATTTAGGATATATAAACCATCATCTTGTTCGCAGCATCTTCCCTGGGGGTTAGCCCATGGATTCTTCCTTGACCTTGCTTGAACCGAGTGTCATGCACACAGTAGATTCTCACGACTCTGGGGTTGGGCACACTTGATCAGCGTCGAATCTCGCTTGTCATTCATTTCCCCAGATCAAACAATTCTTTTGGTGATTTGAACAATAGCAATGATTCCATCATATCATATGGGCTTCTCAGGCTATATTGATATTAACCATTTATCCCGAGACAGTCCTCTTTTCCCCGGCGGACTCCTGAAACACCCTAATATCATCTTTTATTTTACCGCGACTTAGACGCCACGGTATATATTTTTATATAATATTGACGTGCTGGACCAATGCAGATGCGGAAATAGCATCCATTTGGGAAGTCATCTGAGCGTGCACGACTATTTTTTCGACGGAATCTTGCACAATAAGGCTGCGCTTGTGGTGTTGAAGTCTAACTAAGAAACTAAGAGAAGCATTAATACCGGAGATGAGCTACGCGTAAAGTAGACAGGGATCCATCTGACGTGAATTTGAGCTTGAGCTTGACAAGGTTGCTTTGACTTCTTTTCTTCGTTTCAGACGTCATCTTCCGGCGTCGCCGTCTCCAGAAACAGATTCTTTCTGTTAGTGTTAGGAGAGTCGATGCGGGAACTGGAGATCAATTTTCGCGTGAAAGCGTTTGGAAATGAACGTCAAACTTGGTACAGGTCTCATAGACATGGCTTCCACTGTCATGATGTGCTATCGACCTTTGCTTTCCAAGAGATCCCTTCTCAGCTGAGCCACTATGTCATGTACGAATGGTACGTTATATGCATTTCAGCTGAAATTGGAATCACCCCTCACTTCCTGTCGCGACGCGTCCATCCTGGTCATCATGAGCCGCCAAGTAGCATGCCGGACCAGTCATCCTAGTCGTCGATAAGGCCTTGATTCTTAACCCAGATCCTCAAATGCTTGCGTCTGTAACCGCAATCGCAATTGCACAAGTGAACTTCGCGTTACATTCACTCGATAGTTCATCTCTAACGCATGACTTGATTCTAGTCATGGCCTTGATTCTCCTCTCAAATCACGTTCTTTATGTCACTCTTAATCTTTGATGCGATAGTTGTGATATTCATACCCCCATAGCAGACATGACTAGGTTTGCTTATGCTATACTCTGCATATCGGACTACGTATCAATCTTCGCAGGAACTGAATCTATCACGTCACCAGGTAACTATGGTGATATTCGTATATGTTCGAATTAGTATTCAACCAACTTACCTCTGAGCTTCAAGTAAGCTGACTTGGGATCATCATGAAGTGCGAGGCCTCCTTCACGATAGAACAGCCCTTCGTTCTGTCCTGAGGCACCCTAAACAGAGGAGTGTCCTTTCTGAGATCCGTCTGAGAACCATGAACTTACCTCATGTCGTCTAGCAGGGATACAACTTCTCTGTCCTTGTCTTATTTAGATGTGTATATACGATAAACAAATGGTGTGCGAGCCTGTCCCAACTCGCCTCTGAATGCATTAACAAGTCATGCGTAATGCTTAGGACATTTGCTAACCATGAATCACCGGAAGTTTAGAAATTCAAGCGGCCATCCAGTAGCCAAGTTGAATTCTATGCATCAACGTGTACCAATGGAGTCAACATAAGTTTAACTTCTTATCTGAATATTTTGACCGTGTTCTATTAAATAGCCTCTATAATGATCACAAGGCCGACGAAATGCTGCGCTAGATTTGCGAGACCAAAATGCCAGATGCGATGCTTAAAGCTTAATGCTGATATTATAAGCATCTAATGCTACCGCGACCCCTGTGGTAGTTGCGGTATATGCAACCAATATTCCCATTGTCAGTATGGGGGTAGCATCTAGTGTGTTGACTGTCATATTGACCAAGCCAGTCAACAAGTTTGCCAACAAGAAGATGGCCAGTCCGTTACGATTGTATGCTCGGATTACACGGCTGGTGGCTTGCATATAAGCCTCCTTCTCCGTCTTTGCGTCTTGTGCATTATAGAAGGCAGGGAAGAATATCGTATCAATGACCGCAAAACCCAACAATTGCAAGGTGTTGAAGGCAACAACCCATAAAACATAGGGCAGGTTTGCCATGCGACGGGATACTGCCAAGCCGAAACCATAATGATAATTCGTGGAGAGCAAGTAGAGTCCAGTCCAGACACCACCCCAAACAGCCATAGTCATCAGAAGGGTGTTCCTCTGGGCTCCAGGGCTGGCGGTACTCTTGGGAGGGATGTTACGGGGAATGACAAACATGCCCGTATCTTGCCCAGCGAGGAAAATTGCCAGGTATCCAATGAAGCTGAAGATACCTTCCCGGTTCATGCTGATCAGGTCGGTCCTGGGCGCCGTCAAGACATACGCCTTTAGACCAGTGGTTTCAAGCAGAATCTGATATGTGACGCCCACCAACAACGACAGCGCTGCAAATGAAGGAATCCACTTCAGAACTGACTGGAAGATGGCAACAAATGGGGGCAGAAAACCAAGAGTGAAGAAGAAGTTCCAGTGAACGCCATATTCTGTCACATGTTCCGCGTAGTCCAAACCTTTAACAGTCAGGAAACGTATCAACCCTAGCACTAGTAGTGGGATAGAATGGCGCAACGAGTGCACGATCCGGTGGGAAAGGGGTGTTGCCCGGCCTGTCGTGCGACCTATCGCTTTCTCGCGCAGTACAGGACGAGCTGCAACAAGGCCGGCTGAGAAGACAAAGGATCCAACACCTAAGTCCATCAGGGAGGTACCCCATGTCTCAACCTTGGCAAACCGTCTAGGAAACAAGCGGAAATCGACACCAAGAATGGCCACACAGGTGACAATCATCATGCAACCGCGAAAGTTTGTGAGGAAAGGCTTCGTTGACAAGACACCAAGCTGCCCGGAGCTTTCCTTGGACCGCGCATTTGGAGGGACCTTTAGCTTCTTCTTTCGACTTGCAGATTGAGGTGGGAGGACGAAGATGAGAATTGCAGGCGTAACAAGAAGAAGGTCCAGCAGAAGCGGTGATTTTGAGTAGAGAGTTAGTGACAGGAGAATAGCTCCAACGTTGAGGAGGAAATCAACAGTGAATGCTAGTACGGTATACGGTTCGAAGAAGGACTGGCGGGCTTGGAGGATGGACCACAGAATAATTGCTACCTGTAACAACACAGAATTAGCAACCACTCACGCACAGCATGGTATGATTGAGCACCAACAGCCGCAACGGATGTAACATGATTGATTTCTGCGACTGAGCCGCCAGAGAGATTGGACACAAAGTCCTCCTTTCGTTGCTTGTAGCTCCCGGGTTCAGACATGGCCAGCGACAAATGACGGCAAGCCTCAGCGCATAATTTAGGAGAGTGTAGAGGTTCGGGCACAAAGAATCGGCGGAGGCAGTGGATTTGCAAAAGTTGACAAGCAGTGTTAGAGTCAGCCTTGAAGATACCACGTTGTAACGTGTAAGTAAAAGCTGTCGTAGGATATTGAGATGGAGGGACCCGAGGCTACGGGACAGGGAGCTCTGACCTATCAGCCAATGAGACGTTGCGCCTCAGACAGGACACCCTGTCACGTGTATCCTCACCATCAACCTCAGACGCCTTCTACACAGTATTAGTCTCCGTCTTCAACCTCACACCAACAAAGATTGTATCCTTGCGATATACGACAGGTCAGGCTCTCCTCAGTGCCTCCTTCAGGCCGCTGGGCCGGGGAGGCCAACCAAAACCGGGTTCTGTCCCGCGGACGTAGACTCATCATGTCGGCATCCATTGCCTAGAGCAAGCCGCATTTCTTTGTTCTCTGGCTTAGCAAGCACACACTTTGACTTCGTCAAAGATTCACGCCAACGCCATATGGCTAACTCCTTTGTGTTGAAATCTCTGAAGTCAGAGCATGTTGGGGCAAATGAGCAGCGCATATGTCATCCTTTCTTTAAGATCGGGCGCCATGTTATTCCAATAATAAAATATTTATCATCCTGCCATGGGAGTGAGGGCTACTCCCTGTTCCTCAAAACACTTCGCTCTCCCACCTCCCAGAAACAGCAGTGCCAAACTCCTGGTTTATGTCTCATTCTTGTCTGCCTACTCAGAGTTTGTCCAATATTTTCGTGAAACCCCTTCTTCGTTATATCAACTATGACCACAGCCGCCTCTGAAGCCAGACCCCGTCCACCCATAGAACCTATCCAAACTTCAGGCCCCGGCCTCAATGTCCGACCTTTAAGATCCCGTATCATCCAGAAGAGTCCGTCATGGACCCCTTCACCCCTATCACCTCACAGTCGACCTCTTCCGCAACTTCGAGAGCCCAAAGATGATGATATGAAGCAGGATGATGACTCGAAAGTTGATCAGTTTGAACCTCGAAAGCGTGATCTTCCCAAGCTTGAGTCTGGTTTGCGCAATTTCTCCTTGAGACCGATTGCACCTCTTTCTCTCCAAAGCCCAGGCCCCAGCACATTGCCATCTCGGACCTCTCCCCTTTCTGCGCCACTCTTGGCCCCTCATGTCTTTCAAAGACCTACTCTAGCAGATGAGACAAGAAACATGTTGTTTCATGAGTCAGATGCAGAGCGAGGTGGTGAATCCCCTCATGTCGGCTATGAGCGCCGACAATCTGCCCCTGGTGGCCCTCTTCACGCCAGATCCATGCATCTTGCTCGACAAAGAGAGCATCACCGTCGGCGATGGATCGCAGCTTCACAAAGAGCTCGTGAGCCTGAGATATTTGTGCTACCTGTTGAGCTTCGTCGCTTGTCTCAGTTATCTTCGAGTGATGCAGAAGCGTCTTCGCCCTATCCTTCGCTTCCGGAGAGACGTTTGACTACCCGTGTGGCTGTTCATTCGCGTGGACGGAAGTCAATTATACTCTCTAGAACCTTCGACTTGGACGAGTTACAAGCTACACTTCCAGTTATGAGCCCCCTTGAACAACACAAAGAGAATAGGCATGCATCAGTTGTCACTCTTCAACCTCCTTCTGTTAGTTCTCGAGCATCCTCCCCCGGAGTCTCTCACGAGAGACGTCATTCCCACAGTGTTCTTCCCAGAGTAGATGCAAATCCCTCGCCGGTTTTTGAGCGCAGAGGCCCCCGACAAGGTTGCAGCCCTGTCGCTATACGTAAGTACTTGAACCTTTAACCTCAGCATTACGGCTCCGCGAACCAAGGCTAACTTTTCTTAGGCCTCAGCTATGCTCGAACATATCTTCCCGTTCTGGCTGCTGTCATTCTTTCAGAACACGTTCACCCTGGCGACACGATTGAGCTCCCCCTCCCACACCCTCATGCTTGGGGGGACACTGTCGCACATGTTTATACAGGACGAGTCACACTTACTGAGCCCATCAAACAGAACATCCTGTATCTTGGAGGTTCATTCTAAAGCAAGGAGAGAGCAAACCAAGGGCATGGGTACGTGAGAATTTTCGAGCTTCTTGGACATCAGATCTTGATGGGCAACTGGACTGTGGGAGGAAACTTTTCAACATCTCTTGTAATTTTGGGTGTCACCAGCGAGTCAATGCAACATTACCATTCTTTGTCCCCTGATTACTTTCTGCAACAACCACTGCAGTCAAGGGGCGTCGATCACTTCAATACAGAGACCATGAGATTGGTCTTCTCGGGCTGTATTGTATAGTGACAGCCCTTTATTTTCGATTTGCATGCGTCTTCCATCGGGCAGCACTAACCTCCTGGCGTAGGCCCTGATATGATGTCTTCAAGCTGTCATTGCTCCTAGTTCTTTTTGCCCCGTAGCCTTTTTGGACAGAGTACTTGCATCGAGATATCTGTATTCGAGTATCATGCCGTTCACATAACAGACACTATGAATAACCACCACAAGAACTCTGAATCTATTGGTGAAGAATCTCAAAGAAATACCATGTGCAGGGAACGTTTTGACGTTGCAACATGCTGTGTGGTCATGGAAACAGACTTTCTTTTACTACCTATCGTGAACAAGAAACGTCCTTGTGAGCCTAGGTTGAGGCGCAGACTGAGGCGATCGCCATGTCAGCCGATGAATTCTTAACAGAAGACCCATACATACTCTTCGAACGATAGTATATATAAGAGACCTAAGTTACATCACGTTGTTCTTTGTTATATCTTTCGCATCATTGCTTGATATGGTTTTGATAGCAACCATGCCCTCACCATGCCCGAGGCATAGTTCAACTACCCCGGGTTTTGATAATGTAGACCATTGTGTTAAAAACCTACCTCGGTTTATCGATATATCAGTAGTTTTCTTGGGGCGGCAGACCAACCTTATTCAGAAGGCGTTATAGATGTAGAAAATGGCCGAGGGGCCGATTTCAGCCTTCACATGTCTCAGACTGTCTCTGCATCGGACATCACACGATGTGCCCACAAGATCACTGACAAGAGATCAAAGCTATGACATCTGGAGCTAGCATCACGATGGTGGTCAAAGAACAAGCCCGTGCCTAGGCATCTGCCACCTGCTCGCTCACAGCCTATCGTGGTCCCTTCCCCCACAAATGTTGGATGTGTTGTCGACACCAACCCTCCAAAACACCAACTTCGCTTGGTTCAGTAAGTGGAGAAGGACGGCGCGACGCAAGCATGGCCTGCAGCATGCACGCTCGGACGCTGATGATATAAACACACCTGTAGTGTCCCGTGTTAGCCTGGCCGACAGTGCCAGGGTTCTTCGAGGCACTAAAATCTATCGCGCGTATTTTGGGCTAGGTTCTTCAGGTAGTGCAGTTAGGATGTTCGACAGTCGATTTTGAGACAACAACCTGCATAAACAGTAGACGAAGGAGAAAACATTTCGCTGCTAGGTTAGCTAGGTTCTGCGCCGTAGACGAGCCCAACCTCAGTTCGCATACTTGTTCATCAAGTCTCGATAGTACGCAAACGTGGATGAGGTCCCTCATAACAGCGACACTTAAAGTTTCGTCGAGGGTCCATGTTGAGATGGACCGGCCCGGCGGCTATTGCGGCTTTGCGAGTTGAAGCGGACCTCCGAAGAGTGGGCGATGACCGACCGATGGTAAGCCGCCGCTCCTCCGCCCACCGTTTTCGGGGTGGGCTTTGTGAAAACGGTGCATAAACGACCGCGAGTAATTCAGTGCAGTTACAGAGAGTTGTATGTGAGCCAGTGACAGTTGTGGCCAAGTAATTAACGCATGAGACCACATATCTGCGCGACTTGATACTCAAGCTGCGGCCGCCGGAAGACATCAGAAATCAAGCAGAGCCGGCTTCCTAGCAAAGCGATGTCCGCCCTTCCTCGCTCTGCTTTATTTCAACAATGCACGGTAGTTAACATATTGAACTTGGCTGCAGCCTCAAGCAATGGCCACAGTTTCTATGCGGCATGTCTTCCGGGAAGGGACGGAATCTGTAGTATTGACTCTTGGCTCTGATTGTGTTGGTGTGCCTGAGAAAATAACAGGGTACACACTAAGACGTCCTTTGTTGGTCATGGGTAAGCATTTGACGATGTGACGCCTCCGGCCGATAGCGAGCTGCAGCTAAGCATAAGAGGATGGGTGGTGGGTGTACACTTGACGGGCGATGAGCGAACAGACTTGTCGATCTTAGAACTGCATTAGAGGGTCGATAATCGTCAGACGCCATGTCGGCCGGGGTCTTTTCTTGCGCCATCTCTACATTAGCAGAAGACTGAAGAGGAGACTACGTTGAGCTTGTAGGGATGAAGGATGGAGGCGGGAAGAGAGAACGGAGATTGAAGAATTAATGATGTCCTTGTCTGGAAGGTACGTACTTCGAAGTACTTTCCCGAGTCGATCGAACTGAGGTGGTTCCTTCCAACCCTTACCTACCTGAGTGCCTACCTCGAGTGACTGCCTTCCAATCTCCTAGCACCCAAAGATAGAAATCACCTCAGGGAAGGAAAGGATGTACCGTGTACTCCGTACTTGCCTAGTTATCTAGATCCCGCTTCGTACGAGATCTCAAGTTGCCTCATCAGGCAATCAGCCATAAGAAGCTTTGGCCATTGCTTGTTGCTATCGCTCGATTAGGCATCTCGACCTCGCACCAAACAAAACCTATCAGTGCTATCACCAACCAACACTGAATATGAGAGATAATTCGTTGGGTCTCGACAGGCATGGTGGTTACTTTATGATTCTACTATAACCACCAGCACTTGCAGCAAGATGTAGAAAACCGAGTCAATACTTCAGCATCTCGATCACCTCATCGGGTTCCGGGCCGTCTGAGCAGAAATATGTGATTCATCTATCCATGTGCTACAGAAACCGAGCACCTTAAAAATCCGAGACATGCATATGTATGCATAGTCATGTAGTTACATGTGTTCAACGTCGGCAGGTCTCGCAGTCACACAGTGTATGACAGAGGGGCATCATTTGTGCGGGATAAACCACATACTAAAGCGATTTCGAAACATCAGGAACGATTGATGCGACTTTTGATAGCCGTTGTATGTACGGTACAGCAGTTCTCTATCAACAACAAACCCTGTCATCAGTTGCAGTTGCAGAGGGTTTTTCTTGGCGTCACGAACGCGATTGACCCGTGCCATCCTTGCTATTGCCGATTGAAGTCCGAGCTCCAGACCCACGACGATATCTTCGCCATCAAAGAGGGGGAACGGAGCTACTCGCATGGGTCCATGGCGCAGCAACCTGGATAAAACACAACAGGCTCAGCCTGTGCAATGTCGATTACCTACCCAGTGACTTTTCTGATATGTGGCTATCCGTCCCATCCCGTGGGGCTGGTTATGCTATGAGCGTTGCGATACGACGAGAGAAGAGGGATCTCCAATGAACCTTCTGTGTCAACGGCATTGGTCACTTGCTGACTGACGAAAGATCTGCAAAGGATGGACTATTCCCGGAGGATTAACAACCAGGGACCTGCATCCAATTCGATGTAAGATGATGTTATGCAAAACAAAATATTCAAGGTTGTGAGGGTATTTGCAACCTTTGCCAAAGGTTGGTTGGTGACACAAAGAGGATCGGTCCTTTGGTGAGGTGGATTTAGGAGTAAAAACATCGTCACAGACATCGGTCGTTGTGGATCTAGTTTGGATATGTTTCTCCAGGGGGTCAAACAACATGATATGCAGCTTCGCAACTCCTAATGGGCTCCGTGAGCTCTTGCAGGCATTGCGCCAACAATAGCACCTGAAAACAAGTTCTGATACAACACTTATCTTGTTACTGGCAACAGAATATTATCTCTCAAACAGAGCCGGTCCAATGACGGTCATATGCCGGCCGCATTCCAAAATAGCAGAGCCCCAAGGCCCGCAGAAAGCTAGACAAGAACCAGATGGCATTGCGACAATGATGATGAACGACATACATGGTGGACAACTGTCGTAACTCATCATGCACCAAAGGTTGCAATAATATTCGACACCCATACGCGACACCATCAGACATGTTGGCTCCTGTTGCAGCTGGTAGTCTATGCATATTCAACTATACACTGCATGCATTACGTACTATCAGACAGATTCAAGAAGAGATAATGTAACGAACGGTATAAGGATAATCACGATGCAGATGCCAGCCAAGCTGACAAGCTAGTCGCATCAAGGTGACCCTGGCCTAGCCTGGCTTACACTCGCTAACCCCCAGACTGAGACTCAGCTAACCAGAATTACATCAGGTACCTTGCGTTGTCCATCTCAAATCATGATATGTCCTGTGTGTACTGTACTCCGTGAGTGGATATCAAGAAAAAACACCCCGCGTCAAAATCCATATTATGTCAAATGAGGATCAAGTGCAGACGATCGCTGTCCACAACTGCTTAGCTTGGCTTGGAAACTCTAGCCTCTGTGCTTGGCGTCTATCTTGCACCCGTCCTCCAGTAAACTCGATCAAACCCCTCCCCACACAAGCAGGCTCATTACGTTTCCATTCTGCCTTGTTCCCTAGAGTTCTGACTGTGCTCGTGATTCGCACTCGCTATGCTGCGAAGTCCTTGGGTTGACACATGATCTAGCCTGATAGCTGTCACGACCACGGAGATTGAAAATGGGATCGATGTCTTGGTTCGGCCGACAAGGAGGGGAAGCGGAGTGTATACCTGGTGGGGGCTTACAGGCTTGTTTCTTGACTCTGAGTCTTGTCCAACCAGACGCCCCTGCTTTGTCTGAGCCTGCACCTCATCTTGAGTTGAGTCCCGCTGAAGATGCAACGGTGATCAGGGAAACCCGGCCAGACAATGACACGAAAGTGGTTCCTGTATGCCCTCGATGCCACATATTACGACTCGCGCTGTTTCGACTGGGACACATTGCCTAACAGGGTAGGACCCTGGATATCCCGAGCTTCATGGATATGTGTGCATCAGAACCTTCTGAGATGATGCGATAATTAATTCCTTTTTTACTTTGTGGCTACCTGTCTCATCAACCTCCGGCACTTGCGCGAGATGCGAGCGCAACACGTCAAGCCCTAAGCCAAATACAGCTTGTACACTTGAGCAGATGCAAGATTTTGGTGTGCCATACTCAAGACCAAGGTCACATCTGAGCGAGCGAGGCCTGCCTGCAAACCATTTGAGCTGTCGTGCCATGAAACTAAACACTTTGTGGGTGGTGCTGTGGATCTCTAATTGCCTGTTCATTGACCATCCTTCACTCCCTTCTTTAGGCTAGGGGTGTCATCACTAAACTTGAAGCTAGTGCCAACGATGCCATTTTAGGTTACTCAATGTCTCTACTGAGTCTGCAGTCTGCACATATCTATCCTTGCGAACTAACAGGTTGTTGTGTCTTTGATGTGGGTTTAAATGGGTATGAAATGTCTGCGCCCGTTATACCCGCCTCAGAAGTCAGAACCAAGTACTGTATGTAAAGTCAGATCACAATGGCCATATTAGTAAACAAGTGATTGTCAGGTAGGAGACATCTCCCAATGTTTTGATCATCACTCTCGCATGCCTTAAAGCTACCTATACTTTGTGTACCCTTTGTGAATCGCACACACCACTTACAATAGCCTCCACCCGTAGTCCCAAATGATCCCAAATTGTTACAAAACGAGGGAAGATGACTCTTGCTCGGGTTTTGTTAGCAAGTCAAGAAGCTAGTAGTCATGATAGCCTTGACTGCTTTCCCACCAAAAAAAAAAATGTTTGGCCCAGCAAAGCTCGCTGTTCAGGTTACCACGTGTCTTTCATCTGCTTTGGAAGTATCTCATTCCAAGGAGGTGACACTCTCAACCTCGTCAGCGGCCGTCGACTGGAAAAGCATAATCATCATCCCCCTAAGAAGCAAGAACTTTTGCCGAACCGGCCTCTTGAAAGGCCTCCCATCTTGTGTCCCCAATCCGTCCTTTTTTTTGGTTGTGGCTATGGTGTGGTGTGCAAGAAGTAGTAAGAGAGAAGAGGTAGAAAGATTTTCGTCGTTCCATTTAACCATTGGTCATGGACAATTAACTTCCCACGTAAAAATGAAAACGTTACTCATGGCCTCATCAAATCGTTTCCTCGTTAGGTCAGATTACCCAACACTGTGAACTGATCGAAGTTTCGTTCGTGTGCAGCTTGGTGGTGTTTGGCGTCAATGCCATTGGTGTATGCACTCGTATGGGCACATACGAGGTGCTTGAATCATAGGCGGCATAGTCGCTCTTTTCCCATGCGATTTGCTGTGCCTGAGGTTGCCGTCCCTTTTGACGAGCGTTGTATCGAATAAGCGATCCCTTGCCAGGAGGTGTCTTCAAGACGATTGAAGGCTGCGGGGCGGGAGCAAGTCGCTGCTCATCGTTTGCATCTCCATCAGCTCGGCTACCCCATGAAGTCTAAACAGTGGGTGGTCAGTTGATTGCTTTGGTTCTAGTTTATCGAAACGTACCATATTCAAAGTGATCAAGGCGTATAGCTTGATCAATCCGTGGAAATATCCAAATATGACGGAAACGGGCAAGAACATGATATCGCTTGGGTTTCGAATAAACAGACCCATCAGCTTGACTACCTTCGTGAACGCGAACATGAAGATAAACTGAGTCCAGAACGCGTATCGGCGATTCTGGATATCCCAATCCGCAGTTCCCCACCAACACGAAGCTAGGAGAAGCGGATCAACGACAAAGGCCAGCGATGTAAAAGTCGCAAGGTGAAGTGCATATGTGCACCACAACTGTTGCCTGTTTCTTGTTAGATCGAACAAATTTCACGCGGATAATTCTTTTCACTCACTTCCAAATGTAACGTTCAGTCACCATGCTGGTCCAGTTGCTTCGCCAGTTGCTTCTGGCCCAACGAGAACATTGGTACAAAAATTTGGTGCTGTTCTCCAAAGTTGTCTCGATCTCGCACTCCTTGTCGTACTGGATCCATGTCTTCCATTGGTGGCTTACCAGCCAACGAGTCACAAAGTTGTCGTCGTCAGCGTTCAAAATCCACTTTCTCCACTTCTCATTCTTGAAGCCATGGAGAAAGTCGTGACTAGAGAGGATTTCAGAGCGGTAGGCGCCGGTACGACCAGACATGCATGAGGTGCCACCATCGATATTGTGGGTGGCTGATATCTCAAAATTTCGACGCTCAATGTAAGCTGCCCCCAGCCAGTTCCAGGCCTTGGTTGACCAAGAGCCATCATGCTCCCGTCGAACTCGTTGACAAGTTCCTACACCGCCGATTTGGGGGTCTTCAAAAGGAGCGAGAATCCACGGCATGAGAGTCGAGGGCCAGGTCACATCATCGTCCGCCATGATAGTGATGGGAGTCTCGACCTTGGGGAGCGCCTCACACACCTGCAGGCGCTTGTTGGCAATAGGAGTATCCAGAACACGGACTTTGGGGAAAACCAGGGAGTCTGCCAGGCGCTGGAGGTCTTTTCGCTTATCATGCGTTGTGACCAGAATCAGCTCGGCAGGCTCACAAGCGAGAATGCTCTCAATAGAAGGGCGCAGCTCCTCGAAAGCATTGTGAATGGTTGGGATAACTACAGTCACATCCTTACTCGTGAATGTCGGTTTGCTGGGAATGGGCTTCGACTTATATGTCCAATGACTGACGCAATGAACTAGAAGACGGAGATAACGATGAACCCTGGGATCACGTTAGAACTGGTTGGCCATAATGAGATTCATGGCTTCATCAAAGCCTGCTTATTGAGAAACGCAGTCTACATATGGAGATATTGAAAATAACTTACCAAAGGCCCACAAAAAGATACAGCCAAAAGGTAGTTGTATACCAAAAGTTGAAAGAAGGCATTGGCAGTGCTAATAACCCAGCAAGGCCAGGAAGATGGCTGCGCCCAATACTTTGGGTCTCAGATTCAGACATACTGAAGGTGTTTAGTGTCGAAACCCAATGAGGTTGGTAGGTGGGAGGAGGTGCTGTTGATCCCGCGATGGGAAGAAATGTTGTGATACACGGCTGTTGATGGGTACTGCACAACGAGGATAGAGATTCGAAAGACTAAGGGCGAGGAGGGGTTTATAAGTGATTTCAGAACAAGACTCTGTGTCTCGTAATCTGGAATTGATGGTGGTTGACCGTCCAAGATGATTGTGTTGTGGTGAAAATGA